>JAWNPL010000026.1:3331346-3938461 GCA_035047545.1 Drosophila paranaensis | reverse complement strand
TTAAGACAGACACGCAGCCAACTGCAGCTTAAAGCCAAGTCGGAAACAGATGCAATCTTAAATGCGTGTACCACATGCAAGCGGCGTCTTAGCCACTAGCGCTCTTTCCAGCCACGGCTGACTGCTTCATTGATTTGCCCAGCACATAAAGACAGCCGGGTCCCATTCCAGTCCGTCAATCCATTGAGTAAAACCTAAGGGCTCTCTATTGAGAGTTTTGTGCCTGATTAGTGGCACAGAGTTGTTGCTTTAATATGCTTAATGCGAATGCCTCGCCTGACAGCGTGAGGCATGAGGCATGAGGCATGAGGCATGAGGCTTTGGTCTCTCTATTTACCACTCCAAAAGTCAATTTCATTTCCCCTCCTCCTCGCACATACCCTGCTGGCCTGAATGCCATTGAAAATGCTGTTTGGCAACAATTGCAAGTTGTTAAGTGCAGCTTCTCCGCCTCGTTGCAGTTGTCGCCGCTGGCATCTTTAACATTGTTGTAAAACTTGTTAGAAATTTTCTTAAAGGCACGCAGCAGCAGGGGGACACCAGGAGGCGGAAGCTGTGTCGGCCTATGGAGCCAAAGCCATGCCTTATGTGAAATTATCCATAGACCAAGTTCGATTTCGGACTGCTTGACCTAAAATGCAACTCCAAACAAGAAAGAGACAGGAGATGAAGTAGAGAAAAGACCGGCCGAGAGAGAGAACCTGCGATTGCGTGAAAATGAAGTGCGAACCGGCTGAATGGGAACGCAGACAGAGTCGAGATTAGCAAAAACTGATTACAGGAATACGAAGTGGGCAAGAAGAAATAAAGAATCAGGTAAAATATGAGGCAAAAACAAGTTGAATCCGGTGCTGGCTGCGACTGCCACTAACTGTGATGGATGTAGCGAGAAATGTGGTTAATCTGGAACTGATTTCAATATAAATATTAATGTTGCACATTTGTAAGTCGAATGCCATGTCGGCAGAAACGTGACAGCAACAGCGACGGCAGCAGCAGCAGCAGCCAGCCAGTCAGTCAAGCACTGGCTGCAAATTTATTGGGATCAAAAATATAAACTTGGTAGAGATAGAGCAGCAGACAACTCCAGAGCTGGGGCTGGGTTCTGGGAGTGTATAGGGAGGCCATATCACAAAACTGGGCTCTGAAGAGGCTATAAATTATGTCAGCATTGCTCAAGAATTTATAGCAACTCTTAAGTTCACAAGAATGAACAAATCTCACGGAGTATCCCCTCTTCTATTCTATTTTTGCGCAGTGGCATATAATTACAAATATCTCTTTAGAGAGCTTATAACTGATTTGAAAAGTATTTAAGAAGATCTCTTAACATTTTTTCCTCATCTAACTAGCTACAGGCTCAATTTAATTATTTTCTTTATTGACTCAACTTGTGCTTCAATCATCCATCTATCTTAGTCTGTTATTCAGTAAATTTTGTCTTCAACAGGTTCTAGTGTACTACTAGTATACTACTCATGAGTCAGAACAATGCAGTAATTAACTTAATCTGATCATCAGATAAAACGGTATTATAAATATATATATATATATATATTATATTACTATTCATCGACCAACTATTTTATACAAATGGTAGAGATAGAGTCTAAGGTTTTATGTCGTATATCTACAAGCCTAAGATCAATTAGTCAGCTCATATAGATGTATAAATTCGATAGTTTTATTTTATGATATTCCATCCATTATCATTAATTCTTGTAGCTAAATATGTGTATATCTCTCAATAATAATTTCTTCAACCAGCTCTACAATACATCAATTATTAAAAAGTTATTTATCTATTGTATTCTAGGCCGGAAAGCTCGACTGGAATATACCCTGACCATCATTCTGCTGCTGTTTCAGTTATTCTAGTCTATACCTGCAAGCATATGGAAAGATGATTGAATAAGGCTGAATCAGCTTGCAGTAGCTAGTATACCCAAAATTGCTGTAATTAATGTAGTGAAGCACTCAATCAATCAGGTCAAGTAGTTCATTTGTACACGAATCTGGTCATAACTAACTTTAGATATTCAAGCAGAAGTTGCTCAAGGTTTAACTACTTACTAAAGTCATAGCTTAAACTTGAATTTGAATTCTATACTTAATCTTAATGAGCTGCTAAGCATTACGTTAATTACATTACTGCCATGGCCGGCCTTAATTACTGCAAAATATCACAACTGATGTCATTATCCTGTCTATGCACAGTTCAATTAGGTAATGCGAAATATGGCTGGGACATTAAATATTAATTTATATGCCGGCTGAGCTTACCGTCTTCCTTAACGGGGGGCTGCTTATGGGCGGATTTCTCGTCCGCGTGGACAATCGGATTGCGGCGCAAGGACTCGACGGCCTGCTGCCGTGGTATCACCTTGACACGCTTATGTTTAGCTGTGGGCGGCACATCCGCCTCCTGGGGCGCGGCGCGATCGGCGACATCCTCTAGTTCATTGCGATTGCCACCGAAGGCATTGATGGCCGCAGCCACCTCCTCCTCGGAAATGGGCCCGTTCTTCAAAGCCAATGCAACGGGATCTCCGCCTCCCCCGCCGGCATTCAGGGCATTGTTACCGCTGGCGCCGTAGCCGCTGCTCTCCTGAACGGACGCCCGCCGGCGCGTGTCGTCCGTGTAGATGAGAAATGCGATGCAGAACCAAATGGCCAGCATCAGTGCTACCAGCTTCACAATTGTTGTGGAGCGACGTCGCCAAATGAATGCCATGACGAAAGTTTTTGGTGGTGGAAGCTCCTGTGTATATCTGCTGCAATTGTGCGGCTGCAATTCCTGCGGCAGTTGTTGTTAATGGGCTGTGGAAGCTGTGGAGTGGACACAGTTGAAGGGCGACTGTCGTACGCGGCGTATGCGTAACATTAATCAATGCCCGGATATGTGGCACCAAAAACGAATTCCAGCTGATTTGCTGCACAATTTTTGGGCTAGCTGATATGTTCCAGTTGGTATCTACTGCAGTTGTTGTCCTTGCAGTTCTTGCTGTTGCTCTTGTAGTTGTTGTTGTTGTTGTTGTTGTTGTCGTTGCCTCACGTCTGCTGCCGGACACGTATTTCAATTTGTTGCCATTCCACTTGAAATGCCTTTTGCTATATATTCCAACTTTTCTACACACTCTCTCGCAATCAGTCTGAATGTTGGATATGAAGAGGAAGCAATGGACAAGATGCGACGTTGTGTCCTTTCAGTGCGCCACACGTTTGGTTAAGTCAATTTAACAGTCTCCTTGTGCACTCAGCCTGCAAATGAACCAAAACAAGCAGAGAACAAGTGAGAGGCAGGACATTAGACATAAAGTGAATGAGAAAAAGTGAGTGTTTCGGATTAAGAATCGAGTTGGGTCGAGTTGGCTACAGTTGAATTGAATTGAGTTTGGTTTGCCCTCTTTACTTAGTCTAATCTACACACGTTTAAGCCACCTGCACATTAAGCCATTAAATTGAAACGCAAATCAAATGATTGGCTTTCATTCGAGCTGAGGCTTTATTGATTTCTGCCCTTTTTTGCTACTCTCCGCACAACAACATGCAGCTAATGTCAATATTATATAATTGCACAACTTGGAATAGCATCGTGAAGGCCCTGGCAAGTTTCAAAGTCTATCTCTATCTCTCCGGCGGTGGCCAGGTAAATGACACGCCACTTGAGCTTCTGCCTCTCAGTGCAATCCCCAGTGCCAGTATCTTCGACAAGTGGATGCCCCACAGCGAGAAGTTGCGTGCCACGTTGTTGCATCAAGCCCAGAGATAATAGCAACTACTACGAGAATCAAGCCGAAGCTCTGACGAACTTGAAATACGCTTCCAGCACTTACCTTGAATAGTCATTTTATCTGTTTACGTATTACTTTTCATTTATATTTGCCTTCATAAGTAATAATTTATTCAATTTGTTCATTCACGATTACTAAATTAAATTTTTTAGAACAGGAAAAGAAAAGACAAATCAGAAGTTAACTTTTAGTTGTATAAAACTATCAAAAAATTTTTTAATATTTATAAAAATTTATTTTACTCTTGAAGTGAAATAATTTGGCAATAATTTATATTTAAGTTTGATGATTTCGAATATTTTATTTTAGCTTATCAACTTATCAACTAGCTTGCGTTTGAATTCTTATATCATTTTCAACCAATTCTTTCTTCTCGAAAAATAGCAATGCAATATGTATCGATATTCAATAACAATATATTTGCCTCAATAAAAGTATTTCAAACTGAAACTAAAACTATTTCAAATGAAACCAAAGTTTAGGCCAAAACGCGTTGAGTTCAAAGATACTTTTTACCTCTTTTAACCTCTCTCTATTCCGTTAAATGGGCGCTTCTGTCTTCAATGTTGTATGTAGTATGACATCTAATTTTAAAAATATATATTTTTTTTCTGATTGAAATTTAAATGTGAACTGCAGAAAAAAGGGTACTTGGTTGACTTAATGTTTCCCCACATTTAGCTTGGGCCACTCTCGCTCGTTCCCTCTCAATGTTTAAATGGAAAATGTAATAAACATTAAGTACTGGCAGAGCCGCGTAATGTGCACAGCAGAGCTGGCCAAGATCGGTTGCAGTTAGCTGGTCAAATGCAGCCTTGGGTCTAGGCCAAGTAATTGAATGAACATGCTGAGCTTAGAGCCAGGGCCAGCTTATCAATTAGAAAAGCCAGCCATGCCAGAGACAGAGACAGACACACACACACACACACACACACACACACACACACACTGGAGGGGCGGCACCCTGCCGCCTTCCGTCTGATATGTGTGCATACAATAAATACAAGTTAATTACTTCGTGTGCCTTTTGTTATGGCTCGTTGGGTTCAAGTGGCATCGCCGACCTGGCAGGGCCCTCCAAACAGGCAGCCAACCAGCCAACCACAGCACCCCCCTGCACCACAGTTGGCAATTTCCGTTGTCTGTGTGTGTAAATAAATTGAAAAGCAGAGCAAAAGAGAGCAGCACAATAAGCGAGAAAGAGAAAGAGAGAGAGAGAGAGAGAGAGAGAGAGAGCGAGAGAGTTAAAGTGAGAGGGAGCACATGTCATGTCCTCACTCAGCTGTAAATGTTGTTGCAAAAAAGTGGAGCGATTAGAGTTGCCAACCACAGCGAAAAATGCACGACAAGAGAAAGAATGAGCAGGAGAAGGAGACGAAGTGGCTTACAGCTGAGATACGCATTAGAATAACATAACAAACTAGCAACAATTGCTGTCAGCTCGCGTGTGCAGTCTCACTCTCTCGCTCTCTCGCTCTCTCTCTCTCTCCCTCTCTATTCGAACCGGGGGATTCGCAACTAATTTGTTTGACAGTTGTTCGCGCGTATAATCAGGGATTTGAACCCGTGTCACTCGCAGCTTTTGGTCAAATTTATTTCGCCAACTACTTCAGCGGCAATCACATACACAATTATTCGGATCAGACAATATATAATTGATGAGATACATAGCATTTCGCAGCACTCGATTGCTATTTTATTTGAGTTTTTATTTGGAATTTTTCCCGATTTACAATTGCGGGCTACAAAATGATTTTTAGGAACCGATTGCAGCTGTTGGCCATGCGAATGGTCCTTGCTGCTGCCTGCGCCACTCGCGACTCTCATTTAAATGGTTTTATTAATTAAAATTCACGTCTCGCTGGACCACGTGGCGTATGCGCACTGCACGCAATATCCTGCAGTTCAAATGAAACGTTATCCATTTTACATAGGCATAGCCATATCAAATTTACCCATATATATGTAACTATACGCATTTATTTTCCAGTTAAAGCTTTAATATTGAATGTTCGATTTCATTTGCTTAGCGAGTGCGAACGAAATACCATTGAAATGGAAAGCAAATTGTACGTAATCGAGAGATAAGTGAGATAACCGACAACGCAGCCGCATCAAGTTCTTTTTTAATTATGTCAGGGTTTCCAGTTTAATGCTTAAGATAACAGGAAACGCAGATAGGGCAACAAGCAACAGTAAATTAACTTTATGAGCCATCGGCAAATATTCACACGCTTACGCCAAATTTTTGTAAAGAATGTGATGGAAGAACACTGAGTGCCAACATTTGGTTTATTGCTATTAGTGTTAGCATTTCCTTTCAGTATTCGTAAAGACATATGTTCTCTATTCTGTTTATTTGCAGAGTAAAATTTGGAGGAATATTCATTAACGTTTCGCTGGGGAAGTATTTGCCTCTTCATCTCTCTACCCCTAGGTCTTCAATATATCTTCAGCACTTCAAACTGCACTTGCCCTCTCAAAAAAGTATTGCTTTTTAGCATACTCTTCTCTCATATGTCTAAAGCTTCTACAGCCCAACTTTGCTCCCATTAAATGAGTAAGCACTTCGTTCACTTCAAACAAACTTGCATATAATGCTAAAAACAAACTCCAATTAGCCCTACATAAACACATTACTAAGTTAGATTCTATTTGTAGATCATATATCCAAGGTATCACATTCACCATTTATAACTGTTTGCTTGCGACTAAGCGGTTAAGCGGCTAAGTCCCCGTATGACTAAACAAGTTATCACCCACAGCCAGCGCATTTCAAATATTGGGCTAACTATAGACTATAAACAGTATGTAGTTGGCATCAAATTTAATGCGTAAAACGTACTTACAATTTCGTGTATGCTGTTGATGTTGCTTGGCTAAATGAGCTGTGGTTTCAGGGCCGTCAGCAGCAATTGTGTCTATATATGTCTATATATATGTCTATCTTACAGCAATAATATTTGCAGTCGGCAACAACAGCTCACATTTCTCATTTGTTCCGAATCAACTCAATTGGCATTGTTGCGAATGGCATTAGATCGACAGGCGCTGTCATATATGTGAGCAATTTACCTGGGCTTAGAGCCGAAAGCAGACAGCCACACATAAGTTGAGCAGGAAAACACTTGAAATTAAAAGATATGCGTTGACAGCGCAGCTCGATAAGCGAGCGCGGTGGTGGCATTGTTACCCACATTTCGGCCGAGGCCTCGGGGCTGTCATGTTTTACTGTCAATCCCCATGAGAGAGTCGAGAGCCCAGTCTTTTACCCTCGGAATTGCGCTATGTTCACGTCGCTTGTTTGCCTTATCTCTTGGCTAATTGACTGATAAGCGTAGCAGCAATTTGTGCGTTGTTCTTAGAAGACTTTTTCATTTGCCTTTTGCTTCGGTGTTCTCCAGCAGATAAGATAAAAATTAATTGAATTGCATGTTAAGTCGGGCACGCCGCTGGCATGCAAATTCCAGCGACAGGATGATCCCACATCAATGAAGTTCCTCCTTCGAGTTCCTGCTCATTTATCAAAGTTCGCATTTAATTGTTGGCATAATTAGACGCACATTTAGCCCGGATATTAAAACCAAAAAGCCAACTATTTTCCAAGAAATGAGAAAAATTGTGAGCATCGCCTGCCATTTAAGCCCAGTGAAATATTACGCGAAGCGAGGAGCCAAAGAAAAAGAATCGCAAATTGCGCGCAACAAAGTCCAAGAATTTTTCTACCCCAACAAAGGAAAACTTCACTGTCGCGCTTTTCATGGCCGTACCCCTCTCTCTCTATCCCTCTCTCTCTCTCTCTCTCTTTCTCTCTCTGTCGAGCCATCACTGTAAATTTTCCGAGCTAATACTCAAACCACCCAACGCAAGTTCCACTCCGATCATTTGTCATTTTCTTATGCAAAAAGTTTTTGCCAGATTCCGGAAGCGGAGCGGATAGGGGGACTGGGCGTGGCGACGTCCCTCTGTTACGCCCTGATGCGCGTTCTCATTGCTGGCACACAGTTTATAATGATTATTATTTATGCAGACTTAATCCGCAGTTATTAAAACGCAGCCTCAGTCTGCGTTTAATATTCATTTGCATTTTGGCTCGCACAGAAAAAAAAGTGAAACGAAAACTTTTGCCAGCCAAATTTCTAGTTCCTAATGAGTTACGTGCGACGGCAATAGAACTTTGCCTCGAGCCAATTACAATTTTAGACAGTTTTTAGCTTAGGGGGAAAATGGGACTAAAACTCGACTCAAATCGCAGCTGTGCACTTGCCGAAAAAGTGGGGTAAGTGGAGCCAAGCTCTTAGCTCAAGTTTCTGAGAAACTTACAAAAAGTTTTCACCATGTCTTCTGCTTATTGAATTGGGAATAGAACGAAATCTAGAAATTTAAATCCAGCACAAATTATATTTTACGGTATTTGGACTTCAAACATCAAACAAATACAAATAGAATTGTTTCCCTACACAGTAAGAAAGTATCAATAAGGGAGAGGAGAGGGTACTTCACTGCCAGAGACAATACGCTTCGGATTGTAAATAAAAGAAAGAAGTAAATTGATTCCATAAAAAATAAACTCTCAGAAGGAAACTCCATCAATGCCACAGAACAGCCAAGTTTTATTAATGGCAAAACGTTAAAATTGGAAACAATGTTGGCTCTGATTTCGTATTGTGAGCCGTGTCAGCAAAAGGTCAGCGCAACTGGGCGAAGACGTGCATCAGCCGAAGCTACACATAATGATGATGATAGTAATAATCATGATGATGATTATGATGATGATAATGGAGATGAAGAAGCTAAAGCTAAAGCTAAAGCTAAAACGTGTTTTGTGCAGAAGCAGGAAATGTGTTGCTTGCAACTGAAAACCGGCAGCTGCAGCACACACGCACGGCGCACACAGAGAACCCAGGAGCTGCCACACATTGGTGCAAAGAAAGTTGCCATGGAGAAAATTTAATCAAAATATTTGCACATCCGCCAGGCGAGCAGTGAGAAGACGACTAGAATTACCGGCCAACTAAAGCCTGGCCAGTTAGCCATGAAACCAGCAGCAGCAAGAAAATCAGCAGACAACAGGTCTTCCAGGTCTTCCCAGTCTCCGATTTGAGAATCGCAGCTCCTTTTGGTTATTTGGTGCATGTGCCACAAGAGAAACCAGTCAAACCTCATTCGGGGGCAAAAACATCGCCTCAAATGGGGCACGAACAGCGTTTTGGAGCAAGCTTGTGGTGGCTGCTGTTGCTGCTGTCTTTGACAATTATTTACCGTTGGCGCTTAACTGTTAATTTGCTGAGAGCAACAACAGCTGGATCTCCCCATTTCGGGCAGTTCAATAGCAATACCAACTGCATCCTCAGCGAATGCAACATGCCACGCATTTTTTATAGCCTTTAATTTGCTGCACATACGAACAGCACCATCTCTCTCGCTCGCTCTCTCTCCCTCTCTCTATCTCTCTCTCTCTCTCGCACACTCTCTCCTCTCTTTTTTCTCGCTGTTATCCATTATATAGATTCCTGTCAGAGGCATGACTGTCTATGCTCACAAACGTAATTAAATGTTTTTGTCTGCGCACACGTACGCGATGGCTCCTGGCTCGGGTTTTTCCACAATTTACAATGCTTTTGCCTAACGCCGCTCTGTGCGATTCTCATTATGTGAAGAAAAAAGCAAATTACAGGATGAGCGCGCTATTAAATCGCAATTAAATGATTGCAAGAAATTACAGGCAAAACATGTGGCCCCAAGTGCTTTTGCCACTCATTCAGTTTTCAGCTTGATTAATTGAGACACGCTGTCGATGGATTAGCTAAGCTATGCTCAGACCAAAAGAGAGAAATGAAAAAAGTTGTGAAAACTCTCGAGAAAACTCGACGAAAGTTTGCAGCAAATTACTTAATTGAATACCGAAAACTGATTAGCGGCAAACTCGTCTTTGGCCGGACTCGCGCTAACCTTGCACTTGACTAAGCACAAGGTCATCCACAAAGAGAAAAAGTGCAAAAAAGCACGAGAAAAAAGAAAACAGCCAACGAAAAAGGGAAAAATATCGCATAAAAACGGCAATTGCCAACACAGAAATCAATTCGGCATTTGCATATGCATGAAATTTCCACAAATACCAACGGGCGGCCTTTGACTACAAATGGGCAGCTACATGGGTAGCTCTTGGGCAGGTCAGCTGAACTGAGTGGAACTGTTGGCTGCTATATGGCTCGACCCCCATATTTATTCGTTTGTCTACCACTCGAGCGCTCATTCAACCATTCAGGCATTCATTCGGTTATTCGGGCTTATTGCAAACAGTTGCCCCCAACAACAGCACCAACAGCACCTACAACAACTTGCAGTTTTTCACGTTTTTCACTCTGTTTTTATTCCAGCATTTCGCCTTCGCTATCTACGTTTAAAGTTGCATTTCCCTCTTGCTTGGACCTTGGCCAACTGGCTGGCTGGCTGGCTGGCTGGCTGGCTGGCCGGCTTGGCCCAACTCTTTGCAAATTGAATAAAAGGCAAGAAGAAATAAAAAGATGGAAACTAATTCGCCAACTATTTGGGCAACTAGCGCAATAAATCTGCAAAAAAGTTATCAGCGTTAATTTTGTTTATGCAGCTTTCTTGTTAAAATTAATAAAAGGGTCCGCCGAGAGAAAACTTGGGTTCATAAACAGATTAAGATTTAATCAAATGATACAGCTCTCACACAAGCGCTGGGATAATAAAGTCAATATATTTCAATGTCGCAGCTCGATTAAGTATGCCAAGTGGGAAGAGAGAGTGAGAAAGAGAGATAGAGAGACAGAGGAAGTGCCTAAGGATTCATGGATTCATGTGCATGGGCTGGAAAAATGCTTTCAGCTCTAGATAAACTATCCCCAGATTTCTGTCGGTCGTGATGCGGGGCAAGGCAAAGTAGGGTCTACACATTATGGCCAGCAAACATTCTGTGGGCGCAACTCACAGCATACACATATCACGCACACATGCGTGTGTGTATGCACACATACATATCACACACTCGCACTCTCATATCTCTTTCTGCTGCGGCTGCGGGTCGAGTAATTTTGTTGTGAGTTGGCACCACAAATTAGAGAGGGGGTCGCGTGCCGGGGCTGCGACAGAGAAATCGAAAAATGTAACGCTCGAAAATTGCCTGTCAAATGACAAAAATGGTTTCATTTTTGTGCCCCTAATGGCAGTTGGTCATTTTTTATGACCGCCACAGAAAATAGTCAAAAAACGGCAAACAGAAAAGAGCCAATAGCTTTGGGTTGCGTGCTAGAGACCCGATCGGACTACCCTGCACACAGATATATGCACACACATATATATATTCAGATATATATATAGACTTGGATAAACACATTCACTGGTGGGGTTCGCCATAATGGTATCGCACGATTGGAGCTTTTGTTTCCTCTGCAAGGGTTAACTAAAAGCCAAACAATTTGTGTGAATCTGCAAAGTCAAGAGGTTAAACCTGTAGTTAAACAATCGCTACGCATGGTAAATATTTATCTTTTACGCTTTTTTTGTTTTCTTTAACCTTGACTTGAACTTGAACTCGTAGCTGGCATTGATTTCAGGTCAAACGTCGATGGTTAGGCTTAATTAAATCGTAGCAAAATGCCATTCGATATGAATGGGTATTAATAGAAAGGCCAAAAGGCTAAAAGGCCTGAACATTAATCATAAATTGAAATCTTTGTCGATTACTTAAAGCTTTACAGCTCTGTAATGATGGAAAGAAATATTCCCATGAAATGAAGCTTCAAAGGAAATTAACTTTTGTGGGTAAACATTTATATATCAATAGATGAAACTACGAGATTGTATAGTTGAAATAGAAATAAAATTTGGATTTGTGTAATGAAAGGCTTTCAGGTAGCTTCACCTAACTCATATAAGTATATACTATATCTGTTCCCTAATCAGTGTATTGTACAGAGAGCTAGTACTTTTGCTCCTCCATAACTTTTTACAAATTTTCTAATATAAATTTGATATTTGATGACTCATAAAAAAGCCAGCTTCTCAGTTATAAAACACTTCGGAGTTCACTCTGTTTTCTCCACTCTCAGTTTTCTCTAGCCAAGTAACTCGATTGCCTATTATTTCAGCATCTCCTTTTCCGTTTCCGTTTCCGTTTCATCGCCAGAATTTAAGACCCTTGCGATGCCATTAAAAAGCAACTGGGGTTTCAATTGACTGCTCCATAAATATATATTTCGATACTCGCTTTGCTTTCGCATAGCTTAGAATATGAAATTCTCTGCTCGAGCACTCGTAAAGTTTCGAGCTGAAGCCAAATGTTGCCATATTTTCGTTTTTTACACATCTTCGCGTTTTTTGCTGTCTTTTGCTGTCCACTTGGCTAGCGAAATGTTGCAATTGCAGTGGCTGCAAAGGGCTTCAAGTAGTTGGCACCCATAAATCGCTTCCGCGCAATTGCATTGATTGAGGCGGATAACGAGGTCCTTAGCCACTGAAATATAAACATTGCCTGGCTATTTAATGAAGCATAAACGAGACAGGCTGCAGTTGCTCCTACTCTCTCTCTCTCTCTCCCTCTCTTCCTCTTACCCCTTCTCAGGTTTTTGTTGTTTTTATAGGTTTTCAGCTCGTTATCCTCAATCCGCACCTTGAACGCAGCCCAGTGGACAGCGAGAGACATAAAACTGTCAAAAAGTCGCCTATATAAATCGCTAAACTAAATGCCTTTCATAGTTTAATGTCACCTCCGGGGATTTGAGTCAACACACTCACACACAGAGGGGCACAGACAAACACAGGGGATCTATAGCAGACAACGTGTCTCTATCGTAAGGCTGCTGTTGCTGCTGCAACAACAACACCAACACCAACAGCAACAGCAGCGTAGCACGTAGAGGAGCAAGCAGAGCCAACATCAAAGTGGCAACAACTGGGAACTAGGCAATTACACTCAGAGAAAATGATATATATTCGTTCTGTTTTTAGATAAATCTCATATAATGATAAGATGGGATATACATAATCAAAAACTCGACATATTATTATTACAAAATATGAAAAGTGTAATTTGAATTCTTCAAATAAATGAAAATTTATTCTATAAGGGATCTCAATTAGTTCTTTGCCCTAACTCTGAGCATATAATAAAAATACTCGACCAAAGCCTCCACTTCAAAACTAATTACTTGAATTAAAAAAAACATATATCTAAACTAAACACACACTGACTTCGTTTAAAAAAGGAATTCAACATCCTTCGACTGACTACCGTCGCGAGGAGAGTTCAGGTATTTCGGCACTGGCTCAATTTCATTTGATCCCTAACATATTTCAACTTAAACAACATTTGTACTTAATTTGAGTTGAGAATTCCGTACATTTTCTCGTTGTGTAGCTACAACTTCGGGTTAGACTTTGGCTTTGACTTTGGTGTCCTGCTCGCCTTGTGGTTGTCATTAAGGGCGCATGAATTATGCAGTAGCCCAAGTGAACTAGTTGCAGTGGACACTGTCTGGATCTGAGGCTCGAACTGGCCTTTGTTTGTTGTTTTAATTAACTAATTAAGATTTTTCTATGTTGCAGCAACAGCAGAGGCAGCTGTAGCAAACACATCCACACAGAGACAGTCAGAGGCAGAAGTAGAGGTAAGCAGCGTGGAATGCTGGCATCATTTGTTTTTGTTGCCGGCCAAGTTGCTAAGGACCCAATTAACCTTTTATGGCCATTTGGCACAATAACGAGAAGCGAGAAGCGAGCAGCGAGCAGCAAAGACAATGCCGTACAATGTTAAGCTACTTGGGAGAATCTCGAGAGGAAGACAGTCAGACAACTGGCAACTGGCAACTGCAGCGGCAACGGCAACCGAGAGTTGGCTGAATTGTTGGCCATATTCGGCGCTTATTAGTTTGAGTCCAAAACAATGAACTTGTTTTTTCTTATTATTATTATTTTTTTATCATATTTATATTTTTCCCTGCTACAAATTGACATTGGCAAAAATTTGCTGTGCCCCAAATGGGGCGAATGCCAATTTCCTGTTCAGCTCGATTCCATATTCGGCTTTATTTTTTGGAACTCACCTCAACGCTGGCCCCATCAATCATTTATTTATTTATAAATAAATGTATTTTCAATGACTTTAGCAATTCTTATCTGGAAAGTAAGAAATAAATGTGTGAATAACATGAATTATCAGACATTTAGCTATATATATAGTATATGTGTAAAAGCTAGATAAGCTTCTATTATCAACTGATAGTGCGGCTGCCTGATAATAGTTATTTTTACCTATTTCATTAACTTTTTGTCCTAATTTATGGACAAGTAATGCAATACGTTTCGACCCAACAACATCATAAATTCTCTTCCGCATTTTAAATATCATAAATATTTCGCATTTTTTGTGCTATTTCATTATGCAAATGTGGGGCTAAAACTTAATTTATTATAATTAAAATGCAATTGTTTCCTGTTCTTTCGAGCGGCTGCAAAGGTTCGCTTTTGCAAACATATTTTGCATAATTATTTATGATGTGCGCGCAAATACATAAATATTTATTCTAATTGTATTCGTTGGCTTTAAATAAGTGCAATTATTTTGCCATAAATTAGATTAGTTTTTATGTAATTTGTGTATAAAGCTTAATAGATCGACACCTATCGCAGCCGCTTAATCGCACATTTCTAATTGCTGTCGACTAAAATAACGTTGGTAAAAATATTTTCGAGAATTAAATTAAACTGATATCTAGGTCAACTAACAATTTAATAAAGAATCGATTTGAATCTATTGTGAATTTATGGAAATTTGAGTATAATAAATATATTCTTATTACATTGGAATTTCTGTGGTATGAAACAAAGAGAGAACTTAGATATTATAGCTACATATAAACTGAAGCATAAAGCATAGATCTGATCATGTGGACCATTAAAACCAACTCCTATCTTCAGCCTCGAAGCATTTGATCTACTCTTCAATGCATGCAATGATATTATAATATTTTAATCTTCTGAGTTATCATTATCTTTAAGAATAGTGTTCGCTGTAACTTTTTCTGCTCTTTTCCTCCGTGACTCCTTTATTTGTAGCTATACAGTCAATCAGCTTATCAGTTTCAACACCTTGGCGACTGCCCAACCGGTTACGTGTTGGCTGTAATGTGCAACGGCTTCAAGGTGTTATGTCTTGACAACAGCAGCAGTAACCGCAACAGCAACAACAATAACAACTGCTGCAGCAACTGAAACTTCTACGTTAACAACAACTTTAATACTTGTCCGTAGTGAGCGGTAGATAAAAATCGCATGACGATAGCAACTACAAGCAATGTGTGGGTGTTGCAGCTGCCTGGTGTGCGTGCGAGTGTGTCGCCTGGACACGTATTCTTGGTGACCAATACATACTCACACACATACTCACACACACACACACACACACACACACTCATATATATATTCCCACACATACACTCTCTCACACACAAGTCTTTGCATTTTTTTTACAAAAACTAATCAGGTTAGACTAATTAGTGACGCTTGAGGAGGGGCGTTGTCGAAGTGGGTGTGGCTGTAGGCTACTTGGCTAGCAACTATAACTGGCATCGACAGCCACACGGCGTGTAATATAATTAATAAACGCCTGGGCCCAAATCAAATTAATTAATTTGAGTAGAGCGCTCAATCTCTGTAGCTCCCTCTCTCTCACACAAAGGCCAAACTAATTAATGTTTCTGGCCAACTTCAGTTGACCATAATTAATTTAATTTCTGTTCAATTGACAAATGTTGCCGGCCCCAAAAACAGCAACTGCACGATGGCTTGGTGATAGCTTCTGTTTTCAAGTGCTGTGAGCTGCTGCCTTTAAGAGGCTTTAAAACAAATTTCGCACGCTCTGCGGCGCCCACCAACAGCGCCAACAGCCAGAACGACAACAACAGCCGCAGCGACAACATCAACAACAATAAGAGCAACAACATTGTCGGAAGATTTGCGCCTTGGCAGTTCATTAAATGCGTGTTGGACCCAGTAAGCAAAAGCTGCTTACATGAACAGATCCACAAAAAGGGTGCGCGCTTAATCATTGCAAAATTCTCTTTAATGATACCCTATATAATAATGGGGTATATGCATTTTAAACAAGTTCTGAAGAGGTCAGGCATATGTACAATTATATATAACTGAGAGTCAACGAATGAATCAGCTAAAATTTTAATTTACATTTTGAGTAACTTAATAATACAATATATTAAAATATGTTTTAAATGACATTTTGATTAAAAGGAAAATAATATTAAATTTATCATAAATGAAAATGACATAATACAATTTCAAAAAGTTTAGCTTTTTAATTCAGTTTTGTGATATTTTATTAATTATTATATTACATTTTAAAATTATATAAAATATTGTTCTAATTTTATTACTGTTCTCCTCAGTATATAATACAAAAATCCTTTTAATTTACTCTCCAAGCAGATTCAAGTATATTTTTAAAATAATTTTATAAAATTATTCGCTCTTCAAAGTGTTTGCAGTGTACAGAATTGCTTCATAAGACCCAAAAATAAATAATTCCCAGCTAAGTATTCTTTTTTATCACTCCTTAGTCTGTAAATGGCGTAAATTATTTGCTAATGATCACAAAATGTTGCTGATCATAAACACTCTTAAATGTACATAAACAAAATGCCTCTCGGCCGTTTTTTCGTTTTGTTCAAATTCTGTTCTTTTTCTTTCTCTCTGTATACATATTTTTTGTGTGTATTTTGTTTGGCTCGAGGCATTACCTTCTGTTTCATGCCCTCGCACGATGATGGCCATTAAAATAGCTTCGATATGGTCATAATATTATTTATTTCACTGCCAATGTCTCTCTCTCTCTCTCTCTGTCTGTCGGTCTCTCCCAAATAGTGATGTTTGTTGCTGCCTCATCGTTCATCATATTCAACGTCTTGATTAAGCGCAATTAATTGCTGCAATTGCTGATTTTAATTCCAATTTATGGCCCTTGCAACTGATTGGAGGACGCATACTCACTCGACACGGGACCAATAACTCAATAAAACCCAATTTACATGCATATAGTATATACCTTTATCGATATTACTGTACACATATATGTGTGTATGTGTATGTGTATACCCTTTGCTCTCGCAACGTTCGGCAGTCCATCATCCGAGACGAAGGTCGTATGCATATTTATACTAGTTGTTGTTGATATTGTACACGCAATCGCTTCTTTTGAATATTAATACGAATTTACATAGCCGGTTAACCTGTTTTGAATTGTGACTGTCTCACACTCTCTCTGCCTCCCAAACTACACGCTCTCCCTTTCTCTCTCTCTCTCTCTCTCTCTCTCTACAAGCATATAATTTGCCAGGCTTTTATGTTTATTGATTTTGGCTAGCGCCATGTACTTTGGGCCTGGCTTATGGACTTGGATTTAACGACTGTCCGGCTAACTAAAATCCATGCCACGCCAGAGTCCCAAGAGTATATAAACATTTGGCATTTGGACGAAAACATCTGTTAAGACCTTTAAGAATGACGCATAGAAAAGGAATTGAACAATTTAATGCTGTCCAGAGATAAGCCATAAAAAATAAGGAGGAAGAGATACGAAGTAGGCGTAATGGGAATGAGTAAAATTAGCTTGAGGTTTCTCATAAAATCTTTAAGTGAAGACAGCAAAAAGTGAGACACAAATACTTAGATTACTTGAAAAACCTAAAATAAGAATAATATTTGATATGAATGAGTTAAATCATTAGAGATAAAGCGACTATGAGAGAGAGAGAGAGAGAGTGAGGAGAGACCACTCAAGCCTAATGAAGTTCCATGAGAATGAGATCAGAGCAGAAGATCAACGAATCTTATAGTATGCATACATATCTCTATGTATTTACATATTTGTATATAGTAAGCTGAATATTCTCCTTTTGGTTAAGCATTCCAATTATATAGAATACTCTTGTGTATGGCCAACAGAACCTGTAGCGAATGATTTAATTTATTGGCCATACGTTATTTTTGGCCATTTCGCAGCTGGTTTTTGCAAACCTCAAACAAAAGTTAGGCCGAATCAAGTAATTTGTCTTGGGCTTAGACGGCACTCGAAGGAAATGAAGATTTAGTGAGTTGGACAATGGGCTTGCCACATTTTGAGGCATGCCACAAGCCGAGTAGTTGTAGCTGTTGGCTGAAGCAACAAATTTAATTACAAAACAATAAACGCCGTCCGGCAGGACAATGGACGGCGCACAATAAAAAGGCAAATAAAAATGCCAGGCAATAATTTTATGTGCAGTCGCCAAGAGTCGCGACTTGCAGCAAAAATGCGAATTATTTGCGCAACGTAAATACAACGTGAGGTCCGCAGCCAAGTGCAACACACGAAGCACGGACAAGTCGTGTCAGCATCCGGAGAATGCTGCAACTGGAGTCCCTCTCAGATGCTGATGCCGATGCCGATGCCGATGCCGATGCTGCCCCGTTGCCATTGCCGTTGCTGCAGCACTGAAATTGCAAATCATGCAATTTGTGAGCACTTCGAATGCAATCAGCCAACTGTTTGATTTATGTTCATTTGCAGTTGCCAATTCCTGCGCTCCTCTTTTTGCCCGTTTTTCTTTTTCTTTTATTATTTTTTCATGCACTAATTTTTCAAATCAAAAGCCAAGCCAAAAGCCTGACTCGACGCTAAATTAATCATAGCATGGAGGAGTCAACGTCGTCGTCGTCGTTACAATCAATAACTCAAATCGATTGCAGGAGCTGCAGCGGGCCAAAAGCTAAATACAAGTGCAATTGCCCAGCCTCGACCTCTGGCTGCAGCTGCATAAGACCAGTAATTATACCAGGGCTTCCAACATATTGAGGCGGCTGTAAAGGGGGAGGGAGCTGATGTGATAAACGAGCGCCAAGCACCCTTTTGTGTGCCATCCTTTTGTTCGGGGCGTTTGCTCCACAACAACTTCATTATGAAATATGCGAATAGGCTTCTTTATACACTTGGCAAGGCAGATAACTAGTATGGAGGAAAGATGACCAGATTCCTTATCTCGAGAAATATTCTTATTCTTATTCTGATATAGTTTGATACTCCTATTCCCCTTAGTCGTCTACAATCGAGGCAAGTTTCAAGTAAGTCAATATCATACTATACCACTTATTTATGCCAACTCACATTTTCTACCAGGAAATACGAATTCAGACTTTCGGTACTAAAACACATCGGCCGTAGCAAACATGTTTTTTGCAAGTGTATTTCAGCGGCCGCAGACCGTAGATAACAGTGTTTTGTGCCATTCTGTTGTTAACATATGTCAGTTGCAGCTAATTGCATAAAGCGATACGTGCAGCAGTTTGTAATTCTATTGGCTCCGGCTAAAAACAAGAAATTAGCATGCATTTGCTAATTAGTTGCGATTGTAAAAACTTTCAGCCAGACGTGAACAACGTCTTCAAGCCCGAGACACTCAACAATGAGCCAGAGCCAGAGCCAGAGCTCGAGACAGAGGCAGGGCTGGCAGTTCACAAAGTCACTGCCCACTCGTTTCAAAGTCAGCTTCGAACTCGTATCTCAAGAATGCGTGCGCCTCTTGTGTATTCGTTAGATACTTTTATTAAAAGCGCCCAGACAAGAAAGCATTTGCAGACGCCAGCTGCAGCTGGTGAGAGTCAGATGTATTTTTAGTTGGCAGCCAGACGAGTTTATTCAAATGAAAAACATATCTAAGAAAGCCAAGTTAAAAGCCCTCGCAGTGCTGTGCCCCAACAGTTGGACAGATTCCCGACATAAATTAGTGCGAATTGAAAACTATTTAGTTTTTTACTTTTATAGGAATTCATTTGAACTGAAACGAAATGTCTGTGAGCTGAAGTGAAGCAGATTATTTGGCTAACATTTGGTGTAGGGCAGAAAATATGTTAATCTGCTTAGTATACACAGTCATCAATATCTACTCACATTATATGGATTATATTCCTGAGAACTTGACTAGCACATATTATTTTAGTGGCCTGAAAATACTGTAAATTGAATATCTGTTTATAAAAACGCATTTAAAATAAAAACCATCTGCTCTTATTTATTAATAGCCACGCATTAAGAGTGACTAAACTTTGTCGGCGAGTGTTAACAGCAGTCAGCAACTAAATAGCCACAAGCCCAACTGTCATCATTAATTCACGCAAATATTTATATAAATAATGTGTGTTTTTAAGCTCGATACATGAATAATCAACAAATGGATGTTTAATAATGAATGCATTCAGTTGTAAATAAAAGGTAAAAGGTAAAAGGGCGTGGGGCTGATTGACTAGGCTACGCCCTGTAATGACTTGCAATTAATAACATTTTATCAATCAATCAATTTGTTATCTTTGACAAAGAATAGAAAATTATTCAGTCAGTCAATCGACTGCTCAGTGCCATTCAAACAGCTAACAACAACTTGACACAGAATTGGTAGAGCTCAATATAAGTGAAAGACAGTCAAGCAACAAGTCTATGTATTATTTGCTCAATCTTAAGATTGCGATTGACGTTGATTGAATTGATTGAATCAAGCGTCAATCAATCGACAAAGTATAGTTAAATTGAGATTGACAGTTAATCAGATCAATCAATCAATCAGTCAATCAATCACTTAGTCAATTAATTCCTCAATCAATCAGTCAAAATAATATTATGTTGTAGAGGTAAGTCAATCAGTCAATCAACTAATTAGGCAATCCATCACACAATCACCAACATATCACTTAATCAATCATCAAGCAATCAATAGTCAATCAGTGTAACTCAGTATACCCACATAATCAATTTGCGGTTTATACAGGGTATTTTGAAAAATGTAAACAAGTCTATTTAAATACATTGCATATGGCAAACAATTGTGCAAGTTGTGCTGTCTGCTTTTTGCATTATTATTTATATATTTTGTTTACAAATATTTGCTCTTTCGGTGCTAAAAATGTGACTGATATTGCTGTTGTCATAGTTATAGTTGTTGTTGTTGTTACTTGCTGTGACATGACAAATATTTTGTAGAATTTTTCATTATTTGTGTTTTAATTTTTATTATAGTTTTGGAATTGTTTGCATTTCATACGCTCAAAAATCAAGCAGACGAATCTCTGAAGCTTATGGGCAAAATGAACTAAATAATAACACACACACACTCACATAGAAAGAGAGAAATGAATGGGTATTTCCGCTTTGTAGCTAGATAACAAACTATTTAAATAAAAAATAAATAAAATATATATGTATATGGATATAAATATATTTACATATACATTGTAATCGCTATAGGCGAACTCATATGCATATAGACGTATGTAAACATTTATTGTTTTTGTGCATTGATGATATCAACTCGCATTTAATAGCTTTGTGGTCAGCATAATGCATATATATAAAGTTTTTTCCAAGCATATTATACAACAACAACGACAACGGCAGCTACTACAACAATCGTAATCAAGTCAAAGTCCCGATGGAGCGGCCGGAGGGCAAGCGAAGCAGTTAGTGAAAGTGCTTTTGGATGCTCCAGCTAATAATCAAGCAGAAGAAGAAGAAGCAACAGTAAATGGCCACGACGATGATGATGATGATGATGATGGTGGCGATGACTAAGGCAAACATTTGTAAAAATCACACGAACCATTCAGTTTCATTGATGAAGACATTGGCATTGCATAACCCAACAAATTGCCAACTCAAAACTTATATTTATTTCTTTTATTATTTTAGCAAAACTTTTTTCTTTTATCTTCTCGTCGTTGACCCTCTCAGATAGACGAAGTTTGGCGTACATATATTTTTTGCAATATTAACTTGGGATTATTTAGGTGGGGAAACCAGCTCCATATGAAACAGGAATGCTGGCCTTTGCGTGAGTTAAGCTAAAGTGCGGGAGATTTGAATGAAGCTCGAATTGGGCAGACCAAAGGTAATAATATATAATTATAGACACATTAAAAATATATTTCATTTTAGCTTAATGCCAATCTGAGTCGCTGCTGAGAGTAAATATTTGAAAGTTTAAGTTTGGTAGGCAAATCGAAAGTTTCTGGTTTTCAAGGTCAACAAATACAATGAAATTTAGGGATTAGACCCAATAATTTGTCTAAGAATTTGTAAAATGAGAACAAATTCTAAGAGCGAAAGGAATAAATAAACGAATCCGGTTTAGAAACCATTCTCAGAAAGAGTTATGATATTCAGTAAAAATATCTTAAAATATCTAATGACATAATGCCTTTGATATGAAGTCTAGACAAAAGATGGCCACATTGAGCCACTGTGAATTTATTCAAACCTTTGGATCATATTCTCGCATTATTTTCATTAAATGTATACAAATAATTTGTCGTACCGTATTTATCGAGTGCTTGGCATTGTATATGAATTTAAGCATTATACAAGGTTCAGGAAATGCTTTGTGTATTTTCTGGTGCTCAAATATATCAGAAATGCAATTTCTAGTGATTTACGGCTTTGATAACTATTAATTTAATATATATTTTTTTTATTATCTTCTATATAAAATTTTAAAACATTCCTTTAATTCCAGTTTGTTTTCCTAATACTTCACACTTTTTACAGTCCGAAATTTAGCCATTTTCATTTGGCAAATGGATTTCTGCTTTTCTCTGCGTTTCCACATTTTGCTGTTGGTTTTAGTATTTCTTCATTTCTTTTTAGCATTTGTTTATAAACAAATGGTCAAGTATAATAAGAGCGTTCAGTCAACAGAAGCTTGCAAAACAAACCTGGTGTCAGCAGCAAGCGCACAACAAATAAACGCGAGAGAGACAAAGAGAGAGGGAGAGAGAGAAAGAGAGAGAGGGAAAGTGAGAGAAAGAGGTACGTACTATGTGTAAATAAATAGCTGTAAAATCTTCAAAAGGCAATCAGACGGTTGTTCACCTGCGACTCGAGCGACGCGCTTCACGTCGTTTCTTGGTCAACCTTTTGGGCCGTGCCCAGTTCGAGTTATTGCTGTTGTTGTTTTAGTTGTGGCTGTCATTCTCTTTAGTATTTTTTGTTTTCTTTCTTCTTTTTTTTTTTTGGTTAATTTTTAACGTGCCAAGAATTTCCAGCCGCCCATTTCCATGCCAATCGACTGCGCACGTTGCGTTCTGATTTGCCAGCTAGCTTTTTACTTATTTATATATATTTATATATATATATACATATACATATACATATACATATACATATATATCTGTTACATTTTCGGGGCATTAATTTACAGCGCCGACCCACATAGCTGGCCAAGCTGTTGGCCCAAAGAGCAGCCGGCAGCTCGTTGCGAGCTGCCTAATTACGGCTCAATCAGCCGACTGTGGCAGACAACATCTCTCGACAACATCTCTGCTCCCATGCACCCAGCTGCAGGGATTGCTGCCTGCTTGGTTACCTAACTGCAAGTTAATGACTTACTGAAAGTAAAGCCACACTGCCAACAACAGCAGCAGCAGCAGCAGATGCACAGGCTAGCTGCACAGGCTAGCTGCAACTGCAACTGCGCGGCATGCCTCAAATATTTGGCGGCACCTGAATGCATTTTACAAATTTTTATGCGCCCGACTGTTGCAGCAACATGTGATAAATTGCAGGCATCAACAGCTACAACAACAATGACAAGTGAGAGTGCGCCAAACGGATAAGCCGCACCTGGGAGATACCCTATGAACTGATGTAAAGAGTATAATCAACTTTACTTTTAATGAACTTGTCTCCTCTATAAAAGTGACTTTAATTAACTACAAAAGTATTTCACAAATTTAAAAGCAAGATTATACCCAGCTCAAGACTATTTGTAAAGTAAACATGCTTTGGCAGTCGCATTTACAAACTTCTGCTTGGGGTTCTACTGATCATCAATCATTTTCACAATTTACAGGGTATACACCAATCCAATAAATATTAATGCCTACGGCCCATTTTAACAGCTCTCTGCAAGCGTTAACGTTTGTCGCTGACATTTTTGGTTAGCTGACTCATGGCCTGCACCCTGGCTCGGAGACAAGCCTGTGGCCCCATCTGCACAGGGCTCGTTACAGTGTATTAACCATTAACATTTGTAAATGAGAAAAATGCCAAAGCCAAAAGGTGAGTCGAAGCTGAAGCCGAAGAAGCACCAGCAGCAGCAGCAGCACCAGCTCCAGCAATGGTTGATGACTGTGCATTTGATGCGTTTTCTATTGACTGCAGCAACAAATTGAACAATTGAACACATGTGTGGCTGTGTGTGTGTGTGTGTGTGTGTGTATGTGTGTCTGTCTGTCTGTCTGTGTGCTAATGATGATGCAACATTTGCCACAATCGTTGTATAAAAAGACAAAAACATCGCCCGTGGCGCACAGCGGCAAAGTTTAATGCCCGAAGGCCGCAAATGCGTCAATACGTCAATACCTTTGGCTTCTAAAGTGTTGCAATGCCCGTCCCTGCACCTACCCCCACCCACACGCTCACAGCATAGGGTATAATGAATTCGTCATGAGCGCCAAACTTGGCATTTACATTGTGTTGTGCGCATGTAGACTTTAAGACTTAGCGGCAGAGCGCGAACTACATTGAGATCAGATCAAACTTCTGCTTTATTTTGAAGTTTTTGATGGGCAAATCTCTTTGAGCTATTTTTGAACCGAATAATATTTGCTTTAGTTATTTACTCAAGTAATAAATAATAATAAAAAATGCTTGTGATTTAGTCAAAATTTATCGGCGAGGCTCATATTTGGTGGCTTAACTCTATTTGAATTTGTTGGTAAATTTGCTTATTATGTTATATTTTACATTGAGTGCTTTCTTGGTAATAAAGTAATTCGAATGAAATATTATTCGCATCAATTCTGAACTTTTGATTACATAAATGCCTAGCTGACTCCCATTTCGATTGCAAATCCCAATCTGGTATTTCTCGCTGATTGTCTTAGCTGAAGGCCATCGGCCATCGCATTCACTGTCATTAAAAAAATATCAGCTGGATAGCTCTCAACTATGTTCCATCATTATTATAATAATAATTGCCATCAGCTTCTCATCTCGAGCTTATTGTGTTTGTAATTCGCATTTTTTATCAGCCCATCTCAAATGTCACTGGCCAAATTGTGAAAAAACAGAGAGAGAGAGAGAGAAAGAGAGAGAGAGAGAGGAGAGAGACAGAAAAACGCAAACATAAACCACTCTCGACTCACAGTTGGTTGTAGCCATATTCGCATTGGCATTTTCCTGGCCAAGTTGTTGTTGGTGGCGCTGCTGCGGTTACGGTTTAATAACCATTCATTGCTAATGCCAACACAGAAAAAAGACAGCTACAAGCATAGACATAGAGCCGTAGAGCCATGTTCAGAGTCATAGAGTTGGGTATATGCATGGACATTATAAATATAATAAATATATACGAGACTAAAAACTAGTCAAGCGGGCGCATACAGTGAGCGCCAAAAACATTGCAACAGGTTTGCTTGACTGGCCTTTTGCCTTATTAAATCCTCTGCTCGATTGTTGCTGCTGCTGCTGCTGGCTGTCTCTTTGTCCGACCAACTTGATTTGTGACTGAAGGTTAGTTTGCGTCATTAGAAACGTTCATCTTTATGTTTCCATTATATAGTATATACATATATAGATATATATATATTTTCAACATAAAAACCAATTGCTTTTTATGAGAAAAGCTATTTTAAAGCAGAAACTCAAATATTTTTCGCAAAATGCGCATTTGTTACATCTACAACAACTGAAACTTTGTTTGACTATCGCACAATGCTGTCGACTTAGCAACTAACAACTAACAACCCACAACAGCAACAACAACAGCAATGGAGAACAACCGACAACAACAATCGAGAACAAGCACGTCGACCTTTTGTCAAAACTTGCCTTAGAATTATGTTCTATACTCCCAACTAACTACAGCTTCCTCCATGCTCATCCTGATAACAACTAATTCGCATACAATACAACAAAACTTTTTGAGAGCTCTTTCTTTCATTCGTGCACTGCAAGAAAGTTTATAGTGGGAATGTTTAAGCTTGATATGCCATCCTAAAAAAAGAATAAATTATTTACTTAACTTTTATAATTATTTTAATCTAACTACATACAATATAGAGAGTAAAATTGAATTAATGATCATTCATTCACAGTCTCTATTTATTTATATCTCAGTTTGTATTTCTGCTGTTATCTCGAACTTGATCTCTGTACAATCTGGGTACCTATGCACCTGTATATCTGTATCGATATCTGCTTCGGTTCTCTTTTATTTCTTTCTCCTTTTCACTATTTCATTTTTCTTTCTCTTTCTTCTTCTCTCCTTTTCTCTCTTACTCTCACTCTCTCTCTATTTCTCTTCCTCTCTCTCTCTCGCCCTGTCTCTCTCTCTCTCTCTCTCTTTCTCAAATCTTCTCTCTACCTGTCTCGCTTTCTCTTCTTCATTCCCGTTCATCAACCTTAATTTTCTTGTCTCCCTATCTGTTCTCTCTTTCACTCCCTACCTATCTCTATCTCTGTTTTCTCAGTGTCTCTGTATCTCTATTCTCTCACTCTCTTTATCTTTCTCTCTCTCCCTTCTTCACTCAGTCTTCGGCCTCTTACCACTCTCGTCCTCTTTCTCTCTTCACTCCTCTCTCTCCCATTTTCAGTCTCGAATTATTATTCAATATTAGGTAACTTTTTCTCACAGTGTATTTCAGATATCCACTCTCCATATATAATATATATACTTATGTTTTTCGGGGCATGTTCCTTTCTCGCGTAATTCATTACTTGTTAAGATTCCTCTTATTTCTGCTCCCGCCCCATTGTATGCTTAAACCCATCCCGAAAATAAAAATAAAAAACAAATAAAGCAAGGAAGAACATGAAATTAAACAATAAGCAAGCTAGCAACAACGAGGAAGTCGCTGCCTGTGTGTGTGTGTATCCGTCAGATATCGCGCCAACTATTTGTATTTACCGAGTTGTTGTTGCTTCTGTTGTTGTTGTTATTGTTGTTGTCATTGCTGTTGCTGTTGCTGTTGCTGGTCATATTTTATGGGCCCCCGCCGCGTAAACAATACAACAAAATATTCAGTGCGATAAGCGTTTTTATGCACCACTCGAAACGAAACGAACTCTCCACCAACCACCGGCGAGTACTCAAAACTGACCCAAGGCACATCACGACAAGAAGGGGCTGCCACATGTGGTAGCCGAGGAGCGTCTGCAACAAGTGGAAATGCGAGGTACTCGTGAGCACAGGCATGGAATGCACTGAGGCGCATTACTTTGACAGCAGAGGACGACACGTGGACTTTGAACGTGAGTGAAATAAAGTGAGAAGTGCGATAAGATGTGACGCCAACAGCAATTAATCACATTAACAAATTCGCTAAGACTGTGAAAAATCAAGAGTGAGCGAGTGGAAGTTGTAATTAAGGTGACCACGGCAAACAAAACTCGTTAAATTAGTTGCCAGCTAATAAAATGACTTGCTTTTCATACAAAAAGAAGCAGAGTGAGAGTGAGTGTAGGTGCGTAAGCAGTGGGTACTTGGCGAAGAAGTTGGCCGCTAAAGTGACCCAGCAGGATAGGATGTAATGAATACTGCGACTAAATTCCAGCGACAGCTAATCAAATGAGTTTTTGGTTGACAAAGGGACAGCAGAAGAGGCAGACAGCTGTAAAGGTGCGAAAATTATCATTAGAGCTTTGAGCTAAATAAACAATTAAATGAGCAAAACTAAGTGACAACCGAGTCAAGATGCGGAAATGGCTTAGTTAGTCACATTAGTGTCTGTCAAATTAGCCCGAAACCCGAAAATGTAGAAAATTACTTGAAAAAGGTTTATTTAATGTTGCCATGGTAAAGCAAAGATGTGAAGCAATGTGAAAAAGATGAAGTAAGATAAAGATTTAAATTATACTTTTAGCTTGCCTATATTTAGGGAGTTGAAAAGGTAGGTGATGTTGAGTTATTGTGTAACCTTAATACATAGAAGACTTCTGTTCTATAAGAAGATCTCTGTTTTGGAACTATCAGAGTGTTTTGATGTGTTCAAGTCATAGGCTATAAATTAATTATAGATTATATTTTATTTTATAGATACTTAATGTAGAAAGTGATTAAGAAGTTTTCAAAGCAATTCAACCTAACCGAGGTCCATGATTATATTCTCATTAGGCTTTGTCCCTGAACATGTACAGCAACAGTAGGTAAAAACTATTTATTCTACAGTTAAATATTCAAAATTTAATTAATGAGAATAACTTCAGAGATCCCCTACTTATTTCCCATAATAATTTATGCATAAATTCTCCATAGGGGATAAGAACTAAATAATAGATGTAAATCTCCTCACCATTTTCATAAATAAATTATCCTTAAACTCGATCTCAGTCCCTAAATACTATTGCTAAAAGCCTACCTATTTAAAAGTTACTTTCCTAGCTACTCTAAGGTTTAATTCACCTAAGCCCAATCAAATCTTCGTCTTAGTCGTATGCAAAACGCAAACGACTCCGTTTCGAGTTGGCTGCATAACGATTTGCTGTCGCAAACAACAATAAATGGGTTTTTATTGTTTTTATTTATTTTTTGTTTTTGTACTTTTGTGTTGGTTGATCCTTGCTTTATAGAGCGATGGCTTTGCCCCATTTGGTCAACATTCTTGTGGGCTGTCTTTGGGTTGCCTTTTGACTGCGTGACATGTGCCAGGCGCTCCAATTTATGGCCAAAGATACGACAACTATAAATTGTGGCAAGGTATTGATTGTTGTTCTTGCTGCTGCTGCCATTGCTGTTATTGTTGTTGTTATTGCTGCGTGCGTTGACAGTTGACAGTTGAGTAACAAGGTCATTATGCGGCTATTTGTGGCCATTTGCTGCCGCTGTCGCTGCTGCTGCTGCTGCTGCTGGTGGTGCACACAACTAGTTTGTGCGTCATGAGATACAAATGTATCTGTGGCCATAGCTGAGTATCTACTGCTGTGTATCCGCCTATCTGCGTGCGTAATTACAGTTAACGTTAAGCGGTCAAAGCTCAACTCCATTTCCGCTGCTAACTCACAATTCTTATTGGGCTCAGATCTTCAAATTTATGATTGATGTCTAGTCGGGGCTAACAATCCACATGAAGCATTGGGCGTACACGGCAAAAAATACTTGACTCGAAGTTTTAATCAAATTAAAATCGAATCAAAATCAAATTGAAAACCAACTTTAATTTAACAATAATAGCAGTTGTAATATTGTTAACTAAATATGACTATATGTAGATATTTGTCTTTCTTGCAGTGCATACATACATATATCTTTCATTTGACAGGTAGCCAGCGCACTGCCGATCCCTAGCCACAATTGAGCTGTCTTTTGTTCAGTTTGGTCCAGTAGCCAGAGCCGCAGATACACAGACTGAGCCCCGGATACAGATGCGTATCTTTCGTTTCATTTAATTCTTTTTTTTTTTTTTTTTTTTTGCATTGTTTGGGCCTGCCTCACGTCTGAGTCTCGTCTCGTCTTAATGTCTGAGTTGTTGGCTGACTGTGCTGCCTGCGTGTTTGCTAGATTTCCATATTTGCTTTGTGCCCAACAGCGATTAGGCGCAGGTCTCTGGTCTCTTGCTGATGGGCCCAATTAGTGTACGAAATTGTCCAAATATTTGAGCTACTTAGTTTTCGGCTCAATTCTGGATACTTTTGTCTGTGTGTCTCCTCTGTGTGTGAGCCGGCACTTGACATTGATACCATCTCTGATAAGGTGCAGCTGGTTCTTCGACACCCAAAACTGGATGTGGATGTGGGTCGTTCGAATAGAGTTGAGTCGAGTCAAGTCGAGTCGGGCTTATGGCCAGGCAACAAGCCGAATGCGTTGCGCTTTCACCACAAAAGCTGCACTCGAACAGAGCTGCAGAAGCACCAAAACAGCTTCACAAAAACACACAGATACACACACACACACACACACACACACACACACACACACACAGACATACAGTTGTCCGGCGACAAATACAAATGCGGACAGCTACTCAATCGAAGTAGCCGCAGCGAATCCATCTGAGAGCAAAGTGAAATGCAATGCTAAAAGAGTAAATGATATAAGGATGACTTGGCCAACATTTTCGTTAAGTACTCGTAAAGCCGAAACCTTAGGAGTGAGCGACTACAAGATACCGTGTAGAAAAACGAGTCACTCATAAAAGTTTTATAGAATCCGACGTAAGTGCTAAGCACGTTAATATTCGATATTATCGATTATAAGTTATCGAAAGTAATTGTTAATATATTTACTACAAGCCACAATTGATTATAGGAATTTATTATATTATATCCTAGCCTAGGATATGTATCGGTTTTTGCGCTATCGATCAGTTGCACCGATATTTATTTCAGCTTAAGAGAGTAGAAGTAGCGTACATAATTCTTAAGCTAAACTAACTAAATCCTAACACCATTTAATATTCCATCGTTGAGTTATAGATAGGATGTATCGATATTTTCTTTAGCTTAAAAAAGAATGTTTAACAAGAAGCTAATGTAACTTGAAGGATACCCCAATAAGACAGATACACCAGCTGGATCGAATCACCTGCAAATAAATACGCATCTAACTACTTAATCAGTCATACCTTTCACTTACTTGCTACAGGGTATGCAAGGCAAAAGATGAGGTTTCAGTTGCATTCGCAGTTGCAGAGCTGCGACTGAAGATGACTGCCGCATTCCGAAAGATGCAGGCCCCGAAAAAACAACCAAAAACAAAAAACCTTTAAAAAAAGAGACCCAAAGACTATATGGCTTTGGTCTGGTATAAATCGCTGTTAATGCTCTTGTTGTTGTTATTGTTGTTGTGTTGTTATTGTTGTTGGTGGCTGCGCTGCAGGAACCAGTTTGGTTTGAATTTTATGTGTATTTGGTTGAAAATTTACGAGTTTGGCGAATAAAGCAGCAAAGAATTCAATGAACTCGTCTTCACTTGGGCCACGTCTAAGCCAGCTCAGCTCAGCTCAGCAGCGGATCCAGCAAACACATGTAGCTTAAACGTTTACACAAATACACACACACACATACACATAGATATATAAATATATATATATATATATATTTATACATAAAGGTATACAGCATATAAACACTTAAAATGGAGGCCTATCTACCTCCTAGTTATGCAAATGTCTGCTTGTCCGCCTGCCCACCCGCTGCAGTAGGCTCTAAGGCCAGGAAATTGCTTTCGAATTGGTTTGACTACGGATTTTTATGCCTGCCAAGAACAACAACAGCAGCAATTGTTGTTGTCGTTGTTGTTGTCGTTGTTGTTGTCGCAGTTGTTGCCGTTGCTGCTGCAGTTGTTCACTTGTAGCTGCAGGTTGTCGTAACATTTGTCTTGTCATTGCAGCTTGTAGATCCTTCGGCTGCACAGCCTCGATATTCGCCCCTTCCCTGCCCGCAACCGCAGCCCCTGACTATTCCCTTTCAGACTTTGGGCAATTAGCTGCGAGGCCCAACTCAACTGCATTTCCAGCCAGTTTCGGCCAGTTCGTCATTTGTTAGTCGCTGCTTCGCTCAGCTCTTCTCTAACGCATGATGCCTAATTCGTGGCCAAGTTATAATTAAAATGCAGACGCAGAGCAGCAATTTATGGCCAAAAGAGCTGGCTATTTACGTATTAATAGCCATCGTTTAAGGTCTTTAAAATGTGTTGGCAACTTAATAAAGATGCACCACAATTAAGACGACTCTTAGAGATCATGAGAAAGTTGAATATTTACCGAAGATAGTAAATTAGTTTAATAGATCTGTGTATCAGTATTTAAATTGATAACATAATATATATACTTGGTTATTTACTTTACTTTATGATCAACAAATCGATAACATGTATAGTTATCGAGAGATAAAAAATACTCTAAGCTTTATTTAATTTATTTATTTATTTATCAAATTATATTTAATATCAACTTGATTACTTCATATTTCGAGAGGGCACTCCCTTAAAAATGAGAAAAGAGAGAGAAATTTTCGAATGATTATCGATAACTTATCGGCAGCGTGTACAGCCCTAATGAAACAACTCATGCAGTTCAATAGCATTTAAAAACTATTCGCAGATAACATTTTCAACAGTTTTAATTAATCGATTACTCACTGAAAAGCGATAAATGTTATACACACCAAAAACCTAGGAGGAAAATGTGAAAAGAGTAGTTAAATCCTAAATAATTAATTACAAAGCACACTAAAATACAGTTTGAATCTAACTAAACTGTTATCGATAACATATCGAGTCAGTCAAAAATAAAACAGTTTACCTTTCTATTTACATAAATTCACTTCACACTAGCCGGACGGACAGGCATGAACGCGCGTTCACATACTTATGTTGGCAACTGTGCCAAGTTAGAGAGAGAGACTCTTCTTAAGTTACACAAAGTTCTTTCGCAACTAGATACACGAGTTGAGGTTAAGTCTTGCATAAACAAACTTGGCTGGCAATCGGACACTACGTGAGCTGAACCGAACTGAACTGCGGCTCCCCTCACGGCCAGCAGCTTCCCTGATCCAACTGCAGTTTCCGCTTTCAGTTGCCATTCGAAGTGCTACAGTTATCCAGTGGCAAATACAGTTATACACACTCACACTCACACACACACGCTCGCACAACAACTCACATACGTGCCTTCTGTCTTTTGGGACGACATTAGATTACAGCAGCCCGCTGAAAGAGATCTACTGAGCGTTGTAGATATCTATGCAAATTCCTCTCGATCGTCTCGCGAAACGTGTGCAAGAAAGAAGAAGCCGAAGCACTAGACAAAATGAAATACAACGAGTATATATATATATATATATATATGTATTTATACATATTCCTATATATATTGTAATTTATATTCTTTTATTCAGGTGCTGCAGTTGTTCTCTCATGTTTCATGAAGAACGTGTCGAACGTGCGAAATGTTTTATAGATTAGCATTCAATTAAACTATTTTTTGACTTATTTTCTTCGCCTTTTTGTGCTTTGTTATCTCACACCTGGTCGCCTCGAAAGTCAAGAGGTTGACGAGGCCATGATGTAAGTGCCGTAATATCATTGTGATTAATTTATTGAAATTAACATAAATGGCAACAGCTTTAACTTGTGCACAGGCACAGCCACAGGCCCAGGCGCTGCCATAGAGACAGGGGCAGAGGGAGCGGAAGCTTTTTCGGCCAACATTTATAATTAAATTTAATTACCTCGGCTGCTTCTTAATGATGCAGTCCGCAAGCAGCAAAAATAAAAGGTAGCCCGACTAGAGAGTCGAGGGAACGAAACTCGTTTTCAGCATAAATGAATGTGGCACTTTATTAAATAAATAATTATGAATGAAAGAGTAAATAATGATGTATGTGTGTGTGTGGAGCAATAGAGAGAGAGAGAGAGAGAGAGACAGAGACCAAATGTGAGCTGGCCAAGAAAGGTTTCATCAACGAAATTTGAGAAATTGCGAGCAGTTGAAGTATAGCAGAAAAGGAATATGTATGTATATATATATATATATATATATATATATATATATATATAGATATAAGGATATGAAATCCTACGAATGCAAAACACAACAAAAGATGCGAGAGGAAGGGCGCATAAATTGACGCAGAACTTTTTAGCCACATTTTAAAATATATCACAAAGGGGAAACAATGCCACAAAGAAGAGCAGAGCAGAGCAGAGTAGAGAATGAAAATGCAAACATTTACAATAAAAATGCAAAAATATAATATAAAATAATAAAATACTCAAAGGTAGAGTTACTAAAGGGAGGTGCATAAAAAGCAACAATTTTTATAGCAAATTATATTTAAGAGCACAAAGAGGTGTTACTAAGCGAGTACATTTATTAGCATGTTTATTTAAATGTTTTTTTTTTTTTTTATTTTAAAATAGCTGATAAAATAATAGAACAAGCCAAGGCATAGCCAAGAACAGAGTAAAATTTAATCATAATTAAAAAATGTAAGAAACAGAGTAGAAAAGAAGAGAAAAATCTGGGAAAAAAGAATGTCAAAAAATACAGAAAAATTAGAAAAAATGACAAGGATATAAACTAATTGAAGTAAAATTCTTTAAAAAAAAAATAAATGGAAGCTAGAAATATCTCAAAGGTTATTAAAGCAAAAAAGAAGCTAAGAATTCCAGCGTGAATTTCACAACTGCTGATGTTTTCTGCGGAAATATGAGTCTATATATGTAGAAATCCTCTCCTCATCCTCAGACAACTAAGTGATGTATCTTATGTCTTAATACCCCTTAGAAGTACAACTCTAAGACAAATGACACAGAAGTAGTCAACAGTCAACATTTTCGCATGTTTTCAGACCAACTCTTGGTCATGTTCTAAGAAATAGGTGCTAAAAATCATAAATATGTTAAAAGAAACATCTCAAATAAATTGCAAAAAAAAATAGGTATAGCAGAGACTGAAATTGGAACGCCTTTCGACTAATCTGAAAAGCAAATAGAAAAGGCAAGGCGAGCGTAATTCAGATTTTCTGATAACGTTAACAACCCATAAAAGCCCGAAAGACATAAGCAAAGAGAATGTTGAGGTTTTTCTGTTTTCTGTCTTCTGTCTTCTGTTTGCCGTCTTATCTCGGAGTATTCTAAATTCGGTTTCAGCATCAAATTAAATTATGCAGATTAATAAAAATTTAGTCTAATTAGCGTATTCACAAAGACAAGAGACCCTATCTGGCGTTTCATCTACATATGGCCAAAACTGTGCCACCTAACGGCTCGTCGGCGCGCTGTCTCTTATGAATTGCCGCAATGATAATTAATAAAATTTTGGCCCGCTTCTAGGCCAATAGAAAATTGTATCAAACACGAACCCAAACAAGCCGGCTAAACTCGACTAGACAGGGGGGGAGGCAGACATAGACATAGACACAGACACAGAGACAGACACAGGGTTGCATTTCGAAAGGGTGGCAACGGTGGCCAGTGCCAAACATAACAAAACAAAGGCGACGATGGGCCACAGCTGGTGTCGCTTGGGCATGAAAATCAAATAGGAATTTATTGATTTTTCTTATTTGCCAGCGCGCAAAACCAAAAAAACAGTCAAGGAAGTGGCCAATAAAAATAATTTGCAAACAGAAACAAAAGCAAAAACAAAGCAAAACAACAACAAAGCGAAGCGAAACGAAACGAAGCTAGGCGCGGCGCGGCGAGGCGAGGCGAGGCGAACCTGCGCCAAAAACAAAACTGGCAAAAACAATGTCAATGCACGCCAAAATAAAAGCAATGAAGAGCAGCAAGAAGAAGACGACGATGAAGAAGCCGCACGCAAAGACAAGAACAAGCAAAGCAGACAACAGCAACAACAACAACAACAACAGCAATGCGCGTAGCTAAGCACGCAAAGGGTGGAGTAGGACAGCAGAAGAAGACGAAGGAAGGGGAGGGGGGCTGGTGGAGTGTTGTAAATGTCAGCTCAAGTTAACGGAGCCACGCGGAACACACACGCAACAACAACAACAACAATGACAAAAGAAATGTTTTGTTGTGCAGCGCCAGGCAACAACAACAGCAAACAGACAACAACAAACAGACAGCGGCACCTGCCGCCGAGGTTCTATGCCACGTTCGTTGCGCTCCGACATGTCCGTCCGTCCGTCCGTCCGTCCGTCTGTGTTCGTTAAGTTTTTGTTGTTGTTGCTTAGCTCCTGGTCGGTCGCGTGGCAGCGACACTTGACGTTCAATTCAGCTGACTTACCAGCGTGTTCCTCGCTGTGCCTCTGCCTCTGCCTCTGCCTCTGCCTCTCTGCGCCGCTGCTTCTGCCTCTGCCTCTGCCTCTGGCTGTTACTTTGATTTGGCTGTCAAAACGTTGACTGCGCTGCCGACAGCAGCAAACGCCTATGATGCGGCTTAACGGTAAAGCAAGAATCACACTCACTGCACTGCACACTCAATGCTATGTTGTAATTTTAATTTTCTTTTACCTTAAATTTATTTACAATTTTTACAACTTGCAAATATTCACGTTAGTAACTGATTTAATGCTTATTATATTTAATTTTCACTCATTCGATACGGCCAGCAGCTGACTGCGTTTGCTATGCTGCCAATTTTAGTGGGATTTTTGACGCGCCCTCACACACATTGACACACGACACACGATACAGAGAACAGCTGCACCTGTGTGCGAGAGTTGTCGAAGAAATTGATGAAATGCAACGTTCGGCTTCACACGCGCCCCACTTCCCACTGCTTCAACGTTCGAAAATCGACTGACTGTGAAGCGAGCGCCCAGCGCAAGCGACTCGAACTTGTATGTGTAGCGAAACGGTTTGACTTGCGCCGGCTAACCGTTGGTTGGACACGCAACATGTTTGACGTGGGAGCGCGTCTGTGTGCCTGCGAATGTGTGTGTGGGTCAGTTTGGGATAAGCCTTGGAGCGATAAAGGTCGCCTCGCTCTGCGGGCGATATATTCTTCTTGTTGTTGCTTCTTGGCGCAAGCACCCGCATAGCCCCAATCTCATATTTATTTTTTATCTATAAATATACAGCAAAACCCGTAGCATAGACCTACTTTAGTTACTTCAACAAATACTTTACGATTCCAGCTAATTTTATTTATCTTTAGCCCCTCTACTCGAGGGTGAACTAATAAAAAAATGGCTCTTGCTTTTGAGTTTTCCATAATGAAGAAGCCTCCCCCACTTTCTCTTCTTCCCTTAGCGTAGGATAAATAAGCACTTAAGCTGTCGGCCTTGGCAGCGTGCTAAGGCATTCACCTTTCGAGCCCTACTCAACCTTCTGATGAAACTATTTTAATTTATTTTATTTTATTTAACTAATTTTGTATTAATATATTATTTCTTTACTTTTCTAAAGGTCTTTGATTTTTAAATCATTGTATTTTATTATATATTTATTATTAAATAACTTATTCTAACATTTTCATATTTTCTTCAATTTTGCTTATTTTATTTTTTTACTCTTGTTTTATTTTATATGTATTTTTTCTTTTCCTATCACAAAAGAAACCTCAATTTCGTTTTCCTTTCAAAGGAAAATATTTTTATTTTTACCAATTTTCCCATCAAGTCGAAAACTTTTCTACTGTGTTCCCGGGAAATACAATTATCGCAAGGCTCATTAATGGGCACTCAGCAATATCAGCAAAGACTTCTCATGTGTCAGTTTAACTTATCAGAGCTCACATACTACCTTAAAAGTTGCAGAAATTGTTTGGTTGTGGCCTAAGTGAGTTATTCATTCCTTCAGTGAGTAATAATAATAAGAGATAAGGAAGCATTTCGAGGTATCAGCAAACTTAAAGTAAAAACCAATTTAAACTTATTTGAAAAGAAACAATTATAGATTATTGAACAGCTGATTGGAAAATACAAATAATATATTTGTTTATTATACTATTTCACGTAGTGATATAGTATATTGGTTTTTCGCAAAACCCGTTTGTCCGTCTGTCCGTATGAACGCAAACCATTGCTATTGAAGCTAGAGACTTGAAATTTGAAATATATACACGTGTATACCCTCGTCAGATAAAGTGTCAAGATTTACCCGATACGCCCACTAGGGGCGTGGCAAATCGGAAAATGCATTTTCCTGTATCTCAGAAACACTACTTCTAGAAGGGCTAGAAAGTTGAGATTTTAACTGAACATTCATGTCGACACCCAAAAATCAAAAAGCAATGGCGGATATATCTACGCCCATTGGGGGCGTGGCAAATCGGATCTGAATATATAGTGATTTTACTAGTTTCGTTATATTTTGAGCACTATTGTAGCTAGAGACTTGAGACTTGGTATATATACTCGGATTAACATCCCACAATTGAAAAGGTATGGCGGATATATCTACGCCCACAGGAGGCGCGGCAACTAATATCAGCTTATATCTCCCACAGTTTTAGTACGAGAAAAAATTATTGTTATGCCCCAAAAGGGGCATGCCGTACAAAAAATACCCTGTAATTTTCGCATTTTTCAAATGTAAGCATCCAAACTTTACAGTTATATTCCTGAACGCCCACTCTATGAGCACGCAAAAAATTATGTGTCTACAGCCACTGGGGGCGTGGCAATTCAAAACTGAAAAATCTGCAGCTTCTGAGCTAATAACTCGCCACATAATGACTTTGTGACCTTTGACCTTGCCTTTTGATTTGTTAAATTATATATATATATATATATATATATATATATATATATATATATATATATATATATATATATATATATATATATATATATATATATATGTTTAAATAGAATATTTTATTACTACAAAATAACTAAATAAAGAAAATATAACAAAAATATCAACATGACCGCACCGGGGTTCGAGCCCACACCTCTACGCTCGCCAACGAACTTAAATCACATTTTCAGAGTTGCCACCTCTCTCATTTTGAGAGCTGCCACCTCTCTCATTTTGAGAGATTCCATCTCTCTCGATTTGGGTGCGTGTTTTTGCTAAGGTAAGGGTTCTAAGCATCTATCCAAATTGAAACTGTTGCTTCTGATCAGCGCATCTCTGACGCAACAGCAGACAACATATGTTCGTAGCCGGCGTTCAAGATGCGTCGAACGTGTTGCATGTAAAGCACTTGACGCAGCGTCGCATGCACGTGGCTCATTTGCATTTGCGGTTGTGTTTTGTTGTGCATTGGCCACAGGGGCTGGCGGCTGTGCTAGGGGCCGGGCTAGTAAAAGTTGGGAATTGCGGTAAATGTATGGGTTTGAATCCAAAACATTTGGGCAGGTGATGTCTTGATTGAATATCAACAAATAATAATGGGTTTTCTTTAAAAACCCAATATTTTGGATCGTATTTTAGAAAAAAGAATAATTTAAGAGATTTTGTATTTCAGTTAGTAAATAATTTTAGTCGATCACTTAGAAAATCCGAAGCAGCAATCAAAGCACATTAAAAGCTCTCACTCTTAAAAGCCTACATAAATACTTATATTTTAAGCAACTTGTCGCTTAACTAACTTTTTTTAAAGCTACGGCTTTAAAAGCGCATTTAGAATTATATTAGCTTATGTTCTTTTAGCTACTAATTGATTGAAGCTCAAGACTATTACACGATGTCAGTCTCTATACTTTGTCTCCTCATGCTGAAGCAGAGCAAATTGAATTCGAAAGCTGTTTTTGAAGCTCATTAAAGCCCTAATGCACTTTCAGTCACTTAGAGATTGTCAGCAAGCGCAGCTGTTCTTATAAACTTTTATCATTGCAAAGTAGACGAAGCGAATTAATCTTTATTAAATAATAGATGGAAATCCCGCAGCTTTCATTTGATGGAACAGCTGCTCCTGTGGCCGATAACCAATGGCCAGTGGCCAGTGGCCAGTGGCAGATGCACTTCTTCAGATAATAGCACTTGGCAATTGGCTGGACTGGGCTGCAAATTGACAATTTTTGACGGCATCGAAACTGCCCTTGGATCGCAGCAATTTCCGACGCTTTCCAGTTAACGGCAGTTGCACTTTTCATTTTTGTTTGCATTTTCATTTGAAAGGGCCAAGAATCGCAATCAACTTTTCTCTTTTTTCCTCTTTTTGGCCAAAGTTTGTCTTTTCTCTCTTTTTTGCAAAACTGAAACAGAAGTTGACTCGAAACGAGTTCACAAAGTTTTCCACTGTGTGCCCTGCCGTCTATTGATAAACTTGACTTCGTATGCACAAGTGCATTTTATTTGGCAAACACCGTCCCCACCCCCTTCCCCCTCGCACTCCCTAGTGACAATTGCGGCCTTTGTTTAGAATTTGTGCTAACTCGCGAGCAGCGTCGACATCAAATGTGCACATGAAGATGCTCCCTGGCTGCCAACTAGCCAAGTGAAACCCCGTTTGACTACAGTTTCACCAGTCTTCGGCTGCACCTGAACCAAAAACTTTGTGGCTGAACTCAATTTGAGGTTTCAATTAAGAGTGAAGCCAAGGGATTTCCAAATGGATTTCTCATATTTACATTTCGTGCACAAAATGCTTTACAGAAAGTTGCTTCTAAAATTTAAGTTCTATTTTGTTGAGTTGATGTCTTGCATATGAATATATATATATATATATATATATATATATATATATATATATATATATATATATATATATATATATATATGTATATATATATATATGTCGATAACATATCGATTGAGATGATCAAATAATTGGAAATGATATGTTACTCAAATACTTCACATCAGTTAAGACAAGATAATGATAATTACAGTTATGTAGGCAACTTTTTAAGCTTTCCAGCAAAGCTACGCTTACATCTAAGTAATATCTTAAGCAAACTTATCGCTTAAACAACAAGTTTTAGCTTTCATTGACAATTCAGAAATGCCGTTTGCTTAAAGTCGTCGTAACTTTATTTATGTTGAACAAAGCCATTTTTCATATTCAGATTAGATTTAAAATAAGATCGGAAACAAGCCCATAGGAATGGTCTGGGCGGGATTTCGCAGCTCTTCCGAATATTTTTCACTACCACCGAAATATTTGTCCCATATTTTATAATTTTGTGTATTATATTTTTATACCCTGAACCCATTGAAAATGGGAAAAACAGGGTATAATGTTTTTGTTGAAATGTATGTAACAGGGAGAAGGAGGCGTGGCAGACCCCATAAAGTATATATATTCTTGATCAGGGAGACAAGCCGAGTCGATTTGGCCCTGCCCGTCTGTCCGTCCGTCTGTCCGTCTGTCCGTCTGTCTGTCCGTATGTATGAACGCGTCGTTCTCAGAACCTACAAGAGCTAGAGACTTGAAAATTTTTATGTAGGTTCCTGTATATCACGAAAAGATCGAGTTTGTTAAAAAAAATCGATAACTGTCTTAATTTTAATGTTATCGATTAAAAACGATTTCGATGCTCCGTTATATAATTATATATAATTCATCTTTATTGCTAGAGTCTTCAAATTTTGCATTTAGTGTTATGTGAGCATTACACAATTTCGGTTTTTGCTAAATTTTGGATGCCACGCCCCCTTCGCCTCAAAATTGTAAGTCCCGTATTTCAAATACTAGAGACTTGTGCTTTGGCACATACATACATGGATGACATGATCACGCCCAACAAGTTTGATCAAAATCGTTACTCTAGAAAAAAAGTTATTAAACATTTAATTTCCCATAGCATTGCCATGCAAAGCAGCCAATGAACAGCTGACGCACCGACTGGCGTGTGTGTGTGCGTGCGCCTGTGCGTGTGTGTGTATGTTTTGCTTGTAATAAACGTACATATGCATGTGTATATAAAAGAAACAAAGAATGCTTGGAATAACGGTTCTTCATAGGGTTTAGGGTATACCCTTGTCGAGCGGTCTCGACTAGAGTTTTCTTACTTGTTTATTTATATTATATTTGTAAAATAAAATAGTATAATATAATTTAAGCAGTTTTTTATTTATTTTCTTCTCTCCCATTAAAATATGTACTTTAAATGTATTTTAAAAAATATAAGACCAAAATTGAATGATCGATAACGATTCACGAGCTCGATTGTTTCATTGTATTATTTTGTTTCATACACACGTACATAAAATTAAAAAAGATATGTTTGAGCGTCGTTGGTTTTGCCTTGATCCATAGTTAATTAATATTTCGATGTGCCCTTTGCCTCACACTCTGGCCATGACTCTCTCTTTTAGTCTTCTTCTGTTAGACGCGCTATTTCTCATCGTTTATCGACTTCATTGCAACTCTATCGATTGCACTCATCGACCCACGGGACTAAGTCCAGCAGCATCTATGGTTGCCTCTCTCACATTGACGATTAGCAACACAGACTCTATTTAGATCTTCTCTAACTAACTATGACTTCAACCGATCCGACATATATATTGTTTTGACAACTTGGTTAGAGTTTCATTTTATCAGCGCCAGTGCATGTTCATTTTGATTTTCGATTTAAGCAGTTCATGCATATTAAATTAATTTATTTTTATATTTTGCTACTCGCGGCCAGCTGCGCGCGCGGCTGGCTGCACTACCTGATTGGGTGCTCTGCCAATTTGCTGGCCAATTGAAAATGCAATGCACGCCCCGGACCAAAAACTCATTTGCAACACTTCACGCAATGCAGGCGATTTCGATTTAGCCAAGATCAAGGGCGATAATAAAGAGCGCGGCGCAGCGCGTTGCGTGCCACTGCAGCGGCTATAAATAGCAGCGGGCAGCAAACAGCAAACAGCAAACAACAAACAACAGCCAACAGCAGCAGCTGCAACAACAACAATAACAACAACTTCTTGGTCTTATCCCAGCTGGCTGATCTTTACGCAGCAGCAACAACAACAACAGCAGCAGCAACAACAACAACAACAACATTCCTTTCGACATTTAATTAACGATCGCGATTGCAATCAATGCAACGCGTCTTAGCACGCCTCCCCGCCCCCGCCCCCGCGCCTGCCCCGACCTGCCCTGCGCCAAGCTGTGGTGCCCAGTTAGGCCACAAAGCTGACAAATACTGTAATTAATTTTAATTGCAGCGATTGGCGCCCGCTTTTTCCGTCTCATTAAAGTTTGCTGCCTGCGGGCCACAGTTTAGGCCACCAAATAAAGGAGGCGAGCGAGATTGAGCCAGCTTTGAGGTCCTGTGAACCCGAGGATTGTCTATCATAAACGGCAAGCAGCAGCTGAATTGAAGGAGCCATAAGCAGCAGCAACAACAGCAGCGGCAACATGAACAACAACAATGACAACCACGTTTTGGTACGTGTTTCTGCACCTAATTGCAGGCGTGTCGCCTACAAATGTTGCACGTAGAAGAGGCGACAGAGGGTCAGGCATGGCAGGGGGTAGCCGCGTCGGAGAGGAACTCGTGGCATTAGCAGCGCTTAATGCAGCATCAGTTCTTTGTTGATGGCCATCGACGTTGTTCTTGTGTTTTCGTTGTCGTTGTTGCTGTTGTTGTTGTTGCTGTTGTTGCTGTTGTTGATGTTGCTCTTTGCATAGCTTTTAGAATTGTGTGAATCAACTGTAGCGAAAGCAATAAAGTGTTCTACAGCAGCCGATGGCAAGTGTAAGGATTAGACTAGCTAATGCCCTGTAAGCGCTGAGAGGGGGTTCTGTTTACGGATGCAAATTTTGAATACTCTACACTGCTGGTCATAGGTTAGACGCACCACTTTTTTTTTCAATAAGTGCTTATATTTATTATTAGGCAAGTATTACTTGCCCCAAATAATTTTTTTATCGAAGTTCGAATCTTATTCGAAAAACATCTGTATATAGTTGGTTGATTTTCGAAAAGATAACTTTGCATTCGAAGACTCTAGAAACTTCAATGCAATTATATGGCTTATCAGCTGGTCAATGAATTAGACGCTCATCAATTTTTCAAGTTTTGTGTTAAAAAGTGCAGCTATTTTGCTCAAATAAAAGCTAAAAATTAAAAACTGAACTATTTTCAAGCAATATTAAGAAAAAAAATGGGGAAAGCTACCATATTGAACTTATTGGAACGTCAAAAAGAGGACTTCTTACACTCACAGGGATTATCAAATCGAAATATTGCCAAACAATTAAAACGCAGCTCCAGAACTATCGACAGATATTTTGGAGATCCGGTGGCTTATGGAACACATTTTAAAGGGCGAAAACCAGCGCTGGCTCCACGGGATAAACGTAAAATTGTTCGTTTTGCTTCAAATTCGCCAAAGTCATCAGGGAAGATTGAGGAATTAGCCGGTGTAAACGCAAGCCTGTCAACTGTTCAGCGTACAATAAGAAATGCACAACATCTTAAGCATCTTAAAATGAAGAAAAAACCACCTCTGAATGTTATACGTAAAGAAAAACGGCTTCAATATGCCAGAGAACACATGGCGTGGACTGTTCAATCTGACACTCGACTGAATGACTGGCGTTCAGTTGTATTTACTGACGAAAAACGTTTTAATTTGGATGGTCCAGATGGTTTTCATTATTATTACCATGATTTACGTAAAGATAATCTGTATTTAAGTCGCCATCACAGCCGTGAAGGTGGAGTTATGGTATGGGGTGCCATCACGTTTTATGGCCCAATTGAACTATTTATTATAGATCAAAAGATGACCGGTGAGCGCTTCAAAACTTTGTTGCAATTCGCATTTCCTAAGGTTAAAGTTCTCTTCGGACCGTTGCCATGGATTTTCCAACAGGATAATGCACCAATCCATAATGCTCGAGCTGTGAAGTCGTTTATTGCGAGTGAAAATGTTCGGATGATGAGTTGGCCGCCGTATTCTCCAGATCTCAACATTATTGAAAATGTCTGGGGATGGCTTTCTAGGAAAGTATATGAAGTAGGAAAACAGTATGAAGACAAAGAAACACTAACTGCAGCAATAAAACTAGCCTGGAGCCAAATTTCACTAAGTTTCATAGATTCCCTATTTCACTCCATGGAGGACCGGCTCTATGAGGTTATATCAAACAAAGGAGGCAGTACTCATTACTGAAATAATTTTTTTCTTCTTCCCTATAAACTAAATATTTAAAAAAAATTAACTTTACATTTTACAATTACCAATTTTTTTTTTTTTAATTAATTTGTTAAAGTGCGTCTATTCTAGTGACCAAGAAAAAAGTTCCTTTTTTTTGAATAGCTTCAATAAAATGTAAAAAAAAAAAGATTTTAGTAATATTCCAATTTTTTCCAATTGCTTACTTGAAGAGGCATTGAATAACGAAGGTTTTTGTGTATAAGTTATTTTCCTATTGTTTTTCAAATAAAAGTTATAAAGCAAATTTTAAAGCAAGTAGCGTTGCGTCTAACCTATTGACCAGCAGTGTATATGTAAACAGAGAAGCATGGGCGACGCACACTCCGATCTATATATGCATAGTTGGCTCAACATTTGTCTATGAAGATATACAAAGAGACTGCTCTAACTGTAAAGTTGAGAAAGATAGGGAAAGGAAGAAGTTCCTTTAACATTTTAATGTATTCTAGAAAAATTATTGTAAGTAATAAGGGCAGTATTTAAATTCGGATATGTATCTCTATCTCTCTCTCTCCCTCCCTCTCTCTTGCTGCGCGCTTACTGCTGCTGAGCAAGTGCATATCGAAGGCATTGTTGAAGTGATACTCAAAGCCGGTCGTTTTATTGGTGCTATATCCAAATTTAGTTAGTTGAAAAAGGTTCCAGCTAAGAACTTCCTCTTTGTACTAAGTATAAGTAGAGTGCTTTCTTATTTCATATTGTATAATAAAATCTTGAAGTATATTACTGAATGTAAGTTTCAAATGCGTGAATATACCAAAGACCCTTGATTGATATTAAAGATATTATACATATATCACAAAATATATGTTTACTGTAGTCGAGAGCGGGGCCTGCTGATGATAGAAACGGGAGGTTCTTAAAAACTGTGTGTTTAACATTGATCATTTATTGTTAATAATAATAAACAAATAAAATAATGTACTGCTCGAAGAAACTTTGCATAGCTTAAAATAATTTCCACAATTTATGCAATACAATAATACATAAACAGTTATATTTGATGATCGTCTCAAAAAACTGAAATTAAGTTTAGTATGAAAGAGAAAGATATATAACCAAATATTTATGTACACATATATCAGCTAAGTCCAATTCTAATAAGAATTGTAGGCATAGGTAAAATACATTATTAATATGAAGTTCATATTATAATATAATATATATAAAATATATATATTATAATTATATTCATATTATATTCATGTTATGAACACAACTTCTACTTAGGCAATTGATGTCTGAAAGGTATGGCATTCTCTCTCTCTCTCTCTCTCTCTCTCTCTCTCTCTCTCTCTCTCTCTCTCTTTCGGCCTCTCTCTCACTAAACAATGCCTTTCAAATACTACTCCAGTATGTACCACTTACCATTTCATACAGGGTATCTCACTCATTGAGTGTCGTTTCTTGGTCCGTTTTTGGCATTGCTCAAGTGCAATAACAATATAAAATACTTTTAGTGTTCAGTTCATTGAACGTGCACAAATCCAATTAGATTTTCTCTATACAATCACTCACACTAATACACATACACACTCACACACAGACACAGGCAGAAGAACATAACTAATACACTCACACAGGCGTGCAACACGCATTCGCACACACACAAGAATTTCGTAGCATACTTTTGTGAGCAGCCAAATTTTATTAGTCAATTTGCCAACTTCTGCTGAATGCGAGTGTGTGTGCGTGCGTGTGAATGTGTGTGAGAGTGTATGTACATGCATGTATATGTATTAAAAGTTTGACTGGAAAATTACTGTGCAGTTAATACTGCACTACACGAATATTGATTTTAACAATTACGCTCATCTTCATATTTCATTAGTTGTTGATTCTTCACTTATTGCCCTAACAGAGGGAAGCTCTTGCGCCAAGTCAAACTGTTTGTAACACTAATTTGTTGATTTGAAAGCAAAACTAAAGTCATAAATTATGCTCTGCCAGGCAAGTTGCAGCTTGGTATTAAACAAAAACTATATATAATACAAAAATTAGTCATATTTTCCAATACTTTATTAGTGTTATTTGCCAATCCATTTTCAATTTATTTCTTACGCATATTTCTCATTTATTACGCATATCATAATATAAATATCATATAAATATATAATATAAATATATAATATAAATATCATTTTATTGAAACTTTCTGCAGTACAACTTTTTTTGTCTAGTTAGTCAGTATTTATACAATTAAGCTTTAATGCTAAATAATATTAAAATTCTATTTCTCACAAATATAAGCAATTATTTTGTATATTAATATATGAAATTAGAATAAATACAAAAAAATATTACAAACCTAAAATTCATTTGAAATTTGTGCGTTTTTCTTTTTGAACATATTGGATATATCATTTCTCATGCCTTTAAATACTGCTTATCTTATATCATATTAGATTACAAATAATTTTTGTTTACTTCTTTCACTCTTTTATAATGGAAGTATTCGTTTATTTTTATATTTACGCAATATTAATCACGCTTCATTAATTTTATACATTCTATAGCTCTATATTTATTTGAAAAATAATGCCAAATCATGTTTGTTATTACTAGTAACCCTTTTTCAGTGTAATTAGCCTATTCGGTCGACGCTTCAACCAACGCTTCAAAACAACTGGATTTGGCCCTATTATTCCAACTGCCAATGCTGCAAGCCATTAAGCAATTATTAAGACACGATTGGATTTGAATTTGCTTGCTCTACGCTAGAGTATGCAGTCATCTCATTAAAAGCTTTACTTTATTTCTCAACAATTTATCAATGCGCACGACTGAGTGCATAATCAATTAAGCGGCTTAATTGATGCTGAATGTTTTGTGTATGTAAATCATTAAAAAAATAAATAATAATAATTTAAAAAATACATCAAGAGCTCTAGAGATGAAAGAACTTCAAATTAATTTTATTAATTTTATAAAAACAAGTAAGAAAACTCTAGTCGAGACCGCTCGAATAGGATATACCCTGAACCCTGCGAAGAACCGCAATTCCAAGCAATCTCCGTTTCTTTAATATACATAAGAATATACAAATATGTTCATTACAAGCCAAACATACACACACACGCACAGGCGCACACACACAAACGCCAGTCGCTGAGTCAGCTTTTCTTTGGCTGCTGTTTGCATGGCGATGCTATGGCAAATTAAATATTTAATAACTTATTTTCTAGAGCAACGATTTTGATCAAACTTGTTGGGTTGTTGATCATGTCATCCATATGTATGTATGTGCTAAAGCACAAGTCGCTAGTATTTGATATACGGGAGTTACAAATTTGAGGCGAAGGGGGCATGGCACCCAAAATTTAACAAAAACCGAAATTGGGTAAGACCTAAATAACACTAAATGCAAAATTTGAAGACTCTAGCTATAAAGATAAATTAGATAGAATTTTATAGCTTAATTTAAATTTTCGTTTTTAATCGATAACAATAAAACGATAACAGTTATCGAATTTCTGAAACAAACTCGATATGCGCGCCCTATACAGGGACTTACAAAAAAAAATTTGAAGTCTCTAGCTATTGTAAGTTCTGAGATCGACGCGTTCATACATACGGACAGACGGACAGACAGACAGACGGACAGACTGACAGGGCTAAATCGACTCGGCTTGTCTCCCTGATCAAGAATATATATACTTTATGGGGTCTGCCACGCCTCCTTCTGCCTGTTACATACATTTCAACAAAAACATTATACCCTGAATTCCCATTTTCAATAACAAAGCCAGAAAAGTACATATGTCCATCAATAACAGCAATATGCCATCAATATAAATTAGGGGAAAATTATACTAATAGCATAAATGAAAAAATTTGTATATATAAAAGCCGCAAAGCAGCCGCAACGAGCTGGCACCGCCATCAAAAAAAGTTGTCAGATTTCCATAGAAGGAAAAAAAGGAAAACTTTTGCAGACAATTAAGAAACCATAAACACATGCTGCCATGGATAACGGAAGCGGGAAACGTTCGCTGAGCACAAACACGTACATACCTTACATATATATAAATAGTAAATACACACACACCCACACACACACACACATATATATATATATATATATAGCAGAGAGAGAGAGAGAGAGAAGCTAAAACAGGCAGCCAAAAAGTTGCAAAGCGCAATTTGAAAAACAGTAAATAAGTCGCGACGGATGTGAATGTGAAGGCGGATGAGGACAAACGCAAGAGTATACGTTGGCAGGACACGTAGCTGGCGCAGAGTCAAGAAAGGATTTGCATATGAGCAGCTGCTATCAAGAGAGTACAAGAGAGAGAGAGAGAAATGGCTTGGCAGAAAATTCTATTTCTATTTGTGTGTTTGTTACACCCTACCCTAATGTGCAGCAGGGTGGCCCAAATGGCTTGTGACAAATGTGGCTGGCAACACAAGCCAAGGCATGGGGCGTCGCCGGACAGGTGTTTTGCGGTAAATGCGGATACGGTTAGGTGTCAGTAGAGCAGCTCCCCAAAAACCAGCGCCGAACGTCAACTGCAGCTGAAGACGACGCAAATTTATATCAATTGAGTTTGTTTTAATTTTTATCTCTTTTGCTTTGATTGAGAATGGAGAGTCCAATGGAAGTGGAAATGTTACAGGTAAGTTAGGGTATTAGAGCTTTAAGTAAGCAGGTTTAGTTACTCTAGGGAAGCGAATAAAAATTTCATTTCATGCACTCAAAGTTAAGATTATATGTGTTATTTTTATTTAATTGATAATTGATGTAATTTAAAATAAAGTTCTTATGTCGCTTATATCATTGAATAATTTAAGCTATTGTAAAACGATTTTTGAAGAGATAAAATATTTAATTCTTTATACTTAAAAATACTAAAAGGATATTAAAAATATTTTAAGATTATTTCATTTTATTTTTTCAACTCAAGATATTTTTCGATTTTTTTCAATAATTATATTTATATCTAAAGTTATTTAAATTCTATTAAACTAACTTTATAGCAATATATATATTAACTGTGCATCTATATACATACTTTTCATAAAACTTTGTTAAGAAACTTCACTTTACTTTTCGCTTTTGTTTTGTTTCAATTACGCTGTGCATTTCAGTTGAATTTTTTATTCTAGATTAGACTTCATAAGCATATATATATACATATATATATATATAGAGAGAGAGAGAGAGAGGAAGTGGAAGAGTGAGAGATGTGGGCGGGGACAGGTAAGCAGCTGGCTCAATGTCCTTGCAGCGTTATCATAATTAGTATCCTGTACAGACAAGTGTATGATGCATGTGTTGCAGCTACTGCTGTTTACGTTGCTCTACACACACACAGATACACACATGCAGAGATGTGCTGTTTTGTTAGCCGTTGATATATTGGCTTTTAAGCTGACTGCGGCCTGTTGCAATATAAGCCTGGCACGGCTCTAACCGCTCAAAGGACATCACATGAATAATGCGAGGCAATTGCGAAAGGTGCCAGCAGCAACTGAAGTCCTGCGGCATGGCAAGGACATCATTAAACCGTAAAAATAGCATTACAGGCAGAAAGAGAGACCAATAGAGAGAGAGAGAGGGAGAAAGAGCGAGTGAAAAAGAAGGCTAGAGCTGTAGCTGAACTTGAGCCTCAGGCAGAGCAGCTTAATTGCAGCTTAGACCTCAATTAAAGCGCACTGGGAAATGGAGTTGGAAAATGTGATTTGTGAGCAAGAGGAAGAACGCACAAACAGATTCATTTTGGTCAAAAACACACGACGACAACAGCAACAACAGCAACAAGAACAATGATAGAGCTGTTGGTAATGATGATGATGGCCATAAAACACCTTGGCTAATTTGCGCAAATTGTTTCCAGTTGCAGCTGACGTAACTATAAGTGAGAAACAAATGTTCGCTGAGTGGGGAGGCAACGCAGAGCGATATAAGAGCAGAATGGGATTTGAAAAAAGTAAAGGAAGGGAGGAGACCGGAGAGACAGAGAGAGAGAGAGAGAGACTGGGGCATAGCAATTATAACTTATAGAATGGCAGTGAAGACGAGTGGAGACCAAATAGGAGAAACTGGCTCACAGTATGGGTAAATGCTATTAGGCCCCGACTTTGCATGGTTAAAGCACTTAATATGAATGGTGTGTATAAAGAGCTGAGAATAAGGTAAAGAGCCACATTGATAAAGGAATTAAGGAAAGGAATTTTAGCAAACAAAAACAAACTGATGGAATTAAATAAAAGAAATTTATTTGATATTAATATCTGTTATCATAAAACTTATAAACTTATAAATATAAATAAGGAGTTGAAAAACAATTATTATAAAAATAATCCAAGAAATTAAGACATGACAGCAGATTAGGAAGAACCATAAATTTGGATTATATTTAAATAATATATTTTATGTGTCAGATAAAATTGAGGATTTATTCAACTTTAAATTGAAAAACAAGATTATTTTAAAATACTTTTAAAATAATTATTAAAATATAAAAATATGTAAACAAAATTAAACATATATATATATATATATATATATATATATATATATATATATATATATATATATATATATATATGTTTAATTTTGTTTACATATTTTTATATTTTAATAATTATTTTAAAAGTATTTTAAAATAATCTTGTTTTTCAATTTAAAGTTGATATATATATATATATATATATATATATATATATATATATATATATATATATATATATATATATATATATATATATATATATATATATATATATATATATATGTTGCGAAATAGCAAAAGCAACATTAAGAACAGAAGATAAAGCAAAGAGATGAGAGGTGTATACACACAATACTTCATTTGCTTTATGTCTCCTCAGTTCAGTTCACTTTAAGCGACGAGAGCGTACAGTTGAAAAGAATTCATTAAAGAACAACTCATATATATTTAAACATAAGACCACCGTCTTATTATTTAACATAATATTGTTGACTGCCTGCTAAATAATCAATAATATATATATATATATAGAACAATATAAAAACGCCCTTCTTAGCGCTTAAGTTCTTGGCACTGCACATTGCACTTGTTGTGTTCAGATCAGGTCTTATCACCAGCTAGCTCCCGCTTTCGCTATGCCTTGATCCATTTAGGGCATTTTTCATCGCGACACACGTAATCGAAAAAAACGGAGCATTGAGTCATATGCAGCTGCTAGCAGCTGGTCATGGGATAAGACAGACAGTGGCAGAGAGGGAGAGGCCAGCTGGAAGGATTTACAGCGAAGCTGCTGGCAGTCCCCAACACATGACGCTAATGGAACCAACAAGCTGCCGGCACGGGTTCACGCTATCCACTATTTTACACACATACACACACAACCTCTGCCCCTACTGCGCATCCGTCGGGGTCCTCTGCGGCCCTCGGAAGGCTGTCGCAATAAATTTGCAGCACCAAAGTGATAATGAAAGTGTTTCCTTCCGTTTTGGGCGAAGCTCAGCGCCAAGGCACAACAAATGTCAAAAGGGAGAGGTAGAGAGACAGAGAGAGGGAGAGCGCGCAACAGAGTCTGGAAGAATGTCTGAGAAAAACAAAAGAATTGGGCTAAAATTATAAACGTACGCGGAATACACTTGATTTGACTACAATTTGTTTATGTGAGAAGCGTAAAGAAAAACGATGCAGAGAGAGAGATATGAGAAGAAATAATTAATTAAAGATAGATAAAGGGTAATAGAGAAGTATAGAGATTACTTTAAAGAGGAGGAGAAAGTATGAATCATAAATATGTGTGAGAGAGAGCGAGTGAGAGTGAAATAGAGAGTGAGAGATATAATGGAGAAATCGTTGGACGAGAGAAATGAAGATGAACTAGAACATAGATATTATGTAGCAATAGATGTAGAGGTTGTAGAGAATTAATTATGATAATGTAGAGGATGTGAATTGTAGAGAATGACATATATGAGAAACGTATATATACATATATAGAACCTACACGATCGTTGCAAGAACGAACAGATAAAAAGAAAGAATGATTGAAATGTATGCGTTTTGTAATCAAACTAACAAATAAACTATGCGAAAACGATTCAAGGGAATCTATAGCATATGCAATCTAAATATAGGGAACAAATTAAAAAGTAAAGCTTGGGAAAACATAAGAGGCAGTAAAATACAGAGATATATAAATTTAAAGATTGCCAAAATATATAAACTATTTGTAGTGAATTTCGAACTTAAATATATATGTATATGTGAAAAGACTGAGAGACACATATATTAGCACTTTCCATTAAGTTAAGTTACTTAAGTTTTGCTTACATTACTACACTACACTGTCTCTCTCTCTCTCTCAGCTCAAACTACCTGCTACAGCTAGCGTGATCCCAATGCGAGCAGTGTGCAAGTTGGAGGCTGGCGACCGGTGACTGGCGGCAGCGCGGCGTATGCGCAACGCGCCAAGCGTTGCCATGTGCCACCTGCCCTCACGTCTCTTGCCAAGTCGCCACACACCCGCCCACTCTCTGGTTCCCTCTTTACGTTTCGCTCCGTTCACTTGGCTTGTTTATTGTTTTCCGCTCAGCGAGAAATTCAATTTCGGAAGCAAACAAACACTCGCTGCAAATAACAAATGAAACGCAGCAAATGCGCCAATTGCATTCTATGTAAATCTTGCCAAAGTGTTTCGCCGATTTATGTCAGAGAAAGAGAAAAACTAAGAAAGTAAAGGACCGCTCAAGGGATAGCGAGAGAGGGAGAGATAGAGAGAGAGAGAGAGAGAGAGAGAGAGAGAGAGACAGAAAGAAAGATCAAGCAAAGCAGTCATCTAATTGTGCTCTTAAACTAAACGTTGTCCAGCTGCAAAGCAGTTGGCAACAATTATAGTTTGCCATCCCACTTGAAAAGTCTTTTGGGAGCACGTCGCGCAGTAAAACAAAAATGCGCGTAAAAACACGGCGTAAAGCGCAATTTTACGGTGGAAGCAAGTGCGAATGCTGTTCTGGACGCACCCAAGGGACTGGTAGCTACACAGTCAAGTTTTTGTTTGTTTTTCATTACTGAACTTCAAAATTACAAGATAAAATAAATACTTAAATAATATATAGCAATCAAATATTCTAAAATACTATTTTAAAAGGCAAATGTAATATTCTAATAATAAATAACTAAAAATGTTCAAAAAATAAATTGTATCAAAATATTATATATATATATATATATATATATATATATATATATATATAAAATAAATATTGAGCACATGTAAATAAGATACACGAATTTTGATAAATATTTATGTTTCAATTTAATATTCTGATGATAAGTCAATATCAAAAATAAAAATAATAATATAAATATTAAATAATATATAATAAAAATATTTTAATAAATATACTCTAAGCTAACAAATTAAAATATTAATTTAATATTTTAATGATTAATTAAAAACAAATAATAACAAAATTAATTTAATTTTTAATAATAAATGTTAATAAAATATTTCAATAATAATTAGTAATTTAATTGGTAAAAATTCAAATATAAAATTCTAAACAGCAAACAGACCAGTTGAAGGTCTTAATAGCTCGTATTCATTGAGTTGCTTATAATTTTTCGACTTCGGTAATTTATTAATTATAATATTATTAAAGATCTAATATGTTGACAAATTAGTAGTTAAATATACAATGAATTAGCAATGGAAATGCAATTTTTACATTTAATAATAAAAAGAAGCTAACAAAAATTTAATTCAGTGATTTGTAGTCTCAAATTACAATAGAAATAGAAATATTAAACAAAATTTGTTAGCTTTCGGTTTATTCCTTAATAAGTTGAAAATTAATTCTAAGTTATCTTAATTTTTTTAAATGCTTAGCCTTTCTTTCATGCCTCATGCTGCCTTTTCCACCTCATTAAACTTTGCAAATTTTACTGCCCTGAGGCTAAAGGCATAATTTGAATTAACACGAAGGTGTTTACCTGTCAAATTAAAATCACCCACGTTTGTCTACGTGTTTTCAAACTTTTTTCAGAAATACAATTTTCAATTTAATTTAATAAATTTATTTGGTTAGGCTTTGCTTACTTCGAAGAAGATTTGCAAATTTAAACAATTTTTTTTTTCAGAAATTTCCTCCTATTAAAGTTCCTGGAATCAATCAAATTTTTATTTGTTCTCTTTCATAGCTCAATTTTTTTGCCGTGCAGCCTTCAGCAGCATAGCTGACGGCAGCTCCCTGGGCACGAAATGGCTGTCAGCTAGTTTTAAGTTTCTTCCTTTATATTCTGCTCCCACTATAGCACTCTGTCTCTTTCCCTCTCTCTATGATTGTCCCTATCTCTCTCCATGTCTCTCTATTTCTTGGCGCAATTCGTTAGTTTCTTTTTTGCTTTGTTTGCGGAACATTTTTCGCCAGTTCACATAAACTTGGATTTTAGAGGCTTGGGAGTGTTCCGCTAGCCGAGGACCTGGTCCGTCGTAGGGCGTGGCGAGCCGGAGGCAACTATGACAAAAGATTGCAGTGGCAAAAGTTTGGCGCTCCGTTAATTAATTTTGCATGAGCTGAAGCTTGAACTACTCTCTACCGGAGGGCGCAGCCAAGTGCTTGCGAATTGCAGCCAACGGTCACAAAAGCAAGGAGAACTTCGATGCGAAGAATGATCTAAGAGTATATCTAAAATAATTTATATGGGGTTAAATTGCAATCAATATAAATTCAAGCTGAAGTCATTAGTTATGCTCTGACGTGGGTTCAAGTGTTGTGTTTAACTTTCTTTAATGTTTATAAATGAAGTCTTAAGCAGAATGACTTATGCTCTTATCCAGTGGAAGATATTTCAATTTATAGGTAGCTCGTTTAAAAGCCGTTATGCAATATTTAAATCGATTTATTAAGAGCCGATTATGCACAGATATATCATTTGGTTAAACCGTCCTGCTTAAACATTTCGATGTCAGCTTTGGCTGCAGCTGTTTAAATTTGAAAACAAATTACTTATTTGACAGCAGCTTTAAATATTTGAACTTACGCACTTCACACTCAGCGCTGACCCCAAACGGGTACAGATCCCGGTTTAAACACAACAAATATTCTGTCAGCGCATGCTGCAAACTGATTAAATGCAACTCGAAACAACAAATTTAAATGCATGTCGCAGTGCGAGGATACAAGCCGGAAAAGCAAAGATCAACAAGAAAGCACAGCAGTGCTGTAGGCGGAGAGGAACGACTGAGAAATACTCTATAATGCTATATGGCAGATTATGTATAGCCAAACGTAGGTTATCCAACTAAATTCTTTACAGCAAGCCTGTATTCCTATTTTCCTATTACAATAGAACAAATTGTTAAAAGTCAACCCCATATACCTCTTATAAACTACAAATTGAACAACTTGTTAAACTGGGATACATTTACACGTTGTGTGGTCCTGTTTTATACCGTATTTAAAGCATCGTTAAGCCGCGTTGATAATCCCGACATCCGTTTCCCGTCTTTTGACTCCGGTTGCCCTCGCCTGGGCTGAGCTGAGCTGAGCTTAACGCGAGGCAGGATAATGATGACCATTAGGAATGTGTTGGTAATTAAGAGAAACATCTCTTTCGCACTGACCCCCACCCTCGAAATAGTCCCTGCTGGTTTCCACTGCTCGAGTGCTCTCCGTTGTGTCCTTATGCTAATGAGCAAAGTGAATTGTTTGCTGATTGTTGTTTGCTGTTGCTATTCCTGGGAAACCGGGCAGCGATAAAAGTGTTTTGCCTTTGCCGCTTTATGACATGTTTAGCTAACCAGCAGGACACTCCGATGTCCAGTTGTCGACATCGTCTTTCATTGATTGATGCAGCATCAACAGCAGCAGTGACAGTGGCAGTGGCAGCAAAAACTGCAAGCAAACAACTTTATTTAAAGCTGCGTTCATGAAATATTCATGTTGCATGTTGAGCAGCACACACAACAGCAACAGCAATAGCAATAGCAACAACAACAATAGCAACCGCTGTCTGACATTACAATGGCTGGAAGCTGAGCACAGCGTGGTCATAAATTGTTGCTGAAGCTTTTGGCTGCAATTCAGAGTTGATGAAAATGCAATAGATCTGTCTATATATGTTTTAATACGTATACATACCATAAACCATATACATATACATATGTGTGTAGGTATATATAGACAATTATAATTACCATAATTTTATGCAAGCGTTTGGCGGGAGTCTACAGCAAATGAAATGTTTCCTAAGAGAGATGCTCTGGTTGAGAGGGAGAATATATATATATATATATATATATATATATATATATATATATATATACTAGTTGACCCGGCAAACGTTGTTTTGCCTTTTTCAAATATCTAATATCTAAGTTACTATAAGTGTATGGGGATGAAGTTATAGTCGAAAACGTTATAAACAACTGAAGTACGATTTATTTATTGTTAAAAATGACAGTTAATAAAAATACAGATTATTCGCTAAGCGCAATAGAGTGCACAATATTTTTTGTTAGGCCATCTTTAGCCAATATGAACAAACTTGATGGTTTCCCGACGCGAGAACATGCCACATATAGTTGTCCGTGGGAAAAGCATGGTGTTTCCAAATCTAAACCACATACAGACAACGTTTGGCCTTGCGACTTATTGATTGTCATCGCGAATGCCAATCTAATTGGGAATTGAATGCGTTTGAATTCAATTGGCACATCTGTAGGAATCATGGGGATTCGTGGCAACAATATATTTTCACCTTGAAACTTGCCTTTTAAAATGGTGGCCTCAATCACGTTCTTCATTAATTTTTTAATGTTGATACAATATATCATCAGTCATTGAATCTTTGTGATTATCCCACAAAATTTGTGCTCGGGCCGGGAAACATGTAGTCAGTACAATAGCAAATAGTAATCGAATTTGTATTCCTGTGCAGTTTAATGCTGCTTCAGCAAGCATACTGTCCCAATGATTGTCGTCTTCTAGCAAGCCTAGTGCAAGACATGCATCTTTATACGTTGGATACTGTTGTCCGTTTACTTCACGTATAGCTTGAAATGACAATGGTCCGGTGACATTAACCAACAACAGTCGTAGATAAAAGCATTCGGTCTGCCTTGGATGGACTGTATATACACGACCCAAATTATTTGACTTAAATAAGCCGGGGCACGCCTCAACTGGTGTGCCTTGCTTGCGGGGCATCCATTTTTTCGATTGAGCCCATGTAAAATATTGAGGTATTTCTGAATACTTCAGTGTTTGTGCTCATTTAACAGAGCGTCCAGCTCGCTGACAATGCGCGTTGCAAATGGTGAATTGAGGTGATTATAGTTGCAACGTGTATTCACGCGATTGGCGAGTGCCCGTTCGGAGTCCTCGCCACCCATAAAGTAAATTTGTAAAAATTTATAAGGTTCGTTTGGCATTGGTAGTAATGAGCCGACTTTGTGGTAAATTTGGCCTTTGATTTTGAATGTGGAATTAAATTGTTGACCATTTGCAGCAGTATTTTTAACTATTTCCGTTGCTCCGAACGATGTCATTTGAAAACATGAATTGAATTGCCGAATTGAACGCAAGAACAGCGAAGAATTTGGATCAGTACCAATAAGGAGGCCGTGCAATGGTTCCGGCGGTGTTTCAATTTCTGGAAGTTTCACTTTTCCTGATGAGCAACACATCCCAATTGGCTCATTTTTAAATTTAAGGGCTTGACAGTGCGGGCATTCCTTGTCCAATGTACCAATTACCTCTTTGGAATGAGCGTAATATTCAACATCAGGCTCATACTGAAATGCTAGTCGAAGAAATGAATGTGATGTAAATGTTCGAAGTACTTGTTGATGTTGGTCAATCCCTCTACGTCTGTTGGCTACGAATCTGCGCGCTTCTCTTCGTTCCAATTGTCTTTGTTGGTTTCGCTCATCTCGTACCTCTTGTAATTGTGATGCACGTAACTGCGCCATTCTTACACGGACATCTGCATTACTTTGTTGCCTTTCTGCATCTGATCTTATTGCTCTTCTATCTTGCATGCCTCTAGATCTGTTTGTTTGACGACTCATTTATCTTTTTTCCCTTAACATTTGTTTTTTGGCAGGTAGTTCGTGGCATTGTTGTAATAAATCAAGTTGGAAAACTGATTGGTGTATAACATGTATTATTTTCTTGATCAATAATTAGCGCAATTATTTATTATTTGGGTATAAAAAATAGATGTTGGCCGATTCTCAGTCCTACACGATCTGCATAAAAAATTTCGTGAGAATCGGTCGAGCCGTTTCGGAGTAGTTTGGTAACAAACACCACACTCGAGAATTTTATATATATAGATATATATATATATATATATATATATATATATATATATATATATAACAACAAGTATACCCTGAACCCTGCGAAGAACAGCTATTCCGTTCATTCTCCGTTTCTTTTATAAAACATATGTATATGTATGTTCATTACGAGCAACACATACACACATACACAGGTGAACGCACACACAAACGCCAGTCGGTGTTCTTTGGCTGCTATTTGCATGCCAATGTTATGGGAAATCAAATGCTTAACTTTTTTTCTAGAGCAACAATTTTGATCAAACTTGTTGGGCGTCATCATGTCATCCATAGGTATGTATATGCCAAAGCACAAGTTTCTAGTATTTGATATACGGGAGTTACAAGTTTAAGGCGAAGGAGGCGTGGCCCAAAATTTAAAAAAAATTGCGTAAGGCTTACATAACACTAAATTCAAATTTTGAAGACTCTAGCTAGAAAGATGAATTAGATAGAATTTTATAGCTTAATTTAGATTTTCGTTTTTAATCGATAACAATAAAACGATAACAGTTATCGAATTTCTGAAATAAACTCGATCTTTTCGTGCTATACAGGAACCTACATAAAAAATTTCAAGTCTCTAGCTCTTATAGGTTCTGAGATCGACGCGTTCATACATACGGACAGACAGACGGACAGACGGACGGACTGACAGACGGACAGACGGACATGGCTATATCAACTCGGCTTGTCTCCCTGATCAAGAATATATATACTTTATGGGGTCTGCCACGCCTCCTTATGCCTGTTACATACATACGCCTTTCAACAAAAACATTATACCCTGATTTTCCCATTTTCAATGGGTTCAGGGTATAAAAATTAGGGATAAGCATGCCCATCGCAAGAGATAATCAAGCAACAGAAAATTTTAGGTCTACAGACAGAGCAAATAAGCGTTATATAAAGAGAAAATAAGATAATTTAAGATACATAAGAGAAGGAAAGGAATAACAAATTGGAACCTCCCACATGCAGCGTAAGTTAAAAATATATTATCCATTAAATAAATTGGTCTCACTCGATGCCAAATTAAAAGCAGAATCTTCAATGTTAAGGATATCTCACTTAGCCAAAGGTAACACAGAATGGCACTCACAAGAAACAAAAATTGTTTACGAAAGCAGAAGCAGACCACATTCATCAACCGTAAGCTGTTTCTTCTGCTTTCCTCTGTCGACTGACAGAGTTTACAGCTCTATCTGTAAATTTCAAGCACTTTGCGAAAGGTGCAAGGATTAAGTTATACAAAATGGTGGTCATCAATCTTCTGGGGTCATCTTAACGTCTTAGCCACGGCTGTGGAGACTACGAGGCGACGAGACGAAGTCGCCTTTAACATATTTTCTGCCCCACTTGTTTGCATTTTCAGCTTTTCTTCAATATGTTACACGAAAACCCTTTTCAAGTGTTTGCCTGAATGCCCGCCTGTGTGGCTGACTGCCTGGCTGCCTGTCTGCCTGGCCGCCTGCTCTGGCTGATCCAGTTCATCCGTTTTGGCCATTTATTTGGTCAGCTTAAGATTGACCCACATTTTGGCAGAGCTTAGGTTACCAATTCCGAGACGCTTTGTTTGCCCAACTCACAGTCCAGCACTCGACTTGGCAGCCTGTTAGGCCGTCTAATGGGCGGCCACGTAGCGACCTTGTGGTCTCCAGCTTTAAGCATTCGGTTTTAGCGGAGAGTGCATTGGAAAATATTATCGTGGCACACAAACTATAAATTGGCTTTAACCAGCCAGTTGAAAAACTTACCCAGCATTCGAATCTCATGTGAGTTGCCTCCAACAGCAGCCACTGAAGAGCAGGAGAAGGAGCATGCGACGGCAGAGGTGTTATGGCAGAAGTTGGTTAAAGCCTGAAAGACGAACAACATTTGACATTTCTGAACTTTGCGAGCACTCCAAACTAAAGTTAAAGCTAAAGCTATTATTATTCCCTATATTTTTGAGGAGTGTGTAGAGATGGGTATCTTTTAGCTGCAAGGAAATGGGGAAACGAATGTAAAGGAATTATATTTGAAATAATTAATTTTTATTTTTTAAATTCCATTGAAAATGGGAAATATAATGGTTTTGTTGAAATGTATGTAAAAGGCAGAAGGAGGAGTGGCAGACCCTATAAAGTATATATATTCTTGATCAGGGAGACAAGCCGAGTTGACATAGCCATGTCCGCCTGTCCATATGTATGAACGCGTCGATCTCAGAAATGATAAGAGCTAGAGACTTGACTTTTTTATGTAGGCTTCGGTATAGCACGAAAAGATCGAGTTTGTTAAAAAAATCGAAAGCTATTTATACCCTGAACTCATTGAAAATGGGAAATCAGGGTATAATGGTTTTGTGAAAATGTATGTAACAGGCAGAAGGAGGCGTGGCAGACCCCATTAATATATTCTTGATCGGGGAGAGAAGCCGAGTCGATTTAGCCCTGTCCGTCCGTCCGTCTGTCCGTATGTTAGAACGCGTCGATCTCAGAATATATAAGAGATAGAGACTTCAAATTTTTTTTGGAAGTTCGTGTATATCACGATTCGATCGAGTTTGTTTCAAATAATCGATAACTATCATCGTTGTAATGTTATCGATGAAAAACCGATGTCTTCATTTAGTTAGAGTATTCAAATTTAGCATTTATTGTTATTTAAGACTTCTGCAATTTCGGTTGTTGTTAAATTTTGGGTGCCACGCCCCCTTCGCCTCAAATTTGTAACTCCCGTATATCAAATACTAGAGACTTGTGCTTTTGCACATACATACATATGGATGACATGATGACGCCCAACAAGTTTGATCAAAATTGTTGCTCTAGAAAAAAAGTTAAGCATTTGATTTCCCTTAACATTGGCATGCAAATAGCAGCCAAAGAACACCGACTGGCGTTTGTGTGTGCGTTCGCCTGTGTATGTGTGTATGTTTTGCTTGTAATGAACATACATATGCATGTGCATATAAAAGAAATGAAGAATGCACGGAATAGCGGTGCTTCGCAGGGTTCAGGGGATCTCTTAGTCGAGCGGTCTCGACTAGAGTTTTCTTACTTGTTTAATTTTAATGTTATCGATTAACAACGAAATCTATACTCAGTTATATAATTTTATCTAGAGGCTTCAAATTTTTTTTGAGGCTCGTGTATAGCACGTAAAGATCGGGTTTGTTTCAAATAATCGATAACTGTCATAGTTTATTGATTAAAATCAATATCTTCATATAGTTATAAAATTCTATTTAAGTCATATTTATAGTTAGAGTCTTCAAATTTAGCATTTAGTGTTATTTAAGACGTCTGCAATTTCGGTTGTTGTTAAATTTTGCCACGCCTCCTTCGCCCCAAATTTGCAAAACACGTATTTCAAGTACTAGAGATCAAATTCTTGATCCAAAACGTTCGTCTACGAAAAAAGTTATTAAACATTTAATTACCCATAACATTGGCATACATTTAAAAGCCAAAGCACAGCTGACGCAGCAACTTGCGCACGGAATAGCGGTTCTTCGCAGGGTTCCTCTAGTCGAGCGGTCTCGACTAGAGTTTTCTTACTTCTTCTTAAGTTTCATCTGTAAAAGGATAAGTCTTTGACAGTAAATATATATATGCTAGAATACCAAAAACAGTAAAAAAGAACAGATTCAAAAGTAAATTAAAATTTTCTATAAAATAGAAACTTTTTGCAGTGTACCCTGTATTCACAGATACATTTGTGTTTCTCTTTAGCCATTTACAGGGTACCTTTTAGTAGGCAATCAATGTTTTTTATTGCAAGCCATCATGTTTTGCATTTGATTTATAATAAATTTCCTTTTTGGCTAATTTTCATTGGTTTTTCTCTCAGTTGTCACATGGCATTCACTTTGTCAAGTGCATATTTTCCCAATGAGTCGACTTGACTTTTACCCAAAGCCAAAAGCCAAATGACAACCAGTTTTATTATACCCTGAACCCATTGAAAATGGGAAAATCAGGGTATAATGTTTTTGTTGGAAGGCGTATGTATGTAACAGGCAGAAGGAGGCGTGGCAGACCCCATAAAGTGTATATATTCTTGATCAGGATGATAAGCCGAGTTGATATAGCCATGTCCGTCTGTCCGTCTGTCCGTCTGTCTGTCCGTATGTATGAACGCGTCGTTCTCAGAACCTATAAGAGCTAGAGACTTGAAATACACGAAAATATCGCGTTTGTTAAAAAAATCGATAACTATTTCAATTTTAATGTTATCGATTAAAAACATTATCGAATGTAAGTTATAAAATTATATCTTATATGTTTTATATTTATTTTATCTAATTTTGATTTCTGTTAAATTTTGGATACCGCCAAATTTCCCCAAATATTTAAATTCAGGTTAGTTGCACTCAAAGCCAGTAAATGAATGGGTTTACATTTTAAAAAATTGGAAATTATGTAATAAAATATGTTGAACATAAGCTGAAAATTTCATTCAAATCCATTAATTCGCGCAGAAGTTATTAAACAAAGCATTTGGCCAATCGGCCAAACACGTGACCAGCAACGCAAAGCAAATTGTTTTCCTATACATGTGCACACATACACACACACACACATTGAGCTGCGAACATCTAGCAAATTCTAAGACCCGCAAGTTTTAGTGTACATATTTCCAATAGATGGCGCTATGATTTGCGAATTATCAGCTGCTCAGTTGGATCGAAACATGGATGGCGCTATTTTATCGACCCATAGATGGCGCTATTGGCTAAACAATTGAAAATTAATTGAATTTAGTTTTCTGTGCGTTTATACGAAATGCTAATTATGCAGTATTTTAAAAAACGCAGATAGCGCGGGGTTTAGGGTATCTCCTAGTCGGGACCCCCGACTAGAGTTTTCTTACTTGTTTTTCTTTTGAGTTTTTTGACTTTTTTGTTGCCAGCGTAAATTGCAATCTGCATGGCTCAGTGTCTTTAAACTGTTTTTTGGTGTTTTGTTTTCCATCTCTTTTGCTTGGCCATAAAACGGCGATTATTATCTGATAAAAACTAAGAAAGCTTTTTTCCAAGTGGCACCTACTGCGGACTCATCATGTTACAATATGTATATGATATATACATATACATATATATGCATGTATGTGTCAAAGATTTATTTTAATAACATTGTATGTTGGCATAACTCAATTTGAAAGATCTGTTAACTAGCATTATCTGAAGCAATGAAACAAAATAGATGTAGCGAACAACTGCAGGCCGTGGTCTAGGCTAGGCCTAGTGTGTGTAATTGTAATTGTGAAGGCAGTGAAAAGAAGTTCAGTCATCCAAAAATGGAAATGGAAACAGTAGAAGATAAATGCAACTAAGCTTGCTAAAGTAATAGAAACACAATGAAGTCAAAAATGTCTCCCACTACTACAAATGAATCCCACTACTACATATCGACATGTATGTATAAATTACTTAGTTAACTTATATATTATTTTTATACATTTTATGAACGAGTTTAATCAAAGTCTATTCAAGGTGTTGTCACCATTCGAGGCGACTTTTTTAAATTGTCGGCAATCAGTTCAAACCTAGCTCAAACCTTAACTAATCATACCCTCAACCCATTGAAAATGGGAAATCAGGGTATAATGTTTTTGTTGAAATGTATGTAACAGGGAGAAGGAGGCGTGGCAGACCCCATAAAGTATATATATTCTTGATCAGGGAGACAAGCCGAGTCGATTTAGCCCTGTCCGTCTGTCCGTCTGTCCGTCCGTCTGTCCGTATGTATGAACGCGTCGTTCTCAGAACCTACAAGAGCTAGAGACTTTAAATTTTGTATGTGGGTTCCTGTACATCACGAAAAGATCGAGTTTGTTTCAAATAATCGATAACTATCATCGTTTTAATGTTATCGATTAAAGGCCGATATCTTCATAATGCACAGATTGTGTGTTACGTACGTCTATATGTACATATAAAAGTAACGGAGAATGTTAGCGGTTCATAGGAATCGCGGCTCTTCGCAGGGTTCAGAGGATCTCTTAGTCGAGCACTCTTACTTGTTTTATATTGCAACATGTGATTTAGAGATATTCGCGAGAACACGTGTCTAATGACTGACAGAAATAAAGTAAATAATATATATATATATATATATATATATATATATATATATATATATATATATATATATATATATATATATATATATATATATATATATATATATATATATATATATATATATATATATATATATATATATATATATTTGCATTCGCCATCTTTGTCTGCCTTTACGTAATTCGTAAATTTCATCTGATGTGCTTTTGTTTATGATTTCACAATTTACATTTTATTAGAGCGCAGCTCTGCTCAAGTGCAAATCCAATTGTCCGACAAGAGATCCGAACACCAGCTGTCGCTCAGGCCTTGGCCCGCATCCTCGTCCTGACTGCGTCCTGGCATTAACAAATTAAGAGATTTTATTACCCAGGGTACACAGGGTACCCAGGGTACCCAGGGTACCCAGGGTACCCAGGGTACCAAGGGGCAGGATAAGGATACCACCGTCCTGACTCTTTCAAATCGTCCGGGGCGTGTGTGCTCTCCGGCGTCAGCTCCTCAGACTCCTCGTTTACGCACTCGTTTACCTTTAGGCAACCGCCATTGTTGTGCACCAGATAGGCCTGAGTGCAGCCGCAGCCATGCTCACATTGATATACGCACGTGATACGATCCTTGCTAAAGTTATTATCGCAATAGCTAAAGCAGTCTCGATAGATTGGACTATGGCAAGTCACAACCTGATGTGCCCAGCTCAGATACAAGGCGGACAGCAAGTTTATAGAGATCAGCCACATCCACATGTCGTCCGTTGTCCAGTTAGTTGGAAATTGATGGCAGTGCTTGGGGCACATTTCCGTTAGCTGTGGTAACCAATGCATTCGCTACACTAATCTAGTTCCGTTACCTGTGATAACCAATTCATTCGCTACACTAATCTAGTTTGAACCTTGGCTAATTAAATATGTCTATTACGCAAGGGCTTAGGCGTGACTCAAGTTCGAATAGAAATTATCCATAAAATAAATAAATAAATTCATATAAACGTGACTGAACAACGTCAACTCGCACACATATATACTCACTTTCGGATGCTTATCGTTTCGGCACGAAGGCAAACTCAACGAATAAAGATCATTCTGTGTATATTCCTCATAAGAACAAGTCGTGTTTAATTCATACATATTTCATATTGTTGTAAAGTCGATTTTGGTAATATTAATTTGATAACTCGCGCAAACACACGCGCAAGTTGGTGCGTCAGTTGTGCTTTGGCTGATATTTGTATGCCAATGTTATGCGAAATTAAATGTTTAATAACTTTCACGTCATCCATATGTATGTATGCGCCAAAGCACAAGTCTCTAGTATTTGAAATACGTGAGTTACAAATTTGAGACGAGGGGAGCGTGGCACCCAAAATTTAACAAAAACGAAATTGTGTAAGGCCAAAATAACACTAAATGCTAAAAAGATGAATTAAATATAATTTTATAACTAAATGAAGATATCGGTTTTTAATCGATAGCATTAAAACGATGATAGTTATCGATTATTTGAAACGAACTCGATATGCGCGCCCTATACAGGGACTTACAAAAACAAGTAAGAAAACTCTAGTCGAGACCGCTCGATTAGGGTATACCCTGAACCTTGCGAAGAGCCGCTATTCCAAGCATTCTTTGTTTCTTTTATATACACATGCATATGTACGTTCAAGCAAAACATACACACACAAGCGCCAGTCGGTGCGTCAGCTGTTCTTTGGCTGCTTTGCATGGCAATGCTATGGGAAATTAAATGTTTAATAACTTTTTTTCTAGAGTAACGATTTTGATCAAACTTGTTGGGCGTGATCATGTCATCCATATGTATGTATGTGCCAAAGCACAAGTCTCTAGTATTTGATATACGGGAGTTACAAATTGGAGGCGAAGGGGGCGTGGCACCCAAAATTTAACAAAAACCGAAATTGTACAAGGCCCGACGCGTTCATACATACGGACAGACGGACAGATGGACAGACGGACAGACAGACAGACAGACGGACAGGGCTAAATCGACTCAGCTTGTCTCCCTGATCAAGAATATATATACTTTATGGGGTCTGCCACGCCTCCTTCTGCCTGTTACATACATACACCTTCCAACATTTTCACAAATGGGTTCAGGGTATAACAAGTAAGACCGCTCGACTAAGAGATCCCCTAAACCCTGCGAAGAACCGCTATTCCAAGCATTCTTTGATTCTTTTATGTACACATGCATAAATACGTTCATTGCAACCAAAACATACACACACGCACAGGCGCACGCACACACAAACGCCAGTCGGTGCGTCAGCTGTTCTTTGGCTGCTTTGCATGGCAATGCTATGGGAAATTCAATGTTTAATAACTTTTTTTCTAGAGCAACGATTTTGATCAAACTTGTTGGGCGTAATTATGACACTAAGACTCTAACTATAAAGATGAATGAAATAAAATTTTATAACTAAGTGAAGATATCGGTTTAAATCGTTAACATTAAAACGATGATAGTTATCGATTATTTGAAACAAACTCGATCGAATCGTGATATACACGAACTTCCAAAAAAAAATTTGAAGTCTCTAGCTCTTATATCTTCTGAGATCGACGCGTTCAAACATACGGACAGACGGACAGACAGACAGACAGACAGACAGACGGACAGGGCTAAATCGACTCGGCTTCTCTCCCTGATCAAGAATATATATACTTTATGGGGTCTGCCATGTTACATACATTTTCACAAAACCCTTTTTTCCCATTTTCAATGGGTTCAGGGTATAATAAATGAGTTTTAATTGAAATTAATATTTTATGAACTCACAATTAATTTTTTTTTGTTTACAAAGAAATATCGAATTTCGCCTGTTTAACTGTATATTATGTTAGGACGTAAATTACCAAGATTACAGAAATTGTTGCTAGAAATAAGAATACTGTAGAAAATGTACCCAATCTAGCAGTCAAAAAACTATCTGTGCATCTCAAGTATGGAATAATTTCCCTCTGACAACATCCAAGAGATGTGAGCAGCAAATCTTGAAGAGATCGGAAAATGTTGCATATGGTTAAAAAAAACTCCTTAAACAGGAGCTACTACCTCTACATAAAGTTGCAAAATTACAGTTGATGTCAATTTTGGGAAACTGAGTGGCAAATTTAATTTTTAGCGACGAGGAAAAACTCAATTTAAACGATTCTAATGGTTACCGGTATATACCCAGAAACTTTCACGGAAGGTCCTTAATGATATGGGATGTGTTCGCATATAATGAAAGGATGTCAATAGGTTTTAACGCATAGAATGAGTGCTCAAATGGATGTTGAACTGTTGGAGCCTGTTTTAGTGTCTTTTGAAATCGATCAAAACGGTACCGATTCAATTTTCAGTAGGATAATGCGCCCAACAGAACATATAAGAGCTAGAGACTTTAATTTTTTTTGTTGGTTCGTGTATAGCACAAAAAGATCGAGTTTGCTTCAATTAATCGATAAGTGTCATAGTTGTAATGTTATCGATTAAAGCCCTATATCGTTAATTAGTTATAAAATTCAATCTAATTCATATTTGAAGGTAGACAGACTACATATCGAAAAGTATATATTATTTTTATACATTTTATGAAAGAGTTTAATCAAAGTCTATTCAAAGTGTTGTCACTATTCGAGGCGACTTATTTAAATTGTCAGCAATCAGTGTTACTCTGCACAAATGTGGAAGCATTCGATATGATATTCTTAAAAATAATTATTGTCACAGGCATAAAAACATACTTTCACAAAAACTAAAAAACAATATCCAACAATGCAACAGTTGGTACAAACAAATAAACACAAATTTAATAAACGCAAATAGCTTCACAAAAATTATTAACCAAAAAACTATTACACGTAGGGATCAAACTAAAATAATACGACTCAGACATGGACACACACTATTTTCAAAACAAATTCATCTAAATCCCGACAATATCCTTCCATGCCCAAACTGCTACACCTCCACAGACCTCACCATCCAACACATATTCAACTGTCCCGCTACATCCCACCTTAAAACCCTAATCTTCCAAAGCAACTGTCCCATATCAATACTTGCAAACCCCTCAAAAGAAAATATACATAAGATAATAAAGTTCCTTAATAATAGTAAAATGTACAAATTAATATAAATATATAAATATAAGTATATAAATATGTAAACAAGCCGAAGGCCCCAGCAGCCAGTGCTTTAAAAAAAAAAAAAAAAATTAAGTTAGCTGTAATTTTAATTACTGCTAAACATTACAAATAAATAAATAAATAAATAAATTATTGTCACAGGGATGACAACTCACACAGACCAACTCCGCCGCTAAGCGAACAGTAGGCTTATATTTATCATCTATTTACAGATGCCAATAAGTTGCTATAACAAAAGATTCGTTATCAAAGTCTAGCTCAAACCTTGACTAATTTTTTTTTTATTATTGCAACATATGATTTAGCGATAAGTGCGATCCTATATATATATATATATATATATATATATATATATATATATATATATATATATATATATATATATATATATATATATATATATATATATATATATATATATATATATATATATATATTTCTTACAAACTATAATAGAGTATTTGGTGTATCTTATAAAGGGTGGATAAATTAAATCAACCACTCTCAGTTACACACTTAAGGTCATTTATGGGTCTAGCATCTTATTTCAGACAGTTCGTACCGCCATTTTCTGAGCAAATGAAGTCTTTAACGGAATGAGCAGCATGAACTTATACGTCAAAAAATTATACAAGCACTGACTTGTGATCCGATATTGATCATATTTGATCCACATAGACCTATTGAAGTACATACGGACGCAAGTGCAAATGATTACGGCGCAATGATAATACACAGAGTCGACGGGTAGTGCATATGTACTATAGCAAATGTACTACCGCAGCAGAATCTAAATATAATTTTTATGAGTTGGAAAATGTAATGTGATAGATGCCCCTGTGTGCTGTTGGGGCGTGAAATAGTATTTCGCTGTCGGTTGCGTCCGACAGCAACGTTCTTACTTGTTTTATATTCATTTATTTACTCTTAAAAATAAATACATAAAACATTGAGTATAAAATAACGCTCGATGCTTGCGGGACTGCCGTAAAGCATTGCTTCGCAAACGTTTTGCGCTATTTTAGACTTTAGTAGCTAGTCGTATATATATATATATATATATATATATATATATATATATATATATATATATATATATTTTCTTACAAACTATAATAGAGTATTTGGTGTATCTTATAAAGGGTGGATAAATTAAATCAACCACTCTCAGTTACACACTTAAGGTCATTTATGGGTCTAGCATCTTATTTCAGACAGTTCGTACCGCCATTTTCTGAGCAAATGAAGTCTTTAACGGAATGAGCAGCATGAACTTATACGTCAAAAAATTATACAAGCACTGACTTGTGATCCGATATTGATCATATTTGATCCACATAGACCTATTGAAGTACATACGGACGCAAGTGCAAATGATTACGGCGCAATGATAATACACAGAGTCGACGGGTAGTGCATATGTACTATAGCAAATGTACTACCGCAGCAGAATCTAAATATAATTTTTATGAGTTGGAAAATGTAATGTGATAGATGCCCCTGTGTGCTGTTGGGGCGTGAAATAGTATTTCGCTGTCGGTTGCGTCCGACAGCAACGTTCTTACTTGTTTTATATTCATTTATTTACTCTTAAAAATAAATACATAAAACATTGAGTATAAAATAACGCTCGATGCTTGCGGGACTGCCGTAAAGCATTGCTTCGCAAACGTTTTGCGCTATTTTAGACTTTAGTAGCTAGTCGTCGGCTTCGCTCAACTCTGCGAAGCTCCACCATAATTGGCGCAGCGAAGGAACTGATTTGGTTCCAAGCTGCCTCAGACTCCAACATGAACGCGACTAAGTTGTCCCGTCTAGTAGAGCGTACCACTGTTGTCTCGAGGGCACTCCTCTCCTCGTCGAAGCGTCCACACTCGAAGATTGCGTGGTTAGCGTCTTCCACTACTCCTTGTCCACACCAGTTAGACTCATCTGAGTCGTCGTGGCCAAACCGCTTCAAATAGCTGCGGAAGCATCCGTGTCCAGAAAGAATCTGTGAAAGATATAAATTAATCTCGCCATGCTTACGATTGACCCATGGTTCAAGCTGCGGTATGAGCGAGTGCGTCCATCGTCCTTTAGTCGAGTTGTCCCATTTCCTTTGCCATCGTGAAATGCTGTTCGCCCTGAATGCATTACGTGGGCCGCGTACAGGTTCGTTTGTACTGCGCTCCACGACTTCGGCGACCAGATCCTCCAGTGGAAGCATTCCGGCTATGACAAGCGCAGCGTCATCTGAGACTGTTCGGAATGAACAGCTGACTCGGATTGCGCTTAATCTATAGGTGGCTCGAATACCTCTGCTGTAGCTGGGAGTAGCCATTGCTCTTGACCAGATTGGCGCTGCGTAAAGGATGATGGACCTCAAGACGCTCAGAAGAAGAAGGCGTCGTTGTTGCTTTGGTCCCCGTGTGTTCAGCATGATTCGGGAGAGTGCTCTACACGAATCGGCTGCTTTTTTATGCACGTATTCCAAGTGCTCACGGAAAGTCAACCTTGTGTCAATCATGTCCCCAAGATACTTAATCGCCCTCTTTGACGTAATACTGATGTTGCCAATCTTTATGTGGGCCGTTTCCACTTTCTTGCGACTGCTGACTAGGACGACCTCCGTTTTGTGGGCCGCTAGGTCAAGTCCGGCTCTTGTCAACCAGTCTCTAATGTGGCTGATACTTGCGCTGCACATATCCTCAGTATCTTTCAGCTCCTTTCCTATGGCGACGATGGCGACATCATCAGCAAAGCCAATGGTGTGCGCACCCACTGGTAGCTCCAGGCGCAGTACGCCGTCGTACATAGTATTCCATAGGAGAGGCCCCAGAACTGATACTTGGGGGACTCCAGCTGACACTATGTGAGTTTGGACTCCCTCACTCGTATTGTACATAAGTGTCCTTCCCCTGAAGTAGCTCTTTATTATCTCCTTAAGATATTTAGGTATATTATATTGTGCCAGGGCATCTAGTATCATATCCCAGCTAGCTGTATTGAATTCATTCTTCACATCTAGAGTCGCTATGATGCAATACTGCTTCGACCCATGCTTCCATCTGGTACCTTTTATGGCGGTGGTTGCGAGGCCAAAAACTTTGCTCAACGCATCCGTCGTTGACATGGCTTTCCGGAACCTAAATTGGTTAGGGGACAGGCCTCCAGCGCTTGCGATTGCGGCCTCCAGTCTGGAACAGACCAATTTTTCGAACACCTTTCCCAAGGTGTCCAAGAGACAAATTGGCCTGTAGGATGATGGCTTGGGTAGCAATACTAGGTTCTGTATCTTCCAGCTTGCAGGGAACGTTTCTTGAGTTAAACATGTATTATATAACTCAGTAAACGCCCCTGGTTGCAGAGCAATGGCCAGCTTTAGCGGTCTATTGGGAATCCCGTCAGGGCCAGGGGCAGAGTTGGGTCTTAGTTTCCTGGCAGCAGCCATAACTTCCTCATCAGTAACTAGAGCTGCATCAGAGCTGCTCAAATCCTGGCTTGCTGATGTGGAGTCACGACCATGAATGGAGCTCAGTCTATCTGGGAATAGCACTTCCACGACGAATGTAAGGTCGATTATGGACCCATGTCCAGCCCTACTGAATGTGTACTCGTGCCCAGAGATGATCAGAGCCACGTGTGTGTGAATTTATTTTCTTCTTTCTTGCCTATATTTCTTTACATTAATAATAGTACGCAATTCCACTGTCGTTTGGCTTAAGCATACACGACTAATCGATTCCCTGTCCACATTTTCCAGCTAATCTGCAAATAGCCGACAGATGGCGCTTTCTGATTGGATTGAAGGGCCAACTAGACCAAGCGGCTTACATACACGTGTGTCTGGCTGTCTGTGTGTACATCATTTGCATATTGTAGTCTAATTTTAAGCGCCACAGCAGAAACAACGACAACAAAGACAATAATGAATATTGAATTATATGCTTACTGAGAGCGTCGCCTGAAAGCTGCTCCTCATGTTGAGCTCCTCGCAGCCCAAGTAGAATTTTCCTGCCCTGGTACATTTCTCTACAGTTGCGCCATTTGCATTTCGCCATCTTTGTCTGCCTTTATGTAATTCGTAAATTTCATCTGATGTGCTTTTGTTTATGATTTCACAATTTACATTTTATTAGAGCGCAGCTCTGCTCAAGTGCAAATCCAATTGTCCGACAAGAGATCCGAACACCAGCTGTCGCTTAGACCTTGGCCCGCATCCTCGCCCTGACTGCGTCCTGGTATTAACAAATTAAGAGATTTGCCAACTCCACATGCTGAATTTGTTTTGGTAATTGGACCGAATTATGTCACTCATCGGCTCTTCTTTAAAACCCAGCTGTGGCATCAGAATTCCGCAGAATAACTATTTCATATGGCTTGACTGACTGGATATCTACATTTATTTAGTCTGTTTTTTCTTCAATTGCAACTATCAAATTTAAAAGGGAAATGGCGAGCAAAAAAAACCGTCCTGACTCTTTCACATCGTCCGGGGCGTGTTTGCTTTGTGGCGTCAGCTCCTCAGACTCCTCGTTTACGCACTCGTTTACCTTTAGGCAGCCGCCTTTGTTATGTTTCAGATAGGCCTGAGTGCAGCCGCAGCCATGCTCACATTGATATAGGCACGTGATACGATCCTCGCTGCAGTTATTATCGCAATAGCTGAAGCAGTCTCGATAGATTGGACTATGGCAAGTCACGACCTGATGTGCCCAGCTCAGATACAAGGCGGACAGCAAGTTTATAGAGATCAGCCACATCCACATGTCGTCCGTTGTCCAGTTAGTTGGAAATCGATGGCAGTGCTTAGGGCACATTTCCGTTAGCTGTGGTAACCAATGCATTCGCTACACTAATCTAGTTTGAACCTTGGCTAATTAAGTATGACTATTACGCAAGGGCTTAGGCGTGACTCAAGTTCGAATAGAAATTATCGATAAAATAAATAAATTCAGGGTATAACAAGTAAGAACGTTGCAGTCGGACGCAACCGACAGCGAAATACTATTTCACGTCCCAGCAGCCCACAGGGACATCTATCACATTATATTATTTAAAATTTAACCTTAAATCCCCACTGTCGCCGCTCAAATTAGCTGCAGATTCAAACTTTTCATTGGAGGTGGCCAGACAGTTTCAATTAGGATCGAAGCTTAGAACCCTTACCTTAGCAAAAACACGCACCTAATTCGAGAGAGATGGCATCTCTCAAAATGAGAGAGGTGGCAACTTTCAAAGTGAGAGAGGTGGCAAATCTCAAAGTAAGAGAGGTGGCAACTCAGAAAATGTGATATAAGTTCGCTAGCAAGCGTAGAGGTGTGGGCTCGAATCCCGGTGCGGTCATGTTGATATTTTTGTTATATTTTCTTTATTTAGTTATTTTGTATTAAGAAAATAGTCTTTTCAAACATATATATATAATTTGACAAATGAAAAGGCCCCATTTGGGCGTAACAATAAATTTTAGGGAATCGGTAGAGGAGGCCCCCAGTGACTTCCAATTTTGAAGCTTCTATCACTTAAACTCTGGGAGATATAAGCTGATATTAGTTACCACGCCCCCTGAGGGCTTAGATATATCCGCCATACCTTTTCGATTGTGGGATGTTAACCCAAGTATATATATCAAGTCTCAAGTCTCTAGCATCAATAGTGCTCAAAATATAACGAAACTAGTAAAATCACTATATATTCAGATCCGATTTGCCACGCCCCCAAAGGGCGTAGATATATCCGGCATAGCTTTTTGATTTTGGGATGTCGACATGAGTGTTCAGTTAAAATCTCAACTCTCTAGCCCTTCTAGAAGTAGTGTTTCTGAGATACAGGAAAACGCCCTAGTGGGCGTATCGGGAAAATCTTGACACTTTATCAGACGAGGGTATACACGAGTATATATTTCAAATTTCAAGTCTCTAGCTTCAATAGCGTGGAAATGGTTTGGACAGACGGACAGACGGACGGACGGACGGACAGCATGACGGACATTGCACAAAACCAATATACTATATCACTACGTGAAATAGTATGAAAACAAGTAAGAAAACTCTAGTCGGGGGTCCCGACTAGGAGATACCCTAAACCCCGCGCTATCTGCGTTTTTTTTAAAATACTGCATAATTAGCATTTCGTATAAACGCACAGAAAACTAAATTCAATTCATTTTCAATTGTTTAGCCAATAGCGCCATTTATGGTTCGATAGAATAGCGCCATCCATGTTTCGATCCAACTGAGCAGCTGATAATTCGCAAAAAACTTTCGGGTTTAAGAAGTTGCTAGATGCACGCAGCTCAATGTGTATGTGTGTATGTGTGCAGATGTATAGGAAAACAATTTGCTTTGCGTTTCTGGTCACGTGTTTGGCAGATTGGCCAAATGCTTTGTTTAATAACTTCTGCGCGAATTAATGGATTTGAATGAAATTTTCAGCTTATGTTCAACATATTTTATTGAATTTTTTCCAATTTTTTAAAATGTAAATCCATTGATTTACTTTGAGTGCAACTAACCTCAATTTAAATATTTGGGGAAATTTGGAGCCGGTATCCAAAATTTATTAAAAATAAAAATTAGATAAAATAAATATAAAACTTACAAAAAAAAATTGGGGACTCTAGCTATAAAGACGTGGGAGATATAATTTTATAACTAACATTCGATGTTTTTAATCGATAACATTAAAATTAAAATAGTTATCGACTTTTTTTTAACAAACTCGATCTTTTCGTGCTATTCACGGACCTACATAAAAAATTTCAACTCTCTAGCTCTTATAGGTTCTGAGAACGACGCTTTCATACATACGGACAGACAGACGGACAGACGGACTCGGCTTGTCATTCTGATCAAGAATATATATACTTTATGGGGTCTGCCACGCCTCCTTCTGCCTGTTACATACATACGCCTTCCAACAAAAACATTATACCCTGATTTTCCCATTTTCAATGGGTTCAGGGTATAACAAGGAAGAAAACTCTAGTCGAGACCGCTCGCCTAGGGGATACCCTGAATCCTGCGAAGAACCAGTATTCCAAGAAATCTCCGTTTCTTTTGTATACACATGTATATGTATGTTCATTACAAGTAAATCATACGCACACATGCACAGGCGCGCGAGTTACCCGCCACTCACAGCACCTTACACATACATATACAACATGACGAGCCCCTGACTGAACAACGTCAACTCACACACATATATACTCACTCTCGGATGCTTATCGTTTCGGCACGAAGGCAAACTCAACGAATAAAGATCATTCTGTGTATAGTCCTCATAAGAACAAGTCGTGTTTAATTCATACATATTTTATATTGTTGTAAAGTCGATTTTGGTAATATTAATTTGATAACTCGCGCAAACACACGCGCAAGTTGGTGCGTCAGCTGTGCTTTGGCTGATATTTGTATGCCAATGTTATGCAAAATTAAATGTTTAATAACTTTCACGTCATCCATATGTATGTATGCGCCAAAGCACAAGTCTCTAGTATTTGGTATACGCGAGTTACAAATTTGAGGCGAAGGGGGCTTGGCATCCAAAATTTAACAAAAACCGAAATTGTATAATGCCCACAAAACAATAAATGCAAAATTTGGAGACTCTAGTTATAAAGATGAATTATATAGAATTATATAACTGAGCATCGATTTCGTTTTTAATCGATAACATTAAAATTAAGACAGTTATCGATTTTTTTTAACAAACTCGATCTTTTCGTGCTATACAGGAACCTACATAAAAATTTCAAGTCTCTAGCTCTTATAGGTTCTGAGCACGACGCTTTCATACATACGGACAGGGGGACGGACAGGGCTATATCAACTCGGCTTGTCATCCTGATCAAGAATATATATACTTTATGGGGTCTGCCACGCCTCCTTCTGTCTGTTACATACATACGCCTTTCAACAAAAACATTGTGAAGAACGGGATCAGACAAACCTAGATCCATAGTTCAAACGGCAATTCGTGGTAATTGAATTGTTGGAAGGTGACCGATTTCTTTTGAAGTCCTTAACGAGTAAAAGGACATATAAGTAGGCTCATGAGTGTTTGCGAGGAATGCCAAAGGAATCTGAAATGATTGAAGAGGATGATTACGGTGAAAAAGATCATCAGTCGATCTCTACCACCTAGGCTGGAGAGAACATCATACGTGGGGGCTAGATCCATGATGCAATTGTCATGTCAACAATGAATGATATTGGTACCTTTTATGGCGGTGGTTGCGAGGCCAAAAACTTTGCTCAACGCATCCGTCGTTGACATGGTTTTCCGGAACCTAAATTGGTTAGGGGACAGACCTCCAGCGCTTGCGATTGCAAGGTGTCCAAGAGACAAATTGGCCTGTAGGATGATGGCTTGGGTAGCAATACTAGGTTCTGTATCTTCCAGCTTGCAGGGAACGTTTCTTGAGTTAAACATGTATTATATAACTCAGTAAACGCCCCTGGTTGCAGAGCAATGGCCAGCTTCAGCGGTCTATTGGGAATCCCGTCAGGGCCAGGGGCAGAGTTGGGTCTTAGTTTCCTGGCAGCAGCTATAACTTCCTCATCAGTAACTAGAGCTGCATCAGAGCTGCTCAAATCCTGGCTTGCTGATGTAGAGTCACGACCATGAATGGAGCTCAGTCTATCTGGGAATAGCACTTCCACGATTGACTTAAGCTCTAATCGATCCGTGGGCTGCATTTGTTTGCAGCGTAGAGTCTTTTGACTACCGTTTTGTATGCTCTGCCCCAAGGCTCAGCGTCGGCGGAGTCGCATAGATCTAGGAAGTAGTCCCGTTTGCTAGTCCGAATTGCCTTCTTCAGCTGCCGTCTTGCCACCTGGTAAGCCGCCTGCTTTTCAGCGAACTAGGCCTTCCACGCGCACGCTGATAGCTTCGTCTCGCGTGTACGCATATACTCCGGAAGGCGCTTGGTGATGCGTGAACTGCTTGCGCCGCTGCATGCTAGCGTTGCAGGCGCTCTGTATTTGGCTAGTCATTTGGCAAGCTTTGGCCTCAGCGTTGCCAGATGTGCCCAGCGACTGGATGCCCTCCGAGAAGGCTGTCGGGTGGAAGGTATCCAGGCGATACCCTTCCCTCCACAGAGTTGGCGCCCTGCCAGATGGCTCGCCGATTGTGAATAGAAGCGCAGAGTGATCGCTGCCCGTATAGCTTTTGCTGATGTTCCATGTTGCCTGTCGAAAAAGGGACGAAGCGACGAATGTAAGGTCGATTATGGACCCATGTCCAGCCCTACTGAATGTGTACTCGTGCCCAGAGATGATCAGAGCCACGTGTGTGTGAATTTATTTTCTTCTTTCTTGCCTATATTTCTTTACATTAATAATAGTACGCAATTCCACTGTCGTTTGGCTTAAGCATGCACGACTAATCGATTCCCTGTCCACATTTTCCAGCTAATCTGCAAATAGCCGACAGATGGCGCTTTCTGATTGGATTGAAGGGCCAACTAGACCAAGCGGCTTACATACACGTGTGTCTGGCTGTCTGTGTGTACATCATTTGCATATTGTAGTCTAATTTTAAGCGCCACAGCAGAAACAACGACAACAAAGACAATAATGAATATTGAATTATATGCTTACTGAGAGCGTCGCCTGAAAGCTGCTCCTTATGTTGAGCTCCTCGCAGCCCAAGTAGAATTTTCCTGCCCTGGTACATTTCTCTACAGTTGCGCCATTTGCATTTCGCCATCTTTGTCTGCCTTTATGTAATTCGTAAATTTCATCTGATGTGCTTTTGTTTATGATTTCACAATTTACATTTTATTAGAGCGCAGCTCTGCTCAAGTGCAAATCCAATTGTCCGACAAGAGATCCGAACACCAGCTGTCGCTTAGACCTTGGCCCGCATCCTCGCCCTAACTGCGTCCTGGTATTAACAAATTAAGAGATTTGCCAACTCCACATGCTGCATTTGTTTTGGTAATTGGACCGAATTATGTCACTCATCGGCTCTTCTTTAAAACCCAGCTGTGGCATCAGAATTCCGCAGAATAACTATTTCATATGGCTTGACTGACTTGATATCTACATTTATTTAGTCTGTACTATCTACGATTAAAGTTATCAAATCAACAAAGAGCGAGCCGATAAAAGAAAAAATCCGTCCTGACTCTTTCAGATCGTCCGGGGCGTGTTTGCTTTGTGGCGTCAGCACCTCAGAGTCCTCGTTTACGCACTCGTTTACCTTTAGGCAGCCGCCTTTGTTATGTTTCAGATAGGCCTGAGTGCAGCCGCAGCCATGCTCACATTGATATAGGCACGTGATACGATCCTCGCTGCAGTTATTATCGCAATAGCTAAGGCAGTCCCGATAGATTGGACTATGGCAAATCACGACCTGATGTGCCCAGCTCAGATACAAGGCGGACAGCAAGTTTATAGAGATCCACCACATCCACATGTCGTCCGTTGTCCAGTTAGTTTGAAATTGATGGCAGTGCTTGGGGCACATTTCCGTTAGCTGTGGTAACCAATGCATTCGCTACACTAATCTAGTTCCGTTACCTGTGATAACCAATTCATTCGCTACACTAATCTAGTTTGAACCTTGGCTAAGTAAATATGACTATTACGCAAGGGCTTAGGCGTGACTCAAGTTCGAATAGAAATTATCGATAAAAATAAATAAATTCAGGGTATAACAAGTAAGAACGTTGCAGTCGGACGCAACCGACAGCGAAATACTATTTCACGTCCCAGCAGCCCACAGGGACATCTATCACATTATATTATTTAAAATTTAACCTTAAATCCCCACTGTCGCCGCTCAAATTAGCTGCAGATTCAAACTTTTCATTGGAGGTGGCCAGACAGTTTCAATTAGGATCGAAGCTTAGAACCCTTACCTTAGCAAAAACACGCACCTAATTCGAGAGAGATGGCATCTCTCAAAATGAGAGAGGTGGCAACTCTCAAAGTGAGAGAGGTGGCAAATCTCAAAGTAAGAGAGGTGGCAACTCAGAAAATGTGATATAAGTTCGTTAGCAAGCGTAGAGATGTGGGCTCGAACCCCGGTGCGGTCATGTTGATATTTATACCCTGAACCCATTGAAAATGGGAAAATCAGGGTATAATGTTTTTGTCGGAGGGCGTATGTATGTAACAGGCAGAAGGAGGCGTGGCAGACACCATAAAGTATATATATTCTTGATCAGGATGACAAGCAGAGTTGATATAGCCATGTCCGTCTGTCCGTCTGTCCGTCTATCCGTCCGTCCGTCTGTCCGTCTGTCTGTCCGTATGTATGAAAGCGTCGTTCTCAGAACCTATAAGAGCCAGAGACTTGAAATTTTTTATGTAGGTCCGTGAATAGCACGAAAAGATCGAGTTTGTTAAAAAAAGTCGATAACTATTTTAATTTTAAAATTAACGATTAAAAACATTATCGAATGCTAGTTATAAAATTATATCTCCCACGTCTTTATAGCTAGAGTCCCCAAATTTTTTTGTAAGTTTTATATTTATTTTCTCTAATTTTGATTTTTGTTAAATTTTACCGCCTCCAAATTTCCCCAAATATTTAAATTGAGGTTAGTTGGACTCAAAGCCAGTAAATGAATGGGTTTACATTTTTTAAAACTGGAAAAAATGTAATAAAATATGTTGAACATAAGCTGAAAATTTCATTCAAATCCATTAATCCGCGCAGAAGTTATTAATGGCCAATCGGCCAAACACGTGACCAACAAAGCAAAGCAAACTGTTTTCCTATACATGTGTTTTCCTACACATACACACATACACATTGAGCTGCGTGCATCTAGCAACTTCTAAAACCCGCAAGTTTTAGTGTACATATTTCCAATAGATGGCGCTATTATTTGCGAATTATCAGCTGCTCAGTTGGTTCGAAACTTGGATGGCGCTATTCAATCGAACCATAGATGACGCTATTGGCTAAACAATTGAAATGACTTGAATTTAGTTTTCTGTGCGTTTATACGAAATGCTAATTATGCAGTATTTTAACGCAGATAGCGCGGGGCTTAGGGTATCTCCTAGTCGGGACGCCCGACTAGAGTTTTCTTACTTGTTTTGTTATATTTTCTTTATTTAGTTATTTTGTATTAAGAAAATAGTCTTTTCAAACATATATATATATAATTTGACAAATGAAAAGGCCCCATTTGGGCGTAACAATAATTTTTAGGGAATCGGTAGAGGAGGCCCCCAGTGACTTCCAATTTTGAAGCTTCTATCACTAAAACTGTGGGAGATATAAGCTGATATTAGTTACCACGCCCCCTGAGGGCTTAGATATATCCGCCATACCTTTTCGATTGTGGGATGTTAACCCAAGTATATATATCAAGTCTCAAGTCTCTAGCATCAATAGTGCTCAAAATATAACGAAACTAGTAAAATCACTATATATTCAGATCCGATTTGCCACGCCCCCAAAGGGCGTAGATATATCCGGCATAGCTTTTTGATTTTGGGATGTCGACATGACTGTTCAGTTCAAATCTCAACTCTCTAGCCCTTCTAGAAGTAGTGTTTCTGAGATACAGGAAAACGCCCTAGTGGGCGTATCGAGAAAATCTTGACACTTTATCAGACAAGGGTATACACGAGTATATATTTCAAATTTCAAGTCTCTAGCTTCAATAGCGTGGAAATGGTTTGGACAGACGGACAGACGGACGGACGGACGGACAGCATGACGGACATTGCACAAAACCAATATACTATATCACTACGTGAAATAGTATGAAAACAAGTAAGAAAACTCTAGTCGGGGGTCCCGACTAGGAGATACCCTAAACCCCGCGCTATCTGCGTTTTTTTAAAATACTGCATAATAAGCATTTCGTATAAACGCACAGAAAACTAAATTCAATTCATTTTCAATTGTTTAGCCAATAGCGCCATTTATGGTTCGATAGAATAGCGCCATCCATGTTTCGATCCAACTGAGCAGCTGATAATTCGCAAAAAACTTTCGGGTTTTAGAATTTGCTAGAGGCACGCAGCTCAATGTGTATGTGTGTATGTGTGCAGATGTATAGGAAAACAATTTGCTTTGCGTTTCTGGTCACGTGTTTGGCAGATTGGCCAAATGCTTTGTTTAGTAACTTCTGCGAGAATTAATGGATTTGAATGAAATTTTCAGCTTATGTTCAACATATTTTATTGAATTTTTTCCAATTTTTTAAAATGTAAACCCATTGATTTACTTTGAGTGCAACTAACCTCAATTTAAATATTTGGGGAAATTTGGAGCCGGTATCCAAAATTTATTAAAAATCAAAATTAGATAAAATAAATATAAAAAATTTGGGGACTCTAGCTATAAAGACGTGGGAGATATAATTTTATAACTAACATTCGATATTTTTAATCGATAACATTAAAATTAAAATAGTTATCGACTTTTTTTAACAAACTCGATCTTTTCGTGCTATTCACGGACCTACATAAAAATTTCAACTCTCTAGCTCTTATAGGTTCTGAGAACGACGCTTTCATACATACGGACAGACAGACGGACAGACGGACTCGGCTTGTCATTCTGATCAAGAATATATATACTTTATGGGGTCTGCCACGCCTCCTTCTGCCTGTTACATACATACGCCTTCCAACAAAAACATTATACCCTGATTTTCCCATTTTCAATGGGTTCAGGGTATAACAAGTAAGAAAACTCTAGTCGAGACCGCTCGCCTAGGGGATACCCTGAATCCTGCGAAGAACCAGTATTCCAAGAAATCTCCGTTTCTTTTGTATACACATGTATATGTATGTTCATTACAAGTAAATCATACGCACACATGCACAGGCGCGCGAGTTACCCGCCACTCACAGCACCTTACACATACATATACACCATGACGAGCCCCTGACTGAACAACGTCAACTCACACACATATATACTCACTCTCGGATGCTTATCGTTTCGGCACGAAGGCAAACTCAACGAATAAAGATCATTCTGTGTATAGTCCTCATAAGAATAAGTCGTGTTTAATTCATACATATTTTATATTGTTGTAAAGTCGATTTTGGTAATATTAATTTGATAACTCGCGCAAACACACGCGCAAGTTGGTGCGTCAGTTGTGCTTTGGCTGATATTTGTATGCCAATGTTATGCGAAATTAAATGTTTAATAACTTTCACGTCATCCATATGTATGTATGCGCCAAAGCACAAGTCTCTAGTATTTGGTATACGCGAGTTACAAATTTGAGGCGAAGGGGGCTTGGCATCCAAAATTTAACAAAAACCGAAATTGTATAATACCCACAAAACAATAAATGCAAAATTTGACGACTCTAGCTAGAAATATGAATTATATAGAATTTTATAAGTAAATGAAAATATCGGTTTTAATCAATAAACTATGACAGTTATCGATTTTTTGAAACAAACCCGATCCTTTCGTGCCATACACGAGCCTCAAAAAAAAATTTGAAGCCTCTGGCTCTTATATGTTCTAAGATCGATGCGTTCAAACATACGGACAGACTGACGGACAGGGCTAAATCGGCTAAATTTATGGTCTGCCACTCCCCCTTCTGCATGTTACATACATTTTCACAAAAACATTATACCCTTTTTTCCCATTTTCAATAGGTTCAGGGTATAAAAACAAGTAAGAAAACTCTAGTCGGGCGTCCCGACTAGGAGATACCCTGAACCCCGTGCTATCTGTGTTTTTAAAAATACTGCATAATTGGCATTTAGTATAAACGCACACAAAATTAAATTCAATTCATTTCCAATTGTTTAGCCAATAGCGCCATCTATGGTTCGATAGAATAGCGCCATCCATGTTTCGATTCAATTGAACAGCGGATAATTCGCAAATCATAGCGCCATCTATTGGAAATATGTACACTAAAACTTGCGGGTCTTAGAATTTGCTAGATGCGAGCATCTCAATGTGTGTGTGTATATATAAAGGAAAACTATTTGCTTTGCGTTGCTGGTTGTGTGTTTGGACGATTCGCCAAATGTTTTATTTAATAACTTCTGCGCGAATTAATGGATTTGAATTAAATTTTCAGCTTATGTTCAACATATTTTATTACATTTTTTCCAATTTTTAAGAAATGCAAACTCATTCATTTATTGACTTTGAGTGCACCTAACCTCAATTTAAATATTTTGGAAATTTGGAGCCGGTATCCAAAATTTAACAAAAATCAAAATTAAACATAATAGATATAAAACTAACCAAAGAAATTTGGGGACTCTACATATAAAGACGTGGGAGATACAATTTAATAACTTCATTCTGATAACGTTTTAAATCGATAACATTAAAACGATAGTTGTTATCGTTTCTTTTGAACCAAACTTGATCTGCGCATTCTACACAGGGATCTACATAAAAAATTTGAAGTCTCTGCTCTTATAGGTTCTGATATCGACGCGGACGGACAGGGCTAAATCGACTCGTGTGTCTCCCTGGTCAAGAATATATATACTTTATGGGGTCTGTCACGCCTCCTTCTCCCTGTTACATACATTTTTTCAACAAAAACATTATACCCTGATTTCACATTTTCAATGGGTTCAGGGTATAATAACGCTCGATGCTTACGGGACTGCCGTAAAGCATTGCTTCGCTATTTTAGACAGTAGTAGATAGTCGTCGGCTTCGCTCAACTCTGCGAAGCTCCACCACAATTAGCGCAGCGAAGGAACTGATTTTGTTCCAAGCTGCCTCAGACTCCAACATGAACGCGACTAAGTTGTCCCGTCTAGTAGAGCGTACCACTGTTGCTTCGAGGGCACTCCTCTCCTCGTCGAAGCGTCCACACTCGAAGATTGCGTGGTTAGCGTCTTCCACTATTCCTTGTCCACACCAGTTAGACTCATCTGAGTCGTCGTGGCCAAACCGCTTCAAATAGCTGCGGAAGCATCCGTGTCCAGAAAGAATCTGTGAAAGATATAAATTAATCTCGCCATGCTTACGATTGACCCATGGTTCAAGCTGCGGTATGAGCGAGTGCGTCCATCGTCCTTTAGTCGAGTTGTCCCATTTCCTTTGCCATCGTGAAATGCTGTTCGCCCTGAATGCATTACGTGGGCCGCGTACAGGTTCGTTTGTACTGCGCTCCACGACTTCGGCGACCAGATCCTCCAGTGGAAGCATTCCGGCTATGACAAGCGCAGCGTCATCTGAGACTGTTCGGAATGAACAGCTGACTCGGATTGCGCTTAATCTATAGGTGGCTCGAATACCTCTGCTGTAGCTGGGAGTAGCCATTGCTCTTGACCAGATTGGCGCTGCGTAAAGGATGATGGACCTCAAGACGCTCAGAAGAAGAAGGCGTCGTTGTTGCTTTGGTCCCCGTGTGTTCAGCATGATTCGGGAGAGTGCTCTACACGAATCGGCTGCTTTTTTATGCACGTATTCCAAGTGCTCACGGAAAGTCAACCTTGTGTCAATCATGTCCCCAAGATACTTAATCGCCCTCTTTGACGTAATACTGATGTTGCCAATCTTTATGTGGGCCGTTTCCACTTTCTTGCGACTGCTGACTAGGACGACCTCCGTTTTGTGGGCCGCTAGGTCAAGTCCGGCTCTTGTCAACCAATCTCTAATGTGGCTGATACTTGCGCTGCACATATCCTCAGCATCTTTCAGCTCCTTTCCTATGGCGACGATGGCGACATCATCAGCAAAGCCAATGGTGTGCGCACCCACTGGTAGCTCCAGGCGCAGTACGCCGTCGTACATAGTATTCCATAGGAGAGGCCCCAGAACTGATACTTGGGGGACTCCAGCTGACACTATGTGAGTTTGGACTCCCTCACTCGTATTGTACATAAGTGTCCTTCCCCTGAAGTAGCTCTTTATTATCTCCTTAAGATATTTAGGTATATTATATTGTGCCAGGGCATCTAGTATCATATCCCAGCTAGCTGTATTGAATTCATTCTTCACATCTAGAGTCGCTATGATGCAATACTGCTTCGACCCATGCTTCCATCTGGTACCTTTTATGGCGGTGGTTGCGAGGCCAAAAACTTTGCTCAACGCATCCGTCGTTGACATGGCTTTCCGGAACCTAAATTGGTTAGGGGACAGGCCTCCAGCGCTTGCGATTGCGGCCTCCAGTCTGGAACAGACCAATTTTTCGAACACCTTTCCCAAGGTGTCCAAGAGACAAATTGGCCTGTAGGATGATGGCTTGGGTAGCAATACTAGGTTCTGTATCTTCCAGCTTGCAGGGAACGTTTCTTGAGTTAAACATGTATTATATAACTCAGTAAACGCCCCTGGTTGCAGAGCAATGGCCAGCTTTAGCGGTCTATTGGGAATCCCGTCAGGGCCAGGGGCAGAGTTGGGTCTTAGTTTCCTGGCAGCAGCTATAACTTCCTCATCAGTAACTAGAGCTGCATCAGAGCTGCTCAAATCCTGGCTTGCTGATGTAGAGTCACGACCATGAATGGAGCTCAGTCTATCTGGGAATAGCACTTCCACGATTGACTTAAGCTCTAATCGATCCGTGGGCTGCATTTGTTTGCAGCGTAGAGTCTTTTGACTACCGTTTTGTATGCTCTGCCCCAAGGCTCAGCGTCGGCGGAGTCGCATAGATCTAGGAAGTAGTCCCGTTTGCTAGTCCGAATTGCCTTCTTCAGCTGCCGTCTTGCCACTTGGTAAGCCGCCTGCTTTTCAGCGAACGTAGGCCTTCCACGCGCACGCTGATAGCTTCGTCTCGCGTGTACGCATATACTCCGGAAGGCGCTTGGTGATGCGTGAACTGCTTGCGCCGCTGCATGCTAGCGTTGCAGGCGCTCTGTATTTGGCTAGTCATTTGGCAAGCTTTGGCCTCAGCGTTGCCAGATGTGCCCAGCGACTGGATGCCCTCCGAGAAGGCTGTCGGGTGGAAGGTATCCAGGCGATACCCTTTCCTCCACAGAGTTGGCGCCCCGCCAGATGGCTCGCCGATTGTGAATAGAAGCGCAGAGTGATCGCTGCCCGTATAGCTTTTGCTGATGTTCCATGTTGCCTGTCGAAAAAGGGACGAAGCGACGAATGTAAGGTCGATTATGGACCCATGTCCAGCCCTACTGAATGTGTACTCGTGCCCAGAGTTGATCAGAGCCACGTCCAGCGTCGCGAAGATTTCCAGTAGAGTGCGACCTCTGGCATTTGTCGCAAGGCTGCCCCATGCATTAAAGTCACCAGCTATGATGGCCTTCCGGCCTCTTACGTCCTCGGCTAGCTCGTCGAGCACCTCCGTGAATTCATTAATCTGCATGCTGCACGAACCCGTTGCAAGACTTGACATCTGCAAGCGCAGTCGCTGAGTTGCCGCATTTCCACAACGCTGCTTTGCCACTGGTGTCTGTGGCCATGATCTGGGGCAGCAGGTCTTGAGCAGCTATGCAGTGATTCAGGTTTAACTGTAGAAATCTTAACATTTCATTTTTTGGACAGCTCCGCGATATGATGGGCACTTAAAGCTACCCGCCGCATGATCTGTCTGCTTTTCGCGTTTGCGGACGCAGAGACTGCATTTTGGTGGCTTTTCGCAGTTTTTAGCTGCGTGACCCATCAATCTGCACCTGAAGCAAGCACCTTTCAGGTCGCATTCGCTTTTGCAATTAGCAGCAATGTGCCCATAGTCCAGGCATTTGAAGCAGCGTTTTGGCTGCTCCACAGCTCGGATACGGCAGACGACCCATCCAACGCGGATTTTGGCGAGCTCAACCAGCGCTCTGGCCTTGGCAACTGGGAGCACGACTGTGGCTCTTTGCTGTCCTCCGAAAGCCGGACGTAGAGATTTAACGACGTCCATCGAGAGCGAGCTGTCTTTCAGCACATTCCTAATTGCCTCGACTAGCTCCTCTTTGCTCGCTAGTTCGTCCAAATCGCGGATCTCGATTTGCGCGGACTCGGTAAGCGTTTTAACTACCGCCCAAGGCCTTGCCAACAGCCTCCTGGAGCATCTTAGCACTATGCTCGGGCTTCTTGCTCAGCTGCTGCAATAAATCGCCCTTTGCTGTCTTTCTTATCGCCTGGACATCCCCACTGAGATGCTTAAGGCTCGGGTCAGTTCTGACAACTTTCAGCATGTCAGCATAACTACAACCCTCTACTCCAGAAACTGTAATTGCGTCTGTCCTTGCTCTGGCCTGCTGCACTGCCTGGTTCGACCCTGCCGAGACTGTCTGTGGAGCCCTTTGCTTCTTTGCTCCCACTTCACTGTGCCCATTGGGCCTAGATTTTTTTAGGGGAGTCCTCCTTTGCTCAGGGGCAACGTCCCTCGGCCGTTTAGGCGTATTGTTGCCTGGAGGGACATTCGCTATGGCGACTTTAAAGTGCGGTGTTGTCTGCACCTCGCAGTTTCTGACCCCACGGTTGCAGAGCAACTCCGCCGCCTCGTGAAGCTTAACTATTCTAGCTAGCTCCGTGTGTGTGAGTGTGTGTGTGTGTGTGTGTGTGTGTGTGTGTGTGTGTGTGTGTGTAAGTGTGTGTGTATGTGTGTGTGTGTGTGTGTGTGTCAGAATTCCATAGAATAACTATTTCATTGCGAAACAAGTAAGAAAACTCTAGTCGAGACCGCTCGATTAGGGTATACCCTGAACCCTGCGAACAGCTGCTATTCCAAGCATTCTTTGTTTCTTTTATATACACATACATATGTACGTTCATACAAGCAAAACATACACACACAAGCGCAAGTCGGGGCGTCAGCTGTTCTTTGGCTGCTGTTTGCATGGCAATGTTATGGGAAATTAAATGTTTAATAACTTTTTTTCTAGAGCAACGATTTTGATCATCCATATGTATGTATGTGCCAAGCACAAGTCTCTAGTATTTGATATACGGGAGTTACAAATTTGAGGCATTAACAAATTTGATGAATTAAATAGAATTTTGTAACTAAATGAAGATATCGGTTTTTAATCGATAACATTAAAACGATAGTTGTTATCGTTTTTTTTTAACAAACTTGATCTGCGCACGCTATACGAGGATCTACATACAAAATTTCAAGTCTCTAGCTCTTATAGATCGCGATAACATGTCATGGACCATGACACATCGATTTCTCAAGCAAACAAAGCGTAAATCAGTGCTGGATATCTACATTTATTAATAATAAGGATAAGGATAGCCAGGATAAGGATAAACAGGATAAGGAGGGTAGGGAGGGATCACAGGAACCAGAGGGGGTGGCACAACCGCAATGGCGGCAGGATGAAGGAAAAGCCGTCCTGACTGTTTCACACCGACCGGAGAGCGTCTGGTTTCTGGCGTCAGCACCTCAGAGTCCTCGTTTACGCACTCGTTTACCTTTAGGCAGCCGCCTTTGTTATGTTTCAGATAGGCCTGAGTGCAGCCGCAGCCATGCTCACATTGATATAGGCACGTGATACGATCCTCGCTGCAGTTATTATCGCAATAGCTAAGGCAGTCCCGATAGATTGGACTATGGCAAGTCACGACCTGATGTGCCCAGCTCAGATACAAGGCGGACAGCAAGTTTATAGAGATCAGCCACATCCACATGTCGTCCGTTGTCCAGTTAGTTGGAAATTGATGGCAGTGCTTGGGGCACATTTCCGTTAGCTGTGGTAACCAATGCATTCGCTACGCTAATCTAGTTCCGTTACCTGTGATAACCAATTCATTCGCTACACTAATCTAGTTTGAACCTTGGCTAAGTAAATATGACTATTACGCAAGGGCTTAGGCGTGACTCAAGTTCGAATAGAAATTATCGCTAAAATAAATAAATATATTTGATATGTTTAAATATTATTTATGTCTAAATAATTCGAATCAGAATGTATTTTCCTATGATATTTCTGATGGCTTGAGCAAAAGATTTTGCCTGCACTAGGAAAACCCATTTATATATTTTAAAGCTATATTTTATATATTAATAATACTTTTTTTTTGCAAATATTATTTTGGAATATGAGTCAAAAAGAATTATAAAATATTGTGACTAATTTTCGTGCCTTTCTCGACACGCACTTATCGCTAAGCAGAACGCCTTTGCTTGTGACACTTCAACTGTCGCAGTTGCCTGTCAAAGCGCTTCTCTGCTGGACGCACTGCAGCACAAAGTCCGCTGTCTGCTGCCCGTATATATATAATTGTATATAATGGAAAATATATATGAATATGTATATATATATATTTTCCATTATATCTATATTTGATCTCCAAGCTAGTCCCTGGGTGGGGGTCCACGCGGCCGCAGCACACTCTCTAGCAGATTAGGTCCGGGCTGATTCTTAGGCCGGGGCGTGGGCGTTAAGGAGCGCGTGTGTGGTGGCGCATCCTCCTTCTTGTGCACAGCCGAGGTGGCGGCACGCCGTGCCCTAATCTTCTCCTCCATCTTGCTGGGCACCATGAAGCAGTTGGACTCCTTGTAGACGGGCTTGCGGCGATCGTTCCACGGGAAGGTCCACTGAATGGGTGTAAAGTCGCGCTTCCAGGGCTTTCGGGGCTTGAACCAGCAATCGCATGTCCAGTCCTCCTCACCAGGCGCGTCGTCATCGCTGCAAGGATTAGGCTAGCAATTGATTCATTGACTCCTACTACCTTTATACTTACCCCCGAACAAAGACGCGCACATACCGCGACGATTTGCGAAAGAGCTGCAAGGCCTCGTTGAAGGTCAGCTCCAGAGCCGGCACATCGTTGATCTGAGTGATCTCATCCCCGATGCGCATGCCCCCGCGCTTGGCCAGACCCGTCGGCGAGACGTTCACGATGGTCAGCGGCTCGAATTGATCGATGCCCCCGGTGACCTCCATGCCCCACATGGCATCGAAGAAGCTCATGATCCGCCGATCCGTCTCCAGGGTATAGCTCATCTGCAGCTCGTACTCGACATTGTCGAATGCATCCGAGTCGTACTTGGGCACCTTAATCTTCGAGTCAAACATGCTGCTGCTGGTACTGCTGCTTCTGCGGAGACCGTGTGGAAATTGACGTAACTGACTCTGCGTCCTCTTCACACGTTTTTGCGCCTTCGTCGTTGTTGGACGTTTGCTTTTATAGTCGCCGCCGCCGCATCGACACTTGGCACACGACGAACTGCAGCCCCGACCGCCAGCTCGCAGCTTCCTCATGCCCACATCTATCGTTGACAATGTCAATGGCTGTGTCTCCGCCTGTGCCGCTTGCCAAGTTAATCGATCCGCCTTTGATTTGCATTTAATTGCGTCTATTTTTACGTGTCTTACACACACTCAAAGCGGAAGCCCATTGTGTTGTTGCTGCTCTTTCTAGAGTACTCGACTTATGCAGCGAAGACGATTCCAGGGAGGGGACTTAATAAAGCCACTGGCTCCATTTAAGTCAGATCCACTCCGCCAGTTGCCAGCTGCCAGTTGGCGGTTAGCAGTTGGCAGTTCTTAAAGTGCGAACAAGTCAGAGGACCGAGTGGTCAAACACGTGGATTTCACTGACCTCAATCAGAGTGAGTAACAATGCAACAAGCAACAATAACTGCAACATGTCTAGCTTAGAGTACCAATGTGTGTGAATGACTATCAGATACCCTATTACTGCTACTACTTTGAAAGTGTAACAGAAGTAATTATCTATATAGGATATACTTTACTTCATTATCTAAAAAATAGATTTCTATGCAAAAAAGAGTTGACTAGCAGATACCTGCCAAGACATATATAAATATTCCATCTAACTTGACTTTATTTTCATACAAGTATGTAAATATTTGACTATTCGAATAATTTTACTATAAGTGGAATTTAGAATTTACCTTTAATTTAATCCGTTGCTCCTACACACAAAATCACTGACTATTACATACACTTCGCGGATTCCAACATACCCTATTGGAAACCACACTCACCAGTTACAGGATATTCACTAGAAAGTCCAAAAACTAAAGCCCACAACGGCAACTGTGCGACTCAAATGCGGACTTTGCTGCCCGTCGACTTTTGAATAATTCATTTGAGCGAGCAGACAGAAAAACTCAACAAAAGGCCCATAAAAACGGAGATCATCAGCAGACAGCAGGCAGCGGGTTACTGGAAAAAAAGAGAAGCAGCAAACTAACAACTAGCAGTTACCAGATCCCAGCTACCAAATGATAAATGCCAAATGGTCAACTGACCAAATGGCCAAAAGGCAAAGACAACTTACCTAATTACTACGACTTCTCTTCGCTTCAGCGAACGTTCAGTAAATTTGTCGCCAGCTCAGCGCGGCTCTGGGCCAAGTTAATGCGCATACCTAGAGCAACGCCCCGATCTCTTACGTAGCCCATTCCCTATGTGGGTTTGGCCTTGCGGCACATCCTGTAACGTCTGCGATTTTCATCGCCGACAATTGCTTTGGCCTTATTCGGGAATCCAGCGTACAATTGTGTCGAAGATTTAGTGCGCACTCTGAATGGATTTACATAACGCATACGCAGTGTGGTCCGGGTGGAACTATTGTGACTTTCAAGCGACTTATTAGCCAAGCTAAGCCCCAAAGGTCTTTAGTCACCAATGTTAACTGAAGTGTGGCTAAAGCGAATTCAACATAGAACAATGGCAAAATCCTTGCCTAATCGACGTGGAACTTACTCAATTGAATGAAATGGGCAATAAAAAAAGAATATAATATATGTAATAGAAAAGTAAGAGAAAAATAAGTAATATAATACATAATAGACCTTTGCAATTGCAGTTAATGAATAATGGAACTTAAAACCGAATAATAAATTAAAGTATTCATATATGCATATTAGTAACTTGTTTAAATGGGACTCCCACTGTAATAAGGAACTGTTTGCTGTCTTAATGAAATGTTATTGAATTAGATTCTCTTTGCTATAATTCAGAACATTTTCACTACTGATTAAACAACTGTATAATCTATTGCTATACTATGATAAAAGTAATAGCAATAATGCTGTTTCTATTTATGAGTTATTATTGTTTGCCAAGTTTTTTCGCAGAGCTAAATGATGAAATTTGTCATATTTCTTTGTAGATAATAAAGAAAATAAAAATAATTTTAATATTATTGGCCTGACATTTTTCGAAAATCATAATTTACTTCGTTGCTATTACTATAATAATTTCGTCTTTATTATTCTTATTATCATCCTTGTTGGCAGTCTTAACACCCTCATAATAAATACTATCAAGTAAAAGGCGGCGATAATAACGTGGTCTTTCAGTGGATTAATGAGAATTATTTATGAATCCACTGCAGGAAAACATTGACTTATAAAGAAACCAGCGTATGCAATCCTACTGCATTATTTAACATAGGGTAGCGAACATCGTGCACCTTCGAATTATAGACTTCTGGAAGCCAAAATGTTAAAGCGAAATTTATGAGAGGTGGACAAAAAAATTACTCAAGCTAAATCTAAGCTCTCTGGTCATGATTACTTTCGTTAGTACTCGTGATGAATTTCCTGCAATTAAATATGCTGCTAATCGAACCATTTATGTTAGTGGTCGAATAAGAATTGATTGTTTCATTAAATACTGTAAATAGTAATTAAACTTTTGGATTAATTAATATTCAATGTGTATCAATATATATATTTCTTACGAGCCGTCAACTGTTATTAAATGGGTAGTATTACTTACCAGATGACATAAGTATTCAATGAGAATATATTGACTAACTAACTATTCTTTTCCAGTCAACGAACCGATCGTACCAAGACATTTTACTTACCTTTTATAATATTATATATCAAATGTTTAAATTGCTTTTTTACAGTTTTTATTTAAAGCCGTTTTAATTTATAGTTCTTTAGTAGTGCTAAATATATATATATATATATGTATATAATTTGTTGGATTATACATACAGTTAGCATACGGTTGGAATTGTTGTTGCTGATAAAACCGAGTCCGACTGCAGAGTATTCTGCTTCAGATAACCGAGTTATCGGTATAGTATTTCCTATATATGTAAATATATATATATATATATATATATATATATATATATATATATATATATATATATATATATATATATATATATATATATATATATATATATATATCAATATTGTATTTCAAATGTATGTACCATATACTCGTATATACGAACTATAAGTGGATTTCGTTCGTTTGCTCCACAATATATAGATCGTTTAATACTTGGATTTAGCTTCGATTCAGCTCCATTTGCCTTGACTGTATGCAATTCTTTGTTATTTTTTGTTTTTCGATAAATCAGCGCATTATTGTGAGTATATATATGTATATATACATACATATATATGTATATATATATATATATATATATATATATATATATATATATATAGTTTTATATAGTTTTTTTTATAGTTATATATGATTATTGTAATTACAATTCTCTAATATTTTACAATTCCAAATTAATTTTACATAATAGTTTAACAAATGTTTACATTTCGCTACAAACTCAAACTTGGTCGCTTTACGTTTCATGTTGCACGTTTTCCAACACCGAAAACATACGAAAGCGAACACCCACCAACACTTTAGGGGGATATCCGGAACTTGTCTCAAGGTACAAGCGATTCCCCATGCTGGGGCCCACAGACTTCGGCAAAGACTCTTTGCCCGCCACTCTTCCCGGCTTAAGCTCGTGCCTCGAAGCAAATGCAAATGAAAATGAGAAAAATTATTTTGCGAATTTTGTTTCTTTTTTGCCAGGGGGCTTACACATATACGATTTGATAGCGGATATTACTGCATATATATTGCAATGTAAGCGCTTTTTGTATTTGTATTTGTTTTTTAAAGTTTCTTAGAAATGTACGGGTGGCCATCGCATTATATATTTCGTTAAAGTTTTTAGACTACGCTAAATATTTTGTTCGCTTTAAGCATTTTGCAGGTGGTTCTTGTGAAAACGAAAAAACATTAAGAAGTGTTACATCTATATAGAGAGAAAGTTGGAGTGAGGATTAAGGCATGAACTAAACGAAAAGCTTATAAGCTGTCAACTCTATGCATCGAAGCGTTTTGCAAATAATTTTCCTTATTTTGATTTTTTTTTTTGTGTCTTGTTTTCTTTTGGTATATTGCCGTGCCATTTACATTGTTCATAACTTTCGTGGCTTTTCTTATAATTTCATTTTGTTTTTCATATTTTGTTTTATCCAACATATAGAGAATAGAGTTTTGTATTTCTAGAGATTTGTTTTACTGAGCGTACGCTTACTTTTTAAGTCCCACACTACGTTTTATATACTGTACGGTCTTTCCTTAACATACACACATACACATTACATATATAGGTATAATATATATATATATTTATATATGTTGCATATGTATATGTAATTGCATTTAGTTTTTCATTTACTTTTGTTTTTGTTTTCATATGTCTCGCTTGACTTTGCGTTAATTAAACAATAATGTATATATTGAAAATTTGTGTATAAACAGCAAATATATATATGTTTCATACAATATTGTTTTATATATATTGAAATATATATGTGATTTTATATATGTTTGCTTTAGTTGCTCCTTTAAAATGCATATATATGTTTGTTTGTTTTCTTTATTTGTGTGTGGAGTGTGCTGCACTTGTTCTTCATCTTGTTCCTGGTTTCGTTTAAACAAAGGCTCTCTAATTCGAACATAATATCACTTGGAAAATTGAAAGTTTGTTATAAATTAATGAACTAATATGTTATTATACAGTTCGGAAACATAAAAACTATTTACAAAATATATGTATCTATATATATGTAGATATATCAAATGTATTGCCAAATATTGGGAGCGCCCGCTATGTATGCCACAATGACTGTGCCGCGCTGGCTGTTGCCTAGTTTTGGCCGTTAGCTCAAAATAATAATTACAATTAAATACAATTACAATACTCAATGAACATGTTTGTCACTACTTAATTATTACGTACGCTTTGCATTTCGGGTTTTCATTTTTCTTGTTCTTTGTATGTTTGTATCTTTGTGTTGAGTTTTCTTATATTCTTATATTGTGTGACGTAACATTCTCGATGGAATCTTCAGCTATTTATCATTCATTGCCAGCTGCCTGAAGTGCTTGTCGTAGGCGCCTGCTCATTCCCAGCCGCTGCAGCCAGCCATAGCCTGCGTCTCAGTAAACTAAAACGGATTCCATCGTAATCGTATCTCATTTGTTCGCACTGGCATTTACCGCGCTGCTGGCCTGGATCTGCGATGCCGTCTGCGAGGCGGGCTCGAGAGTGCGGCGCGCCAGACGTGATCTGTTAAGATACCATACATATCATTTGATGTGTTATCTTTCAATGCAATAGTTGACTCACTTGATTTGGCCAGCCAGCAACGGATTGATGGCATAGAGCCAGTCGTGCACCTCCTTGTCACCCAGGGTTTGCAGCAGATAGCCGCGATGTTTAGTCACCACGCTGCACGGACGCAGAAGAAATTTATCATTATTTATTATTTCATAAGTGTGTATACAGACAAGCTCTCCCTCTATCTATCTCCCCTATTTAGTCCCGCTCACTCACCTAAAGGTGTTGGGTATTTTGACCATAGCTGCCTGATCTTCGCTGCATTCAACCTGAGCTGTGGCCAGATTCAAGACTGCACGCTCCACTGGATCCTTCTCTGAGCGATAGATAAAGACATAGGGACGACGCACAATCTAAATTGATTACAGCGTTAACTTATTCACTTAGAATAACTTAAGTACTCTTTATACTGACCACCCAGCGCTTCTTCCAGCCGGAACCACCATGTTCGAGCACGTTCAACAGACCCTTGCGTGCCACAACGGGACTAACCCGAATCTCCTCCAGCTCGGGCACATACAGACGCAAAGGCAAAGCCGGCTGGGTGGCCGGTGCGGGTGCTTCCCATCCATTCGGTGCATCGGCGCGATCCGGTGAGCACAATCTGTGAATGGGCAAATAAGCGTGAGGTTAAATTCAGTCCTAAAAGTCATTGCGATTCAAAGTTACCTGCGTCGAATTACAAATTTGTTGTTTCTAATTTGTGTTCAAAATAAAAAAGAAACATAAATGGAAACAAATATCGAAAACGTTTTTGAGTTTGACAGTTTAGCTGAATAGTGGGTGAGTATATTGTGATTGCGGCAGATGAGTGTTATTCAGTGAGTGCGATTTGCTAGCAGAACTAAAAATCAGCCACATGTGTACAGTAGACTGCTGCTTGATGACTGCTTTCAATCTAAACTGAAAGGCTATATCTATTCTAGACAGCTTTCCTACGGTCCTTGCATATCATATGATTCTGTCTACTTTTGTTCTATATAAAAAGGCTAAAACTACTTTTGAGACTCATCCTAAGATCGTTACATATTATATGATATATTTTACTATAGCATTCTTCGAAATAGCTTAGAATACCTATAGTCATTTTCCTGAGATAAGTCTTGTTTAAAATCGTGTTATGTCAGTATTTTACTTTAAGGTAAGACTTGTTTAGTAAATCTAAACGTTAATAACTCATGTCAATATATTCTCAAACTAAGCTGTAATGAATGTGCTGCCAGGTGGGTAAATTGTGTAGCCAATTGTTGTGTTTAACTAACATAAGCATAGATGCGAATGGATAAAGCATGCGTTAAATACTTATTCAACGTACTCCATGGAATTGCTGGAGATGCAGCTGACGGTCATATCTGCGCAGCCCTCATCGCTGGGCGAAACATCTGACTGGGTCTGCGTATCGTTTGGTTCGGACTTGTTGTAACGACCTTGGATTAGAGATATTTCGTTAATCAGATAGTTCCGTAGTGACTATTTTGGTCGACCTACCTTGCACAAGCTTTAAGCACTTAAGCATGATATCCTGTTCGCGTTGATTGTACTCACGCTCAGGCAGCATCTGCTGCGCATCCTTGGCTGGTGTTTGGGGCGATTGTGGGATGACCATGTGCACGGGCGAGGTGGCCGCACGTGCAGCCAGATTGCAAACATCTTTCTCGGTCTTGGTTGTCGGATTGGGATTGGTGTCCATGCCCAGGCGCTCACGCAGCAGCAACAAATGCCGCATGCGTCCCACTTCCTCCAGACGTGTCAGTTTCTCCAGCTCCCACTGATGGTCAAAGATCAGTGAGTCGCCGCGTGGCCGCCAGCCATGCAAATTCTCCTCGCCACGCACATACGTGGAGCTGGTATCCAAGACTCGACGCTGCCGACGCTGCACACCTATTAAACGGATCACGTGGAGAGAGACGATAAGCATGGTGAACGAAATATTCAAGACTTGTGCGCAAACAAAGGACGAGTACAACTACGATGAGAATTGCTACCTGGACTACCTGCTTCGGATGCTCTGCGCAGCGACAGCTCGTAGACGCCAGAGAGACGATTGGCCTCCGGATTGCGGTATTGGCCGGAGAATAGATGTTTCAGTGAGCGCGGACCGGTGCGTGCATCGCGTCCATAGATGACCATGCTGAGATCCTTGGTAATAATGGCCGGGCGGGCGCAATTCTCCAGCTGAACGGGAGAATTAATAAATGACTCTTTAGTGGGTAATTCAGTGTGACTCACTTCCAGATAGGCGCTGAGCGTAATGTAGATTGTTTCACCACCCTGCGAGACGCGGTTGAGTAGTGCTGAGTTGTGCAGGCTGGAGTCCCATGCGGCTTCGAACCGATAGAAGGAGCGATCGTCGCCAGGCATCTCGACAACCTCGCCTGGGAACAAGCCCAGCGAGAGCACGCAGGCATCCTCGTCCTGCTCATCCAAAGACTCGGGCGTATTGCGAATTCGTCCAACTACCAGCTCATTAATGTCCTTCCACTTCACCTCCGGTGTGGGCTCATGTACAATGGTAATGCGTATGCGTCGCTGTATGCCCTGATGCAGCAAGAAGAGTCCGCGACAGGCTAGATCATCGCTGTGCTCAACCACCTAGGAGTTGGAGTTATTTATATAATAATAGGTAAACCGATTTTAAAGACATTCGCTTACCGATGGCACATATTCGCCATTGGGGGCTAGTTCACAGATCTCGAACCACACCAGCACATCATGCTTCGCCAAGACTGTTGAGGATGGCGGACAGGGCAGCGGTCCGAATTTGGGACTGCGCACTGGCTGACTAATGGGTATGCTTGGAGGCAACATGCGTCTTGGTGGTGGACGAGAAACGAACTCCAGCTTGGCATCTTTGTGCAGAGGATGTGTCTGGTAATGCCCGAAGATCTTAAACATGATGGGCTGCGTCTTCAGATACTCAATGAAGGACTTGGTGACTGGTACAGTAATCTAAAGAAAAGCATTATAAGAATAATATGAACAGAGCTTGGAGAGATTCCTGCTATTACTCACATTTTGCACATGATAGAAACCGAGCGGAGCACCTGAGGCGGAGTTCTTTACCGGCTCTGTGGAGAAGGCTTCCTCATGGCGATGCAAAAAGCTGTGAAGAAAATGCACAGCTTAGGCTAAAGTCAAATCAAGGCTGATTTAGAGCAAACCCACTTGAACTGACAGAAGATGTCGGCATACTCGGCGCCAATGCCTGTGGCCTGAAGCACGGTCACGCGGAAGGTGAACTCCTTCCCGACCTGCAAATGCTCCCCAGGCTCCTCGGGCTGCTCGTGATACTCCGAGGCTGAGTTGGAGTCAATGCCGCGACCAGAATCTGCATCTTCTAGTTCTGCATAAGCCATGAATTAATTAGGAAAATTTATTTAATAAAGTCAACTGCTCGCTTACCTTCTAGTTTGCTATCTAGTCCTCCGTTGTCTATGTAACGCTGCACGTCGTCCTTTTCGTTGAGCGCTCGGTACTTGGGCTTGGCGTCATCCTCATTGAAGATCAGACGAGCTGATTGCTTCACCCCATTGTTGAAATCGATGGACTCCTCGTCGAGCACCGGCTGCACAGCAATGCGTAGATATCCGCGCACGTCGCCACGCTCATTCACAATGGCCACCTTGTGCACTAGGGGCACCGGATAGAGGAGATTGCTCAAATAGATGAAGGAGCGACCGACCATGCGGAACCAGGGGAAGCGATCATAGAATGGATCTCCTCCAGTCAAGCTTTCCACATTGTAGTCCGGCGAGGTGGGGCTCAGCTCAGCCTCGTTGTGATACATTTCTCGCATTAGCTCCAAGCGTTGTCTAAAATGAATAGAGAGTATGAAAACGTGGGGTTATATAATGTCTGAGATGCCAAACTATAAACAGCAAACAGTGCGCATAGCTAAAAGCCGATTAAAGGAAGCCTAGTGAAAGAGCAAATGATAAACAAATACATATATATATATATATATATATATATATATATATATATATATATATATATATATATATATATATATATATATATATATATATATATATATAATATAAATAAATAAATATATATATTAGCTATAATAAAGCCTAGAAGAATATTTCGAAAGCCGGATTAAGATTTGCTAGGGGATAGGGTACATGCACACGGTAACAAAAGCAACTACAGTACATACAAATGATAACCTCGGAATGGAAAGCAAACCTAGAAGGTATCAGATTGGCCAATGTCAAACGCGTTGGATACACCTGACGCAGCTTAGGCTTCAACTCGGGCTGCTCCACGTGCTGCTGAGACTGGAGCTGATTCTGAGGCTGCGGCTGAAGCTGAGTCTGGTACTGAGCGGGAGCCGAAGGCTTTGCCAGCGCCATTGCAATTGCTCCATTGTCGCTCGCCTCAATGCTGGACGTATCGAAGAGCATGGACGAAGGCGGACTCTCGACATTGTAAACTTGACGCATCAATTCGAGGCGATAGCTTTTCGGGGAATTTTCAAATAAATTTGGTTGGTGGATGGGTTGCAGGAGAGGTGGGGTTCAACATGATTCAGTTTTGGAATGTCAGGAGAACCAACAGAAAAGAAAAGAGTACAAATCAGCATTGGTTAAAGCCTAAACTAGCTGTGTGCTCAGTGTATGGAAATGGCAATGGCGATGAGTTTAGAAGGGCGTAAATGGTGGCGGTGAAGATTTATGCCAGCGTCTTGGAGCGGCTTCTCATTTAGTTTAATTCTCAAATATTATGTTAAGCAAATGTAGAGCTTCAAATACGACAAATAGAAGTCAAGAACTACAACCACCATGCACGTACCAGAAAGGAAAATGATAAAAATCATTTCAAAATTATATCAAAAACCAAGTCAAGTTCAAAACAAAAAGTCAACCTCGGAGTTGCCGAAGTTTGTGTATCCTTGCAGATAAATGAAGACAAATTCGAGAGAGAGAGATTACTACGGACTACATATAACATATGATATAATTTAACCACCTAGACACTTAAAGTATTTATATTTGATGTTGGCATCGTCTTTATGACTTTTTATTTACACCATATCATCTACCCTATCCTCTGCAAGAATATAACCAAACAGTGCTAAGAGTAGAATGAATGTGAGCAACAAAAAGTGCCTAGGTCCAAATGTTCATTGACTGCCCGCTTACCGTAGCTTCTCCAGCGACCAGTAATGGGTCGCACCATTCTTGGTGTCGGTGACCTCAACGGCGACTAGGGTCTTCGAAACTGGCGGTGCGCCGTACTCATCCTCCGGCTGCATGGGTGTCACGCTCGAGGCCAGCTCCGGTGGCAGTGGAGAGTACAAGGTGTCGGTCAATAAGGTAAACTGGAATTGTACCTGGAAGACAGAGGAGAGCCTGTTTAATAAGAGCACCTCAGTTATCTCATATAGCGACCTTTTTCTTTAGTTCCACTGAAATAGCATTAGCTTCTTTGAGGAATATGGCATTGCCCCAGAGATCATCGCGCAGCGATGTAAACTGATGATAGCGCCACTTGCGGAAGGCCCAGGCAGCTAGCCCAGCCTCGCGTGCTGTCCAGCAGGACTCGTACATGGGATTGGCTATAGATTAAAACAGAAAGTTGGCATACTTTATCATCATTGATCATTAGCCTCTACTCACTATACACGTCTTCCTCCTGATGGAAGTCCTCCGGCGAGTAGCTGCTGTACATGGACATGGTCATGGACTGCTCTTCAACTTGTTTCTGTAAAGCATCGATGCGCGCCTCGTAGGATTTGCGCTGTTCCTCGAACTGCTGATCGGCCTGGAGCTTTTCACGCTTGTACTGCTCCTCCAGATTATCGAGGCGCTTTTTCATCTCGGCCTTAAGATCGATACCCTGCTTCTCGAGCAGCTCGCACTGCGCGAAATTCCAGTCCACTTGCTGTGTGTCCGCCTTCTCTACCTCATTCTCTGCCTCATTCTCGGTGATCTTTTCGCGAAGCTCACGCGCCTGTTCAGGATTGGTGAAGCGGAACACGTGATTCTTGCCGAGAATCACGCGTGAGCCGGTCTTCAAGACCTCGGGCTCAACGAGCTTGCGACCATTAATGAATATGATGGCATCCTTGTGGGGCAGCAGGGTCACAGTGCTGTTGCGGTTTTCAAAGGTGCAATGCTCCTTGAGAATATGAGAGCCGGACAGCTGAATGTCCTGCGGTACATTAGCTTCATGTGTGCCCAAACGAGTGAGTCCATCCTTGATGTAGTAGAGCAAACACTCCGACAAATTGGGATCTTCGTTCAAATTAACCAAATGTGGTGTCTTCTTGGGTGAAAATACGCCCACTGTGATTCCATCCTCTTTGACGGCCACGCCCATCTCCGCAAAGACCGCCTCACGCTGCAATCGGATCTCTTCGGTACGCTTGAGTTTCTCCTCCCAGGTCTCATTTAGTTCTAATTGGAATTAAGACATAAGCGAGTGGGTATAAGGTTTCCCTCTGTTGGCTCTTACCTGCAATAAGCTTCTCGCTGGCCTGCAGCTGATCCACAGCCATTTCTGTGGTGGAGCCATTGCGATTGCGTCCTTTAGACGGCGACTTAATCACCGACGACTTGTTCAGCTCATCCTCTGCAAGAGGGGATAGTAAATTGAGTGGGAATTGACGGACTGATCGATTGCCGCAAGCGGGGTGTCATAAGCGTGCATAGATAAGTTAGGGTATTTGGTTAAGTATCATACAAAATATGCGGTAAGAAAGCGATTGCCGATTAGTTGTTTTTTTTTTTTTTTTTTTTTTGTGAGACTTGGATGATGAACTCTGGCGTGTCCACGTCTAGCACTGGAGCAGTGCGGACTGCAAGGAGTATGTGCCAAATCTTTTTTAATGGCAACGCAAGCAAAAACTGCAGTGGGAGACAGGAATCGATCGATTGAAAATGAAACTCTGTAAGGATCCGGTAAGATCGCAGTTACACAATGCAGCAACTTATCCAATCTTCCACTGTGGCAACTTTTGGTTACAATAAGACGCAACATAAATAGGACTTCAACATTGATTATCATAAGTATATATATATATATATATATATATTTATATATATATAGGTTATATATAGTTTAAGTTGTATATATATGTGGTATATATGGCATACGTCCTGAAGCAAACTTATGTTTACAAAAGCGCGAAGTTACAAACACTTTACACACACCCAAGATTCATGGCTACAGAGTCATATGGGCACATCCAGGGCGTGGCCCACTAGGTTCAATTTTGTGACTCTGGACGTGCCCCTATGCCCACAGCCCGTGTATTTGAATAAGTGACAAATTGTCATTTTGCATATATTGTGAAAGCCTTGTGTTTTGTTTTGGTTAGCCCAGAGTTTACTTACTATTCGCATCGCGCTTCTCGCACACCACTTTGCCATCGGGTCCTAAATGAAATAGGGTTGGTTTTTGGGGTTTTATGAACTCAGGCATATCTATAAACTAGGACTAGAACTACGACTAACTTAAGTGTTGTTATTTCTGTTTGTTTCTCATGTGTTCTGTTTTCGAGGCTCACGTTTAAGCTTAGTAATGGTCGATATATATCTATCATCTATAAATCAATGTTCACTTACCCTCCTGCACCTCAATGCCCTCGGCTTTGAGGAGATCGCGCAACTTTTGTATCTCCTCCTTGAGCTCGCGTATGAGTTTGGCATTAGCGTCCTCGTTGACGACAGCCTTGCACACAATTTGCTTGGCACGGTCCGCATAGCTGAAGGAATTAAAGATATAGATTATAGGTACGGGGTACGAGATAAAGTAAATACCTACCGAAGGGTGCTCAGAGTTTCATCGTAGTTAATGTCAGCCGGCGAAATGGCAGCTATCATGGCTGTCTTGGAGTTGCCACCAAGATTCTCGCGCAACAACCAGGTCAGAGCTGAGTCGCGATAAGGAATAAAGTCTGCCTTCTTGGAGTTCTTCTTCTTGGAGACCTTATTTAAATAGCAATTAGATCACCTCGGGAATAAAGGTTTATGGAGATACTTACAGACTGTCATTGAACGAGGCGGCACGGAAAGATGCAAACATTTAGAAAATCTCCTTAAAAGAGCAGATAATAATAGTACTCACCACTTCCGCCAATGCGGATATGACTTTGCCCAGGGTTGTCAAGGACTTATTAATGTTGGCGCCCTCCTTCAAGCGTGTACCCTTAGCTCCTGTGGAATCAGCACGCTCCGAGCCAGCCAAATCGACCAAACTTATCTTGGAGACCTTCTCAGTGATCAAATCGGTCATGAGGTCATGACGACGCTGTGTAAAGAAAATAGTGAAGACTGCATGCGAGCGGGAGCTCGTCTCGTTCATGTTGGTAGCGGCCACAGTGCTGAGGATTTAACAGAGAATCAATAAAGTAAGCTGAGTAAACAAACCCACTCGTTAACACCTACCGCGCCTTGTTTCCCTCATCGATGAGATCGTGTATGTCCTGGTAGTCGGTGACAGCCAACTTGGAGAGGTCCTCCACATAAGGACCTAGCAGTGGATGCTCACGTACACGCAAATTGCCTTTGTTTTTCGGGTTTAGCAAATCCCGCACGCGCTCGCAATAGATTTCCATGTAGGAGACCTCTACTGAATATTTGAGGTCATCGGTTTCGGTATCTTGAATGCGCCCGAAGAGATCTTTGCATATCATTGGAATAATGCCCTCCTGCTGCTCCTCCTGCCGGCCCATCATGGTGTACGATTTACCAGCACCTGTCTGTCCGTAGGCAAATATGCAAACGTTATAGCCATCAAATGAATGCTGCAGCATCTCCTCTCCAATGTCCTTGTAGACCATCGATTGTGTGGAGAAGTCCAAATCATGGGGCTAGAAATTGAGTGAGGTTAGTGATGGCCAAGTATGGGAAACGTATGGCCAGGCTTACATCATGGGACCAGTAAGAGTAGTCAAAGTTGAAGCGCTTGACGGACTCGCTTGTGTTTGGCGGCACCTTCGGGTTGGTAATGGCTGTAAGATAAGTTTAGGATAGGTTTATGATTCAGTTCTCTTAATTCTATCCTAGCTGACTTACCCGTGGTTGCACCAGTCATCTCAATGATGCATTTGGACTCCCGTGCAATTTCTCGCGAGTTGAACGGGCGCACTCGCACAGCCACCTTAACCGACGACATCTTGGCTGCTTGGCTTGTCTTAGGTTGCGGTTAACTGGAGTGGAAGAAGAAAGGAGCCAGAAGGATTGGGGTTAGTTCTTGGCAAACGCAATGTTATGCGAGCCTGGCAATTGGCCCATAAATAAACCACAAGCCGCAGAGTCATTTTATAATTGCCCCAACTTAGCTGGTGGGTGTGCCTGTCTGTGTATTGTAGATATATGTGTGCGTGTGTCTGTGTATTGTACATTGTGTATTGTGTCTGTGTAAGCCGTGACTCATGCAAATCGCTGGGGGTTTGAATCAAATTTATATGATTGCAGTGAGACGGCAGGGAAGCAGTTGATACCCAACAAGCAGCCAAGCAGCATGTGGCATGTTGCAGAGGCAAATAGTAATCGCACTCCAGAACCTACTATTTGGTGACATATAATTATAAAAGCTTTCTATTTGGAACTATTTGGAAAGAACCGCATTACATTTAAAAGCAGCAAATGGAAAAGAAAATGTTTCGGGATTTTGATTGGAAATTTAATAAATGGTTTTCTGTGTGGAAGGAAAAATTCATTTGAAAATTTTATGACAGCATTAAATGCTTGGGTCACCCTAAAATTTATATTGATTTATCTTATTGATATTGACATATCATTAATATTATCCATATAAATATTATACATATAAACATACAAATATTATACATATAAATATTATACATATAAACATACATACAGAAGTAGGTTGGAATATATTATATGGTCAGCCTTCGAATATGTTGTACTTTTCGTATTACTTCAAAGAACATTTATTATTTGCAACCACAGTAAAACTCGAAACAAATTAAGATTTTCAAATATTTTTAAGGGGTACCCGTTATCAGTTGATTGTATTGTATACTAAACTGATGTAGACTAAGTGTTAAAGGAATTAAAAAGAAATATTGCAGAATATAATTTAATAAACTGAAAATGGTCACCCTTCATTTTTATTAGTCCCAACAAATGAGGACTTTCAATATATTTTATTTTGGGACTTCGTTTAGAACTAATAGATGTTTTTTAATTTTGAAATAATACTCTCAAATGTATTTACATATTAAATTAGTAAATTATCACCTTAAAAATCTGTATGAAATATGAATTTTCTTCTTCAATTCAATTGTTGTTCAATTTCCTTTGTTTTCACTTCACTTCAAGTTGCTTTGATTTCAATTCCTTGTGCTCAGACAATTTCCTATTCTCTTCCATTTCCTGCATTTACGAATTTATGTAAATAGTTTTGTCTAACCTGCTACCCTGCTGACTTATAGTTATGCTGCCTCACACACACATGAGTACATACTAGAAAAAATTCCACAATCCACACTTCCAATAAACGCGCAGCCGAGTATTGGCCACTCGAATGAGTCATCAGCGAAAAGAAAACCCCGCTCACACCCCACACAAAAGAACCTCAGTTGCAAAACAAAATGGTCATAAAAATATGTATAAAATTAAATATATATAAAAACTAAATTAATACAGTTTGTAATATAGAAGTTTTTACCTTTACTCTGGATTGAGGCCAGACTAAAAGCTGGCTTGCACTTGAAATTTTGTCTTATGCAAAGTCCTTTGACTTGATCATATTATGACCAATGTTTTTGATTTAAATAACTTTTCTATTACACTTTATTTAATTGGGAATTATTGTAATTACTTTGCGTATTTTCAATTCGATTAACAGTTTTATTTAGCGCAATACTTTCTGCCGACCATCGAAATTCTTTAACTCGCGCACACTGAAGTCCTAGAATATTGTGATACAGGACACGAAGGGAAAACTTTAAGCATTTCCAATGCGTTAGCCTAGAAGCGCGAACGAGACGCTCTGCGCAGCTGCGATAAATTTACTGCTCGAAGCCTCTCTCACTCTCAGTCTCTCACTTTCTCTCTTTCTCTCGAGGCATCTCTCTGTTTACCTGGCGCCAAGACTTTTGTTTATATTTTTGTTCAACCAAAAATGCAACAGCCTGCGCTTCGAGTCTGCAAAAAAGTCTACAAAGAGAATATTGCGCAGGCGCCAGAGCGAGCAAGTGAAAGTCAGAATGAGGGAGCAAGAGCATTGGCAAAATATTTGTGGAATGTTTATAATTCTTTATGCTGTTATGCTGACGCGATTTGAATATGCTGCATAGAATAATTATAATAAAAGAAAATACAATGCGAAACGATAAGTCTAAAACTATGAAAATTTATGCAAGCTCTACAAAACATTCAATTAGCTGTATAAGATAAATATTTTTTGTTTTAACAAACATGCATATACTTTTGCATCAGTGAAATTAGTTCTTGAGCTTTGGCTAGTTCCTGGTTTATCCTTCACATTTGACAGTGCGTCATGTTTTGGCTCTTCTAAGGCTTCAATCACCGTGACCAATAATACACACACGCACACACACACATTGACAGTCACACACTTCAAGTACTGCTCGAGCATATCCTTCGCCTGGGTCGTCTTGACCTTTATTAATAAATTTTCATGTTGCCTTCGCCATGGCTAACAGCCAGAACTCTACACAACATGAAACTCTACACGAAACTAAAGCCAGGCACATTAAATTCGAGGCTACTGTAAAAAAATATATGCGCAAAAAATGAGAAAAAATCTTAAGCAAAATCATAATATTATATAAAAGAAAATAATGACAAATGATTTGGTAAAAATTCGAATTTTGAAATGTTTCTTTGGCGAATCGATGGAAATTTTGCAAAATATTTTCGTAGATATTTTTGAAGCAATTACCAATTAAATCAGGAATGGAAAAAACAGGACATAAAACTCAAACTAATTTCGGCTTGTAGATAAATTGCTGCTGCTGATGTTGCTACTGCTGCTGCTGCTGCTGCTGTTGTTGGTGTAAGTCCTCCTCCTGATAGAGTAGTTTTTGTGGTTGTTGCTGCTCATCTTGTGTGTAATTGAAAACTAATATAAAGCTATCCATCATAGAACGCTTCGAAGACGTGGCAAATATGATCGATAGCACCAAAATTGTTGTTAGCAATAAAGCAAAAAACAATAAATAACCAAATGCGCACATTCGCGTATCAATTTTCGTAACTTCGTAAGACTTTCAGAGATATATATGTGAATATATACCTATATATATATGTATATAGGTGTCTCATATATGTATATGTATGTACAAGGCTTTCTTCTGTATAACAGCGAAAATTTTCACAGCTCAAAAGCTTGAATTGTTTTCTTTTTTAATTTGCCAAAAAATCTGTCAAGGCTTTGATATAATTTTATTTGAAATTTTATTATTTATTTGCATTTATTTGTATTTGTTTTTTTTTTTTTTTTTTTTTTTTAAACTTTTAGCACAATTCGTTGCCACGAACAACCTTTCTGTGGTTTGCTTTTGAACAAAATCGATGGCCAATCGAGGCGTGGGCCAATAAACGCGCGCCGCGAACTTCGGACCAAATATGAACTGCAACCGTTGGGGTTAGACGACGCAGTGAGCTGGTGAGCTAGCTGCCAGGCGAACGAGCTCTGGCACAGTCAGCTCCAACAGACCTCAGCTAAGGCGCATGCGCCAATAGAGGGTCGGATGTGTGCGTGTGTGTTGGCAGAGGGTGTCCAGCAGAGCTGTGTCGTATCGTTCAGCGTAAGTTTATTTGAACGGGTCATTCACATGGACTTCTCAACTTATTTGCTGATCAGTGAACTATATAATTAGATGGCTTAAGAACAATACTCCCATCAAGCCCTTTTGTTTATAACATACTTAAAGCTCAATCAACTTAACTAGTATCTAAAGTAACCAACTGTAGTTTACAACTTGGCAATGAGCAATTGAACTGATTCACCAAATTGAACCAGAGAGAACAGCACCAGTCCTGGTTTGGCACTGGCTTGACTATGTTAAGAATTTAATCAAGTGCTACAGCGCAATAATAACAAAACGTATTTCCTGTCAAAAAGTAGCACATAATGAGTTTCACTTAAACTTTAAGCGAGCCATACACACATCTCTTAAGACAGTGTGACACCTTTAATGGCCACCACTGTGTGCAGTGGGCGAGCAGCTGAAATCTTGTGACGTAAAATAGAAAATTTCTATTGATTTCTCAGCACGAGGCGCGGATGAGCTTTTTATGCTTGTCTTTCATTATGTTCTTAGTAATTGCTTTGACATTGAATTTGTGGCTAAGAAAGATAAAGATTGAATTAATTGATCTTGCTGACATAAAAGTCTGTCACAGCAGCTACTGTGCAGTGGACTGGGGCTTGGATCTACGGTGAACAACTGTTTGGGACAGTAGGTGGAATATTTCCCACATATTCAGCATTTTTGTTTAATATTCATCGTTTATTGGACTCAATCTTGCAGTGTGATTGAATTTGGATTATTTTCTACATTTAATTTATACTAATATTACCATTAAATATAATATATCTAACATACTATACTTTACTATAATACTATATGGAATATATTTAAAGACACACATTGATAATATTTATACTGACTCTAAATAGCCAATAAATTTGTCTTATTTGCGCTGTCATTGGGTAGACAAACCTCAAAAGGTTATCAGATTTTAAAGAACTGGTGAAGTTACACATGAAGGTAGGCCCCATGAAGGGCCTGATTACCGCCTCTTAAGATCGATATAACTTGTTCTGAGAAACTAAAACTTCTTTTAATTTGATAGTAATGATCTAAGTACTTAGACATTTCTGCATACATATTATTTATAGTTTAGAAAAAGAAAGCGCAATCTTTTGATATTACTCAATTTTTGGTTTCAGCAGCTGAATTTTTAGTTAGGAAGAGCTTCAACTAGCAAGAGCTTTTATAAACCAAAATTACCTAAACAATTCAGGTCAAAGAGTGTTTTAAGTATTCTGTTGCAAATTACTGAATTATTTTTCGATTTAATTAATTTTCTAAGAATTTGAAACACAAAGAGTATACCCCAAGAAGTTACACTGATTTCAAATGTTGAGTTACTTTCCAAACCTTACTCAGATTTGGCAAACATTTACTATATTCTTGCAGATCTATTTTTAATAATTTTGTATTTAAATTTAACTATAAGAATGGATCTCAAATGGCGAAACTTTAATTAAAAGTTTAACTTTGCCTTGTGAAAATTCTTTACCTCAAACTTTCATCTCTTTATAAAAATTAAACTCATTTTGTATTCGCATTTTTCCTAAATACCTGTAAAATTAATTTATCTATATCTATTGCAGAATTTAGTAATATTTTATAAAAACAAAACATTTCTATGAATTAGCACAGTAAAATAAATATATTTTGTAGTCAAAATTAACATTTGAGCATTGATTATTGATCAAAAAAGAAAACTGATTGTCTAAACTCATGCATAGAAGCTTTTTAATAAAAAGCGAAGCGCTCTCAAAGCTTTCTCCAAATCTACAAAGATTGAAAAACTCCAAGCAGTATATGCTTTAAAAATGTTTTGCATTTTTACGTAGCAAAATGTCAGGCACAACGCAGTGGAAAATTCGCGCAGCCCACGCACTGAAAAACTGTGCTCCTTACATTCAAGGATTATGCGTGCGTGAGCGTGGCGGGCATGTGTGTGATAGGGTGGAGCGGCATAAGTCAATGGATGGCAAGGTGGAAATTCTATTTGCTGCGCAGTAAATAAAAACTGCAGCACGCGAACCAACCCAAATAATATCGAACGAATTTTCGTAGCTGGACTGGGCTGGGGTTGGGGCACGCACGTGGGCGGGTCGTTGACGTATATATCAACGTTCGTTCTTGGAGTTCGCGCTTTAGACTTGGAAGCACACTCGCAAAGTTCGAGCGGGGGTACACCAAAGGGGGCACACATTGTGCGTCAATGTCAATGACAGTTCGTGGACTGGATGGATGAGTATGCAAGGCATGCGACAGATTCATTTTTGTGGCATCATCCTGGCTGACAGCTCGCAGACTTTAAACCACTCAAACTGCGCACTTGAGGAGCTTGTAAGTGGAGGAGCACGTCATTGGAAGAGATACCGTATACAAGCTTGGAGCTGATGAACTATGAAGTAAACGCACCTTGCATTGGTTCTTTGATTTTTAGTGGGAATTAACACAGAGATATCAGCAAAAAGTAGGTTATTTTTTATTTGTATATATTGCTTGAAGATCCTCATAAGAAATTTCATATCGCCAGTTCCTGTAATTCTCGAGTTATGCCTTAGAAATGAAGCTTAACTAATAAATTTGGATAAGTATACAATGGGATACTTTCCTTTTAAAATTGAATGGTCTTTGAACTTGAGCTTGAGCTTAATTGATAATTGATAAACACAATTTGTTTCGCTTACTGATTATATATAGTATAGTTATATCCTTACAGACTCCACTAAGAACTCCAACGTCTTCTCAGCTTTGTATAACTTCAAAATACCTTGTCTAAACCACTTTCAGAGGGAATCCTTCATAACGAGTCTGGCAAATTATAATGTACAGCTGAAGGCGTTTTTACAATTGAATTTCGTTTTTAATTTGAGGCTCACAGGCCATTCACTTAATGTGAAGTGTGCGCAGGCAGCACTTAATTAAGCTAAAATCAAAATTATATATAAATATATATCTAAGTACTTATATATGTATGTATATATATAAAAGAGTATATATAGACACAGCAAGAGGCAATGGCGACGTCTGTGTCGTCCATTAAGTCTGCTACATAAAACAAATGCGATTTTCTTATTTAAATTAACGCAAGCCCACGCAAAAGTAACATATACACACACAGAGACATACACCCCAACACACATACACACACACACACACACACTTGACACAATACAGTTCACAGTTCGAAGTTCGTATAGCAAAAAGCGGATGACTCATGCACAGAGAGTTCTCCAAGCACACACACACCAAAACACAGCGCATGTTCGTACCAATTTTACTGTGCGAGTAGATTTCTTTGTGTGTGTGAGTGAGTGTGTTTGGTTGTGTGTGTGTATAAGCGCTTGTTGTTGTTACAATTGCTGCTTGAACTGGCACCTACCAAGTCAGCAGGAGCAGCAGTCAAACTTGGTGAATCATCCTTTTAGAAGGCACACGCTCGTTTCCTGCCCCACCAAAAACAACCAACCAGGCAATCTGCCCCACTGCCCAATACTCTGCCCCACTCGCCTTTTATGTGGCAAACAAGCCACTGTCGTCTAGCAAATACACAAAGAAAAAACCATTTACAGCTTGCAGCAATTTCAAGTTCAGCTATAAAACTCATTTTAGAAAGATTCTCGATATACACATATAATTTTAGCTTAATATATTAAAACTATTTGTAGATAATAAAAAAGGATATATATATATATATATATATATATATATATATATATATATATATATATATATATATATATATATAAACTAAATGAGTTCAGTCAAGTATAAAAGATTGCCTATAGTTATTTTCTAGTTTAATCCTTAAACCAGTTTCCTGACTATCATTAGTAGAAACTGTTTTATTATTTTTGATCTTTTAGTTCGGTTATGTAAATGAATTCGATAGATGCATGAAACACTGAATATGTATTGTTTCTCTGTAGTCTTTAGCGTATAGAAGCAGTAAGACTGACAGATTGGTTGAACTTATGATTTGATCTAATCTTTTGCCATACTAAATGCCTCAACTAAATACTAACAAGTAAGAAAACTCTAGTCGGGGGTCCCGACTAGGAGATACCCTAAGCCCCGCGCTATCTGCGTTTTTTAAAATACTGCATAATAAGCATTTCGTATAAACGCACAGAAAACTAAATTCAATTCATTTTCAATTGTTTAGCCCATAGCGCCATTTATGGTTCGATAGAATAATTAGCAAATCATAGCGCCATCTATTGGAAATATGTATGTACACAAAAACTTGCGGGTCTTAGAATTAGCTAGAGGCACGCAGCTCAATGTGTATGTGTGTATGTGTGCACATGTATAGGAAAACATCATTAGTAGAAACTGTTTTATTATTTTTGATCTTTTAGTTCGGTTATGTAAATGAATTCGATAGATGCATGAAACACTGAATATGTATTGTTTCTCTGTAGTCTTTAGCGTATAGAAGCAGTAAGACTGACAGATTGGTTGAACTTATGATTTGATCTAATCTTTTGCCATACTAAATGCCTCAACTAAATACTAACAAGTAAGAAAACTCTAGTCGGGGGTCCCGACTAGGAGATACCCTAAGCCCCGCGCTATCTGCGTTTTTTAAAATACTGCATAATAAGCATTTCGTATAAACGCACAGAAAACTAAATTCAATTCATTTTCAATTGTTTAGCCCATAGCGCCATTTATGGTTCGATAGAATAATTAGCAAATCATAGCGCCATCTATTGGAAATATGTATGTACACAAAAACTTGCGGGTCTTAGAATTAGCTAGAGGCACGCAGCTCAATGTGTATGTGTGTATGTGTGCACATGTATAGGAAAACAATTTGCTTTGCGTTGCTGGTCACGTGCTTGGCCGATTGGCCAAACGTTTTGTTTAATAACTTCTGCGCGAATTAATGGATTTGAATGAACTTTTCAGCTTATGTTCAACATATTTTATTACATTTTTTCCAATTTTTAAAAATGTAAACCCATTCATTTACTGGCTTTGCGTGCAACTAACCTCAATTTAAGTATTTGGGGAAATTTGGAGCCGGTATCCAAAATTTAACAAAAACCAAAATTAGATAAAATAAATATAAAACTTACAACAAAATTTGGGGACTCTAGCTATAAAGATGTGGGAGATATAATTTTATAACTAACATTCGATGTTTTTAATCGATAACATTAAAATTAAAATAGTTATCGATTTGATTTAACAAACTCGATCTATTCGTGCTATTCACGAACCTACGTAAAAAATTTCAAGTCTCTAGCTCTTATAGGTTCTGAGAACGACGCGTTCATACATACGGACAGACAGACGGACAGATGGACGGACGGACGGACGGACAGACGGACATGGCTATATCAACTCGGCTTGTCATCCTGATCAAGAATATATATACTTTATGCGGTCTGCCACGCCTCCTTATGCCTGTTACATACATACGCCTTCCAACAAAAACATTATACCCTGATTTTCCCATTTTCAATGGGTTCAGGGTATAAAACCGACAGGTTAAAAGATCGACTGAACGAAATTTCACTCATATTCTTTAACTCTTCAGCATTTATTTTCAATTGCAAACATTTCGGTCATCCTAGTTCCATTCCATCGTAGTTTCAAGGTCTGTTAAAGAATTTACTTTTTTTTGAACACGAACACCCCTAATGTCTGATTTGCCTGGAATGTTGTAACTTTCGGTGCCGCATTGTCGCCGCTTGTATATATCACACATATATGTATGTGTGTGTGTATTATTAGCATACATATAGACGTGCGTGTCGCTAGTTGCCGCCGCTATCCGCATAGTTCTCTGTAGGTGACTAAGAGTCGACCACGCCCCTTCGCTCAGTTGCCATGAAATGCACTTGGCTTTCGGCTGCTGTTGCAAGTTGGCAGCTGCAGTGGCAACTGCAATTTCAGTGCAACTACAACCAAAAATTGACAACTTCTGAAAGGTGGGAACACTTAAAAGTGCGCCCATATAAATCATGCGACGCGACAGCCCCAAAAAAGAGGGAATACTTAAGGTCAGGTGTAGCTGGGAGCACAATACTCGTTCAATTTTGAAATGGAAGTCAAAAGTTCGTAAAATTTCATTAGTTCTGTCGAAATGTTATTAGCAGGAGCCCATATGTATATTTGTAAATATTTGTTGATTATAAAAGTCAGTTGTAAAAGCTATATAGTCTATATAATCTATAGCTATTTATATAGCGATTAATTATCGGATTCCGATTGAAATTCACTAGATACAAATGAAATATTTTCAGTAAAACCAGTATATAAATCAATAATGAATAGTTCAATTTGAAAACGAGTCGAATCGAATCATGAGCATTGTTCAGAAAACATTCATTCAGGTTTGCCAATGTTGAAAGATTCGATTTAGTCATTTATTAAGATATTTAGCTGCTCATAAGCAAATATAATAGAATGTTTAATAAAGCGAGTAGTTTATGATTAATTGAATATATGATTAAAAATCATTCATTAGTCACTGAACCGTATCTCTGATAACTGAACAAGTTTAATAATCGTAATTTAATCGAACCTTATAACTAGTTCGATTTAACAATTTTGTTTATACCCTACATATGTCAAATCTTAGCCAAAGCCAATATACCCCCTTCACTTTGAGAACTGCCATTATAGTCGTGTGTACTTAAAGAACCGCCCTGTGGTCTTGGGGGGCTAATACAATTGTGCAATATTTAAAACAAAGTGCAGAGCGGAATGTGTCCGCCGCGAAGCCATTTTACGGCCCTGCGGCTGCAAAAACTACCAGGTGAAGCGACGCCCCATTGCAACTGCGTGCGGTCGCGACTTCCCATTTATAAATTTTTTTCTCTTTTTAATTTTTTTTGTAGCCCCAACTTTGGTTATATTTTTAGCGGAAATTTATGTTTATTGCTTGCCAGCTATAATTTTACCCTATACCGGAATTGTGGCATGGGCTAGCACACGCTAGGGTATACGCTGAACCCTGCGAAGAACCGCTATTCCGTGCATTCTCCGTTTCTTTTATAAAACATATGTATGTGTATGTTCATTACCAGCAACACACTCACACACACACAGGCGCACGCCCATACAAGCGCAAGTCACCTCTGTTCGTTGGCTGCTGTTTGCATGGCAGTGTTATGGGAAATTAAATGTTTAATAACTTTTTTCTAGAGTAACGATTTTGATCAAACTTGTTGGGCGTGATCATGTCATCCATATGTATGTATGTGCCAAAGCACAAGTCTCTAGTATTTGGTATACGGGAGTTACAAATTTGAGGCGAAGGGGGCGTAGCACCCAAAATTTAACAAAAACCGAAATTGCGTAAGGCCCAAATAACACTAAATGCAAAATTAAAAGACTCTAGCTAGAAAGATGAATTAGATAGAATTTTATAGCTTAATTTAGATTTTCGTTTTTAATCGATAACAATAAAACGATAACAGTTATCGAATTTCTGAAACAAACTCGATCTTTTCGTGCTATACATAAGTCTACATAAAATTTCAAGTCTCTAGCTCTTGTAGGTTTTGAGAACGACGCGTTCATACATACGGACAGACGGACAGGGCTAAATCGACTCGGCTTGTCTCCCTGATCAAGAATATATATACTTTATGGGGTCTGCCACGCCTCCTTCTGCCTGTTACATACATATGCCCATTTTCAATGGGTTCAGGGTATAAAAAAGGGGGACAAAAGAATGGATCATATGAATTTGGCCTGGCCAACTGCTGCTAAGAGAAAAAGTACTTGAAATATTAACTTTATTACGACGGCAAACACAGTTCGGTGTGTTATAAAACGCTTTTCCTTCTTTTGTGATTTTTTTCGCCGTGTTTTAAGTGAGGTTTTATTTATTCATGCGTTTGCAAAAGCACTTTACGCTACGCCTGGGGCAACCAAAAGCGAAACTCCTCCTCGAAATATGCGCTGTTAAAACCAACTCAAATTTAAGCATTAAAAGTTTTAAATTTGCAAAAATTAAGAGCACTGGAAAAGAAATTACGCAAAGTAAAAGCTGAATAAGCTAGGAAAGGAAACTCAAAAATATTCCGGAAAGCTTCTTAGCTTTGGGGAATATGTAAGCAAAATCTTTTAATATTTAAGATAATTAAGTTTTAATATATTACTCAAAAATCAATCTTGTTTATAGCATTATAGCAATCACAATGAGCTACTGTAATTATTGAGATAATCAGTTCAATGTTAAGGGAACTTAAACTTTGATATTCCACTAGTTCATTTGAACTATTCAGCTGTTTACACTGTTAAAAGACATTGTTATTCAATCGTGGCTGTTTATGAACCAAATATGCAATTGAAATCAACTATGGTTTATGGACAGCAAATAGTATATAACATTCAGAGTCTAATAAACCAACAAAAGTAGTAAATGAAAGCGAACACAGTACTAACTCCAAATTGAGTGTTGAACCCGTTCATTAAACTGAACTATAATTATTTACTCTAACATAGAATTAAGTAAGCACTCACACATTTTCTGTTTAATGTTAAGAAAATGTCAAACAATTTGGTGTCTAATCTTTCCTTGTGGTCTTCTAAAACTTATGCAGTAACAGCTCTCAGCCAGTCTTAAAGTCCCTAACAGCTCGAGGCAAGTTTTTGAGTTATTATTTTCCATAGTTTCGCCCACATTCAGGAACTGCGCTCATGACGCACACAGAGAATTGTTTGCACTGGCAGCTGATGCGCATATGGAAGCACGGAACCCACTCATCGTTTGGACAGCCGGGACAGATGGACGGGCAAACATGGTCGTGGACATCGACAGGACTTGAGCATTAACATGGACACACACACACACACACACACACACACACACTCACACACACACACACACTCACACACACGCACACACACAAGGTAACTCAATAGCAAATTGAGTGCTGAAAAGGTCAGAGATTGTGCGTAATCAGGGCTTTCACAATAACCAACCAAATACTAATGAACTATATTAGTTTTAATTATTATTATTTATCATTATTATGAGGGTGACAATTTGTCCGTAATCATAAACTCTATTGCTTATTAGATAGTTGAAAAATTAGTTGTTAATTGTGTTTTATTAAAAGGGTTTCACGATCGAGTTAGTCAACGTTTGAGAATGGTTTTATGAATAGGCAAAATTTATCTATGGAATGAGACTCTATATATTTGCAAAATATCCTTTGAATATATTGCAAATATACTATGTTGTCGCTTATACAAGTAGGGTTGCTTACAATTCACGTTGAACACAATATTTGCTTTTAGAATATAAATAATATAATAATAATAATATATTTGCTTATATTCATTATAAATATTTTGAAGAGCTTAATTGAAACGTACATTACATAGAGTATTACAGCAATCAAAAACCAAAAGCAACACTAAATTAATTGAAAACCGTTAAAGCCCTCAAAGAATTACTATATTAGTCCTAAATATAATATGGCCACCCTAATCCAGACCATTTAGTCACTTGTAACTTACAAGTTGTAAGCTAATTCAGACAGCTCAATGATGAATTGCCTAAGGTTTCCCTTAATACAATCTGTTAATCAAAATAAACGATATCATCTCTCAAATTAATGGTTTCATATCCATTAAATATAAAATATTTTAAAATACTTAGTAGCTGTTCAAATATATTTCCAACAATTCAGACAATGTTTTATCTAAATAAATTATTTTTAGTGTTTTTTTTTAATATTTTTTAAGAATGACTATCAAGTTTTCAGCACAAGAAATTATTAATAGGTGGATTAGAAGCATCGAATAGTTTCCCTGCTACTGACCTACGATAATATAAACAAATGGAAAGTAAAATAACCGATTCTAATTTCAAAATTTAAATTGATGAAAATGCTTTGAAAATATTTAGCAAATTTCAATGTAGTACATGTAGTACATATGAGGAATGTAGTACATATAAGGAAATGTAGTACATATAAGGAATGCAAAAACACACGGTGCATGCAGAGTACTAGAGACTTGTGCTTTGGCACAAATCTACTCGGCTTCTCTCCCTGATCAAGAATATATATACTTTATGGGGTCTGCCACGCGTCCTTCTGCCTTTTACATATATTTTCACAAAAAACATTATACCCTTTTTTCCATTTTCAATGGGTTCAGGATATAAAAAATAAAAACAAATTAATGTGAATATATCAAACTTATACGATTATGAATGAAATAAAAGATAATCTGAAAAAAAATTGATAAGAATTATAAATACATAAAAATGAATTTCCAGCACACATATGAAGCGCATGTAGAGCTAACGCAACCAGACAACAAGCCGTTATAACTCAATGCGTGCTAACGTCAGTTAACGGGACTCGCGGTCAATTTGCAATCTGATAACGCAAACAACAACAGCAATTACAATAGCAATAACAAATGTAAAGCGTGGGTAGCGCCTGGTGGCAGGCAACGAGAAATGCGAAATTGCGAAAACGCCTGTTAGCCCCGGTCTGTAGCTGATGACAGGTTGCACCATATGCTCCAATGGGGTTTATTTTTAGCAGAGTTTCGAAGACAAGGCAGGAAGGCCAACAGCTGGCAACAACAGCAACAGGATAACAGTACACTCTAACAGTGTATCTGTGTGTGTGACGGAGTGTGTGTGTGTGTGTGTATGCGTGAAGCTGCGCATGGCAGGACGCTGTTACGGTCCTGGGCTGGAATATTGATTTTTCAAGCGGAATGCGTTGAATACATTTTTACATTAGTCACCGCTGACACACACGCAAGAAAAATAACAACAAAAAGTACCAAAAAACCCCAGAAAAAAATTAATTTAAATCAATTTTACGCGCTACTCACATTGCAATGGCCAAATGTGACGACACAATTGCCTCCGTTTCCTATTGCAGTTGTTTTCTTTGCCTCACAATAATATTGCACTTCTCGAAGGTGTATTGCACAGTTTTTCGTATATTTTAAAGTGTTTGCATGATTACAAATTTAGTTTCTTTTTTGCTATTGTTTTTCTTTGTTTTATTTGCAACGCATTTGCATTGCAGTCTTCCGTTTCAGCTGTACCGAACGCGTACGCACGCCAAATGGATATGTCGCTTGGCGATTTGTGTTACGCGTGCTGGAAAATTGTTTGCACTTGCGCAGGCGAGCGTGAGAAAGCCGTGGAAAATCAGCGCTAGATGAGTTTTTCCGCCCGCCTAGGCGACGGACAGCCTGAGTTTGTTATTGTTGTGGCCAGCGCAAACAGCTGACAAATTGTCACTGCAGTGTTGGCAAGCGACCACATACAACAGCTGATACAGGGTGACACAAGTTTATCGATTTCTGTTTTGATCTCTGACCGGCATTGGTTATCAATTTATTAGCCGTCACATTTGACTACATTCAAAGGCTATGGCTTTTATATGATTACATTTAACATAAAGACATTTCAGTATAGACTGTCTAGGACAGTTTCTTCGCCTCCTGGAAGCGGCAAGAGATGTCATCCCAGTTTGCAATGTCCCAAATGGCCTCAACATACGAGGGACGCACGTTTTTGTACTGCAAATAATATGCATGCTCCCATACATCGATGCCAAAGAGAGGTATAAGTCCAGTAGAAGCCTCCAGCGGATCCTGATTGGGCAACGCAGCCAACTGTAGCTTAGACGTCTTCTTGTTATAGCCCAGCCAGCCCCAGCCAGAGCCCTGCACAGCAACGGTCAACGCGCTGAGCTCCTTCTTGAACTCATCGAAGCTCTTCCATTGCGATTCGATAGCTTTCTTTAGATCTTCACTGGGCGACGATTTTCCGGGCGACAGGTTCTGCCAGAAGATCGTGTGATTGATATGGCCACCTCCATTGAAGCGAAGAGCAGGCGCTAGCTGAATAATCTTCGTGGTGTCGCTCTTGGACTTGGCGTCCTCCAGCTGCTCCTCGGCAGCATTCAAGTTGTTCACATAGGTCTGATGATGTTTCTGATGATGCAGCTCCATGATCTCACGGCAGATGATTGGCTCAAGTGCGGCATAGTCGTACGGCAGCTTGGGCAGCGAGTGTTTGCCCCGCGAGCTGACAGTCCTATTAATAAAGTAATGATTAGAAATATAAAATATACGTTCTTACAGTAAATGTCGCCATTGTTATTCGTTGTTGTTGCTATAAAATTTATGTAATAGCGTTTGGTGTCGACGCCGGCATAATCAATTTATCGATTCTTTGGACACTTACCGTGCTGCCTTGGTGATGTTGCGTGTCAGAAACATTCCTTATTGATTTATTATATTAACTGGGAATATAATACTTTACGAATTTTCAATAATAAATCCCTATTGAATTTGCTTAGTCCCGCACCAAGTGTGACAGTGTGCGACAAACACTCGAAATACACACAGACACTAAAATCACCTAAAAAATACCACAAGTGATGTAGTAATTGAGCTTAATTTATTTACCACTAAAACTACTGAAAGCACCAAAAATATTTTTAGCTCTAAATTACGAAATGAGAATATGCAGTTTGAATCACTAGTTAAGCTCGAAGTGTAATAATACCGAATATAAGTGGTTAACATTGAAAATACCAACCAATAACATACCGCATCAGTTTATGCTATGTCGTTCAACGGTTAACAGGAAGCTCAACAGCATGTATAAATATTTAGAGCGGGCGAATTTGAAATTCAAATGCCATACACATGAAAAACTCGTGCGAGGGCACACATAGGAAAATATGTCTGAGTTTTATATGCCTTCGAAAATCGAAATCGATATTACCGACGAACGGGCACAACAAATTCTGTTCAAATCGTTAAAGCATCGTAAGTTTTTCGGCACTGGTCTTAACTTCATTCAGGGATTGCGTCTTTAAGTCCTTAAATCATTTGGTCGCATCTGCAGGCGCTTCCAATATGCAAACGGATGACTTCTCAACTGCTGTGGTCATCGACAATGGCTCGGGCATATGCAAGGCCGGCTTTTCCAGCGAGTCCACGCCTCGTGTCGTCTTCCCCTCGATTGTGGGACGACCCCGTCACTTGAACGTCATCCTCGATTCAGCCATCGAGGACTGCATCGTAGGTGACAACGCGGTGCGCAAGCGGGGCCTGCTCACACTCAAGTATCCCATCGAACACGGCGTCGTCACCAATTGGTCGGACATGGAGAAGATCTGGAAGCATACCTTCGAGCAGCTGCGCGTCGACTCGGACGGACATCCGGTGCTGCTGACTGAGCCACCGTTAAATCCCAAAAAGAACCGCGAGAAGATGACCGAAATAATGTTTGAGAATTTCCGGGTGCCCGCGCTCTACGTGGCCATCCAGGCTGTGCTGTCTCTGTATGCGACAGGACGAACCATTGGCATAGTCGTAGATTCCGGCGACGGAGTCACCCACACGGTGCCCATCTACGAAGGCTACGCCCTGCCCCACGCGTGCATGCGCCTAGACCTTGCCGGCAGAGACCTCACCGACTACTTGTGTAAGCTGCTGATGGAGCGCGGACATACGCTGACCACCAGTGCTGAGCGTGAGATCGTCCGGGAGATCAAGGAGAAACTCTGCTACGTGGCGACCAATTTCGACGAAGAGCTGAATCAGTGCGCGCAGAACAAGTCGGATTTCGATGCTCTCTACGAGCTGCCGGATGGCACCACCATCAACATTGGCAGCGAGCGTTTCCGCTGCCCGGAGGCGCTGTTCAAGCCCAGCATGCTGGGCCTGGAGGTACCCGGCCTGCACGAGGCGGTCTTCAACTCGATATACAAGTGTGACATGGATCTGCGACGGGATATGTATGCGAACATTGTCCTCTCGGGCGGCACGACCATGTTCCGCAACATCGAGACCCGTCTGCAGCAGGATATTTCGGCCATGGCCCCTTCAACGATGCGCATCAAAATTACCGCTAATCCGGAGCGGTGCTTTGCCGTCTGGTCGGGCGGCTCCGTTTTGGCCTCGCTGTCCAGCTTTCAGAACATGTGGATCGATTCCTCCGAATACGACGATATAGGTCCCAGCATAATCCATCGCAAGTGCTTCTGACCCCCTAAGGAGCTCGTGAAAGCAGCAGATAGCAAACAGAGGACGGAAGATAGCAGCAGTCAGCAGAGCAGATTTACTTAAATTATATTTCTATATTTTATACATGTTCTCAAATCTAATAAAGACTGCCGAAGAACTCTAAAAACTCAGCTGTAGCAGTCCTTGGCACTTCATAGATACTGCGAGTAGCCTCATCTGGGCTTAAATGGACTTGGAACAGTCACAATACCCAATGGCTACACTTCCATTTGCAAATATTTGGGCAAAGAGCTTTTTGTGCGAATTTCATTTGTATCAATGTGGATAAATCTAGTGTGCAGTTTCCTAGATCAAATTTATCAACTGGATAAATTTGCAGTGCTGTTAGCTTTTGGCTATCAAATTTATAGTTATCTGGGTAGTATTAACTAGTCAGAAATGCTTTGAAATGTAATTAACTTAGCAGTGCTTCGATCCGCTGATGCTATTTTCTGTTTTAGCTAGCAAAAACTTCACTTGCCTAAGACTTAGTAATTAACCAAAGTCAATTCCAATCCCCTATGGACGTATATATATGACTGCCATATCATTGTGACCCTGGGTTTCAGGTGTCTAACATCAAAAGAAATCAAAATATAAAAGAATTTTTAAAAATTCTACATAGTTGGCATTCGAACTCTAAAGCTGGCCAAGATACAGTTTTATGCGATATGCCACGCCCCTAATGGTGGGCGAGTTTACAAATCTACAATTTAATCAAAATTTCGAGTCTCAAGTCTCTTCAAAGGCGATTTTTCTGATATGCCAAGTATATATTCCAAATTTCTCAATTCCGAAAGCTCTAGCTTCAACAACGTCGAAATGAGTTGCTCTCCACTTTCTTGAATTGGGGTATAAAATAATACAAATAAAGCAAACATTTAAATAGAAGAAATATCCTTCAAAATACTGAAATAAATGAAACGTTACCTTCTTCTGCAATCAACAAATATTTCCTGTCTCTTTGAACCCACAAACTATTTGGGCTACAGTCACCAAATTGTGGCATATTTATTTAGCTATATACCCATTTATCGATAATTCTACAAATTCTGCGCCATTGTGCGGCGCTTCATTAGCATTATATAACGATGACAATTTTGATTTTAATTAATTGGGAATTTATTATGCCAGTGACGCATACAAATGAGGCGCTTGCCGCATTACAACACAGCAGTTGTTGTTGTTGTTGTTGCAACCTTAACTTCCTTTTTTTTGGGGACACGTGCAACGGGCGACAAACTGAAATGCGAATGCGAATCTTGAGACAACGCATTTACCTTTAACATCAGCACAATCAGCGACTGCAGCATCTAATACTCAGGTATGCCCATTGTATACCAGGGAAAAGGGTATATTGGTTTTGTGTACGGCCAAGTAACAGGAGGAAGTCGTCTTGTAGGATCTCTTAAAAAGACTTGCCTCAACATATAAATATACGGTTACATGATTCCTATTCCATGTTCGTAAATATCTATCAAAATCAATATAGATTCTCGATATTTCGAAGATTATAAGAGCGAGGAATATTCAATTTTGTACAGAGGCGCTCGTGAGGTATGTTAATCTTATCAATATCTCAATTTTGGATACCTCCTCCATTAGTAGTTCCTTTTTGGGTATAACTCGATTACTAGAGATGAATAATTTGGTATTATGATGCTCATAAGGCATACACAGCATAGAAATATCGAAGTTTTTGGATATATTTTTCATTAAAAGAATTGAGGGAAGAACTTGTAGAGCTAGTAAAAGTATTCAAGTTAAAAACTGGAATTGTTTCGCTCATTTTATTCACCACTGAAAAAGAATCAATTTTATTTTAGTTACTACTTTTCAGTATTAGATTTAGTTATCAAATAAATACGGGTTTGAGCCAATTACAAATTGAGTATTTAGACTCGTTTTAAAAGTTGTCCCTATTCAGTACATTAAGTTCCTTAGTTCATATTCACGATACGTTCTGAAGTGTTCCTTTTCTGAAAGCTCGAATATTGGAAAATACTTCTGAGCACTGCATATATATTAGTCGTGTATACCCCACTTAAGCACTCTTACTTGTCGGTATTGCTGTTGCCGCTGCTGTCGTCAGCTGCACTTGAGGCGCTTTTGTTTGTGCACTTCAAAGATACATAACAACAACAACAACAACAACAGCAGCAGCAGCAGCAGCAGCAGAAACAATAACTTTTCGAATGCGGATCTGCGCCGAGCTTCACAGTTCGCACATCGCACGTGGCGCACTTCTTTGCAGCTGCAGCCACCGCATTAGCATCAGCATCAGCATCAGCATCGGCATTAGCATTAGCATTATCATCGGCATTAGCCCTTCTAAACGCAACGATTTGAAGTGTAAAGTTGAATAAACTGGCAAACTTTAAGCGCTTTTGCTCCGTATTTGGGCCACATTTCGTTTGGCCAACCAACTGTGGCCTAAATCTAACTGACAGCTGTCAAAGGGTGCTACAAGCCGTGTTGCTGCTGCTGTTGTTGTTGTTAATATTTCTAATATGTTTTCTGTTGCTGTTGTTGTCGGTGACTGTTTTGCTTGTGTCACTCGCCTGAGCCAAGGTTGCGCACAAATTGTACACTTCACTTTGCCAGCGGGCGCTACACTTGGCCCTGCTCAGAGCGAGCGGCACCAGAAATCATTGGTTCGGATCCCACTTTGAGAAATAACAAAGCATGATTATATGCAATTATAACATATGGTGAGGTTCTGGCTTACATAAGAGCAGTTCTTTCAGTTTGATTTGGAGGCGAGCGACACACTGAGATGCGGGGCTCAAACCCCATTTTGAAAAGGGTTCGAACTAGTAAAGAGCTGGTCTAAATTGTTGCTGAGAGCTTAAGAGAGCATTTGTTGTAGATGGTAATCTTGGCAAGCTAAAAGTCAATGAAGAACATGAAGACTGAATTATAAAACTCACAACTATTGGGTATGATAAAATGAGTAAAAGTAGGCTGGGATTTCTTATTGTCAACAGGTTCAATTGAAGATTAGGTTTACAAATAAAATCAATTGAAATTCTGAGACTTAGTTAGTCTCGTAGTTATACGATAAACAAATATATTTAGAGCTCAAAAATAATTATTACTAAATAAAAAAAACCTCCTTTAGCTTGGGTATCCAATTCATTCATTCAACTTTATGAAGGTTATAATCATATTTATTGGAATTTTATCATTTTAATTCTAATTTTCATTTTTATCAAATCTAATTTAATTTTTAGTTTCATGTGGCTTAGCTGTAACTCTGATAGTCTACCGATCGAAAAGATCGATTTTAATATCATGAAAAAAAATTAATTATCAAATCCCATTAGGTCTCAAAAGCATGTCTACAGTTCAATAGTTATGCGAATTTCTAAATGAATATACCTAAGACTTAATCGATGTTAAGAGAATTTCAGTTTTAAAACTTCAATTTAGCCAACTTCTGCCTGCTTTTCCCCTTCTACAGCCCCAGCCAAACTGTTTGGTAAATTATTTAAGCTATTCCTGAAACTAACTTGGCTTAACTTCAATAAAAACGTCATCTTGTGCAGTTGGCATCTCTCTGGCGCATAAATTCAAATTCGTGAGGCTATAAATTAAAAAGGGACATGCGCGACTTGGACAAGATTTTGTCGTGAAGAGCACATGGAAAATAAAATGAAAAATATTTAAAACAAACTACAAGATGAGCTCATGTCTAATGCATTTTGTCTTCACTCGTTGTCTGGGCTGTCTCTAAAGCTGTTTTTCTTTTTCTTAAGTCTGCGACATGTCGCCCAGACGCTAATTTTATATGCATGCAATGGAGCTTTACGGAAAGTCGAGTGTCGGCATCAAACTAAGCTAAGTATTTCAGTTAGTTTAGAGAGGCGGAGGGGGACAAGGAAGGGGTGTGGGGCTAATCGCATGGGAAAACTTTGATTTTGTGGTGTAATGAAGGGCTTAGGAAACTAATGAAATAATCATATATACTTATTATTTGCTTGTTAAAGCGAAACGAATTTCTGGAACTGGAATTGTAACTTGTAAAAGATGAATTCTCAATTGCTTAATATTTTTTATCGCTATCATATTATAATTAGCATATGAATAATAATTAGTAAACAGTTACACAGAGAGTGTAGCTGTTGAATTATGTCTAAAACAATTTTATTTCAAAGACCACAATCATATTATGTTTCTTTCTTAATTTAAAATCAGTAGTCGGGTGCGCCCGACTGAAAGATCTTGGCAAACGACAGAGGCTCGGACAATTCAAAAATACAATCTTAATGGCAGGAGGAAATCCAAATGACATTGTATTAATTTAGGGGAAAGCAAAGAATCATTCGAATACCATATACAAGGATAAATACATCAAATCTAGTTAAATGAAATGAATGGCAATGATTAGGGTAGATAGACACCGCTTGTTTCTTCGGCATAAATAGCTGTTTTGTATTTGAGTGACTATTCAGATAAAAAATGTATTCTTCTCCTCTCTGCTGCTACTACTCCGACCAAGCTTCCCCTTATATAGTATATAATAATGTCACAGATTAGTTGTAACCATTTTGAAAGAAAACTTTCTATATTGAAACTCTGTTATATTTTAATTTCAGCTCCACTTAAGCGTTGCTCCTCTATCAACTACTGCTTAGGTCTTTCGCTAGCTCATCTTAAGTCTGAAATTACTCTAATTGAATCTGCTTTACCACCTGTTGTTTGTCTGTGAATGCCTGTTAGATTGTTTTAAGTTTTCCCTTGGGGTAGCACATCTAATTTATGCAGCTATAAATAGTAGAGCTAAGTTAATTTGCCTCTTGGTCCAGCAGAGTGCGAACTGCGCAGCTGCCAGCAGAGTTGTCAACTGCAGGTAAAAGTGAGACGCAAGCCTGCGACTCCTTTCCATCTTTTCTCAACAGTTTCATCTATTTACTGCCCTTTGCCTTTCTCACGCAGCTTGGCAACCCTGTGCAGCAACAGTTTGCCCTGGCTTGCTTGCTGCTTCAGCTGCATTCATTATCCTCGCCTGCCTGAGCATGTCCGCCAGCAAATCGAGCTCTGCGTCGCAGTTATCACCAACTGCCACGCCCACCAAGTTCCGCCTGCGTTTCCTGTGCCTGTGCGGTTTGCTCATCTCAATATACACGCTGCATGTCAAAATCCAGCTGGATCGCGATGCGAACTACAAGGCCATGTGCGACCTGGCCGAGCAAGTGAGCTGCACAGCAGTCTTCAAGTCCGAGTGAGTGTCCTTTGAAGCAGTTCCTGGTTCGCCCTTGACTCCTTGCTCTTCCAGCTTTGGTCGTGGCTTCGGTTTGACTCGGCTAGTGTTTGATGCCAACTCCACTTATTTGCATCCCTCCAATGGCGCCATCGGCATTGCCTTCTACACGCTGCTCTTCGCCACCTGTGAGTGTCTGCAAATCCGTGTCATAATTCAATTTTATTCTACTTCTTTTGATTATAGCCTTCTTCGAGAGACGTTGGCTTTGCCAACTGCAGCTGCTCTTTGCAGTTCTAACTCTGATTCTCTGCGTCTACCTGGGCGGACTGCTGCTGCTCGTTCTCAACGATTGCTGCGTGGTCTGCGTGCTCATCTATGGGCTTCACATGCTGCTCCTCGCAGAGGTCTATGGGCGTTACAAGCGACTCTATTTGATCAAAAGATCCATTGAATGAATTTGTATTTAATTTCTAGTTAAACATTCTAAATATGAATATTTTAAAAATTACTTTTTAGATTACTGTTATTAATTTGTATTATTTGCGTGCATTTATTTCTCAAAATGAATAATTTTATTATTATTATTAAATTTTGTTTATATTATAATTTATCTGTATTTCTTATATAATAAATACTTTATATATATTAATATTATATAATAAACACTTTATATAGTGCCTAACCACTTATTCTAAGAGTATCTTGAATATTGTTAAAGTCTTGTATCGAGAAACTTTGATAAATATATATTTAAATGAAACCCAAAATTGTTTGTATATTTCAAAATTTGATAGTAGAGGAATTTTGGTTCACTTCGCTGAGCTTTTACCTCGCTTAACAACACTGTTTGTCATCTGTGCAATAGTCAAACATTAAATTTATTATGTGGGTCATTGGGGGGTTAAGCTGCCGACAGGGACGTGCTACTACAGGCCAACAAGCACGAGGTCCGAAGAGGCCGACTGCTGCCTTCTGTTTTAGTAGCTCTTTGGCTGGTCTTTGTCTACAAATCGCTCACTTTTGACCCCAACTCCACCCGGCACGTCTGCACATTTGCGACTCGACGCGGAGGTGGATCTCTCCCAGCACGTAGTTAAGCAATTAATTTCGCAGTTGGCCTCTGTCTCGTTGCCTTTATGCCTCTCCGTCTGGAGGTGTGTGTGTGGGTTGACGCTGCTCGAATCCGGCTCCGGCTCAGTTAAAATGATTTTTTCTGGTAGTAGGTGAGAATTGAACACAATTAATTTGACATAAATTGAAAAATCTGGATGGGCCGCAATGAATGGATCAATTAAGGCGTCTTTTGTTGATGCACTATGGTTGTGTTACGCTAACGTGCACTTATAATTCTGGGATCGACCCATACTACTATTAAAGTACTTTAAGTAAGAACTAGAATACTTGTAATAGATTTACTGATCGATCAATTCAATGATAAGTATATAGAACTAAGTTGACCTATCGATAGCTTTTGAAGCAACTTAACTACATTCTCTTTACTCTTAATATATAGTTAAAGAGCTACATTTATCGATTTGTGTCACATATCGATAAATAATCGACCGTCATCAGCAGTACTTTAACTACGTTGCAATCCTTATCATGTAGAAGTATCGAAGTCTTAATCGATTAATAGAATTGATCGATAGTCAATCAATCGCCCTTTACCAAGTCAGTTTTATATCTTTAAAAGTTCAATAGATAAGATAAATTAGATGCTGCCACAGTTGATCGATAATAATTTTGACTAAGTGACTTATTTGAAGATTTTCACCAATTTAATCACTCCATGTAAATTGATTGATTTGATATATATGTATCGTATTTCAATGAATACCTGTGTCTGATCTTTGATCTAGTTTCGCCATTTGATACCCTTTGGGTGCGCTGCTTATTGCAGTATTTATCCTTAGCTATCAATCAGTTTAACATCCGAAATATTCATATATGTATATTACTCAAGCCATATCAGAGACAGTTGACAGCTTGAATAAATCGTTTCGTATCGGAACGATCGTTTTTTTTTTTCTAGCCAGGCGTTAACAAATTGTTGGCTAGGCTTATGCCAAAAGCCCATCAAACGCATTTCAATTGCGCCTTCATAAACGATCCGTCGATTGTGATCGGCGCACACCATGTGTGCAGCCCTCTCCAGATCTCCTCATACTCCCAATTGGGGTCGCATGTGGCACGATCTTCTTCAGTTTTGACAAGGCAAACAAAAACAGACAGAGGGGGCGAGTATAGTCTGGCTGTGTGGCAAACATGGCTGAAAGAAACATTCACCAAGCGACGGAGTAGACTACTTTGCGCCAACAACAGCAGCAGCAGCAACAACAACAAACACAATCACCCGCCAAATGATGTGCAGCTCGAAGAAGAAGAAGGCAAATCAGCCGCGTGGCAAACGAGGTGAAGCCCATCCGACAAACAATCGCGAGCTGGCAAACCAAACCATCTAAGCCAGAGCAGCGCCAGAGCATAGCGCACTGATTGAGATTGAGATTTTTCTGGCAGGCGGCGATAGAACGACATTAGGAAAACCAGTTTGAGTACACGACTATCAAATACCCTGCACCCATTTCAGAGCAAATGCTAAAATCTTGGTTTGGTCCATAAGAAACTGCATATCGATATTTATCGATTTAGTGGTAAAACCTTTCGAATCGAGGAGCGATGAACATCAATAATGAGCTTGACTAGCTTACGTTCGAACCTACTGTTAAACATATACCATAATAACTTTATGAAACATATCGATTTTATAATGTTTTATATATATATATATATATATATATATATATATATATATATATATATATATATATATATATATATATATATATATGTATGTATATCAACTTCATAAAGGTTGCAGCCTGAATACCTATATCCACTACTTACATGGACATGGCTTCATTGAGTCCCTTCCTGTACCACTTTCAAGGGGCAGGGTATAATGCGACTGCAACAATGCAGATCCGAAAATGTGACTGCAGCTGAGTTGGCGCTTTGAAGAAGATCGTATGTGGCAGCTGTTGCGGTTGCCACACGTAGCAGCTAGCAACCAGATGAGCTGAGCGACATCAAGTCATAAACGACTTTGTCCCTGCCTCTGTGTGCGCGTGTGTGAGTGTGTGTGTCTGTCTGTCTGTGTGCATCCTCGACTTTCAGTTTCGTTTGCTGCGATTCCAATCGCAGCGTTTCACATAAATACGCGCACTGGCTGCACATCGAGATCAGTCAGAATTTGGCGCTGCTTCGTGGCGCAGAGAAGTCAACCAACCACCGAGTTCCCAACCGCAAGCACAGGCACAAGCAAACAGTTGGAATATGTTCAAGTTATTTGGTATCATGCTGTTGACAGCAACTGTGCTGGCGCGCCCCGAGCCACCAGTGAACTCATACTTACCACCCTCGCCCGGCGACAGCTACGGAGCACCAGGTCAGGGGCAGGGGCAGGGCCAGGGCCAGGGACAGGGCTTTGGCGGCAAACCCTCCGATAGCTATGGTGCTCCAGGCGCAGGCAATGGTAACGGCAATGGTGGCGGACGTCCATCGAGCAGCTATGGTGCTCCGGGCCAGGGACAGGGCAGACCCTCGGATTCTTATGGCGCTCCTGGCGGAGGCAATGGCAACGGTGGCGGACGTCCTTCTAGCAGCTATGGCGCACCTGGTCAAGGACAGGGCGGTGCAGGTGGTCGTCCCTCGAGCAGCTACGGAGCTCCTGGCACTGGAAATGGCAACGGCAATGGTCGTCCCTCGAGCAGCTATGGCGCTCCTGGTCAGGGACAAGGCGGCAAGCCATCTGACTCCTATGGTGCTCCCGGTTCGGGCAGCGGAAATGGCAATGGACGGCCCTCGAGCAGCTATGGGGCTCCCGGCCAGAATCAGGGTGGCTTCGGAGGCAAGCCTTCGGATAGCTATGGTGCCCCTGGCACTGGCGCTGGCAACGGCAACGGACGTCCATCGAGCAGCTACGGCGCTCCTGGTCAAGGCCAAGGACAAGATGGATTCGGTGGCAAACCCTCTGACACATATGGCGCTCCAGGTTCTGGCAATGGCAATGGCAACGGACGTCCCTCAAGCAGCTATGGTGCTCCCGGTCAAGGACAAGGACAAGGAGGATTCGGAGGCAAGCCCTCGGATTCATATGGTGCTCCAGGTGCTGGCAATGGCAACGGTCGTCCATCGAGCAGCTACGGCGCTCCAGGCCAGGGTCAAGGACAGGGCGGTTTCGGTGGCAGACCCTCCGACTCATATGGTCCGCCCGCATCAGGGGCTGGCGCAGGCAGTGCTGGTGGTCCCGGTGGTGCAGGTGGTGACTACGACAACGATGTAAGTAGCACTATGTCTGGCTCTGGGTTCTTACTTGGCTCGATCCAAAGACACGCACGCAAACACGAACAATGCGAAGCTCGCCTTTAGCTGAACGCTTCCTTGTCCTCGCTGCACAGCACGCTCTGAAATCTTGCACCGATCCGATCTGCTTGCGCCTCTCTTCCTCTCTCTCGCTCTTTATTTCCCACTGATCTCTATCTTGTACTATCTCTATCTGTCTCTCTCTCTCTCTTTCTCTCTCCACACGCTCTCTCACTATCTCGCGCTACCCCATAGGAGCCCGCTAAATACGATTTTAATTACCAAGTGGAGGACCCTCCAAGTGGTCTCTCCTTTGGTCACTCAGAGATGCGCGACGGTGACTTCACCACCGGCCAGTACAATGTTCTGTTGCCCGATGGAAGGAAGCAAGTAAGCAAGAGCTGCCAATCTGAGCCGAATCACTGTTGGGGAAACAGGACAAACTACCACTTCGAGCGTAGCTAATATGTGACTTTTCTTATTCGGTTACAGATCGTTGAGTACGAGGCGGATCAGCAGGGCTATCGTCCACAGATTCGCTATGAAGGCGACGCCAATGGTGGTGCTGGTGCTGGCGGTGCAGGTGGTCCAGGTGGTCAAGATTTGGGTGAAAATGGTTACTCCAGCGGTCGTCCCGGCGGTCAGGATTTGGGTCAGAATGGCTATTCCGGCGGTCGTCCAGGAGGTCAGGATTTGGGTCAGAATGGCTATTCCGGCGGTCGTCCCGGCGGTCAAGACTTGGGCCAGAACGGTTACTCCGGTGGTCGTCCAGGAGGTCAGGATTTGGGTCAGAATGGGTATTCCGGCGGTCGTCCAGGAGGTCAGGATTTGGGCCAGAATGGGTATTCCAGCGGTCGTCCAGGAGGTCAGGATTTGGGTCAGAATGGCTATTCCGGCGGTCGTCCAGGAGGTCAGGATTTGGGTCAGAATGGTTATTCCGGCGGTCGTCCCGGCGGTCAAGATCTAGGTCAGAATGGTTACTCAAGCGGACGTCCAGGCGGTAATGGTGGCTCCGACGGAGGCCGTGTAATCATAGGTGGACGCGTGATTGGCCAGGACGGCGGTGATGGCCAAGGTTACTCGAGTGGTCGGCCCAATGGTCAGGATGGCGGCTTCGGCCAGGACAACGTAGACGGACGTGGCTACTCGAGCGGTAAGCCAGGCCAGGGACGCAATGGCGGTGGCAACAGCTTCGGACCCGGAGGTCAGAACGGCGACAACGATGGCAGCGGCTACAGATACTAGACGAGACAAATGAACACCGAACCAGATAAGACAAACACTAGCTAGCTATTTCAGACGAGTTATGGAAAGACGTAGATCAATATCTAGAAATTAAGCGACACCTTAGAACTATGAACTAGTTACCATTACCACTACCATTACCCGTTCAACGGCTACACCAGATCTATCGCCCCGCGCTCTACTCTATACAAACCTCACGCTATCTCAGACTGTCTTTCTCATCCCATCTTCAACTTCACTTAGTCTAAGCTCAACTTGTAGTTGCATATGAGAAAAAAATATTCCGCTCAAGCGAATAAGCACAAAAAAAGGAGGAAATGAAGTTTAGTATAAGCATTGTTTGTCAATAAGTTTGTGACGAAATAAAGAAATATTTTTATACAAAACTGAAAACTCTTTAAGTGATATGGGGCTCAAGGATAAGCATATAATCAGCAAATGTAGAAATATATAAATTAGAAATCCATTTAGAGATTGAGAGGCTGGTGGAGCTCCTTCGATCTAGTGGTTTTTTTTTATATTAGGAATCTCAAAAAAACCAATCCCAATCTCAAATCATGAGACTGAAACAAAAGATAGGCATTTAAATGAGAAGGCCCTTAAAAGTTTGATACCTGTCTTGAGTAGATACCTGCTTTTGATTCCATGTTTTACAGCTCAGACTTTAAATTGAAAATATCTGAAAATGTTGGGTATATGAGTCGAGCATCGATCAAAATCTATTTGTTTCTTTCTAGCTATATATCACACTTGGAGAGCAAAAACGAACTTTAATTTTTGAGAATTTAAGTTCGATAATTTCTATAATGTCTATAGTTCTACAGCTCCAATAATCAATCATGATGAGAGCTTCTCAAAGAACTCCAGAACAGCTTAGAGATAAAGAATTTCATTTCACAACTTTTAATCATCAGTTTTCAGATACAATCATTCGTGTCAACGTAGTCACCGAAGTTTGTCCACGTGTAGTTCCAGAAACGTGGATCCCCACGCGGGTCGTCGGGTTTATTTGCAGGGGCCACAGCAGTCGAGTTTATAAGCTGCAGCTCCTTTAACATTAGTTCCAGCACCTTAGGATACCTAAAAGAAAGAGTTTCGTGTTTAGGTAATGAATTCTGGAACACTTCAAATACTTACAAGTTCGCTTGGTTGCGCTGCTCGCAGGGATCTTCGCGTATGTTGAAGAGACAGGGAGCCTTTAGAGGATTGCAGGCGATGTCTGATGCATCCTTGAGCTTGGCATCCTTGCAAATGACATTGGCTCCTTCGCGGGCGCGCATCATATCGGCAGTTTTGGGCAACACCTTCAGCTGCTGAAGAGCCCGACCTGTTGGACTCTTCATGACCTGCTGCCAGTCGTAGTCGCGAGGATTGCGCGTGCCTGGCGGCCCATACCAGCCATCCCAGGAGCCATTGTAATTGGTGCCCTTCACCAGTTTCCAATCGCCCACGCTCAGCGCTGCGCTGCCCCAGATGTCGTCTATGTTATGCAGCAAACTCTTGCGCGGCGATACCTCATTCTTGAGCAGCGCCTGCCACACGCTCATCCCGTCCAGCTGAGCGCCATTCAGCTGGGCAAGTGCCGCTTCACCGCCAGCCGCTTCCACCAGCGTGGGCAGCCAGTCTACAATGTGCATGGTCTGATCCGCGATGTGTGGACGTTTGCTTAGCTGCGTGGACCACACAAGAGCAGCACCTCGCACCCCGCCCTCCCACAGCGTATTCTTGACACCCCTCAGTGGGTAGTTGGATGCGAAGTTCGAGTTGAAGCCCTCCGCTGGGCCGCCATTGTCCGTGGAGAAGATGATAATAGAATCCTCGAGCATTCGTGACTTGCGCAGCTGCTCCACAATTTGCCCCACAGAGTCGTCCATGGCGGAGACCAATGCTGAAAGGCAAAAAGGTAGAAATGTAGTAGAAGTAGAAAGGTTGATGTAGCTTGATGGCAATCGGGACTTTAGTAAGCATTAGCATGAAAATTAAATTTGAATTTGTGAAATTTCTTTAAGATATCTGTATAGTTCTTGCTTATCATATATTTATATATGATATGGATTTACAGTATATTATAATCAAATGAAAGCTCCACTTGTTAAGTCTAAATATTTTTGAACAAAACTATTAGATGGTTATATGAAATCTCAAGATATATGTATAAATCTTATCAAGACAACTTCGAGCTATTCGAGTGATTAAAGACGGTTTAAGGTAATCCTAAGACCAATGGTGACCCTAAAGCAATATAAATTATAACAAACTTTTCTATGAGGTGATATGCTAATAGTAATTCACATAGTAAAAGTTGGTAAATCTTTGAATTGTTTCTCAATATGTTCAATTATGCCTCTAGAAGTCGTAAACGGTTCCGTTCGATATACTGCTTCAGTTCAGCATGAATCATATTTACTCAGTTATGAATAATTTGCGTTGCTCAGTTTCGTCAGCAATGCTCGATAGCTGAAGCTCATAATAAATCGTTCTAAATAGCTCTCAAAGTAAATAAATCAAACACAATTATTGTGGTTCAGGACCCAAAGAACTGATTTACATATGGACTTATACTAGTTCTCTTACATGACCCATTCTAGTGAACTAGACTCGACCCGACTTCAGTCGATCTATCAAAGTGATGCACCAACTCCACTCACCCGCATACTTGCGCCGCTTGTAGTGCTGAATCGTATCCAATCGGCGAACTATATCATCCTTGGCAGGCAGTGTATTATAGGGGTTGCCCGAATGCACTGCTGCATGTGCCACGTAGAGGAACAGCGGACCCTTAGTCACATTGTGCTTGGCTATCACATCGAGCGAATGCTGTGTGATCACATCTGTGGTGTACTTGCCATGGAGATCGTAAGCTATATCTGTCCCATTGCGCATGTCTAGACCCCACTGGCCGTGCTCCACGGCCGAGTGATCGCAGTAGTCCTGGTGCCCTGACCAGTAGCCCACATGGCTACTGAAGCCACGATAAAGCGGCGTGTAGACGCGCTTCCAATGGCCCAAATGCCATTTGCCAGCTATGTGCGAGGTGTAGCTGGAAGTGGGCGAGGTTAAATAAATAAATTAAAATAAATTGTGAGCCAAGTCATAGCTTACCCCAAATCGTTCAGATATTGCGGCAATATCTTCAAATTCAAAGGCAGGCCTCTCGGCTCAGCGGCATAGAGCACAGTGTGTTGCATGCCTGAACAAGAGAATTGGGCTAATAAGAAAAGTCTGTTTGGGCCGCCGTAGGCAAAAAGGTCACCTGTGTGTATGGGGTATTTGGCAGTCATGAGCGCCGAGCGTGAGGGCGTACAGATGGGGTTGACATAGTACCGATTCAGTATGAGACCCGAATAGGCCAGCGCATCGATATTGGGCGTGGGAATTTGTGCCGAGCCACGGAAGCCCACATCGTTAAAGCCCTGCAAAAAAGAGAGCGGCGGATCAAACAGCAGCTTAGACAATATCACATTGCTCTGCTGCTACCTCTCCATCCATCTACTCACTTACCAGATCGTCGGCCAATATGAAGATGATGTGCGGCTGCGCAACGGCATACCCGACAAGCAGAAGGCAGAGATGCAGCTGATGCTGCAATTGCATTGCGAACGGCTGCCTCATCTGCATTGTTTATACCCTGCGTACCAAAGCAAAAGGGGGCATATTAGTGGTAGTCTATATGTTACAGTCTACTAAACTGGATTCTGCTTGCATGAGATCGACTTAGATTAGGGCACATATGAAATTTGCATTGTTCATACCCTGTACTTCAAAGCAAAACAAAAGAGGGTATATTAAGTGGTAGGCTATACATTAGTTTAGTAACTCGATCAACAGTAAAGAAAGATAGATAGGGACCATTTTGCCTACATGAGACCGACTTAGTTTAGTGCTTATTTGAAATCTTAAATTCGATTCTAAAACTATTTAAAATCGATTACTTTAACGATGCATACACCATATTAAATAAACTTTCATTTTCGTTCATTTTCATATTTCAGAATTTAATCTACATATGTAGATTCCAAGTATCAATGAGTGCACATTTCAATTATGACTATATATAGGGTATTTAATAGTCGTGCTTGCCCAACTAAAACACTTTTGCTTATTATGACTGCAACATGGACTGGCAGAGGGGCAGGTATTTATGCTTGCAACGATTAGAGCTTGTTAGTGGGACTAATTGCAAAATTCGAGACTCGGATGTGGGCACATAGTATACCAAATATATGCATGTGGTAGATCTATGTATGCTAATTGAAGCATCATCTTGAAATCCAAGTGCAATTGATTGACTTCTGTCTGGGTAAAGCAACTGGCATTGGCTTTTCATTAGGGTCGAGTACATAAACGAAAAATTGCAAATTCATATTCTTTGGATGAAATAGAAACGTAGAAACAGAAACTGGAAATGGAATTGGAGCTGCAACTGAATCAGCAAAATGTCCAGTTTAAGAAAGGGAAGAGCTGAAACGGTTGCGTAATAGATTTGTTTAGACAAGTCTCCAAATGTCAACCGATTCATATAAAAATTGTATGCTTATCAGAGCTTGCAAATAACAGTTGAGCGTTTTTTCGTCACGCACAAAGTTTGAGCAGGAGCGAAAAAGTGAGCAAATGACCGAAAAAGTCAATGCAAAAGGTCTTTTGGCACTCTTACATTAATTTGCCTTGTTGGAAAAAAAAATATTTGTTTTGGTATTAAGATGTTATTTAACTAGTACTAAACTTATACTGCCTATTGTTAAGTTAAATAACTAATTATACATTTAAATTGTCTGCGCTTATTGAACTTCGCCGTTCATTTAATATGAAATGCAGTTTCTGGTTAGAACTACCTGTGCAAGCGCATTGAAATGTGTCAGTTTAAGCTTGATATCATTAAAAAATAAAATATTTAGTAAATGTAAGATACGAACTTGCGACGCAAGAATATTTTGCGTACTTTGATTAATACCACCTTTTTCTTAATTTTACTCAAGCGTTCGCTCGCGGTCTGACCGTAACAAATGCTCGACTAGGGTATACCCTGAACCCTGCGAAGAACCGCAATTCCAGCAATCTCCGTTTCTTTAATATACATAAGAATATTAAAATATGTTCATTACAAGCCAAACATACACACACACGCACAGGCGCACACACACAAACGCCAGCGAGAGTCAGCTGTTTGCATGGCAATGCTATGAGAAATTAAATGTTTAATAACTTTTTTTCTAGAGTAACGATTTTGATCAAATCATGTCATCCATATGTATGTATGTGCCAAAGCACAAGTCTGTAGTATTTGAAATACGGGACTTACAAATTGGAGGCGAAGGGGGTGTGGCATCCAAAATTTAACAAAAACCGAAAATGTGCAATGATCACATAACACTAAATGCAAAATTTAAAAACTCTAGCTATAAAGATGAATTATATATAATTATATAACGGAGCATCGATTTCGTTTTTAATCGATAACATTAAAATTAAGACAGTTATCGATTTTTTTTTAACAAACTCGATCTTTTCGTGCTATACAGGAACCCATATAAAAAATTTCAAGTCTCTAGCTCTTATAGGTTCTGAGAACGACGCGTTCATACATACGGACAGACGGACGGACGGACGGGCGGACGGACGGACATGGCTATATCAACTCGGCTTGTCATCCTGATCAAGAATATATATGCTTTATGGGGTCTGCCACGCCTCCTTCTGCCTGTTACACACATTTCAACAAAAACATTATACCCTGATTTCCCATTTTCAATGGGTTCAGGGTATAAAAAACGGTTGTACTCCGAGCGCGAGCGAACTGAGCGAAGACCGGGGTTTTTCGGTCGCTCGCGAACATTTTCGTCAAATACTCAGTGAAAACTGTTACTTGCGAGCTCTGATGCTTATATTATGAACAGAGCCCAGCCGACAGCTAATTAGCATGTGAATTGAATATGGGGCTTGTCCACTCTTTTCCACCCATTAATGGGTCAAATAACTGACCAAACAGTAAACAATCCAAATGCGAATCAGACCAGACGACGGACATACAGTGAAAGCTCTGGTGACGACCATCGCCCTAGCACACCGAGTGTTAGCCTATGGTAGCCAAGAGAGGTTCAGCTATTATTGCAAAAATATACAAAATATTTGACTCACCCCTATATTTTGCTTAGCTTTTACGCAGTCACCTTTGTGTGTGAAAACAATGCCAACTCTTTGTTCAAGCACTTTCCATAATTTGATCTTTTGTGAGCAAATATAATGAGGTGCTAATGGCTGAGCGTGCAAACAATTGATTTAATTTATGGCCACTGCACGCACTTGATACACTTTTTACCTATTTTTTGTTTTTACTGCATTGCGCCAAAAATGAATTTGAATAATTGACGCAGCTCCAATCAAACCGCTTCTTAGCACGCGCCAATTGCGACTGACCAAAGCTTTGGTCTCTCTGTGAACTCAGACCGCTTAACCATCTGCGCCGGCGTCGCTGGCTCTCACATTCTCTTTCTCCCTCACACTGCACAGCAGACAGCAGCGAAAGTCGCGTGCTCTATGAAATGCTTAGCTGACAGCGACGTCGACAGTGCGTCGACTGCGGCTGCTTCAAGTTCGATATGTAAACAGAGAGCCAAACACGCACGCCAGAGAAAACGCGCAACCGCGGCGTTGCCAGACTGGTACAATAAATGGGTTAATCTTGTGTTTTGTTTTGCTTTCTTACAAATTGCATTTAAACATATTAATTTTTATTTCTTCACAACATATACTTGAATTTGAGGCAAACGCGTGATCCGACCAATTTTGAATTATTTACCATAGAAGATGCATCTACGCATTAAAACTGAAAGGAATATGACAATTTAATTTGTAACTTATGTTTGTTTGTAACCTACCCGATAATAATAATAACAATAATATTAATAAAAAGTAGCCAGCCAGACAGAATATACCAAACATCTAACTAACTGAGGTCCTCTTACGTACACAACCGAAAGAAATATATACATATATATATATATATATATATATATATATATATATATATATATATATATATATATATATATATATATATATATATATATATATATATATATATATATATATATATATATATATATATATATATATATATATATATATATATATATATATATCGAAATTCATATATGCATGCATATGTAGAACATGAAAATTACACAAGAAATTTTGATTAAGAGCCGTCAGGTCCAAACCTATGTTTCTATAGTTAGCAGCCAGCAAGCAATGCTTTAGAGTATTTCAAGATCGACGTGACGTATTTCTGGAAACTGCGTCTGCAAGAAACGAAGATATATTAGCAGCTGAAAATAATGCATTTGAATAAATGTTCCAACTCACACGCAGATTCATTTCGATGCGATCAATTTCTCCACCCATTAGATCCACAATACTCTCGCCCTGATCCAGCAAGAAGGACTCCAAATCATCCACATTACGAAATCCGCGCACAATCTGTATATTAAGGTAGATATAGAATTTAAAATACATCTAAGCTAAGTAGCTTTTACTCACCGTCAACAGCTTGTTTAGATCCTGCTTATCTAAATACGAGCGTGTTAGCTCTCGTCCATCAAAATCAAGCTCAGCCTGCGAGTAAGTAAATGCCATTAGCAGTCCCCCCATTATGATACACTAAGCTCACCTTATAACGCACTCGTCCATTGCCAATGTCTATGCCCTTGACATCGTATATAGCGCGTATCATCACATCAGCTTCAAGTGCCGCATTGATCTTCTCCAAGCGATCCATAGAAATGGAGACGCCAACCAACGCATTGGCATTCGTATAAATGATGAAGGAAGCAACAGAAGCCAGTAGACCGCCTATCACCAAAGAGCCTACCGCATCGAAAATCGGGGAGCCAGTTAAACTGCTTAAGCCCATGCAACAGCCGGCAACCAGGACGCCAGTCACTGCAGCTGCGTCTTCGCACAGCACCACATTCACACAAGGATCTTTGCCGGTGAGAACTACAATGAAAAACGATTCAATAAGCCTGCAGTGGATCAATCGATATTGAGATTGCTTACCATACTCTCGGAAACTTAAACTATTCTCTTTAGCGGCGCGCTTCAATTCATTGATAGCCACTACGAGGGTCGCGCCTTCACTGACCAGGGAGCCAGCAAGAATGCAATACACCCAAAAAAGATCTGTGATGGCTTCTGGATGCAGTAATCCCTCGATGCCATGGTAAATGGATAAGCCACTGCCTACACAAAAGATGCCAACGCCAGAGATGAGGGAGGAGACGTAGCGCATGTTCATATAGCCGTAAGGATGACTCGTATCGGGCAATTGTGAGGACTTGTAGATGCCAAAGGCCAATATCAGTTGATTGATCAGATCCGCAAGAGAGTGAATCACCTCGGCAAACATGCTGTGCGAGCCGCAGTAAAACCAGCCGCCCGCCTTGAACAGCAGATTAGCTGCGTTGCTAACGAAGTGGATTAGTAATAGATTATTGAGGAAGGCAACAGAAAGTCTAATGCACTCACATGGCAATGGCTGTAGCTACTACTTGCCCGGACTTCTCGGTATTCATATCAGAGTCCAGCACGCCCTTTGTTCGTGAGCCCACTTCCCGGCGATAGTCGCGTAGGCGGCGTTTCACAGTGAATACATCTGAGATCGTATACGTATTAGCAACGGAACGGTAACCGATGGAGATTCACTTACTCTGCTGATACTGTTTGCGCTCCAGCTCACGCCTGAGTCGCTCCCGTACAAGACCCTCCTTTGAGCCCCACACTTCGAGCGCCTTGGCCTCCACATCGCGTCGCCAATAAACCGTCATCGGCGGCTCCTGTTCGTAGGGTGATCTGCGCTTAATTTTCGGTAGCTTCTCTAAGTCCTTGACGGTCAGCATGAAATCGGAGAGGGCACGTGCAGGTGTTACAAAATTGCGCTCGAGAGACATGCGGTAATCAAAGCGCGGTCGTTTCGGTGCTGCCGTCGGCGGTGCTACAAAATCTCCACCTTCCTTTCGCTGCGCCGTAGGAGCTATCTCAGGTGAATTTGTTGGGGCATTCACGTCTGCTATGCCTGGTATAACATGTAATGTGGGCTCATTTAGCTTGGCCACCGGAGACAGATCTGCCTTTTCGAAAACAATCTCATTGATCTTCGAGTCCTCGATGGTGGTGGTTATTGAGAGAATGCCCTTCGAGGTTTTTATTTCAAAGTTTTTTGTCTGCACGGTGGGCAATTTTTTGACTGCCTCATCTATCTTTTTCTGGGCAGTTAACTCGGCAGGGAACTTATCATTAATATCGGTTCCCTTGTCACTGGAGCTGAGCCGCAACAGAAGCAAGGAGCCCGCATTAAGGGGTTTGCCTCCACCCAGACGACTGCGAGCCTGTAACCGAAGCGTCACACATTCACTGCGTTGCAGGCCGTGACACCAAGAGAAGTGTTGCCGGTTCCACAGGTTAGCGGCTCGAGTGTAGTGCTGTCGGCGCTGCAGCAGCCACACACTGCGCATCAACATATTGAAGCTGCAGGTCAAGCGCTCTGAAAGAAACAATAGCTTGATGAATCAGTGAAATTATTTAGCAAGCCGTACCAGTTCACCACTTACACAGCGCGCACCGCACAGATTTCAATCTGTGTTGACGTCGTTGTTGTTTTTTATTGTATTTTGTTGCCGTTTCACTTTTTAGGCGGACTACGTCATGCGAAGGCAAAGAGTGTATATATTTTTGTTACGGCTCTGCTTCACTTGTGGCTGCTTGTAATGGTAAAATACCTAGTCAAAGTGTGTCCCCTTAAAATCCAAAGCCATGCAGCGTTTTACGATTTTCTTTTTAATTTTAATTACAAAATATAATTTAGAAGTGCCCGGCTGTAAATTTAGCTTAAGAAAAAGATTTAATCGATTATCGATAACTCCAAAAGTGTATTAGATGTTAGTGTTTGCCAACACTGACGCGACAGCTGTTTAGTATACTCTAATATTATGGCATGAACTGAAATGATTTGACTGGGATTTGCGACATCAATATATTCCACCATATATTATTATGTTCCTTTACCTATTTTTTTATTGTTTTAATATTTGTAGAATCTGTTATTTATTTTATACACCACTTGCTGCTCAATTTGCGAAAGCGAATCAATTTTGAGACAAATTAATAATTTTTAAGCAATCGAAAGGGTATTTAAGTAGGCCCAAATTTGTTTAAATTTTTGATGAGTTTTCTTCTTCTACGCCAGCATTCTTCGCTACCGCTGCCGGTTTTATAACCACTTGTGTTTTTCTTACTCTAAGCGATTTTGTTTCTGTGTATTATTTAAAAATGTCGCTGTTATTGCAACATGCTGCGAAGCTTATAACGCGTAGAGCTCTGCCTCTAAATGCTGCAAGCAGATGCTGCTACTCTATTGACGCGGAGTTAGGCGATGGCACCGAAATTCTTGTGGAGCGACTGCAAGGCAAACAGCAGGGCATAACAGTGTTGGGTCTGAATAGGCCAGCTGCGAAAAACGCGTTCAGTCGCGGCCTGGTTAACACCTTCACTGATATCCTGCAGGATATTAAGCGGGATAACGGTTCGCGTGTTGTTGTGCTGCGCAGTCTCACACCTGGCATATTTTGTGCCGGTGCCGATTTGAAAGAGCGTAAAGGTAGGGGATGCGGCTGTCGCAAGGGGATGTAGCTCAGTGGTAGAGCGTTCGCTTTGCATGTGAAAGGCCCCGGGTTCAATCCCCGGCATCTCCAGTTCATACATTGTTTTTTTTTTTTTTTAATTCGATTAATTACTTGGTTCACTTACATTTTTGTTATGTTTCAGGCATGAGTACTGAAGAGACCAAGGAATTTGTGACTCAATTACGTGGCCTGCTCATCAGCATTGAACAGCTGCCTATGCCCGTGATTGCAGCCCTCGATGGTGCCGCCTTGGGCGGCGGCTTAGAAATGGCCCTGGCCTGTGATATACGGACTGCAGCCACGAATGCCAAGATGGGGTTGGTGGAGACACGTCTGGCCATTATACCCGGCGCTGGCGGCACTCAGCGCTTACCTCGCATACTCTCACCTGCCCTGGCCAAGGAGCTGATATTCACAGCGCGCGTGCTCGACGGCGCCGAGGCCAAGCAACTGGGTCTGGTCAATCATGTGGTACAGCAGAACGACACCAAGGATGCGGCCTATCAGCAGGCGGTGAAACTGGCTGAGGAAATATTGCCCAATGGACCGGTGGGAGTGCGCATGGCCAAGCTGGCCATAGACAAGGGCATGCAAGTGGATCTCAGCACGGGCTACTCCATCGAGGAAGTGTGCTATGCACAGGTCATACCCACCAAGGACCGCCTGGAGGGACTGGCGGCATTCGCCGAGAAGCGCAAGCCTGTCTACAAGGGCGAGTAGGCTCGGCACGTAAAGAAGCTAAGCTTAATTTTCAGCCTTAAGCAGTTGCATTTATTAGTTTTGTTTAACTCATTTTTATTGTTACTAAAATTTAATTTGAAGCTTATTATTCAATTGTAATTCGTATTTCTATGAAGCTGTCAGCCAGATTTTCCACCTCAATTGCTTTTGTTATGTAATTGTATATTGGTATCTTAGCAACGTTTTCTAGTTTGTAACAATTACAACTGAGCGAAAAAACAATTTTATTAAATTTAAATCTATTTGATTAATTGAGACGATATAAATATGTACTATATACATTTTAGCTCATGAGTCAATTTTGTTATGCAATTGCTAGAGTATCGGACCCTCTGTCATTTCACACAGAGCTTTTTCTGTTTTTTAGCCCATATGACGCAGCTCCAAATAGTTGCAGCAGTTAGTCATATTGAATGGCTAATTACCGTGATTAAATCAAAGCTTGAATACTCGTGTCATGATATTTGTTCCCACTAAATCAAATCCGCCTGCTATGCGGAAATTGTAATTTCCATGAAAATGGATATTCTGTGGAGCATTGTTTAGAAAGCAACTGAATTAATGAAGCTCGCCTATATCGGATTAATATACATATATATAAATATACTTGTATAAAATATAGATGCATGTATGTTTGACATATGTAAGGTTTTATCAAAACATTAACATTTTAGCTGTTGCTTTATTGTGTTATACCGACAAAGAGCTTTTGTTTTCGGCTCTGTGCGCAAATAAAGTCAATGAAAGGCGTTAACTGCTTATTAACACAAATAGCTACAGCGAGTGCTTGGCTCCCTCAAGGAGGCAGACGTCTTTTTGTCTTGTCTCCTACAACGGCTGACCCAATTGCCACGCCCTTAAGGCTGTGTATCTGTGTAGACATCAAACGCCCATTCAATTAACATGCCGCACCGCGTTTGACATCACGCAAGGTCGGTAGCCGCACTCTCAGCCGGGCGAGAGCTGTGCGGGTGAGCGACGTCTGAGTTTTTAAGTATTTCAGACTCGACTCGGGCTGCTGACTCAGACTCAGACTCAGAGTCAAACTCAGTATCGGTCATTTGGCAAATCGGATGCGACAATCTAGAGACAACTAATGCCAGGCGCACTTTGCATACTAATCAATTAATTAATTACTCGCTTAGGTGATGAACTCGGCCTGGCCTGCAATACGATCTCGTACACAGAAACAAAACAAAATATAGATATCGTACGACTCGAAGGCTATTTGATCCGGAACCAATTGCGGAAGCATATTCGATTCAACATTATTATTTTATTATTATTTTTTTTTTTATAAATCCAAAAAAGAAGAAAAGTATTACGTACTACGGAATTCGCGCTAAAAACGAGTTTCATGCATTTTAAACGATCTTTGTACATTATTTACCTCAGCAGCAAATACATGTACATATTTGCATTTGCGTGTGGTATGCTGGGCTCGCAATTTGCATTGCGTACACCACCCTGTAAAAATAAAGAAACAAAATCACTCAGCTCACAATACAAATGATAAAATGTTTTCCAAGTATTTTTTGTACTTTTAAACTGAGACATGTCGAGTGTTAACAATTATTGAGATTGCGCACACGTCAAGTCGAACGACAGCAAACGTAACATGCCGTAAGATGGCAAATATTGTGATACCCTGTATTATCTGCAATTGTTGTCAAAATACAATTGCCAATGTATGTCACAGTTCCTACCTCAATAAAGTATAAATATTCATATTGCTCTCTATCTGAGCAAAGGTAAATATTGGGTTCCAGATCAAGGGTATATTTACTAGGCATACACAAATATGAGATGGGATGTCTACAGGAAACTCCTTTTAAGACCAAAAGTGTTGGCTATGGACATTATATATGGTACTTATACCATAGGGTTTTAGCTTAAAGAACTTATAGCTCATATCTCCAAAATAATCTTCTTTTCAGAGATCAATTTTTGGATCTCTTTCTGAAGATCTCTTTGTTTATACGCTGGAATTATACAAATACCATCTTTAAATCCCACAACAGCTGAGCCCAAGAGATACAGAAGTTATTTACGGCCAAGTCTAGGGTACTCTAATGCTGACTGAAGAAAGGGAGACGAACACAAAAATGCATAAAGTGTTTTGTTTAAATTGAAGTACGAGGTATCTGCTGATAAGGCACTCTCGACTGGCTGTTTGCTTTGCTTTCCATTCATTTGTGCATTCCCTGACATCAATTATAATCGGAACATATATAACATATACTTATCATCATTATTTATAATCACCGTATATCATCCATATCAAATATTGGCCAATTATTGATGCTCTTGACCTTCGGCTTATGCTGCACTGATAAAGCATAACTCTGCCTAGTATTTATCTACAAGTTTATCTTAGCACAATCTCAACCTCGAACATTGCGTATACGTCACGTATTGCGTATATCCAGCCTGACTTATCTATATTGCTGCTTGTAGCACAAATTAAAGATACACCTGGGCCAACCTGGTATTAAGAGCCAATCAATTGTGACACTTACGTCAAGTTGGGGCTTACTTTTTTTTAATCACAAAATACTTTTAGCCAATTACATTTGCCGTTAAATGTAAATGTAGGCTTTAAGCTTTTTTCTTTCGTTATCCACAAATCAATCGAGTATCTCGGGGCTTTAATTAAGTCACTCAAAGTGAACTCGAAAGAAACATTTTAAAATGCGTCACGCGTGAAAATTGTGATTCAAAAATTTTCCACTGGCCCACTGAATGGAACAACCAGCAGCAACGATTTTATGGGCAGACAACAAAATCGAGTGCAAGAGCAACAAAAGAAACAAAAGCAACAAACAATCAACAACAACAGCAACAACGACGTCCACTTGAAACAAGTTAATCACTAAACTCCATGATCTGACTTAAAGAGACGCTTCAAGGCGACAACAGCAACAGCAACCACAGCTGCAACAGACTCTAAGTAATTGCCTTAATGCAGAAGTACTTTCAGCCATCGACTGGGCAGTGCGAACAGCCGCTCGAAGCGCTCTCTCAGGCGCCTCCCAAATTCTTAGCCTGACAATGTTCATTGCACTCCGATTCGACCAAGTCGCCGCCAAGCCTCTTTTCGTGTCTCCGTTCGCCAAACGCCAAGCCAAATTAGTTGCTGCTGGCAGACACTTTGTCTCTTGCAATATACAGGGTGCTTCGACTTATTGTTGAGTCAAACATTTGAGTCAGTTTGAAGGGCTCTTGAATTTAGAGTGAATTGAATTAGTCTATAAGATTTCAATAAAATGTAGAACCGTTTTATAATTTTCGAGATATCAATGATTTTCTCACTTATTCTGGCCATACTTTATGTGCTATATTCCTATACTATGTGCTCAAAAACTAGCTATAACTAGTATTAACTAAGAAAATAAGTAATCACTAACTAACAGAGCTTCAACTAATTAAATATTTCTCGAAATAACAAATAATAGAAGTAAATAGAATCGAAAGACTTTTTGTATATATTGATAAATTAGTTATATTGACTAGCATTAGTTTAATGGTGTTATGATAATGAAAATAAAGCAAGAAATTATATTCATCATAATCAGTATATAATTTCTATAAAATCCACTGATATACATATATTAGTTATATTTACATATATTTATAGAAAAATTCAATTTATAAACTTCAATAGCAGTTTAAAATTTTTGGTTTTAGTCTTTTTTTTTCAATTATTATTGTGATCTTGAAAAGTTTGTGGTATCAGTATTCATTTCAATTTTACTGCTTTGCTCAATCGTTATTTTTTAACTAAATAGAAATTAGCGACCGATTTTAGCTGCATCTGCTGCTGTGGGTCCAATTTTCTGTTCATACATATATATGCCACCCTGTGCGAGCGGGCACACGCTGCGTATGAGCAATGCAATGCAATGCACAGCCAGACTTGCCCTGCCATGCAATGCCCTAAACCGCTTGGTATAGAAAGCATTCACACACACACACAGACATACGCCATACTCGCCCACACACACCCATAGGCATTCACGCACTGAGTGAGAGAGAGAGAGAGTACGGCGTCACGGTTTCGTTTATTGTCCGCTGCGCTAATTGCTGGCTGCTATCCCCAACACACCCCGCTCCCCCCCCCCCCTCCGCTCTCTCAGCAAGAGGAACAGTTCATCCGACAGGTGTCGCTGTGTGTGTACTTTATAGCCGGCAGCAGCAGCAACAAATTCAAGCACAAACATTGGCTTAATATCAGTCACTAACTGATCGCCAGAGCGTTAACAACTAGGCACACAAAGTCGCGGCTCGGACAATAAAAAAAAAACGCGCGAGACTCTAAAATCGGAAATAGTGACTACTTACGAAAAACCGTTACTTACACACATAAACACACTAAAGCCTTTTAAAACAAATGACATTGTGTAAAAAATAAATAAATAAAGTTAATTAGACTCAAGTTTTAGTGTTTACAAGCCGCGTGCGACTTTCACGCGATTTTCGTCCAGGCGCTTTGTGCGGGCGTTAATTAACGCAAAGTTGCGAAAATAAAGGAAGCTAAACAATTCGTGTCAATGTTACCCACAGACAAATTGTCAACAACAATAACAAAATAACAGATCGTTCAATATATATATTTTTTAATATAAAAAGTTCAATTAACAGCAGTTGCGCAAAAGGTAATTAAATTTAAATTGAAACTGAAATGAAAACAAAAGAGTGAAGAGGATAAGTGAAAGAGAAAACAGCTGTAAACAGTTCAAAAATTGTATTTTTGAAACAGAAAAAATTTTAATAATATATATATATATATATATATATTTATATATGTGTCGATGGGAAAAAACTATTTTATTATACCAACTTGTTATTATTGAACGTTTTTATATAAATTATTAGTTTTATAGTAATAATAATATAGCTAAAACATAACAATCTTTATTGATATATTTCAAAACTTTCAGTCAATCACAAAATTTGTGTTTGACTGAAGCTTTCCAATATATCAATAAATATTGATATATTATAATATCCTTTAGCTATAAAAGAAATTACATATTTTCTATTTGACCGAGAGTTTTCAAATAAATCAATAAAGATTGATATGTTTTGGCTATATAATTATTACTGTAAATCCAATAATTAATAATTAAATAAATAATAATTTTCTATAACAAATTGAGTAACGATATAATATATAGCTGCCATAAAATTAATTGTTGGGAAATAAAAACTTTCTTTCATAGCACGGCAAAGGCATTATGAATGGACCATAAACGTCGACTAGCTAGTTATTAACTACATTTCGCTTAGAATGGCTTACAGCTGATCTGTAATGAATTTTAAGTTAAGTAAACAAAACTTTAAATGGAAAAACTCGCTAATTATATACGTTCAAAGTTTTCAGACAGCAAAGTTTGCTGAGCCGACAAACTTTGACATTGATTTTAAGTATTCAAAAAAGTCATGAATGATTTTCATACCCTGAACCCATTCAAAATGGGAAAACAGGGTATAATATTTTGGTTGAAATGTATGTGCCAGGCAGAAGGAGGCGTGGCAGACCCCATCAAGTATATATATTCTTGATCAGGGAGACAAGCCGTGCTGATATAGCCCTGTTCGTCTGTCGGTCCGTATGTGTGAACGCGTCGATCTCAGAATCTATAAGAGCTAGAGATTTAAACATTGTTATGTATATCCCTGTATAGCACCCGCAGATCAAGTTTGTAGTTGTAGACTACGCTCGCATATTGATTGATTGGAGTATTTGGACTTATACTCTTAAGTTTGCTTCAATTTAAAGTTTGCTTTTATCTGTCAGCTGTTTAGAACTTAAACAGTCTTCAGTCAGTTCGCTCTAATTTGTCAGCTGTTCTCAGCGAAGTTACATAATATCTGGGCAAGGCTTTTGTAATTCATGAACGCGATTGCAGTATACAAGTTCAGCACTAAGAGTTCGTCAGCGTCAGCCTCATTAATTATGCGACGCATGTTTAATTTTATTTATATACTTTTTTGCATATTGAAAGCGAACTTACGTAGACGCAAATTTGATTTTTGACACTGAGTTGCTCCATTGAAAAAACATTAAGCGCCAACTGCGAATTGATGAATTGCGGTAATGATAATTCACCGTGCTGAACGGCAAGTTTCGGAGCACGTGAATCTAAATCAAAAAGAAAAAAAAAATAAGAAATGCGAAACATGAAACTCTCGACAAAAGATACATTTATGTATCTGTATACATAAATAATTTATTGAATAATTTGTATGAGCTTAGTTAATGCTTATATCAAATAATTGGGCTGAGTTATTTTATATAATATATATAGACAAAAAGCGGAGTATATTAAAGTTTCAAAGCCTCGAAAATGCGGCTTGAAAGGTGTGTGAGGATTTGAAGCTGTAGACTGGATTCGAATTTCTCCAAAATGTCTCTTTGATGTTCTTTGACATCTTTTGTCTTACAGAAAATTAAATATATCGAAAAAACGAGTTTGTCGCAATCTGATTCTCGATTGTCTTCTTGATTATTCAGATTCTTAAAATTTTTTTCCCAAAGTATTTTAAGAAACTTTAATGCAATGTGAAATGAAATAAAAATTCTGATATTTCTGATTTTTTTTTAAATCGTTTTTTTTTTTTTTAAGAATTACTTAAGCAATCTAAATGCATTTTTGACCCAAATTAGGATCAATTCCTGAGCTTATTATATTATTATAATTTTTATTTCTTTTATTTGAAATGAAATATTAGACTAATTTAAATTTAAATGTGAGTAATATCAAAATTGGAAAACTTTTCAAATTGTTCTTTTTTCATTTCAATAATATATATAATTAGTCAACAATAAAAATACCTTATGCATAAAACTCCTTTTCCAGTAAAGTAACAGGCATTAGCAACTAATAAAGTGTTGAGAATAAGCGAGATATTAGGCTCTGTGCCGGCAGCTGATGTCACTGCCAGTTTAGCATAATCATAAACAACTCCGTGACGCACTTTTTGCTCAATTATTATGATTATTAATTAAATGATGGCTGGGAGGAGGCAGCCAAACGTCGATTATAACGGCAACGTCAATCAGGCGCCAATAAGCATAAATAATTCGTCTAAATTCGCGGACAGTGATATGACAGCGAGAGCTAATCAAGTGTCCGCTATGATTCACGATCCTATCGATCGTCCGCGTGACATAGTAAAAATCCAAAACAATATAAATAATAATAATAATTACAATCGGCGACTAGCCAGCGCTCAAATAAAATACGAGTTCAACAGTTCTAATCGAAACTCGTAAAGTTTTATTCAATCAATTTCCCATGAACCCGTTCATAACTAGGTAACGAATTGCCGCCATAGATATAACTACCTATATAGACTATTACAACTGTCATAACTTTAAAGCATGTCAATGTCGCAGATATAGAAACACATTTCTATAATATATTATATATATATATATTGTTCCTAATTGGTTGACTAATCTTATCAAGCTGCTCTGATAAATAATTTTTGTACAATTTCTAAAGCGTATCTTTTTCTTGATTGTCCACAACATTTAATGCCAATTATTATAAAGTGAACTTTCGTTTTCCAGGTAAGCCTCAAATAACATTTAATGTAGCACAGTCTTAAATAGATAGCAAATGGCTGAGTTCTCTTTGGGCTGCTTTGAATCTAAGTTGGCGGCGTTAACAGCAACTGCTTATCAGCCTTATCGGCTATCGGGTACAGCTTTATAATTGATTTTAAAAGTAGCTTTGAGTATTTATGACGAGCATTTCGCCGTGTTACCGTATTAATTACCGCTGCTCGCCGTTTCAGCCATATAGAGGTGTTATCTTTCGGACACCTTCTTTGGCAGCCACTTTCAACATTGTAGCCGGCCCAAGAATTCAGTTGCATTTGGCCCGAGGGCGCGTTCGGTTCCAAGTCCCAGCGAGTTCTCAATTCAATTCAATAAAGGGAATACTCATACTTAAAAGCGTAAGTCTAATCAATTAACCTTTTTACTGCCCCTTGGCAGACAGGAAGTGAGGGATTTAGGCAATAAAGCTCGTGAAAACTTATCAACTCCACATATACAAAATTTCCATTTTCTGAATGAATCATTGATTTGAATCTATGAATGAAAGCGATTATACGAAGAAGCTTTAATCCACTAATTGTTTTTCAACTTGCGATAAATAATCACATTAAGTATGAAGGTAAACTCAGAATGAGAACTGATTTCCAAAGAAACTAAATTTGTTTTAAATTAATTCAAACTTTTCTTTTGAAGTAAAATGTATTCTCTGAGCTTACTATCCACAATCTCACTATATACTTTATTTAATAAATAAACATCGGTTAAAATTTGCTGAGCTTAAGAATTGTTACATCGGGTGCAGCGCGTTGCTTTCATTGGCAGCCTCTGTCGGCGAGTCAAGACTCTTTCAAAATTTTTAAAATTTGAGAACTACAATTTCTCAATCAAACGAAATTGACTTAAACTGTTTGTTTATATTAGTTTTTGTTTAATTTGTTCAAATTAAGCTGAGCCTTTTGTGGAAGCATCTAAGCATATATTATAAATGGATTATAATTATTATTTATATGTTCCTCTCCCACCAAAGTGCCCTTTAAGCAGTCCCTCCCAAAAGCTAGCAAGAAATATGAATTTAGTGAACTGAATCACGTACTCTTGTTATTACAACAATTCCAAAGAAGTCCTATATCATGTGCTCCTTTAATCTAATCAGCTAATAAAAGTACATGTTAAAAGTGTGGCTAACCCCAAAGCAAGTTGGTAACTAGCGTACTCATCCAGCTCTTGAGAATACCATAAATAACATTAACTAGTGATTAGAACCTAATCTAATTTGCCTATTCCTCGAGTGTACACACTTGTAGAATGAGTGGGAGAGAGATAGAGATAGAGATTGAATGAAAGGGAGAATGGGTGAGGGCGAAAACTTTGTTGGTCATGTGACCATGAGAATTATCATTATGCATTATGGCCAACAGTTTGAGGGGGAATTTTGATTGGGCTTTTATGGGGTCTATATCGGAATTATGACCCAGAATAATAGCCCCGAACAAATGTATTGAGTAAAATTTATGAATGCAGTTCACACGTCAATGGCTGGACGGTCCAAGAAACTCCGATAACGATCGTATTTGCGATTCGCATAGTTTTATAGATGGCCGACTTGTGTGTGATATAAACATAAAGCAAAAGCACTTCAAATTGGCGGCGATAAGATATCGACTGGCATGCGCCTGGAAAATCTCTCAAGTGGATTAGCCCTGTGCTGCCCTGAACAGAAGCGAGCAAACATTGAACCTGACAGCAACCATTTTTATCATCCACAGATGACGGATAACAAGGCATTTACGCCGGATACAGCCGGCGGTGAGCCGAACACGGCGCGGTCATCAAATGCGAGCTCGAAGAAAGAAGCCTTGCCGCCAGCCTACGGCAGTGCGGTCGACAGTCTCACTGACTTCAACTCCAAGTATGTAGCAGTCATTTCCGGTTTTATATACGAATTCTCATTATCTATCTCTCTCTCTCTCTCTCTTTCTCTCTCTTGTTCTTCATAGAGCCAACTTGACAGAGAAGGACCAACTGGAGGAGGAGGCCGCATATGATCCGTTTGAAAATCGCGATCCAAATGGCGCCAGCGCTGGCGGCGCTTTGGCCCATCTCCTCAAGAGTTCGCTGGGCACTGGCATCCTGGCCATGCCCATGGCCTTTCACAATGCCGGTTTGCTCTTTGGCGGCATCATGACACTCATCGTCGGCTTTCTCTGCACGCATTGTGTGCATATTTTGGTACGTAAATGCTGTTAAGTGAAAATTTTCTGAATAAGTAACCAGAAAACAGGCTAAACTGTTCAGAGAAAAGTAAAAATAAAATAAATATTATTGTGCGAATCCATAAAAAGCTGGAGAAAGAAAGACAAAAGTTTAGAGATCTTCAAAACTATCTAGAAATTATCTCATTTAAGATGGAAAACTTGTAGAAAGGCAAGTTAAGCGAGAAAAAAAGTTAAATGTACTGAAATGAATATCAAGAAAATATTACTTTAGTGAAAAATGACTCGAAGAAAAGAAAATCTAAATTTTTAATTAGTTTTTAATAATCTATTTAAAATTTTATTTATGCAAAAACTCAACTTAATGAGGTCCTGGAAAAGAATCAAGTTATGATAGAAATGTAGCAAGGAAAACTCTTAAGAAATCAAGTAAATGATATTAAATTATACTTCAAATAAGTTTTCCACGATATATTCCAAATATGATGAGTTGACCAAAGTATCTGTGCAAATTGAGGTACAACTAGGCTCGTGGTAAAGTGGCTTAGCAAACATTTCTTTTTGGAGAGGCAAACAAATCTTTTAAGAACCCAAATTATTAATTGGTCAACTTTAAGTCTCTTGTAGAATGTTTTGAATGCAGTTTCCTTATAAAACCAGACTAACTGTTATTAAATAGTATACAAAATATAGTCATATTGGTTGATAGCAAGCTGGCCTGAGTCGATAGAGAAATTTGCGTATCCGATCGAAAGCTTTTTAGCACCTGCTTTGGCAATTGACGCATCTGCTAAATGTCTGGGATTTTCTCGGGCTTTACTTTGCGGCACACACAACTAGTTCAAGGGCCGATCAAGCCCAAGCGAATGTGCAAACAATTGGTAAAGACGCAACAACGTTTGGTCGCGTTTTAAAACGCCTGCGAACTATCAGTGGTATCAGTGGCAGACAGTCTGACGTTTATTTTAGCAGATCATCACTTATAATATATGTGCTCCATTTCCTAGAAAATGCAAGTGCTATAAATGACACACGCCCAATAAAAGAAGCACACTATAAATAACTGTTTCCATTTGGACTTTCCGACCACATCAACTCTCAAATCTCAAGGCAATACAAACTTACATATATATTGAGCCACTCGAGTTGCAGATTTATGGCTTGAGATTCAATTCGAATTAACGAAAAAAGTGCAAGTAACGAGTGGACTCTAAATATATATAAATATGTGAGGGCGCTTATCTAGAGCTAGGCGGACACCCTCCAAGTTGAGGCTTGATTATTACGTAGTTGGTGGATATTGCCAGACAATTGTCGATTGCCCAACGGCAGCAATCGATCGGCGATAATCATACGGCTACGAGGCATAAGGGGCTAATACAAACTGACTGCTTGTTTATGGACTCGCCTATAGGCAAGTCGGCGCAATCTAAAAATAATTGAAGGACTTTAAAGACTTTAAATCTAGACTGTTAGTAATAGATTTTAGAAAAGCTTGAGAAATTTTGAGATGCATTTAATTAATGAAGATTAATTATCTTTGAGTAGCATTTATTTTAATTAATTTATTGTTTATAGTTCTATCTATACTTATCTAGATTTTTATAGACTAAACAAAACGTTCTTCTCTTAACTTATGCATCTTATCATACTCCAACGTTATTCCATATAATATTCATTTATCTATCTTTTCTCACTTTTTAGGTAAAAACTTCGCACAAAATTTGTCGCGATGCGAAAGTTCCGGCTCTGGGCTTCGCAGAGACAGCTGAAAAGGTGTTTGAATTTGGACCCAAACCCCTGAGACCCTATTCAAATTTCGCCAAGTAAGTGTCAAGGTTCTTCTATATATCATCAGCCTAGGCGCCACTCCATTTTTTTATTATTTTTTTATCAGGCTAATGAAGTATTAATTGATAATTTAATTACTAAAATTTTGGCAAATAATGCTTAGCTTCCTTAAGCTTATATTCACATCAATATACTATTATAGAAAGATAAGATAGCTGAAAAAAAGACCGGCTGAAATGCTGAAAAACTCTTAGCAATATCTAGAAGATATGTATTTGCATGTATATGACATATACATGATATATACATATCATTACAAAGCACTTTTTATCGAAATGGAAGTTTTGAGTACGTGCATATCTTGTATATAATTGATATATAATCTGTAGAGTTCAACAGCACTTTCATCAATTACTCTTACGCATCGTGATCAAATTTGCACCTGAAAATATTCCCCGCAAACTTTTACTGATTGCCGATAATTCACTTAGCCTGATTAATTAGTTTTTATCACATTGAAGGGGCTGGGATTCGGCATAAGTATTTCCGTTAATAATAATTGATAACTGTTCATTGTTCATTGCAGGCAATTTGTGGATATCAGCCTGATGGCCACCTACTATGCTGCCGCCTGTGTCTATATGGTCTTCATTGCGACCTCGTTCCATGACGTCATCAACTACGACGTGGGCCTCAAGTGGGATGTGCGCATCTACATAGCCATGACGGTGATACCCTGCCTGCTGATTGGCCAGATTCGGAACCTCAAATGGCTGGTGCCCTTCTCCCTGATGGCGAACGTGTTCATTGTTGTGACCTTCGTCATTACACTGTACTACATGTTCGACCAGGAACTCGACTTGAGTGATAAGCCGCTGATTGCGCCGGCTGCCCACATTCCCCTCTTCTTCGCCACTGTCATCTTTGCCATGGAGGGCATCGGCGTCGTCATGCCCGTGGAGAACTCGATGAGGAAGCCACAGCAGTTCCTTGGCTGTCCCGGCGTACTGAATACGGCCATGATTACGGTTGTGGTCCTCTACGCAGTCATTGGCTTCTTTGGCTATGTGAGTGGAGATCAGCTCATCGGGCTACAACTGCTTTACTCATGCTTTTTTGCCTACAATTGCAGATCAGATTTGGTGATGAAGTGCGAGGCAGCATTACGCTGAATCTGCCGGATGGCAGCTGGCTGGGCGATACGGCAAAGCTGCTGATGGCCGTGGCTATACTATTCACCTATGGCCTCCAGTTCTACGTGTAAGTAATAAATTCCTCCACTCCAAGCTTCATCTTCATCCACGTCCTTCAATTTTAGGCCCAATGAGGTTCTCTGGCGCAAGATCCAGCACAAGTTCCGGCCGGAGAAGCACAACATGACGCAAATTCTGCTGCGCACTGGCATCATCCTGGTCAGCGGAGGCATTGCCGCGGGCATACCTAATCTGGAGCCATTCATCAGTCTCGTGGGTGCCGTGTTCTTCTCGCTGCTGGGCATCTTTGTGCCCAGCTTCGTGGAGACCGTGTACCTGTGGCCCGACCGCCTGGGCTGCTGTAAATGGAAGCTGATCAAGAACATATTGCTAGGAATTTTCTCCCTCCTGGCGCTTGTCGCCGGAGCTGCCGCCTCCATCGACGAGATAATCAATCCCAAGCAAGAGTCGTAACCATCGTTGCCACTTGACACTTGACTAGTATTAAACGAGATGCAGGTGCTCCCACTGGCAGCCACACACACTTACACCCACACACACCTAGACACAACTCCCAAACGGCCGTGTTGAGCATGGCGAAGTAGCTGCCGGACTGCTGAACTGCATTGAAAAGTTGATATTAATTCTTAAGTCCTAACACCGATTCTGCACATATATGTTTGTCTTATGTGTGCCTAGTAAGTACCTGTATCTAAACGTTATGCTTCCATACGCTCATATGCACAGATATATGTATGTACCAGTATATAGAAATATGTTCATATTTGCATTTAAACTAATGCCCAATCCATAGAATTTATAATCTTATTCGTTAAGCTAAAGAAAAGTCTTCTTTTTTACGCGGTTAATACAATAAAAATTTTAAATTGTTAAATTTGATGTGAACAATTCTGGGTGTGGAGCACATTGGCATGAACTATACGGAATCTTGTCTATTCCGAAGAGCTTCTACTTTTCGCAGCATATTTTTGGGTTCAGTTGAAATGAAAGATTTTAGCGGGTTTCTATTTACTACGGCAAATTGTGTGGATTAAGTTCATATGGGGTTCACTGTACTAATGAACAAGTTTTGGTAAGAAATCTAAGCCATTTTCTAGTAAATTAAAAATTAAAAATATATAACTTATTCTTCGTTAAACGTTTGCCTGGCTACAGTTGGCACACAAGCAGATAGGTCGCTTAGAACTGTGATAGATTTTGAGAATTTTTACCAGGTGCTCATACTGCTGTTCCTGTTTTCAAATTTGCGGTAAACTTCATTAAAGGTTTTACTTCTAATAGATCAGTTTCTGTAGCTATTTGCATGCTGTATTCTACCTTTATCCTCACTCTTCAATATAAGTAGATATGTGACTTTTTTAAAGAGCTGCAATAAAGATTTCACACCAAGTTAACGATTATGCTCAGGTAATTTATGCTAAACGTACAACACTTGTTCGTTCAGTAAGTCTTTTATATAGGTTTGTTTACTTTTGCTCCGTGACATTATTTTTCATACATTTAAAAGTATAAATAATTGAAAACTTACAACGAAATACAATTAAGTGGAATAGAATACAGCGGCGCGCATATATAATTATTAATTACTTATTCATTAATCTTCAAGTAGGTAATAAAATAATTCTTCTGTTGTGGGAATTAAGAAACAACAAACAAGAGAGTAAAATGTGTTTGTGGATGGTCTATAAAATAATGCTGTGCGGAGCTGAATCTCATATAAATCGGATGTGTATAATTATTGTTATTGTTATCAGTATTGTGTATTATTATATTATTAACTGACTCTTCAGTTGTGCGCTCATGCTGGCTGCCCCTTTACTTCTTCTTCTTTTTAGCATTCGAGCTGGTGGCAACCACCTCGCTTTTGCGTTTCTGATTTGCCTTCTGCTGCGGCGGCGGTGCAGGTGTGTTGGTGCTGCTGCCGCCTGGGGTCTTGGGCGTTTTCTTCTTTTTTTCAGCGCGTTCCTTCTCCTCCAGCTCAAGATTCTCACGCTCAATGAGCGTTATTAGCGTATTACAGCGTCGCTGCAGCTCCAGCGCAGTGCGGGATTTGATAAACCAGTCAAAGCGGAACTGAGGCGAGGCACTACAAATTATAAAGCAAAATTTAGATTTTTCGTCAATAATTCTGTGCAAGGATCCCTTACCGAATGGCCGCGCGCAGCTCCTCGTAAACATTTTCTTTGTCGAAGCCCAGCTTGTGCAGCATGCAGACCAAGAAGCGATCTTCGATTTCTGTATAGTTCTTGCCCTTGTTGTTGCCGTACTGCAGACGCAGCTGATGAAAAGGCGCGCGATATCGAGACATCTACAAAAAATACAAAATATAAATGTCGAAACAAAATAATATATGATATAGATGATAGCCCACCTTCTGATCGAGCGCCTTTTTGATGGACAGACGCCGTTGGATCTTGCCCTCACCACGTTCAATTTGCCCCATGATGCGCTCAATGTCCTGCAGCTCGGTACAGCGTTCCCAGAAGACGGCATTGTATTCGATAACCTCTTCTGGGGTCTTGCCTTCCACATCCTTGGCAATGTTCTCGATATCATCGCGTCCATACTTCTCGTTCGCTTTGATGAATTGATTGAAGTCTCGTTTTGTCCAAGCTGTGAAGCCTTGAGACAGCAGATTTTCTTTCTCAAGGATCTCATCGTCGGTGAGCGGTTCAGCTTCATCAATTTTACGCTGCTCCTCGCGCTGCACTTTGGTGGCCTCCGAGCCGAGTTCTGTGTTCTTGGGCACTTTGTAGCCAACAGTTTTGCGGAAGTAGTAAATCTCCTGGTCGAGCAGCTCGAAGAGACGCGGCGGAAAGAATTGAAAGTCTTGAACAATAGGTTGCTTAGGTGGGCGTGGCGCTTTGGGTGCCTTTGGTTCAGAGACGCGCAACGCCTCACGGAAATAGGCGTCCACAGCGTAATTGGCCTTACGCTCACGCTTGGGTGGCTCAATCCAGTTGCCCAAAGCATTTAGCTTTTGCTTTTCGCGCCAATCCTCGCCCTCAAATTGATAAACAGATGAGGTGCCCGCTTCACCGTTTGTGTCCATGGTAAAGGTCCGCAACGAGCTCTCGCCCAAGCTGTCCAATTGAGCCTTCTGCTCGGCCGTCTTTGCCTCGCCGCGCTCCAAAATTACGTCGATGTCCTCGTCAGTGATGTCTGTCTCCTTGGAGCTGAATACCTGATTGGCACCGAAGCGAATAATGTTCAGCATCTCATCTTTATTGAGCTGGGCACGATTGTCAACGAGGCGGCCGCCCTGAATAACCATTTTATCCAGTCGCAGCTTTACCTCGGCACGTTCCACAATCTTTTCCTCGACGGTGCTCTCGGTAATTAGACGAAACACCCGCACTTGTTTCTTTTGACCAATGCGATGGGCGCGATCCATGGCCTGCAGATCCATCTGTGGATTCCAATCCGAGTCATAGATTATGACCACATCAGCTGTGGCCAAATTGATTCCCAAGCCGCCGGCTCGAGTCGACAACATGAATATAAATTTGGTGCTGTTCTCCATATTGTACTCCTGGATCTGCCGATTGCGATCCTCATGCGGCGTCTGGCCATCCAAGCGACAATAGTTATAGTTGCGCCAATGGCAATAATCCTCCAGAATATCCAACATGCGAGTCATCTGAGAGAAGATTAGCACACGGGAGCCCTGTTCTTGTAACTTGGGTAGAAGCTTGTCCAGAATAGCCATTTTGCCCGAGTTATAGACGAGATGAGTGTCCGTTGTGTATGGAGGTCCAGGCTCGGCGCCATCAAACAAATACGGATGATTGGTGCATTTGCGCAGCTGCATCAAAATGTTCTGAAGACGCATCTTCTCCACTTTGCCAGCGCCATTGACGATGTCGATGTCCTTGAGCAGCACCTTGGTGTACCAGTCTCGCTGCATTTTCGACAGACCAACAAAGATTTTCATTTCCTTTTTGGGCTTCAAACGTTTCTCCACCTCCGCCTTCAGACGACGCAGCAGGAATGGCTTCAGCACAGCGTGTAGACGCGTGACAAGCGCATCATCACCCAGGCAAGTGTTTGTGTTAAACCACTCGTCGAAGTCTTCCGAAGAGTTGAATACATCGGGTAGTAGGAAATTGAGCAGCGCCCACAGCTCATGCAAATTGTTCTGGAGGGGCGTGCCGGTAATAAGCAGACGATTTGCGGTCTTGAACTCGCGCAAGATCTCAGAGAGCTTTGACTTTTCGTTCTTAATGCGATGCGCCTCATCGATGACCATATAGCGCCAGTTGAACTTCTTAAACACAGATTTTTCGCGAATACACATCTCATAGGAGGTGACGCAAACATCCCATTCGCCAGGTAACAGTACATCGCGAATAAAGGTGTTGCGCGTGTCCTGGTCGCCAATGAGACACACAGCGTGCAGCGAAGGACACCACTTCTTAAACTCGTTAACCCAATTTTGAAGAGTTGACTTGGGAACGATTACAATGTGCGGTCCTGCTTGGTTTCTGTTGAGATTTCAGATATTTGCATTATTATATTAGGTTGTATAAAGGCAACAGTGACTCACTTAAAATGCTTTAGATAGCCCAGCAGCGAGATGGTCTGCAGGGTCTTTCCCAAACCCATCTCATCAGCCAGGATGCCATTGATGCCGTTCTCGTAGAGCGATATCATCCAATTGAGTCCACGCACTTGATAGTCGCGCATTTCACCGCTTTTAATATAGGCCGGCGAGGCATCAAAACGAAATAGTTCCTTACTGGCCGAATCCTCAGCAAGCAGCTCCTCGTCCTCCTCCTGCTCTGTCTTGCGATGTCGATGGCTGTACAATTGATGAGTTCAATTTAGTTATGCTGCTTAAGGAACATTCGCTGAATCACTCACTCTGCCACATCTTTATCCTTGTCTTTGTCCTTGTTCTTCTTGGGTCGTCCCTTAGGCTTGGTTGGGCTCTTTGTGCTGTTCGTCATGAAATGCGTAAAAATCTCCGTTTGCTTTAACAAATAATCGAAGCGTCTGCTGCGATCTACTTCGATTTTATTGTCAAACTCGGCCTCCTTTTCGCCCGAGGAGCTGGTCGCCGCCTCCGAGGTGGTCTCATTCTGCATGAACAAATTATTAACAAACATCTGTCAAATTTTCATCGAAGCGGCATGCGGCGTCTGCTTTTAGCGAAAATTTTCGCAGACGCTGCTTTTGATTTATTTGATTCCACATACCGAGTTCTCCTCGTTGGTCTCCACTGCGGCGGCATCTGTTTTCGACATATTGATAATGCCGTTTGTTTGGTTTATTACGATAAAATTGTTGAATTATTGAGTTTTCCAAATTATTTTGGAGAAGCGAGAGCGTTTTGCGCGTTGCTGCGTCTGTATGTGTGAGCGACAGCGGGAAAAAGTGGCGTTTTCGGGGTTGCCTCGGAGCCGATTCATCGATAACAGTCGATAACAACAGCCAGGGCTGCTGAATGTAGGCATTTATCTCGATACAATATCGCACCAGAATGATCATTTCTCTATTGATTCGATGGAAATACCATCATCATTGTCGTTGCATTTCAAATCACCTTTCACGCTGAATGTTAGTTTGGAGACGAGCAATTCGATTTACACGAATATCTAATTTATTTGATATATATATATAATTAAAATGTATTTCTTTAAATATTTTTAAATTTTCATACGTTATTTTTGCTCATCCTTTTGACAGATATATATTATAGTATTTGAGAAGCTCAATTCGATCACAATTAAAGAATTGCAGTTTGTATTATTTATTATTTATTATTAACATTTGAAACATGAAAACATAAAAAAGCTTAAAATATAATATATAAGGATCGTTACGAATTACATAAATTCCGAAGATGGCCTCAGCTTAATCATGCGATTACGCAGTGTATAAGTTCTAGGCGTCCCGTCATAATTCTCCCCGGTTTTTGGATTCACTGAGGGGCCGTCTTGCAGTCCGACTGCCTCCAGGCTCATGTCCTCCTCGCAGTCATCCAGCTTATCGGATCCCACGGCAGCCTCGTCTATGCTGAGATTTCCTTCCTCAAATGTGAACTGGAAACGACGAACATTTTTTTTCGCGCTGAATATGACATTGCGATTACCCGTAAATGGACGTTTTGTGGTTCCGGGTGTTTTCAAAATGGATACGGGCTGATCTCGCTTTGGAGTCAGCTGCTCTCGAGCTAGCTGCTCCGTTGCACCCGTAATTGCAGACTTTAGTAAACTATTGCCTCCCGCCGGTGATCGCCTTGCACTGCCCTTCGACACGCGGAGAATGGTGGGCACTGGCGAGAAGAACTTGCGATCGCGGACTACGATAACCCGATACTGGGCGGATCGTCTCGGAGTTAGATTCAGATCATTGCTATCTTCAGCACTATTATTTGCTTGCATTGCCTGCTTCTTTCGTTTGTCTGCGAATGCTTTGCGCAAAAATGATTTCAAGTCGCTGCTCGGCTTAGCTGCTGGCTTCTGCTTGGCTTTGGGGCCAGGCTTGGACTTAGCTTTCACTGTCTGCGTATCCGGATCGATCCAGTTATTCGCCTTCAAGCGCTGCAGTTTCTCGAATCGATCATCTACATTTCTGCTTTGCAAGCTCAGCATATCCCACCAGCCCTCCAGATCGTCAACGAAGACGGGCTTGGATGCCTCACTGCCATCATTCGGAAGCTTTTCAATGCCCATGGCGCGTGCTTCACAGCGATCAATGAGACTTTTGAACTGCATGAATTTCTTGCTAGTGAGCAATTTGGTCTGCCCGATAGCAGTATCTATAGTATCCTTGGCCCCACTCTCCAAAAGTCGCTTCTCATTCTGGCTGATATATAGATCCCATTCGTCACAGAGGCAATGAAGGCGCTTAATTTCGTTTTCCAGCTGCAGTCGAAAGTCCCTTATGCGCTGCACTTCAGCTGAAATTTCCGGTGTTTTCCCTTCTAACAGCGTCATTTCATCTATAATTTTATAAAGTGTCAAATCACTGATCTTTCAGATGTAGATTTACTAAAGATCTTACCCTCCACGGCGACCAAAGTGACCGGCGACTCCGATACTTTCGGCGACGGAAGCAACAACTGTCTCTTAGCAGCAGAAACTCTTGCCACACCTTTGTCCTCCTCCATATATCTATTGGATGACTCCTTGTGCTGCTCCAACAAATCCGCCCCACTGTCCTTTGTCTTGTTCTGAGTGGATGTTGCCTGCGCTTTAAATTTGGGCGTAGAGGGCGTCTGCAAGTCCCACATTTCCTGCAGCTGTTCCAGTTTTGGTTTACTCTGGGCCTGTTTGGCGGGTGGCTTCTTAGCCTTCATGCGTGTCGACAGCTCCGAAGACAGGGGATTGGCACATTTCCTCTGTGCCAATTTTGTTTTCACTTGGACTTCACGACCACCTCGCAAGTTGCGTCTGGTTGCTACGGGTGCATTGAATGGCTTGGTTACAAGATTTTGTGGAACTGTACTCTTAACGGAGCGGACAGATGGCTTCATCGTTGGTGGATTTTGCTTAAGAATAATCTGAGTATGAGGCTTTTCCTTCACAGGCTTAGCTGCAGTTGCTTGGAGTGCCTTTGCGGCATGGTTTTCAGATAGAGGTGCTCGAGAGGGCTGCTGTTGTCCCGCCAATCGCTTCGTTTGCACAGGTTGAGTCATCGCTTTAGGCTTTGGTTGATTTTCTCCAAAGACAAAGGGCTTTACTCCATTGGCGAGGTACTTTGATTTCACAGCAACAGGCGCAGGCGCAACAGAAGATTTCGTGGTCAAATTCGTGAAGGTTTTTGGCTTGGCAGCTTTTGATGTGGAGGATGCAACGGACAACGGATGCTCCGTTTCAGAGTGCATTTTAAAAGATAATGGAGCTGCTGATGCCTTGGGCGCATTCGGATACTTTTCATTTTTCACTGGTATATTATCAACCACATATAACGAGGGACGAGTGCGCTGCTTTACTGATTTAGTTGGCTGCGACGCAGCTTGCCCGTCCTTGTTTCTATGGCCGTTCTTTTGGGATGCTTGCTGCTTGGTATGCGCCTTCCACTCCAGGAAGCGTTGCAGATAATTCGCGGCGCGTTTGGACATTTTATTATCGGGAGAAGTTTCATTTTGCGAGGAAGCTTGATTTTCTTTCTCGATATTTGCAGCTGCAGAGGGCAGATTATGTAATTTCTGTTGCTCTTTTGGAAATACTTTCGACGGCGTCGGACTGATACTGATGACGCGGTTCCTTTGAAAAAGTTCATTGCGTTGTTTGGTTCGAGCGACGCGCTGGCGTTCCCGGTTTATTTCAATATGGCTGTGCGGGCTTAGCACCCCAGAAGACATTTTAAATAATTGCTTATAATTTTCCATGTTTAGACTGTATTACTGACTTATACTTTTTTCAAACTGTTATGTTTATTTTTAAACCGAGACAAATAATTCAATATCCTCCATTAAATACAAATACGCGCATTTATGTGTTTCAGTGATGGGTAAAGCAACTATCGGTAGTGCAGCGAAATCGATAACTAGTCAATTCGATAGCTCGATCAACTGTTCTCCGCTTTTATATTGCGCGCGCATTTGCTTAAACTCGACATTAGTTTTTGGAAATTTTCTTTTATTTGAGAGTTATTTAGTAAATTAATGTATAAGAACGAACAAAATCTAAATTTAAACAAAATTATAAAATAAACAATGCTTATTACAACTACGTAAAATAATAAACGCTTCCTTTCATTCGGATTGATGATTTTTCCTAACTTCTATTAGAAATTTCGCTGCTTCTTGGATGGGTTAATACTGGAGTCTGTCTTTTGTTTTTTACTCCAATCTTCGCCTTCAAATTGATAAACGGATGAACTGCCAGCTCCATTGTTTGTATCCATGGCGAAGGCGGGCATCGAGCCTCTACCTATCCTATTTAGTCTGTCTTTTTGTTCAGCTGTCTTCGCTTCTCCGCGTTCCACTATGACATCGATGTCCTCGTCAGCGATGTCTAGATCCTTGGTGTTCAATAATTCACTTCCAGTTAAGCGAATTATATTCAATAAATCTGCCTTATCGGGCATTCCACGATTATTGAGGCCATCTTGGATAACTTTTCTATCCAGTCGGAGCTTGATATTCGCGTGCTCTATGATCTTCTCCTCGACGGTGTTCTCTGCAATCAGACGGAATACGCGCACCTGTTTCTTTTGACCAATGCGATGGGCGCGATCCATGGCCTGCAGATCCATCTGCGGATTCCAATCCGAGTCATAGATAATGACGACATCAGCTGTGGTCAAATTGATTCCCAAGCCGCCGGCTCGAGTCGACAACATGAATATAAATTTGGTGCTGTTCTCCATATTGTACTCCTGGATCTGCCGATTGCGATCCTCATGCGGCGTCTGGCCATCCAAGCGACAATACTCGAAGTTACGCCAGTTGCAATAATCCTCTAGAATATCTAGCATGCGCGTCATCTGCGAGAAGATCAGCACACGAGAGCCCTGCTCTCGTAGCTTTAACAGCAACTTGTCCAGTATCAACATTTTGCCGGAGTTTTCAAGTAGGTGCGAGTCCGTGGTGTAGGGAGCCTCCTCGGCCCCATCGAACAGATAGGGGTGGTTCACGCACTTGCGCAGCTGCATTATGATATTTTGAAGTTTCATTCTCGACATATCGCTGGAGCTTCTGATGAAGTCGATGTCCTTCAGCAACAGTTTGGTATACCACTCCCGTTGCATCTTCGAGAGGCCTACGTAGATGTTCACCTCTTTCTTGGGTAGCAAACTCGTCTCCACCTCAGACTTTAGGCGACGCAGCAGAAAGGGCTTAAGTACAGCGTGTAGCCGGACCACTAGCGTCTCGTCGCCCAAGCAGGAGCTCGTGTTGAACCACTCGTCGAAATCCTCCGAGGAATTGAATACATCCGGCAGCAGAAAGTTGAGCAGTGCCCACAGCTCATGCAGGTTATTCTGCAAGGGTGTGCCTGTAAGGAGCAGACGATTTACCGAATCAAACTCACGGATCCTGAGCGAAAGCTTCGCATTTTCGTTCTTGAGGCGATGTCCCTCGTCGACTATCAAATACTGCCATTGGAACCTCTTCAAGAAGCTGCGATCTCGCAAGCAAATGTCGTATGAAGTGGTGCACACATCCCACTTGCCACTCACATTCTGCGACATCTCAGATTGGATCCTCTTGCGGACCTTCGGGTTGCCAATGAGAGAAATGACTCTCAGGGAAGGACACCAATGCTGAAACTCATTCTCCCAGTTCGCCAATGTTGACTTGGGCACAACGACCAAGTGGGGTCCAGTTTGGCGTCTGTGAAAGAGCATTGAGTACAGTTATCGGGATATTATTCTCTTTGCACTCACTTCACATTCTTCAGGTAGCCCAGCAGCGAGATGGTCTGCAGGGTCTTGCCCAAACCCATTTCATCGGCCAGAATACCATTGATTCCGTTCTCATAGAGCGAAATCATCCAGTTTAAGCCCCGTAGCTGATAGTCACGCAGTTGCCCGTTCACAATGAAATCGGGTGAGGCATCGACGTCGCCCACATTGTTATTATTGGCATCTCCTCCGTTGGTAGGTTCCTCATTGTCATCTTTTGACGCAGCGCCTTGTCTTCTGAACAATACTTAAGCATAATATTTCATTTCTTTTGTATCCCGTTGATTCACCTACTTGGATTGCAGAGGATCCTTGCCTCTGTCGTTGAGCTTGCCGCCACGACCTTTGGCGTTCTTTGTCTCTGAAAATGACACGAAATGTGCGAAGCTCTCGGTTTGTTTTAGCAAGCACTCAAAACGGCTGTTACGCGACGATTCTATGGTCTCTGAAGCATCTTTAAGCTCGGCTAGCTTTTCACTCTAAAATATTTACAGTTAGCGTGAAAACAAAGACGATTTGTGGAAAGCACTTACCAAATTTACGATCTTGTCGCTCATGTTGTCGGTATTTACTTTAGACATTTCACTGATGTCGGCTATTTATTGTAATTATTAATTATTTGCTTATGGATAAAATTTCGATTTCACAAATTGCGGGAAAAATTGACAATTAGTCGATTTTCCTCTGAAGTTTGATAAACAGTTATTAGATAGTTATCGATAAATATTAATTATCTTCACTCACAAGAAATTAATTACCAAACACTACTTCCTATAAGAAGGAGCGCTAAATAAAAAGCCAAGCAATACTGCTTCTAAGTGGAAACTAATTATTTGTTTCAGATTTTATTTCATGCCAAGACAACCATAATTGGCTTAGTTTTGCTATCCTTTATTTTGCCGATAGTTCAGAGCTTGAAAGTTCTAAAACTTGTCTTTTACCTTCTACAATAATAGTGAGTAATTGATCATAAAAATCGTAGTTAACAACACTAGACAAGAAGTGCGCGCTTCGCTTTAGTTTGAATTCGTCCATTAAATTAATTATAGTTTTTGGTCTTAAGTTATACATTATATTGTTATTGTTTTAAACTAGGCATGTATTTTCTACAAAATATATTTACAGAGTATATAAAAATCCAGATTTTTACATGTGTGCTTTAGCGAAATGTACAGAACAAATGTGAACTATCTAAAGTTCCATTCAATATATGAAATGACTCGCTGTCTATGCATTTTTGTTATTGTGTTGAGCCTATGCGATTGATGCTCGGATCCCTTCAGCTCGGAATGAAATGCAGCAAATGTTGTTTGTTATATTTGGAATATATGTATGCTTGCATACATATGTGTATATGTACCTATATATATATATATATATATATATATATATATATATATATATATATATATATATATATATAGGTCATGGTATTTAGAAGCTTGTCACAGCGTCCAGTTTAGTTTCATTTTCAGTTCTAACTCAGTTAGTTCTTGACGGAGAAGAGTTGAGCAAGTTTACTGGCGTGGCCCTTGCAGAACTCGTAGCTAACTTTGGCTGTTCTTTTCAGGGCGTCTGTGGTGCTACTGTGATTTGCGGACGCATTGGCTAAGTCGCTGTACGTAACATTAGTCGCTGTGCTCTGTGAACTTGTTGGGGTTGCTGACGTCGATGCCGCCAGCTGGTGCTGCGGGAACATGCGTCGCAGCACGTAGTTGAAGCCATTTGAGGCTTTGTTGCCGTTCGATTTGAAGCGTTCAATGCCGAAGGCGCGTATTGCACGGGAGAAGCCAAATACTTGGGAACTGATGTATGCACTCCGGACGGCCAAAGTGCGCCCGTCCTTCTGTTCGCTGTAGACAACAATTTCATCTACTTTCTGGAATGTGCGGTATGCGTTAGCCGGAGTCACCCTGTGAGAGCACGCGCGTGTAGGGCCAAAGTCTACTCACCATTATCTTTTTCATGCCCAGATTGCGGGTAAATGTTGTAAATGTCTTTTTCACCGGGTCCAGCACCGAATCCTCAACAATCTTCACCGGCAAATTGTTGTAAAATCGAGCCCCCCACTTAGGCACCGGATTCGTTTTCGACAGCAAACGACGGGAATATAATTTACCGTCGCGCACCTCCCGCTTGATGGTGTCCTCGGTGAGAACATGAGTGCTGCGCGGAATATAATAGTTAGATATATACTGAGTACTGTTAATGGAGAGAGGCATCCCACCTGGACGGGTTGGGATATCGATTCCAATAGGCAGAAACTACGTGGATCCAGCTGTAATCAAAAACCGTTTCCGTGCGGCAAGTGGATGCAGTGACTACCATATCGAGAATACTATACAACAGATGCTAGGAGCTCTGCCAAATAGCGAAAGTGAAAATCGTTGCGGCCCTGAACCGCATTGAGAGAAAAGATTAAGAGAGCCGAACGCAAAAATCAATTGGATACATATTGGTAGGCTATAAATAGAGCCGAGATTATCGATATTCGATCGTTACCTGCTGAACGATAGTCGCAGAGCTCCAATTATGTGCTTGTTGTTGTTGTATCTGTGCCCCTACCGTTGGCCCCGGGGCCTACTACTCGTCCAGACTGAGAATTTTGAGAATTTCTCTTGACGTTGTGTAACTGCGTCACGTACAGGGTGTTTCAAATCGTCGACCAGATATGTGTGTGCTGCCAATCAAAACGATTTTGTTGAATTACCAATTGCTATTGTTGCTTTGTTTCGGAATTTAACAACAACGCTTATTACTTTTTATTTATGTTCAACAGAATTTGCTTCACAAAATTTTAATAATTAAGCCAATTACATAGACGACCAGCAGAGCTAACAGGAAGCAGCTGAGTGGTTATATTGCAGTGCTGCACAGTGTATCACATATATCGATATATTACGTTTCGATATTTGGGCAAAAATATTGCTGCCTTTGCGCGTCACTAGCTCTTTCGCACAGACTTTCCCAGCGTAGACACAGCTCAACGCACGACACATTTATTTTAAACGTGAATTTAACAAAAAATAATCGTATTTAAAATGGCATTCGGTGATGTTAAGACCCCACAAGGCCTCAAGGAGTTGAACGACTTCCTGGCCAACAGCAGCTACATCAGCGGGTAAGCAACGAGCCGCATGTGCCTCCCAAATGTGAGGTTAGGCACGACCAACACGTCTGCATATTTCTAAATGTAAATTTTTGTTTTTCTTTTTTTCTGTTGCAGTTACACCGCTACCAAGGCCGATGTGTCTGTGTTTGATGCCCTGGGCAAGGCACCAGCTGCCAGCTATGCCAACATTGCCCGTTGGTACCGTCACATTGCCTCCTTCGAGGCTGGTGAGCGTTCTGCCTGGGTGGGTGCTCCGCTGCCCCAATTGGCTGGAGGCAAGCCTACAGTCGCCGCTCCAGCCAAACCAGCTGCTGCTGACGATGATGATGATGTCGATCTATTCGGCTCAGATGAGGAGGACGATGCTGAGGCCGAGCGCATTAAGGCTGAGCGTGTTGCCGCCTATGCTGCCAAGAAGTCAAAGAAACCTGCGTTGATTGCCAAGTCGTCTGTGTTGCTTGACGTGAAGCCATGGGATGATGAGACCGACATGAAGGAGATGGAAACCAATGTCCGCACCATCGAAATGGACGGTCTGCTGTGGGGCGCATCCAAACTGGTCCCCGTTGGCTATGGCATCAACAAGCTGCAGATCATGTGCGTCATCGAGGACGACAAGGTCTCCATTGACCTGCTGCAGGAGAAGATTGAGGAGTTCGAGGATTTCGTTCAGTCCGTCGATATTGCTGCCTTCAACAAGATCTAAGCAACTATATACTCTTTAACTGAAGCATACATAATAAAATTAAAGCAGAGCTAAACGAAATAATGTCTATTGCTATCTGCCTCTCTCTCCCTCTCACACATACGAAAGCTGTTCCACGTTCGTGTTTAAAGTCTTTTGTTCAGAGCGAAAGCTTTTCAAGTAGCTGAACAAAAGAGCGCAGCTCGCTCGTTGGGCAGCTCAGTCATACGAAAGACGCGTCAGTGTGCGGTTCCCCTCGAAAAGCGAAGTTCACAAATTTGTCTAGAATTTAAATATACAAATAATATTCATTTTTTCTGGCAATAAAATATATACACATATTTTCAATGGCTGCGAACAAATTGTGCTGCACTCTGGCTATTGGAGCTCTGCTGTGCCTCGGCCTTGCCGCTCTGATACAAGCGCAGGGTAAGTGAAACAGAGTTGGATATATTTTATATATTTAAATTTTGGCTTTATTTTTGACAAATTCCGTCACATATCTATATGTGTGTTTGAAATGCGGGTTGGAAATACCTGTCCACAGGTATCGTGCATTTCATTAACATTAATTAGCAATCATCCACATAGAGAACTCTTTTGCTTTTCGGCTAATGCTTAACAAAACGCATATATTTCGCTATATGCGTTATATTATAATGTGTTTCATGATGTATGGATATTGAATGCAACTGTCATTCGGGGCATTGGCAGAGGTCTTCGATTACATTGGCATTGCCAACTACTTCCGATGCTAACAATTTATTTAAATTGAACTAATGAAACGGAATTAATTTGAATTGCATTTGCACAACTGTCGATGATTGATGGTTGAAAGAGTTAAATAAAATGTTAAACAAATATTTGCGGCTTAAAGTCAGCTTATGCAAATACTCTTGATATAACAAATGTAATATATCTATATATATTATATTCACATAGCTAACACAAATTTCTGGATATGATATGCTCACACTTGTAGAATTTCCCCGTTTTATCACACATCTATACGAACCGTTTTTTTCGACATCCATTGTTCTTGTCGGATCCGGGAAAAAGTTTACCGCTCGTTGCGACATTTTTTTCATGCACTCGCAATTGTTTTTATCTTTGCTTTTTCCAGTTAATATCAAATAATTAAAGTTGAAATAAAATTAAAATCATGAATAATAACTAAGAATAGTCTGAAAAGCTTTGAAATAAATTAGTTGATATCTGGCAATATATATTCAAATTTTGACCCAAATTAATAATTTTTAGGGTTATTTCGAAGAGTGCGTTGAACCCGAACTCAAACAGTGAGTGCAAAAACTATGAATAGCAACTGTTTTAAGGCGCTATATAAATAAAAGATAATTAAAAGTCAAATTTAAATATTACTATTTAATAGCAGGGAATTGCATTGTTTTATTTCATATTGAAGTCTGAAGTTATAGGAAGTATTAGCTTCAATCTTAAGTAAATTGAATAATTTATATAATTAAAGTTTAAAGACAACTCAGTTGTATTTAAGCAAAATTAATAAGTTTTTAATGGTATTGAAAAAGTTTCAAGCAAAACAAACTAAAGTTTTGAGGAACTATTCAATTATTTTTAATTTCAAGCAATCTATTATGTTTTTAAAAGCAAATTAATTTGAGATACTATTAAAAAGATATAAGTATAATATTTCAATTATTATTAATTCGAAAAGCTTAATTTAATTTTAATTTTCGTATTGTTTGATATTTACTTGGGACACTGTTGCATTTTCAAAATAGTTGGGTTAAGTCTTCATTGAAACTAAAGATAAATTATTAATGAGCTACGCTTTAGTCTGACATTCTCACTTTATAAATTCTTTTTGATTTTTTTTTCTTAATTTTTCAAAATTGTTTTGGAAGACTTAAAAAGTATTTCATACTGCAAAATAAATCATTTTGTATGAAAACAAAATATATTTCCATATCAACAATATGTGACGATAGTTCATGCATACAGAATAGGTTACAAAAAGACCAATTTTCGCACTTGAAAAGCAACATCTGCCGGGCTGAAAACCTTGGGCAACCCACAAAAAATAAAAGCTGAAAAAAAAAACAAAGCCAGAGAAATAAAGAATATTGCTTGAATCGTGCTTCTTGATAAGGTAAATTGACTCATACGCCCAGTTCGAAATTTGTAGTTAAGAAGAACAAAAAAAAAAGAAGAAGATGAAGACAATGTAGTCTTGAAGTCTCGATACTGCCATTGAAAGTTGCAAAACTAGTTCGGCAATGGCTGGCGCAGAGGTATACACAGCATCCAACGGAACATCAGGTTCATGGGCGTACAATTTGTATTATTATTATTATTAATATTATTTTGCCTGGCACATATGTATATATGTATGTATGGGTATACATTTAATAGCTTACAGTTTACATATATTTATTTCATTAACAAATCCCAGAATATATAACGATGACATCTCTGAGCAAAAATGTGTATAAAAAACACACAAAAAAACAAAATCAAAACAAAATTTCCAGTTTTTTTATTGAGACTCGAAAGCTTGTTGCGTTAATCGCAAGTGCCAGATTTATAGATCACTCAATAATACTTATCAGCTGTCGCATTATCAATGTACCCTATGCACCCTTGCTCTACTAATGATTGAATTTTTATTTATTTTAGACAAGCCCGTGACTGACGTGTGTCTGGGCTGCATCTGCGAGGCCATCAGCGGCTGCAATCAGACCCGTTTCTGTGGCGGCGGCGTCTGTGGACTGTTTCGCATCACCTGGGCCTACTGGGCGGACGGCGGCAAGCTGACCCTGGGCAACGAAAGTCCCCAGTCTGAGGAGGGTAAGAGAAACACTCACACACAGATACTATTAGCATTTAGCGGACATTGGGCGATTAAGTTGGACTTTTTCCTCCTAATGATAATACTATTTTATTTGCTTGTCGAATATTTTTAGCATTTATTATTAATAATAAATTTTGGATAATTTCAGTATTAGACTACACTACAAATCAGCTAAGCTATATGTATGCAGATTTAAATTCATTAATTACACTATACAACCAATTTTTATTTTTATACAGTAGACTTTTCTGAGTTTTGTATATTTAATCTAGGCATTTTTCTTAAATTTTTAGAATAAAAATACAACTTTTAGTGTTTTTAGTGGTAGTTTTCAAAGGTATTTTTATTATGATATTTTCGTGAAACTATTTCGTTTTTTTTTATTTTAAGATAAAAAGGAATGTTTATATGTAGTTGAATTGATTTATCTTATATATAGATTCTGAAGCTAACAAGCCTTAGATAATTATAAAGAAGAAAATTATAAAGAAATTAAGAGGAGCTGCCTTTATTTATCCCATACTTTTATTTCTTGATCCCTTTTTTACCAATATTAAACTCATCTCGCACTCCATGTAGCTTTTGCCAATTGCGTGAACGATCCTTACTGTGCAGCCAATACCATTCAGAACTATATGACCAAGTTTGGACAGGATTGCAACGGAGATGGAGGCGTCGATTGCTACGATTATGCGGCTATCCACAAACTGGGCGGCTATGGCTGCAAGGGCGAGCTGAGCTATCAATACCAGAGTGCGCTGGACAAGTGCTTGACCACCTTCTCGCCCCTCGATGTGCGCTCATCGGGCTGAGCTATATGATCTACGGCAGTATGTTTTAATTATTTATATGCGGAGCTACAAATTGGAATTTGTATATTTAATCAGTTGGAATTGTGCGAAAACCCTTTAAGAATTATAAACATAATTTTTTCATATTAAATAAAAAAAGAAAATTACATTCTTTTCATCCATTTTAAATTTTCAAGTACTTGCTGGAAAGTCAATGGGTATCACTATACCTATTGAATTAATCCTCTTGGATCACTCTCCGATTCAGCATAAATATTACTGTAATAAATAACGATAGGATATGTTGGTAGACAAGCTAACATTTACTGAGCCCATCGTTTCTGTTAAGTAAGAAATATAAGAGATAATTAAATTGTGGCTACACATATGAGATGTGCAAAACTTATGCATTAGCTGATATACACCTTAAAATGAGCTGCATAAGAGTGTATCGGAGAAAGCTTTTAGTTATAATAAGTAACGGCCCAAGCAAAAGCTCTTGCCTGGTTTGAAGCTTCGCTTAAGTCTCTCCAATCTGTGAAGCGCGTGAGCATCTTGACTGTAAGTGCACGACTATGATATACCCCGGATTTTGGTTTAAGAATTGTACGTCTCTAAAGCTTTGCTAAAATAATACACTATTGCATCTACGGCTGAGCTGCTCGTTTTTCACAGAGCCGTCTGATTTGTTCAATTAACGTAAATGAGCCCTAAAAACCGGTATTTCTGACTGTTTATCGGCTCTGTACGAGCAACTATTTCATGTTAGATGCATTGACTGCTCAGTTGCGGAAGTGTTTGAACGTGCTTCAATGCGGCTTATCATATTCTAAATTGTATACTATAAAATGCAAATCTTTTGGAGCCTGTGTTTTGCCTGTCTGCTCTGGTCTAGCCTGGTGCGTGGGCAGGGTAGGTCCCGATTGCTATAAGATATATGTACATATATAATTTATTTAACTATATACCCCAACTATTTAAGGTCACGTGCTGGATAAGCCCGTTACGGAAAAGTGCCTTACCTGCCTGTGCGAAGCCATCTCTGGCTGCAATGCGACCGCAGTGTGCATCAGTCCAGAGAAAGGCACGTGCGGCATCTTCCGCATCACTTGGGCCTATTGGGTAGATGCGGGCAAATTAACCATAAAGGATGATGAGCCCGATTCAGAGGATGCCTTCATTCACTGTGCGAACGATCCACACTGCGCCGCCGACAGCGTGCAGAACTATATGAAAAAGTTCAATCAGGATTGCAACGATGATGGCGAAATGGACTGTCACGACTATGCGAGAATACACAAATTGGGCGCCTATGGCTGTCATGGCGAAATGCCTTATAAATTTCAGAGCACCTTCGACGATTGCATTGAAAACTATGAGTTAGAAGGCGAGGAGTAAAAGATCTGGAAGGATAACCATTGAGAGAACATTAATGTAAGCTATAAATAAATATTTGGATACATTTTGTTTTAGGGGATTAATGTAAAGAAATCTTGTTAATGCTAATCAAAAATAAAACTAAATTTGATATTGTAATTATTTTCTGGAATTCACAATTTTACATTTAAATATCGATTATCGATGGGGAATTTCTATTTTGAGTCGGGAAATCCAATTTATTTAATAAAAATTTCTTATAAAAAAAAAAACTATATTTAAATAATTATATAGTAGGTAGTTTAACTAAAGCTATATAAAAATGTAAAAAAGTTGTTCTCTCTTTAAGGAATATCCAATTTGGAATTTAATAATTTTCATTGAAATATTCAGCATTCAGTATTTTATGAACATTTTTTAGTTAAAATATGTTTTAAAAAATTCAAAATGTAATCATAAATCGGGATTATTTTCTCTTTGATATATAATAATCCAAAAATTTATGCCGCATTCCTAATTTTATATTTAAGAATTTTTTATTTTGAATACTATATTAATGGAGATCAGGTAATAATTAACTGAACATAAATTTGAGATCCTTTTATATAATTCTTTTTGAAAAACACCATAAGAGTAATTTATATAATTGATAATGTATAATGGGGGTTCACCTAACCTTTAACACTTAGTGGAAGCTCAATGAACTTGAAGACCTGCCATTCAGTGTGGGCTAGATCGTTAAACTGTTTTAGATTAGTCTCTAATTTCCTGATCTATAGTATACAGACTCTATATAATAGCAGCAACAAATGACTAACTATATATAAATATCAACAACAAACGGTCGGTACTTTTCAGTAGCTCGACAACGTTTGAAGCAATCGAAACGAAACGAAACGGAAACGGCAATGGCTATAACTAAAAATTTGCTGAATTTGTCCATACTATTCATTGTGGGCGTGGCTAGTGCTAAGGCAGAGCAGCAGCGCCCCATCACAGAGACGTGTCTGGTTTGCATGTGCGAGGCATTAAGTGGATGCAATGCAACAGCTGTGTGCGTCAATGGGGCATGTGGCATCTTTCGCATTACGTGGGATCAGTGGGTCGACTCGGGTCGGTTGACAGTTGATGGGGAGGCGCCCCAATCGGAAAGCTGTAAGTACTACTATATACTACATGGACAGAGCGAGAGAGAGAGAGAGTATCTGTATTCTAATCAAATCACTTGTTCAGCCTTCACGAACTGCGCCAGTGACCCGCACTGCGCGGCGGATACACTGCAAAACTATATGGTCAAATATGGTCAGGATTGCAATGGAGATCAGAAGATGGATTGCAATGACTATGGCGCCATACACTATATGGGTCCATTCAACTGCCAGGCGGATATGCCATACACCTATGAGAGCATATTCAAAAAGTGTCTCAAGCGTGCCATGAAACAACAACAGCAACAACTGCAGCAGTCGACGAGTACCTGAATTGATTAATTTCTTTAATAGATTCTATTTATTCTAGAGAACTAAACTCAATTACTAGATGGTATATATTATAAGGGTTTTCCAGCTAATAAAACGCAATTGCAATAGGAAAAGTGAATTCAGCTTTTGCTTGATGTTTGATTTTTATGGCTTTACTTCTACTGGCGCTACTCAGTCGTGCGCTACGCGTGGCAAATGCAACACCTCGGATAGAAATCACTAGATAATTGTTTGGCAATTAAAAATGTTAGACAATCGCATTTTCTTGTTGTGCAGTGTGTATGCTGTGTGGGCTCTGATTTCTATGGGGCACATTGGTGCCGACAACGAAGGTAAATCATTAAAAATAAGCTCGAAAAATGTTTGAGTAGTTAAAAAGAAATTGTGATACTACTGAAATGAGACTTGCTTGAACATAATCAATATTCAAAATATTTTGAGTAACCAAAATCAAAAGATTTTTTTTTTCGAGGAAGTTATAATAGAGGACTCTGACCGTTCTGTCACTTTAACCTCTTTCATGCGTTGCCTTTAACCTTGAAATTGTAAATTATTCTCCATTGATATTCAAGGTGGAGCTATTATCTATATATGCTCTAACTTGGAAGTGTCATTCGTGTTACTACATCCTAAATAATGACTATGTTGATAATAACAATAAATATTAAAAGAATAATAAATAATAACATTATAATATTACAACTAAAAATTCCGAACTCTTGATCAAATGAATGACAAAGATCCTGGTGGCATGTCCTATTACGGAAATGATTACATTGATTACTTTTACAAATAAATATCCGTGCACTGTTTTACAAATACTCTTAAAAACGAAGTCTCAGATAAAATTTTGCAAAATAGCTATTGCAAGATACCCTCTTTTACAAAGATTTAAATTGTGTTTGCCAATGAGGATCAATATACATATGTTTTAAAACTACTTTATTTACATTTTTAAAAGTATTTCAATGCATCTCATAGGCGTACCTGCCCAAAAATAAGTTAAAGTAAATTAATTGATAAATGCGCTATAGAGTCTCTGACAACAAAGCAGCAAATAAATTGAAAAAAAAAAATGCATCTCATGCCAGTGTGCACTGCCAGAATATATTGAATATCTAGAATATATTGAATACGTATAATAATGTAAACCGGCTTCGCCGGTGCAAATACTAGATACGTTTCCATTGAATACGAGCGACTAATATGCTAAGCAGCTCTTACTAAATGTCTCTCCCCCGACTTACCCCGTCATAGTTGCAAATAAGCCCGTCACGGAAGACTGCCTGGAATGTCTATGCGAGGCGATGAGCGGCTGCAATGCAACCAAGATCTGTGTGAATGGGGCCTGTGGCATCTTTCGCATCACCTGGAGCTTCTGGAAGGCGGGCGGGGCACTAACAGTGCCCACCGAGGATGGATTGCAGGGCGATGGTAAGCAAACGTATACATATGAATGATAAGTGGAGTAACTATAATACAGTCTCCCTCTCTGTCAGCTTTCACAGACTGCGTCAATGATCCTCACTGTGCGGCAGACACCATCCAGAACTATATGTATAAGAATGGCGAGGACTGCGACGGAGATGGGAAGATCAACTGCAAGGACTACGGAGCCATACACAAACTGGGCAATCTGCAGTGCCGCGGCGAGCTGCCAGCCACATTCGGGACCATATTCTTCAAGTGCCTGGATAGAAAAGTGCGAGCGACCCGAAAAGACCAGAGGAACAAATCGAATTAAATAACGTTTGTCTTTATTTGGGTTTGTTTTTCGAAAACAATTGGTAATATACATTGCTTAAGTTTTTCCATTTGAACAGTTTCCAATATATGGGGCATAGAATCTATAGAACTATAGTCGTAGTACACAGGATATATATAACATATGTATGTGTATGTATATATATTAGTTGGTAGAGTAGAATATATGAAAATCTACTTAGAATTCTTTTCAACACGTTCAAATTTGGTTAACGTTCGCTAAATATTTCTTTTTCTTATAGGGATTCAAAAGAGTTCTTAACTTAGGGTTGTTTTCATATATTTCTTTCTCTTCTTTTATTTTTTTTTTATTTTTTACTTTTGCTTTAGCTACGCTTTCGCATTCGGTATTAAAATCTATTAGGCGTAGAATTGAAGTTGAATTTTTTGTTTATTTTTCACACATATTTTCTTTAATTATTTAAATTGTTTGGAACAACCTTTTCAACTTATGAGACAGATGAGTATGATAGGCTTGACTGGAGAGACAGAAAACATAATAAAAGAATTCTTGATAACATATATCTATTTTCTTAACTTTATCGTATGCTCTGTGGCTAAGGCAGAGCTACAAAAGTATTTTTTTATTTGGCAATAAATAAAAAATTGAAATAAAAATAAATACAACTACAACAAAAAAATTGTTCTGCACTAAAAAACAATTTTTTGTGTGACGAGTTTAGTTTTTGCACTTGTTTTTCTTTTCTTTCTGTGTAATAAAATAAGTTTTGTTCTTATGTAAATAAATATCCTATAAATACAATCAAGCTCGTCTGTATGGAATGTGTAGGTGTCTGTGTGTGTGTCGACTCAATATTATGTCTGATATAATACAGTTTCAATTTATCGTTTGTTATTTCAACATTAGCTTTGCACGTTAATTAACTTTATTTCTTGTTATTGCCATCGTTTGCTAGTAATAGCTCCTTGGCCTCCTTTTTGCCACGCTTCTTCTCCTCCTTGGCATGCAGCTTGGCCAGGCGCTCCTCCTCCTTGGCCAGTCGCTTCTCCTCCTGTCATGAAATTAAATGCATAAAATGAGTTATAATAACCCGTTATATAAGCAGGAAACTTTAAAACATTATGCTTCTAATTAGGGCTGGGCAAATGCAGATCTATAGGGTATATGCGCTGTATAATATTAGAGAGTTCATTTCTTGTACTACATCATTTATATATATATATATATATATATATATATATATATATATATATATATATATATATATATATATATATATATATATATATATATATGTGTTATATTCTATATTCAAAAATAATAATATAAATAATATAATGGTTTAATTTTCTATTTATAGGGTATATGCTAGTCTATCAATTATACGTATCAAGTTTTTACTGCTTTTAAGCTCAAAATGCAACATTTTACTGTATTTATATGTATGCAATAAATTTAACCTGGCTGCAGCTCTGGTTACAGGGTGTTTTCGAGCTAAGAAGTTATGGAAAGCATTTCATTCCATTTCATAAATAATGTTTCTATTTATCCGCTATTTAAATATTGGTTTTAAAACAGAAAAAGCTAGTCATATTAAAGTATCTTCCAAACACTCAACAATAGCCTATACTATAAAATTGTGCAATATTACAGGGTATCATATAGCTAAATGAGTTATTCAATCTCTTTAGTTGTATATCTAGACATTGTAAATCCTAACCGAACACAATTTATAAGAAATAAACAGGGTATCTGCCGGCGTGTCAGTCCGCACTTTCAAACTGTTTGCTTGTTCAACATGCAATAAATAGAAAGCTTAAAAAGTGCATCAACTGCTCAAAAAACTACCCAGCGCGCATTATGTGCTACTTTTTTGTTAGCAACAGCCGCCCCTTCACCCCATTCTGGACCTAGCTAGAGGTGGGGCTTCGGTAGGGGGAAGTGGGATTGGTGAAATGCACAAAAGACGCGCTCGTCTCGCGTTTAATGAAAAAGTTTGCAGCGGAAGCAAACGAGGCCAATTACAAACAATGGCGCCCCCTGGCGGCGAAACAATAAAGACGCCTGCTCCACAATAAGCAAGCGAACGACTGAGGGAGGCAGAGCAGAGATAAAGAGAGAGAGAGAGAGAGGGGGAGGGAGAGGGAGAGGGAGAGGGGGAGGGAGAGGGGGAGAGCGGGAATGAGGGTACGGCGTACTCACCTTTCTGGCTTCCTTTTCAGCCTTCATCTTGAGCTTCTCCTCCTTCTTCTTGCGCTCCATGGATTCGTTTTTCTTGTTATCCGCTTTCTCTTCTGCAAAATTGTCGAGCGGAACTTAATTAATTTTTGTCGCCACACTGGGGCCATCTATCGCGATCAACTTACTGCTGCCGCTGCTGGAGAAGAGCGGAAAACTGCGATTGGAATCGTTTGAGTGGGGCTTGCTGCAGTTGTTGCCCGATTTGGAGGAGGAAGAAGCGCCGGCGCCGCCGCCTGCACCCGCTGTGCCTGCTGCTGTGGTCTTGGCGACCTGACCCTTGCTGCTGGCGGGTGGCAGTGGAGCATTCGCTAGCTTCTTGTCCTTGGGCATCACGTAGGCATTCTTGGGCAGCGAGTTTTTGGCGTTGAGCGGGCAAATCTTGGCACCGCCTGCCTTAAGCGGCGGCGGCGCTAAAGCCGTACAGCTGAGCTGTATATTCATGGGGCTAGGCCGACGAGGCGGCGGCGGCGACGTCGACTCACGCAGCAGCGGCGCCAACTCATGGCCGCTTGACTTCGTATACGAGGCATATCTGCGTGGGGGGAGAGAGAAAAGTGAGTTTATATTGAGATTTGACAGGTGATTAAGCAACGGGACGCACCGAAAGCGCGGATTGCTGACATGCACCGGCGAGGGATGTGGCACTTTGGCGGGACTGCGAAACTCCTTGATGGGCGGCAGTCGATTCTGCAGATCCAGCATGCGGCTCTTCACGTGCCGCCTGCCCGGATAGGTGTGCGTGGGCGTGGGGGTCATGCAGCCGCTGCCATTGCCACTGCCACTGCCACTGCCACTGCTGCTGGATGAGGATGTAGAGGCGGAGTTGCTGAGCGTGTGCAGCGGTTTGCGCGGCACAGCGCCCGAGCAGCCGCTGGGGCAGCCGCCGTGGTGCGAGTGATGCACGCCCGAGTCTCGAGGCGAGAGCGAGCCCACACTAGAGCAAGAGGATGAGCCTGAAGGTGAGATCACCTGATGTTGATGATGATGCTGATGATGATGGTGTGTGTTGGGCGACGGCGGCGCCAAGTGATGAGCACTGTGCGCCAACGCCGCCGGCGAGGCTGGCGAGCAGGCGCCGCTGCTCGATATGGAAGACGTCTTGGAGTAGTGCGAGTAGCCCGACAGCGTGGAGCCCGCCGAGCCTGTCGAGCTCATTGAGTACAAGCTGTCCGATTGCGAGACACGTCCATGAGCGCCACGTGCCGCTCCATACTGATGATGATGGCTTCGTGCCCCAGCCGCCGTGTGCAGCGTGGGCTGGTGGAACGCATGGTGCTCGCTGTGCGCATCGTTCATAGAGTAGGAGCTGGCTGAGGCGACGACACCGCCCGCATGCACGCCCGCCGAGGCCCAGCTCTTGGCACCCATGGAGTAGCTGCTGGCCGATTCCTGTATGCGCCAGCTGCCCGACGACGAGGTCAGCCGATTCACTCGTGCCCGACAGATCACGCAGCGCAGCGGCAGCAATCGCTGTGCCACGGCACTTTGAATGGTCTTCACGAAGCAGCGTCGGCAGACGACGCGATGGCCGCAGGGCGAGGTCTGCATGGTGGCGCGCGCATTGATGCAGATCACGCATTCATCTTCCTGCGAGGTTGGCGGATCCGGTTCGCTCTCCTCTTCCAATTTGCTCAGCAGTTTGTCCTGCAAAAAGAAGGGAGACAAAGTATTGCATTGATGTTTGAATCAAATATTTTTACCCGCAGCCTAAAAGTATGCTACACTTTTGCCTTCAGAGTGTTTCAAACATAAAAATATAGTAAAACTTGTAAATTAATAAAATAAATGTAGAGTATCTATATATGCACTGTCTACATAATGAAGATGGATTTATTCAGTTCTGACGTACTTATGGATGTTTAAAGTATTGAAACATTTTTTTTAATCTGTCATAAAACTTCGACTTCTACAGAATCAGTTTTATTTTGCATTCCACAGAAGACTTTGTAGAGTTCATTAAAAGATGAGTTTTGGAACTAAAAATATTCAAGCAGATTTTTTATGAAATTATATAGATACCAAACTCTCATTTGATAAATGAAAAATAATTATTAAAATTTTGACAAATATTATAATATTAAAATACATAGTTTAAAATTCATAACATAATATTCATTTGTTCTATTAATATTTTTGTTGTACATGGTATTATGTTACAGTCTTATCTTATAAATAAATTTGTAAACATACTGCATTCTCAGTAAATCATTCGAAAATGTAGCTTTTGTTTATTTATTTATTTAACACAATTTAATTAATTGCTTAATGCTGTGCAACTGCTATTTTCTATTTTTAATGTAAATAAACAAAATTAAAATAGATTTATGTTTGTATTACAATTTACAGTTGCTTAACTCTAAATTATACTCTGGTCAAGGCTGCAGCCGGAAGCCGTTTGACACGCCCATAAAAAATATCACAGTATTCACTAATAGCAATAAATATAAAATTTTAATTTAGTTATTGTTCAAACTACGCATTGGCTAACTATATTTATATGATATGCAAATCCCAGTGATTCGGATCAATAATTAAATTAACTAAATTGGCCAATGACGCAGTCTGATTTTTGCTATTGTTGTCTTCTATCTTTGAGCTTTTATCTTTTATCTTTTATCTTTGGGGTGGGCGTTTGACCTCAGGCTGGTTTATTATGCATTAATCGTATATTTTATATATGTACATACATGCATATTTAAACTTTAAGGAATTGTTTAATTTCGCATTGTTAATTTTCATTATTTTTGTTGCTTTTTGATTGCATTTTTTTCGTACTGTTTGTTGTCATTAATTTTGTGAGTCAGCAAATATTTTGCTAGCTTGAGTGGGAAATTGGGTATGATGGCTCGATGGAGCAGTATGTAACATGATATATAGGGTATGTTTAAGAAGAGGAAGAATATATATGTGCTATAGATATAAAGAATTAATCTAGCTATGCATTGAACAATTGCTGTTGAAATAACTTTAATAATTTGAAACCTGAAGTTTCACTATTGCGAACATTTATAGGATCACATATGAATACCGATATGTAACTTATGCTATTCAGGAATTTTACGGGTGAGACTGGCAGGGTGCAAATAAATGTACAATAAACCCGTTACATTATTATTTGAGATACTCACATAAAGCATACAATAAGTACATCAATACATAAGAAATGTGTAACACAATTGACATTGATATAGCTTTAAGATCTAATTTCGACGGTTGTCAGGTCTTAGTATAAGCGTGAATGCATTATGTAAACATAGCAGTGGGCGTATTCGGTTAGCTATGATTGCTGCAAACAAAGGTTTATTTTCAGCACATATAATGTTTTCAGAACGTAATATTACATACAAATCAATTTTTTCTTACACCTTCAGCACACGCCTCCAAATTAAATATTTGTTATTCAGGTGGCTTACTAGTTATTATTGGAATATGTTTATTATCTGATATAGGCTTATATATATTTACATAATATAATATATAATGTGTAATATAATATATGTAAATATTAAATTACATTTTAATGCATATCAAGAAGGGTATTCAGTCTTCGTTTGTACAGCGCCAAATCAGTTCTTTGTCATTTGAATTGATTGTTGACAATCATCGGCTTACGGGTTTCGGCGGCGTCTCAACTAGGCATAACTGTTGGTTATTTTTAGCGCACTTACTGTGGGCTTACTGTAAATTTAAATAAACAATTGCAATTATTGGCGTGCAATGTACCTTTAAGCTTCTCACCTTTCAAGGCACGAGGAAGTCGTAAAAGAATACGCATTGAGTTGAATCGGAGTTGTCGGACGGGTTTTGCAATGGACCAGAACACGGCCAACTAAACCTTGCACTTGGGCCGCTTTCATGGCCAAGAGAGCCAAACAAAGCACTGCAATGGCCAATTAGCCAATGAATTACAACCGACAATCAATGTAAAACCTCGAGCTGCCAAATGCCAATTAGCTAATAAGCTGGTGTTAGCTGTCATACCGCATAGTCACAACTATTTATTCCTAGACTTCGACCCTGACTACCGGTCTTCGCGGGCAGAGTCAAGCTCAGTCTATGCATAAATCACAGTCAGAGCCGCCCGCAACTTGAGCAAATTTTAAGCCAATCGATTAATGCAAAACTCGGCGCCTCGCTAATTGACCCGCAACAAAAGCCAGCCAAAGAAGAGGGTAAAGCAGCTAGAGGTTGGTCAGAACCGCTTTAAGTATTGCTGTTGTAGTTTGGCTACGGTCAACGAAAGGCGATAAGCATCATCAGCTGCGCAAACTGAGAGCATCTTATTGGCATAGTGGAATCCAAAAGTCAGCATTCGGTCAAGGTGAGCCGGCCGATTGCGATACTCTGCTAGAGAGGCAGAAGATTTTTATAATTTTCATAAAAATATAAATACGAGAAACTTTTTCAATTTAAAGAAATGGAGCGAAAACTTCTACATTTTTGTCTGTCAATATTGAAAGAATATGTGATAATTTGTAAAGTTCTTCTCAATTATATATGACAGCTTCATTTCTCTCAGTGTTTATTCGTTTTTAAGTTCTTTTGCCAATGTAATTTGAACTAACTGCGTATTGTCTATATATTATTAAATTAAGCTGCGTATATATTATTGAATAAAACTGTTCTTTAATAAATTTTTTTCAGTGCAAGCATCGTTGGTCTACAAGGGAATCAAGAATGTACAATTTTATTATTCAGATCTAAAAGATATTCTGATACTCCTGATATTTCAAACCAGTTTAATTAAGTTTCTACATAATGAATTACAGCGCCGATAAAATTATATTAAAGGCTTTGAATTCTTTGGAATACACAATAATATATGGTTTTTCGTTCAGTGTAATCACAGTCAGATGGAAACCCAGCATCGCTGACAGTTAAATTGAAGCCTATTTCAACTTACCGCTGCACTTTGACTCGATTCTTGAAAATTTCGCAGTCCGTCTATGGGTGAGAAAATAACAAGCAACCATTTCACGATCTACCCCAGCGAGGCTTCATTTCGTATGCTAGGCGCAAGCGGCTGGCGTGCGACATCAGGAAATTAAAATTGAAAACAAAAAAACGAAAAACAACAACAATTTTACGACTTTTCCAGCGTGTGCGCGGGTGGGATTGCCTAATCTAAATATTTGGCACAGACGAAGGCGGAACATGCATGAAAATTGCGACGATCAAGTTCGTTGCCTTAGTCTTTTGTTTTGATTTTTTTTTTGCATAGGGCGCATTGATTTGTCAGCCAGGCATGTCCCAGCCCCAACAAGCAATCGCGTTCGGCTCGACTACAGCTCAACAGCTTCTAGACAACGAGCGTCGACAGCCGCGTTCAGTTCGTCTACGAGACTTGGCCAGAACGGAACGTTGTTGGCGTTAACTGAAAATAAATATAGCTCGTGCTTGTGCTTGTGCTTTTGTGCGTGCGTATCTTACATAGCACGGCTGTCAATGCGGAAGCGATCACTAATAAAACAAATTCAAATAGTTCACAAAGTGTGAAATTTCGTGGATGAGCATGTGCCAAGTTCATTGATCGCCTACAAATCGCTTGGCCCCGCTGACAATCTAATAGTTCGATTAAACAAATCTAAAAAAAACATAAAACATAAGTTCATATTTCGCGATGGTGCTGCCAACTGCCTCAACATTGTGCAATGTCTTTACATTTCTGCTGGGTAAGTCCTCCAGTGTGTTCTTAACACATTAGCAGAGCCGAAAACTAGAGACGTAAATATAGATATCTGCTCTGTAAGTAAACCCCCTCCCCCGTTGCTGTTCTTTGTGTCGAATTGTTTGCTCTTGCTTTTAGACACAACATGTTTTTTGTGCATAAGTTCAAGGTGGCATAGATTGTAAATACTATGTACATTATAAATAGCATGTGTGTAGATAAAAGTAGAGTCTGCATGTGTGTGTTTATTGATATGTGTTGCTTACATTTGTTCGGGCTTATTTGAGGGTTTACTCAGCTGTGAAAGAAGGCCGCCTTGCCACCGGGCAGCCCATAAAGCACAATGGCTCATCGGATCCGCACTAACTTGTAAATAAAGTCAAGGCTTCTAATAGACCAATTGCGTGGGAGATATGTGTAATATATAGATGTGCACAGCTGGCAGTTATATTTCCAAAAATTACTTATATTCGGTTGAACTTGACTGAACAGAGTGCAGTTGTTGTTGCCAACTGAATGGAAAAGTATATTAGCTTTGCTAAGTGAATGAAAGAGTGTACAAAAGCGGCCAAGGTATTTACTTTCCTCCTTAAGACTGGAGATTTATCATACTTGTGTTATACGTATGGACATGTATATAAATAATATTTCCGCCTATTCAGAGTTGATAATTGATTGAATGATTTTCAGATTCTCAGAACTTAAGCTGTCTAGACAAAGTTTTGTAATATTTAAGCGTATTAAATTTGCCATTGTTAAATGTATTTGTGATATTTTTAGTTGCAATTAGAAGATGGAGAAACTCAAATATTATCGAATATTTTAAATATTAAAATTAAAAAAAAAAATAAATTAATTTAATTTTGTAGAATGAATGCTTTAATAATAATCGAAAAGTATGAAACTTAGCTCATGGCTCATTGAAGTTTTAACTCTAACTTCTTAACAATATTATTTGCTCTACAGCATCTTAATCATATATTATTATTATGTAATTTCAACTGATTACTGATTAATACTGCTTAATTTATATTAACATGTAGGTATAGATCAGATGATATAAATATGATATGCTGAGGATGTTACAGGCATAACATTAGAAAACATAACATTAGTGTTAGTAAAATCTTTTTGAAACCTATTAATAATCTTGAATTATCCTAAAATGTATCATAGATCTAGATTATATCCTAAGCAATAAATCACTAACTATTTTTCAGCTTTTTCGTGGGCACACTCTCTAGCAGTCTTATAGCTCAATTTGTATGTCAAAAAAGTTAGAAGTGATGTCTTCCAATCTCTACTCATTCCTGTCAAACACATGTTTCATCTTTTATATTATAATTTAAAGTGTTTGCTCCCAAAACACTTTGCTCCATAAACAAACAAAAAATTACTAGAAACAGGAAAAAAGCACCTCGGCGATGATTTATTTGCTTCTTAAATTAAAAAAGTCCCCAAATTAATGGATTTTAATGACAGCTGGGCATCCCTCGGGCCATTAAGTGAAGGCATTTTTATAGCTGTCGAAATACAATGTCCGCCAAGAATATATCAAACCAAATCTAGAACCCAAACATAACAGCTGAGATTATTCATCCTATGACAACAATAAAAAGCGTAAGTGAGGCATAAGGTTGATAATTAGCTGACTGAGAACATGAGCAAAACAAATAAAAAACATTTAAATGAGCTACAAAAAGATTGTAATATTTAAATATAAAATTAGATAAAATTCACGCCGTAACGTGGAAGCAAATGCGAATGCGAAACAAAACAAAACAAAATCATGATAATGTACACATACATATATATAAATATATAAATATATCCATATATGTGTATCTATAAAAGTCGCAAAAGTCTTCCGCTAAAAGCAGAGAGGGAAACAAAAACTGCTCATTAATTTACATAAAGACAAGTTTTCTAAACTACATACATAAAATCGAGTCTACGAAATCGAATCGCTTAGCCAAGTCTGCTAACTCAATCGACCTTGTCGAAGGTCATGATTATAACGTTTCATTATTGACGCTTTATCGAATGCATTCAATGCACAAATAACGATAAATTTGTGGATCAAAACAAAAGCGAAGAAATACGCGAATGCGAATGCGGTGCCATTGACATTGCGTTTGTTGCTGCTGTTGTCGTTGACCCACTGCCACGCCCTCATTACAGAGTCTCAGAGATGCTTTTGATGAAAGATACTTGATAAATAAAACTAGTTTGACAACGCTATATTTGGGTATGCTGACTATTTGAGGTGGTTGGACAAATGACAAGGTAATAAAGGGTTTTTATTTTAGGAAATTCTCTGGAAAACAAGAAAAGGGATGCTTGCTATAATCTATGAAAGTAAATGGTAATTAAGAAATTATTACATAATGATATGATGTCAAATACGATAATAATAAATATATATTAATGATATCTAATATCTATCCAGAAGGAGTGAATAGGGTCTTTACTAGTCGGCAACTTTTGACTAAAACATAACTTATAGGGTATGCATGTCGCACTTCCGAAACATGCTTATGCTGGTCTCGGCACACGTATCTTTGTGCTCGACGGTAAGTTTTGCCTATGCTAAGACGTAATACGCGGCGTATGCGTCACGTGCTGCTGCTGTCTTGTTGTATTTGCTTTTGTTGTCGTTCCAGCTGTGGTTGTTATTGTGGCTGTTGTGATTGTTGCTGTCGTCGTCGTTGTCGTTTTTATTATGGTAGTTCGTAGCTCAACATCGTAATGTAAGATTCAAGTTCACGGCTAACCTGACAAGCGCCTCGCTTGGCTGGTTTCGTTTTGACCAAGTTTTATGTTGTTGTTATGGCTATTGTTTGTTTGTTGTTGTGGCTGTTGGCTTTGCTGTCTTATTAGCTACTTAACAATTCAATTAGTGGGCTTCAAATAATTGCTTGCATTTTTCACATGCCAAATCGCAAATTTGAAATCGAACCTCTGCCGCTCATTATTATTGTAATATACTAATTAATGTGCGACAACGGGTATATTAGTTTGCTGTACTGATCGATTTTATACAGCCTGAACTTATCGTATGAATAGCACCCTAGCCAAAGGTATGTAAACAATCAACGAAAAAGGCATATAAATTACTCTCATATAATTTATATCCGTAAAAATATATTATCTATTTTGAACACTTTAAAAAGATTGAATATACCCAATTACCCAAAGTGCCATTTAAGGTATTCATCAGTCTTCACTTCCTATGATTGACTGATTATTGAAGGAAGTTCCTATCAAATCATAAACGTTTTCAGCCAGAGTATCGTACCGTGGGTTAATCTCAATTGATTCTCGTTTCTCTCGCATTATCTCTCTCTCTCCCTCTGTCTCGCATCTTCAGGGCTATCTTCTAGTCATATACTTAAGGCTTGATCACTCTTTACACTCGATGCAATTATATATAGAGTCAGCTGTGTCGTGTCAATATATAAAAATATCTAAAGTATTTTTATTGGAAGTATTACATTGATGAGATTCTCCAATTAGTTCTCATCTTCTTTCTCTCTCTTTGCAGCCGGTTCTCCCATTTTCTACAGTGCAGCACCGCGTGGCAGCTGCAGCAGCTGCTGTGCGATACACGAACGCGAGGACATCAAGTTTCTGCTTTATACCAGGTGAGTTTTTGGTCTTGGCTCATGCATATTGAAAGGTCATTTGGGCAACTTGCAGGAAAAACCGCAACGCGGCCCAGCAGCTGCAGCTGAGCGACGATGTGCGACTGGCGCGAAGCAATTTCAATTTCAATTACCCGCTGGCCATCTATCTGCATGGCTTCTCAGAGTCAGCCAGTGGCGAGAAGCAGAGCAGTCAGGAGCTGAAGGATGGTAACTCAATCTCTCTAGGTAGTGCCCGCACAGTGACTCACACCCTTTCTCATTTCGCTCCTTAGCATTTTTGCGACGTGGCAATTACAATGTGATACTCGTCGACTGGAGCGCCATGGTGGCTGTGCCTTGGTACTCCAGTGCCGTTGAGAATTTGCCCATAGCCGCGCGCTATCTGGCCCGATTCTTGCGCTATCTCATCAGTAGCGGCTATGCTGTGAAGCATATACACCTGATCGGTTTCAGCCTGGGCGCCGAGGTAGCGGGCTTTGCCGGCAAGCAGCTGCAGGAGTGGGGCATCAAGCTCACCAGAATTACGGCTCTGGATCCAGCACTGCCGTTGTTCGAGGGCAACAGCTCCAATCGTCGCCTCAGTTCAAGCGATGCGCGCTTTGTGGATGTCATCCACACGGATGGTGGAATATTGGGCAATCCCACGGCCATGGGGCATGCCGACTTCTATCCGAATGGCGGACGTCCTCTGCAGCCGGGCTGCGCCAAGCAGGAAATCGCCAATAATCGTTGGCTGAACATCATAAGTAAGTTCCCTGAAATTCAGCGGATATTCTGCTTATGGAGTGTACTATAGACTGTATAGACTGAACGAGTACAACTTACTATTTGGCTGATAAACAAAAAAAAAAAAAACCTAGAACTAACTTATTTGAAAGGCTAAAAGGGTAATTAGGCGTATGTTGATTGAGGACTAGGTGCTCATGCCTTATTATCTGTGTATATATTAGATCTCGTTCAGTTAGAAGAGAACTTCCAGCTTCTCTTGTCTCTTCCTATTATGCTTCTCTGTTGGTATCAGTCCAATCAATCAAGTTAGACCTAAAATTATTTAGCTCAAGATTGCCAGATTATATGAGACCTGAAGTAAAGCTGAAGTTCGTTAGACAGTTATGTAAATTTAGGATGGAGTAGTCGGCTAATCTGATTTTGATTGTTAGCTGATAAATAAATTGGTTGTCTTCGTATCGATCTGTTTCATCTTTAAGAGCATGCTCACTGAAGTGCAGTTAGACTGTTGCTGTAAAAGACTTAAAGGGTTTAAGTCTCCGTATAAGTTAGCTAGACCTTAGATCAGCGCACTTAAGGCAGAAGCCAGACTTTGTAAAATATTTGTGTACAGAGTATGTTGCAGCTGGCACAGCTACCCACAATGCTTCAATGTTTAATTTCGTTGCAGTTGGCTGCAGTCATCAACGCGCCTGGGAGTACTTTGTGGAGAGCATCCGTCAGCCACTGGCCTTCCCCGTCGAGCGTTGTGAGCCCTCGAAACGCTTTGGCATCTGTCGAGATGGCAACGGACGTGCCTACATGGGCTACGGCGCCGATCCAAGGTGAGCAATCGATATAAATTATAGTGCAGGTAGCACAGCACAGCACAGGGCTAACCATATCATATTTGACAGACTGCGCGGAAATTTTTATCTGGAGACGAACGATGCTAAGCCATTTGGACGGCTGAGTCAGCCGTCGTCGTCAATACCCCAGCTGCCCATCACCTACAAAATGCCACTGAATGCCTCAAGGGAGTCTGCACGACTGCAGCAGCAGCAGCAACAGCAACAGCGACAGGAACTGGAGCAGCAGCTGGAGGATGATAACAACACGCTGAGCAACAACATCGCATTGACGTGACAAAATGTTGAATGTGCCCCCAGTCTCCATTAACATGAGATTTATGTGAGGGCGCGTGATTTTGTCACGAACGAAACAGTTGAAGGTTCCCTGCTGCCTTCACGTTCACTTCCCTTTAGTTTATCTAAGTAGATGTAAGTTGTCTTGTGATCTGTCTGATAAGTATTCTTAGCACGTAAGCTATTGTTATTTCAGCTTTGAAAAGAAAATACGCAACAATTGAATGGCATTTGACATGCGCTTTTATTTATTATCGCCTCTCTCGGCGATTCTCGTTGAATGCACTTAAGCAGACAAGGACCAGGAGCATCGCACATTTCTCGAAAGGAATATCAGCTTTATTGAGTGGAACTATGCATCAGATGAAATGACTAGGACAAAGGAAGAGAAAAGAAATTAATGTGGACAAGGACTAGTCAATCTGACTCTCTCTCTCCCTCTCTTACTTGCATTAAGAATGTTATATCTATTGGCATATTGGCCATACACATAGTCAAGGATATATATATTAGTGTGAATTACCTTTAAGAACGTATATTTGAGCCATTAGGATGAATGGTAAGCATGCTCTGCATAAAGCCGTGAAAGCGTGAGAGTTTGATTTATATACTTTTATATTTTATTTTTTATCGATTTTTAGGATTATTTACATCTTTCATCAGCAGTTTTACAGCCTTGCCAGCCATAAAATACAAATTCAATGAGCCTGTACCCCAGCTCTCTGCTGCCGCTTTTGCGTGAGGGCTGACCTAGTAAAATTGTGAACAAACTTAAATTCACAAATCATTGAGCGCCGTAACGCTTAAATGGATCGCATGTTATTTACCTAAGCAAAGATTGCAAATGCAGCTGCCAACTGCTTGCCACTAGCTACTTGCTACTTGGAAGTTGCCACAGCTGCCGCTGGCTAAGTGGCACTGCAGTAAAGCTGTCACGTGCTGGCTGCGTCGTTCGATGTTTGCAAATCTGCCAAGGCGGCATTTGCAAGGCAAAAAGTTCTCATTAATAATGCAATGCACACAACACAAGCCCACACACACAAACACACACACACACACATACACACACGTGTGGATACACACACCTGAGTTGCCGCACAACTTCCGCTCGTTAAGCGTTCGCCTATGAAATGAGTTGAAAATCGGTCGCCGCCGCAGCTCATTGCACATTATGGCGCACATCCTGCCGGTTGGTAGACTTTTTTATGGCTTTTTAGTTTACCATATTTGTAGGCAGTATTTTAAAGCGATCGCAGCCTAGCCAATAAGCAATTTGCAGCGATTATAGCTCGACCCCAGCTTGGCCCAGACATCAATTATTAATTACTTTTTAATTACTCTAATATTTTGGCGTTGAGCTTCTGCTGTTGCCACCCATTTCTGCAACTAAATAAAAAACTGTTTGTGGCTGCTCTTATTATTTTTGCGATTTTTGCTGGTGCTAGAACAAATATTTTTCTTGACTGCCCTTGGGGCGTATACTTAATATTTTGTGAGTATTTTTTGCCGTTTCTTCCTTTTCATTTTCAGCTGCCTGCCGCCTGGCTATTTTCTAAGGTTTCCCGTTGCGTCATTGTCGTTGCCCAAAGCACTTTGCATGTCGTGTTTTGTTTTTGTTGATACCCTAAGTAAGAGTATGTTAACATAGTTAGGGAGCCAAGCACTTAAGTGGGTAATTTGGTAACTCAGTAAGTTTTGAGCTAACTTTGGGTAATTGATACTTTCTGCTAGATGTTATTAAAGTGCTCAGTGTGAGTTGAACCAGAATCTGAAGGAATGAATGGAAATGAGCAATGATAAAGATAAAGGGAATATGATATCCTTAATAATGATACTGATAATATTTAAAATACTAATAATGATAATCATTATGAAAATAATACATGAAGTTAAAGTTGAAGTTAAAAACAAAATCAAAATTATAAAGATAATGAATATAATACTTTTTCGTTTTATAATGACAATCATAACAATTATATTATAATAATAAAAATAATCATTCAAATATTTTCAAGGATAATGAAAATGATAATAAGGTTAATAGGTTAACAACATTAGTAATGACAGTAATATAATACTAGTATTAACAACGATAATGAGAGTAATACACAATATTCATGCCGAAACTAATATTTCTCTGATACTACAAAATAATAAAGTATCTAAGCTTCGACGCTCTCTAGATACACAAGCTTACTAGTTTTTGGCTATTTTTCCGGCTCTTTTTGGGCAACTAAATTAAATTACTTGGGTTTGCGTTTTGTCATGAGTCACGCCTAAAACTTATACTCCAACCTGCTGTCTGTGACGAGGGTCATGCGAATAGCGAAACACAGCACAGAGCCTGGCATAAATGAAAGTGAAACGCATAAAAAACACACCGAAAGCGCTTGCCCGCCTTAAGGTGGGCTATAAAAAATGCATTAGAGACAGAGAGAGAGAGAGAGAGAGAGAGAGAGAGAGAGAGAGAGAGCACAGTGATTGTCGAGACTTAATATAGACTGAGAAATCAAATTAGTTTACCTAAGTCACAGCAAGTTTCAATGTTTTCATATTTGTCAATGCCCCGGGGAAATGTTCGAGGGGCCTTGACGGTATAGAACTGTTTGTATAACTCGTATAGCTACTAACATACAGTTAGCATATCAATTATACGTTGCCGTCCAGTTGTGTTTGCGGCCAATTGTGAGTTGTGCTTATGATGAACGTTTTAGGGGTTGCTCTGCTCGATATGGCCGCCTGGCATGCCATGACCGTGTCGCACACATGACAATGGGCCACTGAACAAGGTGCAGACACGTGCAAAACGAGCCGCATACTGGCCTGATAAACGAGTCGGCCCACGCAGGACATACACACACGGGACACACACAGGACACAGCGCTGAGTCATGGGCGTTGTCTAATGAGCTGTTGGTGGCAAATGGGCCTGCCACTTTTCAGCTCGACCTGCCTTACTGCCTGCTTGCCAGCCTGTCTGGCTGACTGATGGATTGACTGATTGATTGACTGATTGATTGATGGCTGTTCGAATTGATTGTTGTCGTATTTGGCCTATATCCATGTCATATTTATAGCTAAATTCATAAGCTCAAATGTAATTTAATACAATACATTTCGTATATGTTTTTAATACTTGGAGTGTGTCAGACAGCTTGACACCTCGAAGTAGGCTACTCAGCTTAACACGAGCTTGCATGTACTCAATCAGTCAATCGTTGTCAGTCCGCCACTCAGGCAGTCCGCCAGTCAGTCAGTTAGCTTGACAACACCTGCTTGTTTTTGCATTGCACTTTAAATTTGAAGCCACTCAAATCCAATAAGGGCACCCAAAAAAAATTAATTAAATCGATAAGGTTTTCGCTTTGTGCTTTCATCGCCGCTTTTATGTTAGCTATGCATGCCATGGCAGGAGATCCAAGTCAGCCCATGTGCTTGTTATACCCTGTATGAAAGCACTGATAAGGTCTGCGTGTATGTGTGGGAGTGGGTGTTCAGATCTAGTTTATTATTGGAAAGTCATCAAAATATACTTGGCTTCAAATTAAACTCTTTGATAGAACAGTTTCTTAGGATTGCTATTTCCAGTGGCAGGTATGATTTCAAAGAAAAGCATAATATAATATTGATAATGATTTTATAAGTAAGGCGAATTATGCTGTTAATATTTAACATTCTGCTAAATGAACTGTTATGAACTGTTAGTGTTCAGTCTACTACCATCAGCTAAAACATAATATGAGCAGTGGCTTACGTTGCGTAAAGCAATATTATAATAGCTGTTAGCTGCTATTAATTCTAGTAAGTAAACTGTTAAACATGTTGTTATCAGAGCAACCACTTTCTTTTGCTCAATTAGCCAATATTTACAGAGCAACTTCTGGTCTAATAGCTTGGATTTGACCCCAACTTTGATAACTGGGTGCTGCATAGCTATTCATAGTGCTCTGTTAGCTGCTGTTATTGTCTAGGCTAGAGAGACAGAAAGGAACAGAAGAGAGAGAGAGAGAGAGAGAGAGAGAGAGAGACGCATAGTGGGACAACAGAGTGAGCAAGACAATAAACATTCCTATTAAGTTATACAACAGGGCGACTCTACTATCCACAGTGTCTGTGGCTTTGGCTATGGCGCTGGCTATGTCTCTGGCTCTGGCCTGTGTGGGAGTCTGTTTATTTGTTGCATACTTGCCAGCGCAACAATGTCATGAAAATTGCATTAATATCAGCGACGTTTACGTGCCGGCCAGAGTGAATGCCTGTGTATGTGAGTGTGTGTTGTGTGTATATTCATGTTGTCGCTAAGTGAATTTATTGCATTTAATATGGTTTTCATGTCAGCTGGAACAGCGCTCAATATTTTATACATTTTTATAGTGAGCGGCCAAGGCAAACAAGCTCATTAAAGCGAACAAGATGTTAAAGAGAGCGAGACAGAGACAGAGTGGGAGAGTGAGGTAGAATATGATATGTTTGTGTCATCTATACAGGATGTTCTAATTGCCATACACATTAAAATCCAATTAAATGTCAGCAAACACTAAAGGCAATGTCGTGTTGGCTTCCAATTGAAGCCTGTAAAGGACAACGCGCCATGCACCACGATAATTAGCTGCAAAATTTGCAAAAAAATCAATATGCGTTTGATGGACAGTACAAATGAATTCATTGACGGATTGACTGACTGTTGCATAATTAGTGCATAGTTCAAGCTCTCAAAACTTTAGCTTGATAATTGTATTAAAATTGAAACAGTTGATTGACGGCACAGCTGACTGGTAATCTATAAACGGAGTAGTACATTTTAGGTGGTCGAAGTAACTAATTTGAGCAGCTATTAAAAAGTTGTCGACTAAGTTAGCTGCATAGTGGATATCAGTCAGTTGAACTGGCTGAAGCCATACAAAATGGATAGCAGGCAGATAGATTATATGACTGCTAATCAGTATGTAGTATCAATACTACGTTCCACAGAGCTCGATATGTTACTCTAGAGAGGAAACTGTCTCATGATTGATAATTAGCTGAATAACAGATAGATCGATTGATAGTTCTTGTGATGCAACTGCTCTAAGTTCGTCTCTAACTAAAAGGATATGTGTGCAAAGTACTTACAGATAGATAGATAGAGAGAGAGAGAGAGAGAGAGAGAGAGAGAGAGAGAGAGAAAGGAGGAGCCTTTGTGATAAATAAAACTTTTTAAATCTTAGATAAGATGTCGAACAAAAAATGCAGAAAAAAATGTACTAAAATGACACAAGCTATGAAACGCTCTCCCTTGTTTGCTGTCGGTCACAAATGGTTCTATTTATCAATAGATGCGCTGACTAATTGTAAAACTCGAGCAGACAGATAGGCAATAAACACAACAACTAACAAGGGAAACAAAACATGGACAACAATGACAATGAGCTACACACACACATACACACACAAACACACACATACACATGCGCATGCAATGCCGACTAAAGTGCAGACAAAAGTGTCAAATTTGCCAACTAAACAACGCGCACACACAACACACACACACTGAGAGAGCAGCCTCATCAAGCGTAATTATGGCTTTTAACACATACACCAGAGCAAAAAGTGAAAAGTGGAAATTGCCGCTGCGATGCCATTTTGGTTTATTCATTGAAAGTCAGTTGACAGGAGCTGAAAGCAAAGCTGAAAGGGGTAAAAAGCGGAGAGCGACAGTGGGCGGGGCTCGGCGGAGGTGTTAAGCGTACAAGCGTAAATGATATACCAGTTAACTTAGTTAGCCGTTAGTTGCGGAATGAGTCAGCGAAATGGCATATTCAAAAGTTGCAATAGACGTTGACAGAGTTGACAGCGAGGGGAAAAGGTAACACACTCAGATTGATAGAGGGAGAGAGAGACAGAGAGAGAGAGAGAGAGAGAGAGAGAGAGAGAGAGAGAGAGAGAGAGAGAGAGAGAGAGAGAGAGAGAGAGAGAGAGAGCGTGAGAGAGGGGGGGAGGGGCAGAAATAGGGGAGCTAAAGAGTAGCCTGATATAGCTTGCTAAAAGCATATAAGCTATGGAACTGCTCATACGTGTGGAAGCCGTTTTGTGCCTGTGCAGCTGCCGTGCAGCAAGTGCTCAGTTGGCGAGGGCGGGGCGTGGCATGCCCCTGGCATCGACTCAATTTTAACAAGAACGCAAGTGCGCTTTTGTGTGATGAGTGCTGCAATAAGAACAGTTACACTTAACTCAAAAATGGCCTTTAAATGAGCTGTGAAAGAAATATAAGAGGAAGTGAAAAAGCGTTGCCTACTTTTGAGCGCAGTATAAATTGCACGCCAAATGCGTGGGCGTCTGCTATGCAGACCATTTAAAACAATTGTCGTTGTGCCTAATGGAAACTCCATTGAAAGCATTTGGCAGCGAAAACAATAAATTTAATTGAAATGTGGCCTTGACTAACAGCGCGAGATGCGAGACGAGAGACTGGGCCGAAGAGATTGAGGATTGAGGAAGCGATAAACGGACAAAGCAAACTCGGTTTTTTGTTATTACAACTAAAAGTGTTGTGCGTGTATGTATGTGTGTGTGTGCGGTCGGACTTTGTGGGCGCTTTTCCAATTTCGCGTCTTCCATTTCCTGCCAAGCGGCGGCGTGCAATGTAAATTTATGACATTGTCCCGTTATATACATATATATTTTTTTTTACAGCAAGCTTTTTAGTTTGGAGCAAAACTTTCTTTTTGCCCCCCTTTTGTATACCCTGCAAAGCAAAGATGAGTCAATGGAGACTCTAATCTGGGTGTAGACCACTACAGGGTATCTGTCAGTTGTGTCTGATTGCATTGTCAGAAAGGTTTTTGTTCCTGGCTTTGAGCTATGCTGCGATATGGTCAATGTTGCCCTAAATGAAAGCTGCAACTTTTTGTGGCTTTAACTTTGAGCGCATAATGAAATGACAAGCCAGAGGGACAAACTATGCATCATATTGTCGTTTTGAAACAAAGGCAGGCAGCAGAAAGCAGCGTAACATAAATCAGAAGGGGCGACAGTGGGGGAGGACGCAGTTTGCTGCATTGGAAACTGCATTGATTTGTGTTTAAAAGTTGCATAACAATCGAATCATTGGGGAAATGCAGGCATACAATTTGTTTGGCTTCGGACTGGAACTTATCTCTGAAAACTTTCCCTCTATGCCACACACTAATACGTAAAAAGCTAAGCAAATGACAGAAATAGAAAAGATGCCAAGGTGCGACATGGGAATAGCTTTAAGCGATACTGAAGCTATATTTGGTATATTTGGTTTTGTTTTATTTGTGACTTGTCGAAGTATCTTTTAGCAAACTTTGAGCTGTCAGGCTGAAGTAGAGGAAAAACTATTAGGAAAACTATTAGGAAAAACTATTAGGAAAACTCTTTAAAAGCAGGAAAAATAACTTTAATATGTATTAATAACTAAATATATATTTATTTCACTTTTTGTAATCGATAATTATATATATATATATATATATATATATATATATATATATATATATATATATATATATATATATATATATATATATAATATAGTCTGCAATTTGAAAATTTAATATTATTATATTACAATGTAATAAACTAGAATTTAATTTTAGATTGTCCGAAAAAGTTTCTCATAGCAAAGATTTTATAACAAAACCTTTAAATTTCCTTTTAGTTTAAAAAAATGCAAAGAAAATAAAATTTTTGAACGATTTTTCTTTAAAGTTTTTTCTTAACGATTGGAAATCTAAAAACAGCTTCGTTTTTAAGCTAAAAAGTCAAGAGCGAGCCTTAAAGTAAACTTCTCGCTTGCAATTCTCCATAGTATTTCACGCAATGTTTGCTATTCGCACCTGCTGTGCTATCAGAATTTATTTGCTAAACAATCTTTATCGCTCTCCAAGCGCCATTCAATGCTGCTCGGCTTGAAGGAGTTGGCAGACCCACGCGAAACTGTAAATGCTTCAATCAATGCAATTATAAAATAAAAAAAAAATAATGCAAAACAACAACAGACATATCTATATAGCTGTACGTGCTATACTTACTGGCTATGCATATATATATATATATATATATATATATATATATATATATATATATATATATATTTATAAAGTGTATATATACGATTTAATAGCGCAGACATCGCGTGAGCTCCGCTAATGCATTGCCACACCCTGCCGTGGCGCACTGAATGGGAACGTTGCGAGGGGCAACCCTTTTTAGCCAGGCACGTCGAGTGCAGCACGTGAGGCGAACGCAATGGCTGATTGTAAAATCAAGCGAACCATGGCAACAACAACAACAACAACAAGTACAGCAACAGCGACAAGGACAACAATGGCAGCGACTTGAACTCAATGCGTAAACACTAAAGTTTAATGCACTCTAATTGCTGGGGCAGAGACATCAGGAGCTGCTGGCGAGTCGGGCGCTTGGAGCGCAGTCGGAAGCGGCCGAGACGACAAAGCAACTTTGACGGCGTCATCAAAGTAGATCCTAAACTACACTGCGAGAAAAGATAAAGGCAAGACGGAAGCAGTAAATGAGCATTGGCAAGACTTTTTGTAACAAAGGATATTAACCTGTCGAATACTAAGCTACTGTGGAAGTGGGAAGGCAAAGGTTGAAGCTTGAAAAGAAATATATAATGGAAGGAAGAATGAAGCTCATTCGGATATACTTAAGTTTACTCGAACAAGACTTCACTAAGAAAAACTATGACGAAATGTGCAAAGGATATAGGAGGAAATACATTTCCAATGCGCTTATGATCTAAAATATATCGAATATATATGATACTCTATATTCTGATGTCCATTAAGATATTACATCTGAAAGTCACGACTAAATGAACAGAAATACTTTAGATTTTTTCTAGAGAATGAGCCATGTTACGATATACTTGACCCTAGGAGTTTTTTGTTCTCAAGAGTACTGAAGCCTTAGAAATTTGTTTAGGATATAGTTAGCCACAGAAGACACTTTTAATCAAGGACTCCACACCAATGCACTCGAACTGCTTTTGCTTGCCCCGAATTCCATGGACACATCTTCCGCAGTTCACAGTTTAACGAAATCATGCTTCATTTAGGGGCTATATATTTCACTTGTACTTTTCTTAAAGTGTAGCGGTATTTAATAAAGCTAAATTGCGGGTTGGCGACGTTTGGCGATGGCATTGCGTGCAGTCTGGCTACCGAAGCGCTGACACAAAGGTTCAACCACTTGGCGCTTGGCGGGGCAACAAAGCAATGGCTGCCATACGGATATCCGGTTAAGTTGACTGCGTGTGTGAGTGACCGTGAGTGCGAGTGTGTGTTAAGGGAGCAGCGAACGTGTTTAACGGTCATCAAGTTGATTAATGTATGATTTTAATGATTTATTTAGTCACGTCTGCAACAGTGGCAGCAGCAACAGCAGCAGCAGTAGCCAGAATTGCTCTTACGTAAACAGGTAAAAACTATGAGGCCCACAGCTCTATATCAAAAGCACATTTATAACGTTGTAGTACACGAAAAAGGGGGACCTGGGCAGCAGAAGTACTAAAAACGAAATTATTTTCAAACGCTTTTGTGTGATTTATTTGGCTGTCTGTGACCACAAAAACCTAACGAAACGAAACGAAAACGAATCGAAAGCCAAGGCCCAGTAGTTGGGACCGGGTTTTTCTAGCTTTTTGGCATTGGCCAGAGTCCTGCTGCAATCGAATGACTAAGCTACTTTGCTGTTTCCTTTTATTCTCTTTCTATCCAAGTGGAATTTGGTGTGGTCAAACGACATCTGCAATTGTTCGGCCAAGCTGCAAATTGCATTGGAAGCTAATAATAATCGGCAGCAATGTCCAGCCGAAGGTAAAGCCCATTAATTTAAAGCCCTTTTCAATGTCAGGGCCATGTCGCGGCGACTTCCGCTCAGCTAAATTATAAATTGTACTGCCGAAGACATAATAAAAGCAACAACAGAACAACAGAGCAGTAAATATTGGTCAAATATTTGAGCAGCGTGTTTTTGCGCCTTTATCTACTTTGTTTATGTTGCAGAGTCACGCGAGTTGTCAACATAGAAATTCTTGGCTGCTTGTTAACATTTGACAGCGTTTTGCTTTTAGATGGCGGGGCAGCCAGCCGCCCACGGCCATTCGCTAATCAACATTTAATGGCCTGGGAGTAGGCCTGCGTATGCGTCATATCTTATGCCACTTTGCATGAATAAGATATCGCGCATACGCCGCGTGCTACGCCACACATATGCCTATGTGTACGCATATATGTATGAATCTTCCACTCATAATTAGACGCCATCAGCGCCATCGCAATCAGCTGTGGCGGCGCCTGCTACTGCGGCCTGGCATTTGGGAAATGTAGATGCGTACGAGCGTACGACGTGTCGTATACGCAATGAACAGGCACTTTTGGGGATTGGCCAGCAAAACGCTAGAGACACTTATGAGATTCTAAGTTGGTGTCGAGCACGCTGACGGTTATTACGAAAACTTAATCAAAATGGTGTAAAGTAATTACTTACTAAAATTCTTCACAGTTCTCTTTTTGCATTTACTAAAGCTGTTGCTAAGATCAATGTATATCTTTCGCTAAGGCTCAAGTCGACTGATGAGATGTATTTAAAAGGAGTGCTTCTCACATCGAGAATTTAGTGTGTTAGTTCTGACTTAACCTTACAGCAACATGAACTGAATAAATGTTATATAATTAAAAAATAATAATAGATGTCCAGCTCTCTAGTTAGCCAAGTCTTTAGCCAAATATACCTCCCCAATTTGAATTCTCTCTCTCTCTCTCTCTCTCTCTTTCTCATTCTCTGAGACATTAGTGTAATACGACTCGGTTGTGAACTGCCATGACAAATACCATAATGAGCTCATTGCCTAGCATTTCCTGTACTCCACTTCCGCGACTCTTTTTCTCCACTTTGTCAGCTAATTAAAATGCCAGTTAGCTGTAGGACAAAATTGCTTAGATAGAAGCCCACCTGTACTTCGCTTCCCATTCACTTCATTGCCCAGCTTTGCTCGTTGCCTTATTTGCGTTCGCTTTGAGGCGTTGCGCATAAATTTTGGGGCCATCCATTTGTAGGCCGTCCCCTTCTAGCTCTAGACTCATGGCCCTTGGCATTAGCCTAATTGTTGGCCCAGACCCATACACACGCACACACATAGACACACACAGGCACTCACAGTTGGGCGCAGGTAAAAAGGTAATTTTAGTTTTCGCATTTCGCATTTTGCTGGGCATTTAATTGTAAAAGCATTTTAATACGCAGTTCACTTTCTTTTTTTTCTGTAAATTTTTGCTCTAATGTTGCATAAAAGCATTTTCGTGTGCCAACTATGTGTGTGTGTGTGTGTGTGTGTCTGAGTGTATTTGTGTATTTGTTGTGCCTTTTCAAGGTCGCGTTCTGAAATTACAGTCACGCGTCAGATTTTATGCAAAGCAGGCAGCGTAGGACTCAGCCAGTTTTTAAGTATTTTGTGCATTTACAATTGCCCAGTTCGCAGTCCTTATATAAGTGTATATGTATATATATATATGTGAGTGTGTGTAGATGTGAATATGTATGTGAGTTGTGGCTGGTTGCTTTTTTGCTTGCCTGCCTGCCTGCCTATGCCTTTTGAGCAAGTCATAAATTTTCAACAAGTCTTGTAAAATCTCAAGTGAGCTTCACATTTTCTCGCAGTGTTCGCGTTGCTCACTTTGTTGTTGTTGTTCTTGATGTTGTTGCTGGCATGTAAATGAACAAAGCGAAATGCTTGTGTTTACCTTGTACTACGATATGCATATGGTTTATGTCTATGATAACGAGTGGCAGGCAATGGCTCTTCCAACTTGACAAGCTATAAGTAGTGGGCAATTATAAGAAAAGTTCGGAAATTATAGAATGTATAGAATGAGTGCCTATGCGATGAGTTAAGTCATAGCTTAGAATTTGGTAAAGTTCAGTTAAATTAGGTGAAAAGTAATTTTGGAGAAGAGGTGAGGATTCTAGTTCAACTGTGAGGTCATATAAACATTTCATTCACTTGTTTCGTTCCAAAACAAAGGAACATATTGCTCATATAGAAAAGTACATATGTATTATCTACAATCCATAGAATAATAAAGCACGATTCAGTTCCGTTTTATCAACTGTGTATATATGCATGTATAGAAGTCATTGATAGTTAAATGATATTTTAAAAATTTTCGATTCCAAATTTGTTTAAAACCTTCAAATAAAATAAAATAAAAAATCTTAGCTCTATATTGAAGAAAAGTTTTTTTTTTACTCACTAATTATTAAATAAATTTTTCTGAGTACTAATTTTGGTACAATTTTAGAGTTTAATATTTAAAGTTTCTCTATTAGAAATTAAATTAATTTTTATGTCAAAAGTATCTAATAGTGAAAAAGTGTATTGCATAATAAATCTTAAAAAATAAAATTTTTTTTATTTTGAATAATTTCATATATTACTCAACCTCGGCGCCATCCGTTGTACCTTAGCTATTTGCATTGGTGTCAACTGTTCAAGTGTTCTTATGGTTTCAATCCCCCTTGGGGTTCGCTTCTTATATTTTTGCATATTACTTTAGTTCTTATTTGTTTATGTCTTCCCCCTAGGGCGAAAGGCAACATTTTGAATGTTGGCCTAAAATGCAAATAATTTCACACTTTTACATACACACGTGAACTCAAACACACTCACACACACAGACACGCACACACTCCCAGAGGCAGACACATTCTCTTTTATATGAAATGTCACATAAATTTACGACACTTTTTATAGTTTCCCTTGGTTATTTTGTTGTTGTTTGTTTTTTACTTTTACCTTTGACAAAAACTAAGCTAAACCTCACCTTTGGCGATTTATGTACGACGTTTTATTTTTTTTTATTTTACGAACTATTTGCTAAAGTTAAATGTGAGACCAAAACAAACAAATATTGTACATAAAAAACAAGAAGACAGCAACAACAACAACAACAGGAAGCACTTTAAAATGTCAAAGGGATGTCAGCAGCAGCACCAACAGCGGCGGCGGCTCAGTCGCAGCGCAGTCAACGCTTTTTGTAGGCACTTAAAAGTCGGACTGCCTGTTGTTGTTGTTGCTGTTGGAGCTAATGATGCCTGCAGCTTTGATAAAGGCTCCGGCATCATTCAACGGTTTTATTGCACGTTTTATGTCTCGAGCATAAAAGGCGAAATACACTGTTAAAAATACATATATATATATATATATATATATAATATATGTGTGTATACAGGCTGCTTTGATATGCTGTTTACTCTTGTGCAGCTGGGAAATCTATGTACGAAAGACGAGTGAATGGATAGAGAGAAATATATATACACTATGTTTCTATATATAGATATTTCTACCACTTTTTCAATAATATACAAAGGAAAGAGAAGTATGAAGTAGAAAAGTTATTTTCGGTAGAGCTGCTAGACTGAAAAATATGACAAAGAGTTCTGTGAAATTAGCAGTTTTATGAGAAATATAACAATAATATAATATAAATGATGAATGATGAAATGATGAATATAGATGACTAAAGGAAGGAAGGATAGTGACTATTGTGTAGAACTATCGAAATATATATGTCATGATGGAAGAATATACATATATATGTCAGATTATTATGCTTATTAACTGCGAAATATTGATGGTCAACGCTAGGTTACGAAATGAGAAGATTATATTGGTAAGAGGTGTCCGACGGCTTACGAATACATATGTAAAACTAAATTAAAGTAAATATATGCAACTTACATTTAACCCAATAATCAGATAATATTCTATCAAGTATCTTAGAAGGGAGATAGGAACGAAATGTTTTATTAATCATATTTCAGTTGCAATGAATAAAACAACATCTATTAGTGGTTTTTATAGACTTACTGGGATATATGAGATTAAGAGGCAGAAAAGCAGGCAGAAAAGGAAATCATGTTTTCAGTCTAACTGTTTCTTATTTATAGATAGTCATAGATTGAGAATTGGAAACGGGGTATGCAATGCGGATGAAATGAGAGAAAAATAAAGTACAAATTGAATATTGAAGATATGTAGAGCGGTAGTAAAGATACGAAAAAGATACATATATCGCAGTATATTCTTAAAACTCCGAAATTCATAATAGCTATATGTAACTTAAAAACTTATTATGATAACTATATACATTGTAAATAGGTCCAAAAAGATATACATTAGATACATTTTCTTTTATATACAATTTTGAAAACATTTTCGCTCAGTGTATCTTTTACAAATTGTCCCAGACTTCTATTATAGTTAACACTGATTCCGAGTTTTGTGATATGAATATTGTTTTGAGCCATATGCTCATATAATACGAATTTTTCTTAGTGTAGACTTTGTTACGTAGCATACTTTTTGGGGCGCAGCTTAGCATACTTTTTGGATCGTTTCGTTACTTACGATTTTATGATGCAGCGCTGAGAGCTCCCGTTCGGTGACCCTTCGACTGGCTGCCTCGCGTCGTCGCTGTCGGAACTGGCTGTACTTGTAGGCCAGCATAACGCCGGGCAGGGCGAGCGCCTCCAGTGGGGATTTGCGTCCAAAGGGCATCCTTGTCGGAGATGGTGAAGTCCTCGTCTGCTTGGTGTTGACTTATTGCTTGCTGGTTATTGACAATTGCTTATGCTCGCTCTCTGTCTCCCTCTTTCTGTTTATCTCACGCTCTCACTCTCTTGCTCACGCTCTCTCTCGTTCTTGTTCCGGTTAGTGTCTCATTATAAAGATTTTGCAAGCAGAACAGAAGCTAAGCATTGTGTTCCTTTGTTGTCAGACAGCACTCAGTCCACTTGCTTATCGACTCGCACAGTTTTTCAATTCAATTTGTTTTTCCGTTTTCTTCGCATGCTGCAATTCACTTTGCATTCGATTTTGCAAATAGCCTGTGAAAACAATTTATCATGTGGGGCTCAACACGTTGATTGCATCCACACTCGAGTCTGAGTGCGTTGTAAGTGTTTTTGATATTCCCCCAACGGGCGGGTCGAATGGAGAGGTCGGAAGGATGCCACAACTACGGAATGTCATGTCCTGAGTATTTACCGATGCTCGAGACATAAATTGTGTTTTGCAGATGGCTTTCGCCCCGAAATCGACATGGATTCGTTTTTTATGGCAATTGAGCCTTATGGGGGGCATGTGTAAGCGCACGAAAATAATATTGAATGAAGGCAAAAGCTTTTACTGGGAGCTAGCTCTAGTACGCTGGGACGAATGAGGGGAAGAAACAATTGACGTTAACTATCTTAAAGCACAATATTTGAAGTTTTTCTTACTGATTTAATTTAACAATAAATATTTCAATATATGTTAGAGTTATGTGATAGAGTCCCTAATCCATGTTGTATAGTTTGTTCAATGAGCACTAATATCAACTGTGGCTCTCACGGTGTTGCTTGATGTTAGTGCGAAGCTGACTTGGCAAATATACCCACTCCCCAAGGAAAATGGGCAGATACGCATACTCGATGCATCCAGAGCAAATACAAAATAAAAGTGTTCTAATGTTATTTAATGTGCCGATAAATTTAAAAAAATAGTTTTTGGTCCAATCTATGTAAGACAACCAATGTCACACAAATACATGGAGCCAAGAGTTGGGTAACAACTTTTACTACTCTTTACAAAAATATTTATAATATATTTATTTCTCGTAGGAAGGTAAGAATGGAATATGCTGAATAGAAATTAAATATTAAAGCTTTTTATTCTCGATAACTGCTTTTGACTATATACACACAATTTCGAATATATCTATCAATGATCGATCCAAATACAACTATAAATTAAGAGAACAAGTTTCCTTGCCAAAAGCAAAAGCTAAATTTGAGCAACAGAAATATGAAAGAGAGCTCAGTGAAAGCATCACATTTTGCCATTAATAGTCTAGCCTTATAATGAGCACTCAATCCCAGCAAACAATATTAAACAATTTAAGCAATCGTTATAGCTCTATGCTTACTATAGATACGAAAAATTTTAAGATATTTCAATTTGAAATAAAAAAAGAAAAAAATAATTTGCAAAATATATATTTAATTATTAAGTATATTAAATACAAATTTTAATTTAAAATTCATAATTGAATATTATGCATATTAAATTTGCATCAAAGCTGACACATATTAACAATTGAAACAGAAATTCATATTTCAATGAACATTTGAATGTCATTATTTGATAGCTGGCAATTTAGATGCGAACAATTGAAACAATTTGACTGGGACCATTCAAATGGTCATTTGCTTGGCTTAGTTTGGTCTAGGACTTGGGGACAGGGGTTGCTCCTAGCAAGGGACGCTTGTCATTATTTGCCAGAGCCCTGGCATTAGAAAGTCTAATAAATTTATGCTTTGGCCTTAGACAGTATCAAATTACAAGGCGAAGATGAACATTAATTTCAATTAGAAATCGCACGCAAGCGAGACACATACACGCACGCTTTCTATCTCCCTCACACACATACACACACACACACACACACACAAATAGACGCACATACACGCTGTAAATCACAGCAAAGGCTGCGCAGCGGGAGGGCTGTACGGGGGCGTGCCAAAAGAAACTGTCACTGATTACACGCTGCGTTTAGTTTGACTTTTATTTTTATTTTAGTTAAGCTACTCAAACACACACAGTCACGCACACACACACACACACACATAGTTAAAGGCGCGCGCGAGGTATGGCGTGTGCGAGCGAGACAGTGTTAGTTTTTGCGCACTTTTTGTTTTTCACTTCGCTTCCACGTGCCACGTGCGTCGGCGACGAACGCAGAACGTTGAATGTCGCACAGAAGCTTCGCCGTTTCCCACGCAACCAGCGCTGGAAGCTGCGTAACTAACACTGTGTACGTTTACGTGTGTGTATATATGTGTGTGTGTGTGTGTGTGTGAGCGTCGCAGTTCCAGCGCTGCTGCTGTAGCTGAACTCGCTTCCAGTGCGGATTGTTTATGCTAGCAGCACGCGACTCGCTCGCATTGCGTTGCTTTCGCAGTTACTTTTTATGAATTGCCTTTTGCTCTTGTATTTTGTAGTTGCATTCTCAACTTTATGAACTGGAAAATTCGCTTCACTTCTGCCTGCAACTCACGAATTTGGCTTTAGTTTTCGGTCTCTCGCACGTTACGTATACGCCGCGTGCGCCGCGGTCGTGCAACATGCAGCGTGGCGCCTTCGCAGACGACTGCGGCCAACGTTCACGCTTCCAGCTGGCCAAAGCAAAGTCAAAGCCAAAGCCAAAGCAACGCGCAAAGCAGATGCGCAGAAGCTACTCGCATGCGGTTAGCCGGCAAAAGTTTATTTTTCATGTATAACAGTTGGCAATTTTGTTGTAAACAAAACGTCATCAAATTATCCATGTGTGTGTGTGTGTGTGTGTGTGTGCATGTGTGTGCTTGGGTGTAAACAAATCACAGACTGGGGGCACATTTACAGTTGTCGCAGTTCTCAACATTTCCAGCAGTTTTTGCCTTTTGCGGTCAATTTGCAACAATTCAATTTTATGAGCCCTTGTTAATTATCGCTTGGGCCTTGTTCTGCTAATTGTTGTGGCTTTTTATTAGCCCTTCTGTGGCAGGCCACCCTAAATTTGTGGGTCTAATAATAATGCTCAACAAATGGCCAAGAATAGGAGAACAAATTAAGCTGAATATGATAACATAATATCAACATTTTTCGATTCTTTATACTAATTACTTACATTTATAATCATTTTAAAATATTATTTTAAATATTATTTTACATTTTATAGTAATAATAATATGATAATAATATGAGTATATTATTATTATTATTTATTTATTTATTACTATAAAATGCTAAATAGTTTTTTAAAATGATTATAAAAGTAAGTAATTGGTATAAAGAATCGCAAAATGTTGTCATATTAAGCTTATGTTAAAATATGTTAAAATGAAGCTACGTGTTGCTGGAATATTATTACCATCTCAAGTTTCGTCAACATTGTGCTTACAATGCTGTCGCAACAAATTCTCATTGTTTCAAGAACAGGTTTAAGATATAGTTGCAAAAGCAACATATTCAAAATGTTGCTGTAAGCTAGCAACATATCCAAACGAGTTCACGTCCAGAGACTCATGGTTAAAATGTTCCAGCAGCATTAGCTAGCAACATAACGAGTTGGCGCCTTAAGAACATGTTTACAATGCTGCTACAATATATAAAAACGTGTTGCCAGCAAGCTACTATCTTAAAATGTTGCGATAGAATTAGAAATAAAATTATTTCGTTTGCCTATAAAAAGAACATTGAATGAAATGCATTGTTAATAACTATCATTCTTATTTCACTAAAGCTTTAAAATATTTTAAATGAATTGATCTGCCAATCAGCATTGCTGCAGGTTGCCAGATCTTCACCACCATGATCCGTAAGCTGCAGAAAGAAATTCAAATAACATTCTAATTTCTGTGTACCATTTTAAGTAACAGCATATGTTAGCTTACAGCAAATACAACACGTTCACACACCCGCACACAGTTGCTGCAGATCAATAGCTTTTAAGAGCGCAGGTCAACGAAGCACCAACAACTACAGCAAATCGCCAATTGCCCAAACAAAACGGCAAGGTAAAGAAAAGCCAAACTAATGTTATCAAAGTCACTGGAAAGCAAAGTCACGCTAAACTGTGCTACAATTGGTCAAACTGTTCTATGCCCACTGAGCGCAAGCCCTCTCTCCCTCTCTTCGTCTCTCTCTAGAAAGTGAGAGCGAATGCGAGCGACTCTCTCGCGTGGCCTGCTTTGCTAAATGCAAAATTGAAAAAAAAAAAACATACCCAACCAATGCGAAGACAACAACAAGGCGACGCTATGGAAATGATGACGTAAATTGAAAGCCAGCTACAAAAACAATAGCAACGGCAAGAAATTCTATTTGCATTGTTCTTGTGTCTGTCCATTGGTTCGCTTCCAACATTTGTCTGTCTGCCACGCAATGTGCTCAGGTGTTGCAGTTGTAGAAGGGAGAAGGGAGAAGGGTGAGGAGAGAGGGGCTACTGGGCTGCCTGCCGCTTGTTTGTCGAGCATTTGTCGATGCGAGCAAGTGCACTTCACAGACACATAGACACATACGCACACACAGACACGCGGGCATTCGACCAGTTGCCAGCCCATTTCTAATGACATTTGCTTCGCTGTTTCGCGGGCGCTTTTAACGACTCACTGACAACGCTACTATTTCCGCTTAACTGCGTCGTCTCTCTGAGATGGGCGCGTGTCGTGACACGAGCAATTAGTGTTTGCATATTAAGTAACACGCGAATCAAGGCTGGAGCTAATAAATCGTAATAGCAAATATCTAAAAATAACTTCAAAGCTTTCCCAATCGACTTTTTGTTATTCCTTATTGGATGGAACGCCAAAAATAGTTGAATTTGTGTGCGAGATTAAAGCGTGAGTTATTAAACATTTATGAAAATTAGAAAACATTTATCCCAAAAAAGTAATCAAAATAATTTATTTGTAAGTTTTTTTATTATTAAATTGTTATAAATTTGTTTTTATCTCGATCAAATTTCTTAAATGTTTGTACTAATTACTTTAATCAATGCTTGGAAGATATGTAACGTGGTCTAATGTAAATTTATTTATAATTTAATTGATAGTCACATTTTCCCGCCAATATAAAACCTTTTTAGTCCACTCAATTGCCATCACGCTGCCATCTCTATACCTTAACGGCATTCGCTTTGGTCCACGTCACAATTTCTGCTGGTCGTTCAGTTTAATTTTTTTTTCTATCTTCTTTGGGTTCACTATGCAGCAGCCCGCAACCTGCAGTTGGTTTATTTGTTTCGCCTGTTTGTTTGCTGTGTGTGTCCTTCGCAGCAAATCCACTCACTCACACACGCACATAGAGACAGACAGACACACACATACGTATACTGTAGCGCGTGTCTCATATTTCGTTGTGTGCGTCCTTAGAAACTTTTGCACTTTGTGCTCAATTTGGCTTTTTTGTTGCGTTTTGCTTTTCTATTTCTATTTTTAGGCCGCACAGCTCGTTGCACATACACACACACTTGCGCACTCATACACACATGCTAAGGTTAATGGATTTTCTTGGCCAAAACACGTTGGAACTGGAGAAACTGCGATATCAATCATACGCCATGTGTTCGCCGCGTCCTACTAAACGCATAAATTAATCAAGAATAGCATACAAATAGACGAAAGAGTGGCAGAGAAGAGAGGGACAGTGAAGTAAGGAGAGAAAGAAGAGGAGAGAGAGAGAGAGAGAGAGAGAGACACTGCAGATAGTAAACCTCTGCCTCTTCTGTCATTGGCATTGTCCAAGTTTGTTGACGTCCCCGTTCACAGACAGCCATTGACGTCACTGACTGCACATGCACATCACACATACGCCACATGTGTGTGTGTCTGTTTGTGTGGGTGAGTAAGGCAGCAGTAGCAGCAGCAGCTGCATGCCTCCGATTGTCGCATTGCAATGATGCCAAGCAACCAGCATATTCCCCTGACCTTACTCAAAATTGTTTACACTTATCTTTGGCAAATGTTTGCACAAAACTTTTGCCCAATCGCCCATTTGAACAAAAGGCAAAAACTTTTTCACAAACGAACCTTTTGAGCTGCCTTAAATTGCTTTTGGAATATTAATTAAAATTCTCACAAGACTTAGGCAAATATAAACTCAATATTTATTCACCTAGCAGTAAATTGCAAACTTTATTTGCCAAATTGTAACAGAAAATAGAGATAAAAGCTAAGTGAAAAATGCATTTTAATTCGATTTTACAATTATTATTTTCGGAGAGAATCAATTTAGTTATGGGATAAGCTAGATAAATACTAGAAATATAATAAGGATTGCTTAAAAATAAAGTCAAAATAAATTATATAATTTTAATTTAATTTTATATAAACAAGTAAGAAAACTCTAGTCGAGACCGCTCGACTAGGGTATACCCTGAACCCTGCGAAGAACCGCAATTCCAAGCAATCTCCGTTTCATTAATATACATAACTATATATATGTTCATTACAAGCAACACATACACATACACATACACATACACATACACAGGCGCACACACACACAAACGCCAGTCGGGGCGTCAGCTGTTCTTTGGCTGCTATTTGCATGGCAATGTTATGGAAAATTAAATGTTTAATAACTTGTTTTCTAGAGCAACGATTTTGATCAAACTTGTTGGACGTGATCATGTCATCCATAAGCATGTATGTGCTAAAGCACAAGTTTTTAGTGTTTGACATACGGGAGTTACAAATTTGAGGCGAAGGGGGCGTGGCATCCAAAATTTAATAAAAACAGAAATTGCGTAAGACCCAAATAACACTAAATGCAAAATTTGGAGACTCTAGATATAAAGATGAATTATATAGAATTATATAACTGAGCATCGATTTCGTTTTTAATCGATAACATTAAAATTAAGACAGTTATCGATTTTTTTTAACAAACTCGATCTTTTCGTGATATACAGGAACCTACATAAAAAATTTCAAGTCTCTAGCTCTTATAGGTTCTGGGAACGACGCGTTCAAGTTTCTAGCTCTTATAGGTTCTGAGACGACGCGTTCATACATACGGACAGACGGACGGACAGACGGACAGACGGACATGGCTATATCAACTCGGCTTGTCTCCCTGATCAAGAATATATATACTTTATGGGGTCTGCCACGCCTCCATACATACGCCTTTCAACAAAAACATTATTCATGATTTCCCATTTTCAATGGGTTCAGGGTATACAAAATTATGTTACCTTTAAAATCTGTGTAAGAATTGTATTTAAAGTTAAAATATACATTTCAATCTTTGTAAAAAAAAGCTTATAGCAATTTAAATCATATTCAAATTTCTTTTAAATATTTCTTCTTTTTTTTTTGACAAACAGTTTGATCAATTCTTTGACTGAAAACTCTAATACGAATTCAGGAATTTTACCCTTAACTGTACGTATTCTCGTATCGAAAACAAAATAATGCCGTCGAGTCTGGCTCTTTGTCTCTGTTTCTCTCCTAATTATCTATTACCAGGTCGAGGATTGGGTTTAGATATGTAGACGTATGTATTTGGGGAAGCTCTCTAACTGCTGCGTTGCAATACTTGATGGGCTTCTTCTATTCAACAGCATATGAGGGTCGACTGCTGCGCGTCAGTCGATTTTGGTGCTTGGCACAGCGCAGTTCGCCATACGGAAAATAGTTTTCTAAACCTCTGGCGCCTCGATCCTTGAAGCTATGGCTGCAGCAGCTGTGGCCACTCCCGGTGCTACGGTACTGCCCTCGAGCGCTGCCGCTTCGGGCCCAGCGCCGTTGAAGGTGCCCGCTGCAGCAGGTGCGGGCAAGGTACCGCTGAATCAGGTAGAGATCGCCGGAGAAGCAAATATAGTGAACTACATGAAGAATCGCTTGCGCAAGGGCGCAATGAAGCGCAAAGGCCTGGAAATAGTGAACGGACATCACTTTGCGGTGCGTTTCTTCAAGCAGCCCACTTACTGTGGCCACTGCAAGGACTTCATCTGGTAAGTGAGCCGTCGACCGAGGAACCACAGCCACAACCACAGCAACGACAAGCAAAGCACAATCGGAGCAACCACAGCGACAGCCACGACCCATTTATTCGTGACTCGATGATTGTGCAAGGGTTTCTGTCGGTTATCTTCCCTATGAAAGCCCTGGGCAGAGGGCATAATGAACTCCTTGAGATAAGCAGAAATTGGTATTTAACTTAACTGTTAGTTATGGAAACGACAGACAGTTGAATATACTTACATTTCCTGAATGATGAAAAAACTCTTCAATTTCAGAATTTCAAATAAGGCTCGAAGTGTTTCAAAAGACCACTTTTGTTCTGACAATAAAATAGAATCAGAATGTTTTCCAAAGTGTGGAATAAGTTTCAAGAGTCAAGCTTAACGAGTGCTCTGTAAGCTTTAAGTTATAAATTTCTCGAAGCCAATTCTCAGCTACAGGGTATCGGCTCGCCATTGATGTTCGACTAGAACACTTAAACTTTTTGCTGCTGTGGTTATTTCTGTTGTTGCTGGCGGTGCATCGCCTAATTAAATTAGCGCTCTGTAAGTTGACACGGTATGTTGCTTTCTTTGCATTGTTGCATGCACCGCAAAAACGGCGCCGGATTTCAGGGGCTTTGGAAAGCAAGGTTTTCAGTGCGAGGGTAGGTTGTAATGTTAATCCGTGAATAGCGTAATCTGATGAGCTGCAATTGCCACACAGAATGCCGCTTTAATATACATCAGAAATGCTGCAAGTTTGTGGTGTTCAAATGTCCCGGGAAGGACACCGACTTCGATGCCGACTGCGCGAAGGTGAAGCACGGCTGGATCTCCACCACCTACACCACGCCCACATTCTGCGATGAGTGCGGCATGCTGCTGCACGGCGTTGCCCATCAGGGCGTCAAGTGTGAGAGTGAGTACGAGGAGGATCACGATCCTGAGTGCTACGTGTACGACTTGTTGCCTTTGCAGACTGCAATCTGAATGTGCATCATCAGTGCCAGGAGCAGGTGCCGCCCATGTGCGGGGCGGACATTAGCGAAGTGCGCGGCAAGCTTCTGCTCTACGTGGAGCTCAAGGGCAACAACCTCAAAGTGGATAGTGAGTGTAAAGACAAGAATCATATTCACTCCACTACATAAATCTCTACTCCCACTAGTCAAGGAGGCGGCTAACCTGATACCGATGGACACCAACGGATTTAGCGATCCTTACATTGCCGTGCAAATGCATCCGGATCGCTCTGGCCGTACTAAGAAGAAGACCAAGACCATACAGAAGAATCTTAATCCGGTGTTCAATGAGACCATCACTTTGTGAGTAATTTGAATTCATTCATATGATGAGTCCTCTAGATCCTTTTTCGCAGTGAGCTTCAGCCGCAGGACAGGGATAAAAGACTGCTGATTGAGGTCTGGGATTGGGATCGAACATCTCGCAACGATTTTATGGGATCCTTCTCATTCAGTCTGGAGGAGCTGCAAAAGGAGCCCATCGATGGCTGGTACAAGTTTCTCTCCCAGGTTGAGGGCGAGCACTACAACATACCCTGCGTGGATGTCATCAACGACATGGCACGTTTGCGTGATGAAGTTCATGTGAGTCATCCCTCCACTAGTTCATCCCTCCACTAAGTCAAGTCCTTTAAACTCCAGCACGAGCGTAAACCCAATGAGAAGCGCCGCATGGACAACAAGGACATGCCGCACAACATGAGCAAACGGGATATGATACGCGCTGCCGACTTCAACTTTGTCAAAGTCATTGGCAAGGGCTCCTTTGGTAAGGTGTTGCTCGCCGAGCGTCGCGGCACGGATGAGCTATATGCAGTTAAGGTCCTGCGTAAGGACGTCATCATTCAAACAGATGATATGGAGCTGCCCATGAATGAGAAACGCATCTTGGCCTTGTCGGGCAGACCACCCTTCCTGGTTGCCATGCACTCCTGCTTCCAGACCATGGACCGCCTCTTCTTCGTCATGGAGTATTGCAAGGGTGGAGATCTCATGTACCACATGCAGCAATACGGCCGCTTCAAGGAGTCGGTGGCCACGTAAGTATTAGTGCAGCAATCCCTCGATATAAACTTTATCATTCTTGTCCCTTACTTAGTTTCTATGCCGCGGAGATTGCTATCGCTTTGTTTTTCCTCCATGAGAATGATATTATCTATCGCGATTTGAAGCTCGATAATGTGCTGCTGGATGCGGAGGGTCATGTTAAACTAGTCGATTTCGGTCTAAGCAAGGAAGGCGTCACGGATCGGAATACCACACGCACCTTCTGTGGCACACCCAACTACATGGCCCCAGAGGTACAGAGGACTATTCTTGACTGACAGATCCTTTACCATACTAACTAGATCCCATTTAGATTGTCAGCTATGATCCTTATTCCTCATCGGCGGATTGGTGGTCGTATGGCGTGCTGCTCTACGAGCTGATGGCGGGACAGGCTCCATTCGAGGGCGACGATGAGAGCACTATCTTCCGCAATATCAAGGACAAGAAAGCTGTGTTTCCCAAGCACTTCTCGCAGGAGGCTATGGATATTATTACAAGCGTAAGAGCTAGCAGAAATTATGGGAGTTATTTACTCACTTGGCTTTTTATCAAAAGTTTTTGGCCAAGAAGCCCAACAATCGTCTTGGTGCGGGTCGCTATGCCAGGCAGGAGATTACAACCCATCCTTTCTTTCGCCTCATCGAGTGGGACAAGGCGGAGGCCTGCGAATTGGAGCCACCCATTGTGCCCAGAATTGTTGGTATTTGGCTGTTTAACATAGCTCAATAGCTAAATTATATATTTGTAGAAACATCGCAAAGACATCAGCAACTTTGATGAAGCTTTTACCAAGGAGAAAACAGATTTAACTCCAACCGACAAGCTTTTCATGATGAATTTGGATCAAAATGATTTTATCGGCTTTTCGTTTATGAATCCCGAGTTTATAACCATTATCTAAATGTAAAAGCATCAGTCAGTAAAGCTTAACAAATGAAAATAAAAGCTAAAGGTCGCAGTTGAAAACTACCACAAACTGCGTAAAGCTCTGTATAACACTATTCGGAAGCTTTAAGTTCGAAAGGGAAGTTTAACATTGGGTTAACATTTAAGAGCGAGCTTTTCTCTCTTTGCTATCTTTGCTGACGTGCCTAATTAGGTTTTCACGGACCCAGATAGTAAACGAAAACAAACTCGCACTCCCGGACGAGCTGCCACTGGATAGAGTCGTCGTCGTCGTCGTCGCCCAGTCGAGCTGGCTCAGGTGAAAGCTAACCGTGGGTACGCGCCTCCCCTGAACTTTAACCTTCAAAAGGGGAAGTTGAGGCGTACGAAATATGTTAGGGGAATTGCCGCTGGTCACGAGAAACTCACCGCACATCTTTGAAGATGTTCAGCTGACTGGCAGGGAGACCTGTGCGTATACGTAATGTCGTGTTACTTACGTTACGCATACGCCGCCGTTGACAATCGCAAGCACTTGGCTAATTGACTGAGCTGCTGTTAAGTGATGAACTGCCTGCCTGCCTGGCTAGTTTGAAGCCTGCCTGAACACGCCAATTTGACAGCAGCTGTCAAATCTCGTTTCATTTGAGGGTTAACTTGTTGCTCTGGCTCCTTCGGCCAGGACTCGACAATTAGCCGAGCCATATTGGATTCATTTCGCACTCGCCTATTTTGGCCCCGCTGAAATTGCTAGCCGCGCGCTCAGCTGTAAAATTTCTCGCAAATTGTTTTCGGCTGCCCTCAACTCTCACACACGCTCACATGCCTTTTGCTTTATTGTGGGTTTTTTACTTGTAAACTATGGCAGCTGCGCGGCTTTCTATGGCATAGCCGACCCTGCCGCAAATTTTGTTTATGGGGCGTGCCCGCAAATAGTTTTTGGGCATGGCCAAATATTTCCTCTTTCTCGGACATTTTAATACAAATTCCATAACACAAACGATCCTGCGCAAGGAAGGCCAAGCATTTGAAATTGCGCCAAAAGCCAATAAACGTAGCATGACCCCCGACCAGCCCCAGCCACCGTTAGCTCTGCAGTCATTTGACAAGCAGTTAGTTCTATGCAGCTTGATTGAAGGTCCTTTAGTTTTATTAATGGGTTCGTAACGCTCAAGCCGTAAATTAAGTTGAAGAATACTTGGTGTGTAATAAAAGTTGATGTGCTCAGAGAAATTATCAGGGGTTGTTTTCTTTGTAACTTCCTCGACCTATCAGTACTTTAAGAACGTATAATGGTGGTAAGAGACTGCATACTTGTAAGTTCTTTTAGAGGTTCGTATTGGTTTGGGAAATAGTTTTCAAGAAAGAGCGTTTAGATTGCAATAAGATTGTGCTCAAAAAGTGAAATGATATCTTTCGATTTTATCATTAATTTTAACTGACAGAATATGTACATATATTATGATAGAACATACATACGAGCAGAAAAGTTGTACCTTTAGAAAAGTTATTAAAATTTTTGTCATCAGCTATCAGCTAAAAGATTTCAGCGTATTCTTTTAATTAATTAGAATGAACTTAAATAAATTCGTTACATTAAGTGTTGAAACTCAACCCCAACTTCAGCTGAAAGAAGAGTCTATAAATCACTATCTTTTGAATATAACTCATTATATTTCTTCATCAATCTTATCCATAATAATAATTGATTCACGAATCATTTAAAAAACATTTCAAAACACTTTCAATGTTAGAGTATCTAAGCTTCGAGTTGCGCACTTTAATGGGTTTTCATTTTCTTTTATTTTCCGCATCGACGCCTGACTTGAAAGCTGTTTGCACTCTATTAGTGGCAATTTGCAGTTTTACGTGGACTTTTCGGTGGCAACGTTTGGGTAACTGGTTGCGTTTCAATGTCCTTTGGCTGCACATCGTCCTTGGTGCCATTTCCTGCCATTTGCTGGCTACGCCAGCCACAACATGTGACTGCCCTCCACTGGGTGGCTGCAGAAACGACACTACGCATTAGGATGTGCTAAAGTGCTTAACCGAACATAAATAATAGCACAGCGCATGCAGACACAGAACCATTGTGAATCGTCCTAGGTGTTCCACTGCCTGTGGCAACTGCCAACTGACAAGTGGCGAGTGGCAAACGAAAGCTGTTGCGCAACGAAAAGAAGAAGAAGATGGGAACAACAACAGAAAGTGAGCAGGCCACGCCTCAGTGTGCCATCGCCTACACAGCTTTATAGGTTTCAGCTGATGTGGCTAATGAAGCCTTGACCTTCCAGAAGATAAATGTGTAAAATAGATGGAATGCGAATACTCCACGTCCAGACTATCACATATAAATCAGCTTACAAAGATTTCCTACGTTCCGACCGAGACTTGGGCATAAACCTCAATTAGGAGCTTAGCCCCTGTGACAAGTGACAGTCTTAGCCCATCCTATTTGTTCTCTTAAGGGTTAACGAAGCTAAAATACTCTAACATGGTTCGGCATGTTTAGATAAGAATTAAAACGTAACAGGGCTGATTGATTGCTTACATCACAGCAAGACCAAAAGTTACATAACTGGATGGGTCAACAATCTCAGACAGAAGGTCGATGTTTTTAGAGGTTGTGTCTGCAGACATACAGAATATACAAATGTATATAATACATATATATTAAATAAATATAAATATATATAAACGCTTAAACTAAAAAACTAACAAAACTCATACGGAGAGGAAGGCTCATCATCTATTGGCAAGATAAGTTTCTCTAAGTGACGAAATTCGTGAATGAAAGAATGTATATTCATGTTCTTCAAATAGTGGAAGACATATATCTAAAGTAATGAGCTTATTGCATAGTATAACATAGATTATTCTTATAATTGCATGATTAACTGATTGAAAGCCGAGGAATTACCTGAATTGTTTAATCTAAAAGCCTAAGTTCAGTTATGGTCCTTCCAAGTCTGAATGAGTTTGAAGAAACTAAGTATGCTGATATGAAAAAAATATAATTCCGCAAGAAACTTAAGTTAAATGAAAATAATAATAATAAATATAAATATTAATTTTAGATGAAGTAATTTTAAATATAATTTAAATTGAATCTCTCCATCAGCCTCAATATAGCCACCATCCCATTCGACCCTCGTTCGATATTCAAGCTTCTTCTTTCAGTGAGCGTATGAATAGAGCAGCATTTATTTTCAGTTGAGCTAACATTTTCATGCATAACAAGAGTTTTCCTGGAAAATCACATGATCTTGAATGAAAGACTGCCTCGGTACATTAAAGCGAACGGCGTCTACTTTGTATTTGACAAATAAATATGCGCATTTTGGTTTTCTTTTTTGCGTTTTATATATTCATATATACGTACCTTTATATGCATATAGAGTTTTGCGATATGTGCTTCTGACAGGCAGCGGAGGGATATGCAAATCGCTGCGCTCCATTGGCGAGAGCAGCGAAGCCTGTCGCGAGTCCTGGCTTAAAAGTTGAAGCGCTGCACTCAACAAATTGCCAAATGCAACTGCAGCTGGCTGGCTGGCGGGCTGGCAAGAGAGCAACAACAGTGAACGGATAAAAGCAAACAAGGACACACGGCAACAGTTTGTTTGTCAAAGTGTTGAAAAGCGCGCGCGCCTGAGGGAGCCCAAAAGAGTGGCAGGTGCATAGACAAAAAACAAAAAGAAGCATGTTTGCATAGCGGATGAGGGGCGACAGGACGAGCGGCGTGACACTTTAAATATTTAGGCAGCATTTAAAGGTCCCCCAAAACAGCAACAACAACAGCACCAGCAAAAGCTTGAGCGGCAAGAGACATCCCAAGTAATGGATGTAGCTGAAGCCCATGAAATTAACTCACAGGATCAAGGCTTCATTGTCGCAAGGACACATTGAATCGAGTCAACTGCTAATTCTAGGCTATATATTTTGTGGCAATGTCAGTGGAGAGAGAAAGAAAGACAGAGAGAGAGAGAGAGAAAGAGAGAGGGAGAGCTTGTCACTGACTGCCCATCAGCAGCTCATAAAAGCGAACTGGGAAAGGAAGAGAGAAGAAAAGACAAGCAGTCTGTGGCTACGGACAGGCCGGGTGCTCATGCGGAAACGGAAGTGACAGTGTATGAAAAAGATGGACGTCAGCAGGCGACAGCCGAAGCGGGGAGGCAGAGCCGCACAGTGCCTGTATCGTGGCATTGCGCATGGACATGAATAAGAAACAATTCTTATCGTTATCGCTTGCCAGCAACGACCTGACAAAATTCCATGCATAAATATCTAAATAATTTTACACTGGACAAGTTGCCCAACTAAGCGTGCAAAGCACGAGCAGCAAAGGCAGCAGCTAATGCATGAAAATAATAATAAATAAAACACCAACATATATGTAGCTAGACATGTTCAACAAGAAATCTGGAATTAACAGAGCTCCCTGTTGAAAAAAAAATACAGATGTGTATTATAAGTCAAATGAAATGATATACTGTGATATAAAAAAAAAATAAAATAAAATTATTAAAATGTATATATAATAAACCAAATATTCAAGTTATATGTTTATTGATTTTCATATATTTATTTATTTTATTATATGTAATAAAATATTTATATTTTATAATTGATATATAATATTTTTATATTCTATAATATTCTTAATATATTTCATAATTTATATATTATATTCATAATATTTAATCATTTATTTAAAATGTTTTATGAATTATGTATAATATTTATTACACACATAATATTTAAAATTTCCAATTGTAGTCCAATATTTATTTAGGCTATTATAAATTTTATTATAAGCTATTATAAGCTTTAAAACACAAAATAGCTCTCTGAAGGCCTTGAATTGGCATTGTATTAAGTTACTCAACTGTAATGGCCAGAAATAAAATTATGACTTGGCCATAAAAAACGTGGACCATGCAGCTTACGCACTATTTAGGGCTATTTTACTTTCATCAGACTCGTCAAAATGAAATTTTTGCTTTTTATGCGCTGCGGACTTTCTTAGCCTGCTCTTTTTTATTGAGCTGAGCGACGTGGGTTGGGCGTGGCAAATGCGACACGTGTCGAAAAATTATGCAAATAGACAGAAGGAATCAGAGTTCTTTGGAATTATTTCTCGCATATTTGCTTTTATTTGCTTGCTCGCTGTTGATTTAATGCGATGCTGTGAAACATAAGCTGTACTCGATTGAAATAGATATGCTGAAAGCGCCGTGCCACCTTCGACACATTCCTGCAAATGAAACAGTGAAACATAGTTGCGCTTAAAGCTCTTCTGTACTACATATTGCATGCTGGGCTTAAAGCAACGCTCGGGTCATCAATTCGCACACTCAGGCGAGTCGTAAAGGGTCACACACAACTGCTGCAAGCAGGGGCGTTGTAAGGGATTTCAATTGTTGCTGACGGGGGTTAACAATTGAGTTGGGGCTGACAAAGATTAGACAAAGCAGGATTACTGTTCATTTTAAAAGTGATTGAACGAAAATATTGAATAGGTAGAAAGAGGATTACAATTGAGTTTAGGCTGACTAGAATAAAAGATTGTATTTGTGGAAGTAGAAGGTACAAACCGATTAAAAAATATCGTCTACTAATTTACGAGTATTTGTATGTATGAATTAAGTTAAAAGCTGACTTTCTTTTTCCTACAGGCTACTTTTATATAAGAGAAAAAAGCATAGATATTTTTCAGATTTTTTAGACATTTTTAAATAGACTTTGGATTTCTTCTATCGCAAATGGATCGAAAACTAGTTGCAAATGTATTTCAAATTATAATATTTGTAATAGAAAACTTTTAACTATGTAGAATAAGGACTTGAACCTTTAGCTGATATTTAGTCTTCATTTTCAAAGTGTTTTATTTAGGGTGACAATTTTAATTTTATATATTTTCGGCGCATGCCATACATCAATCAATTACATTTTCAATCATTAAAAATCTGCTGCATAATCTATGATGTTTGGTGACCAGAGATATGTCTCATAAATTCTCCATTAAATGCATTTATTTTACATCAAACATTTCGTGAGCTCCTTTCGGTCTCTGGTCACACATTTTATGCGCCTCTGGCTGCTCACACACACACACAAGCACTCACGTGTATTTAGATTTATGTGCATATGTAGTTGAAAGAAACGTGCAAAGATATAGCTTCGTTTCCGCCCCTGCCTCTGGCTGTGCTCGTTCGCTCGCTTATTCCCAATCCCAGTGCAAACAGCGCGCATGAAATAATTATGCAGAGTTTACGTTACGTATGCTACAGGTAGCAACAGTCCCACAGGTAGTAGTAGTTCCCATGGCAAAGTACGCACACACACACACACACACACACACACACACACACACACACACACACACACACACACACACACACACACACACACACACACACACATACACACACACATACCATATCTATAGTTTATGGCATGCGTGTCTGTTCTGTGGGCTCTTTATGCGTTGGCTAACTTTTGTTGCTGTTAAAAAAAGTTCCGCACGATATTGTTGCCCAAGTTAACTCGGCCAACAATTTTATTGTTATCTGCGAGACTGACGTTATTGGTCAATGATATATCCACTGGGCAGTCGCTGGCGTTTAATTAAGAGGAGTGGGTGGGGGAAGCTGGCCATAAACGAATTTATGGCACGCCTCGTCATAAATTTATAAACTGCAATAAAAATAACAGAATCACAAGCAACAACAACAACAACAACATCAAAATAGCGAAAAGTAAAACTGCGCAACGCTAAAATTTCCCGTTGTATAAAAAGCCATCAATAGACAAAGTAACTCGGCTAAGTTGCTCGGTCGTTGCGCCCGTTACGCTTCAGCGCACTTTAAAAGCGCAGCGAACATCAGTCCATATATATATATATATATATATATGTATGTTTACATGTATGTGTGTGCATGTGTAGGTGTATGTCGCCTGTAACGACAGAATGTTAGATGCTTGCATCAAAGCGCTGTCCTGAGCTATTTGGCTCACTTTTATTTCATTTGATTGCTAGAGAGACGCGCACGCGGCGTATGTGTGAGATTGGAAGAGTATATTAAGCATACGACATGTGTAACAGATGCAATTGAAATATACAGATCAGTTGAGCGACAGAGCGACAGAGCGACAGAGCGACAGCGAACTGGGCAAGTGTGCAAGCAAGATTTGAAGCAAAGTAAAAGAAGAGCAAGCTTAATATGTATTAAGAAGAGAGAAATAATGAATAATAGGGATATAGAGATATGTTCAACTGATATGTAAATTATTAGTGAGTATATTTATGTAGGAAATACGATAAGAGAACGAGTGAGGTAGAATGGTATCGCTATGGTGAGAAGAGAAGAGTCAAAGGTAAGACAGAAATAGAAAATAGGCGTGAGTTTATGTGAAGACCCTGAAGAAATATTGTATAAACAGTATAAGTTATATATAATAAGAGACTCAGAATTAAGAATGTAGAAACGCAGAGAAAAAGGTAAAATGGAAAGGAGAACATCAAAACCTAGCAACAAAAGACAAAATTAGGCACAGAGAACTGCTGCCAAAAGAGTGAAGGTAACTTGAAAGCGGAACAGCTATAGCGGTAAAATAAAGAGATTTGTGAAGGGAAACATTAGAAGATAAGAAATGCCAGAGTATTCTAAAAAGAGTAAGGCCGATATTCCCGGCCATAAATTATGACGGTTAAAAGGATGATTGGTGTGCGCGAGGAACATAACTGGATCGCAGCGACGTCGAAAAAAATGTGGAAAAGGCAGTAAAAGGATTCGCTTAAGGGTATTTTATGTCGAGCACTGGAAAAAGTCTAATTCATGCGGATTTTCTATTTGTGCAACTGGTTGTCAATGCTCGGCTCTTAGTGTAATGCGGTGTGTGTATTCGTGTGCTTAATCAGGCGCATAAAAGGACTCTTTTTTGGACATCAAAATAACAACAACAACAACAAATAAATACTGCTGCTGGCTGCCTGCAAGCTATGACCTTCAGGCGCAGCGCCTGGACTTGGTCATGGTATGTGGAAATGTTTATGGCATTACGTGAGCGTTTACACTAAAGGCAGAAGCCGAGGAGCCTCTGGGAGGAGCTAGTCAGGGAAGCAGAGCCAATCCAATGAGCATTTAATAACAAGTAAGAGTGCTCTAGTCGAGACTGCTCGACAAAGAGATCCCCTGAACCCTGCGAAGAACTGTGATTCCTAAGAGCCGCTAACATTCTCCGTTACTTTTATATGTACATATGTACATATGTAGCAAGCAATACATACACACACACAGACGCACGCACAACACTGTTAAAAGATACCATAGGTTATGCAAAGACGAGTTCCGTTACTTTGGCTGTTAATTAACAGGGGTCTTGTGACGTCACAGTTTCCCATTCTGCTCTGTTATCCCAACTGAAGTGTTACTCAATCGTGCACGCACAAGAACACACACACAAGCACGAAATCTGCTAACTGTGCATTATGACTCATCAGCTTCGCTGCTGCTGCAAGACGCCGATAACATGAGATATTAAATGTTTAATAACTTTTTTTCTAGTCGAACGATTTTGATCAAACTTGTGGGGCGTGATCATGACATTCATATGTGTGTATGTGCCAAAGCACAAGTCTCTAGTACTTGAAATACGTGATTTAGCAATTTGAGGCGAAGGGGCAATTTGAGGGCGTGGCATCCAAAATTTAACAAAAACCGAAATTGCAGAAGGCTAAAATAACACTAAATGCAAAATTTGAAGACTCTAGCTAGAAAGATGAATTAAATAGAGTTTTATAACTAAATGAAGATATCGGTTTTTAATCGATAACATTAAAACGATTATAGTTATCGAATATTTGAAACAAACTCGATCGAATCGTACTATACACGAACCTCCAAAAAAATTTGAAGTCTCTAGCTCTTATATCTTCTGAGATCGACGCGTTCAAACATACGGACAGACGGACAGACGGACAGACGGACAGACGGACAGACGGACAGACGGACAGACAGACAGACGGACAGGGCTAAATCGACTCGGCTTCTCTCCCTGATCAAGAATATATATACTTTGTGGGGTCTGCCACGCCTCCTTCTGCCTGTTACATACATTTTCACAAAACCATTATACCCTTTTTTCCCATTTTCAATGGGTTCAGGGTATAAAAATGCACATAAATTCGCTTTTTTTTTGGCTCGTCTTTGCCAGTCGAGGCTGGCCTGGTCGAGTATCTCGGCCTGCGCCCACCTGACGCACACACCTTTCGCCGTTAACTTAAGCGCCAAATTGTTGGCGTTTATTGCCGCTTTAACTGAATATTGCTGCTGTAGCTGATGATGTGGCCACATTATATGGCAAGGCATAATAAATATTTCTTTGCCAAATATTATATGAATGGGAATGTCAGCATTTGCATTATTGCAGCATTAAGAGAGCTCCTTGCGGCTGTTATTTAATTAATCCCCGTAGTGCACTTGCCGCACAGTCCCGCAGCACTTCATTTAAGCGCAGCTGCCAATTTGCGTTGACAAAGCAGCGTGTCGAAAATATAATTCCTTCTACTTTTTTCCCTATATATGTATGTATTTTTTTTTTTTTTCAATTTCGCGAAGCAGTTGTGCCCAGGAGAGAGCAGCAGCACCAGCTGCTATAAAAATGCCTGAAGACAGGCTTCTTGGGGCTGGGGCAGGGGCAGCTGATGGTTAGGTTCTGGTAATGGGGTTGGCAAATAGCGATTCACTGTTGCGTGCATGGCATACCAATGAGACTGAGATACACACGGCCAGGACTAGACTGACAGATAGACACAATAAGATATACAACTACATTAATATACGAGGCGCCTAGAAAGCGTGGGTCGCTCGAGATGTTATGCGTAGGTGCTTTTCGAGGCACTTGAGTGTGACAAAGGATCTTTAAGGAAATTTAAGTAGGAAGGGAGTAGGGATTTAAGCAAAAAAAATCTGCAAAGAGTTGTAGAATATTTGCAATGGAATATAAAGTAAAATGAAAGAGATAGTATATATCTTTTATCCGGCGATTATTCTGTGATTCTACACTAGTTAATATTTCATTCAAATTAAATTGACTCTAAATATGAGTAACTAGTAAGATCCTACTATCCTACTAATATAGCAATCATTTTGCACCTCTTTCTGCCAGTCATATACATAATCAAATATCAATTGAAGCCCTCGCTACATCATATATATATATCCTTTTTATGCCATTTATATATCCACAATCTGGCACATTTTCCACTCTATTCAATAAACCACCTGTCATCAACTTTTGGCGTACTAGCAGCTTCTGTCCCAGAAGCAAAGGCAACCTGAGCGCTCGTCGCTTTGATTAAAAATTCATGCCGTATACGAAATTCAACGTGTGGCAGGCATATTTATACGACTCCATGGATTATACATATATATATATATATATATATATATATATATATATATATATATATATATATATATATATATATATATATATATATATATATATATATATATATATATATATATACACATATGTATATAGACACATTTAATATATACAAGGTATATTTGAAAACTCAGGCTCAAGCTGTTGTCTCTCCTGTTGCTGCTGCTGCTGTTTTTGTTGTAAATGTTAATGTTGCGTGTAAATAATGTAGAGCATAATCAAAGTAAAAGTAAATGCGAGAGTGGCAAAAAGGTCAAGTGCAAAAACAAACAGAAAATAAAAGAGATGAAAATCCTTCCTGACTAGCCTGCCTAACAGAAAGTAAAGGAAATTCGCCTAATTGAATTCAAAGGAAATGCAAATACAAAACAAAACGAATATAGGTATGAAAAGAAAAATGAAATATATAAACGATGCGATTAACGAGCAAATATTTTTCCATGGCCAGCGTAGCGTATACGCAATATGCAAAAGCAAACGAAATTAACAAACAAACAGAAGGATAATGATAAACATTGATAGCACAATTGAACGATATATTTTAAAGTGGATTCAATATGCATTTAAATTCCGTTTGAATTGAGATTTAACTGTGAGCATGATGGGGAATAAGCCATTGCGAAATGGGAAATGAGAAATTGGGAGATCTGAGATAAGACTGCAGCTGAATTTGGTTAGTTTAAGAGACAATTATTTCTAAAGGGACTTTAAATAAGAATTCTATATTAAGATTGACTGCGAAAGCTTAGATAAACTTAAGAACTGAGCTATTTCATTACATAGCCTCATTAAGTTTTACGACCTTGAAGATATTGTTTTGATACGTGATCATTTTAGATATGCTATACAAGTTATTTTTGTAGAAAATACAAAATTACTCTAAAATTGTAAAAATATTATTACACACAAAAATATATTTAGTAGTTTTCATAATGATTTCCTCACATTTACTCACAAGTTTAATTTTCAATAATATTTGATATATGTAAATAATATGAAAGTTTGCGATAGTAGAAGCTGTTTTAATCTATTTGTAAATCAAGCTAAAACAAGTAAGAGTGCTGTAGTCGAGACTACTCGACTAGGAGATCCCCTGAACCCTGCGAAGAACCGCTAACATTCTCCGTTACTTTTATATGTATGTAGCAAGTAACACATACAGACACACACACAGACGCATGAGAGATATTAAATGTTTAAGTTTTTTTTTCTAGACGAACGATTTTGATCAAATTTGTTGGGCGTGATAATGTCATTCATATGTGTGTATGTGCCAAGCACAATTCTCTAGTACTTAAAATACGTGTTTTACAAATTTGAAGACTCTAGCTAGATGATTCTAAATGAATTAGATAGAATTATATAACTAAATGACGATATCGGGTTTTAATCGATAACATTAGAACTATGAAAGTTTCGATTATTTGAAATTAGCTCGATCCTTGCGTGTTATACACGAACCTCCAAAAAAATTGAAGTCTCTAGCTCTTATATGTTCTGAGATCGACGCACAAAAACATTATACCCTTTTTCCCATTTTCAATGGGTTCAGGGTATAAAAGTATATTTTAAACAAATATTTTATGCATAATATTACCTATTTATCTGTGGCCATATATTTAAGGTAATATATTTAAATATTGATTGCAAAACAGTTGATTGTGAGTAAATGCGGGTCTCAATTTAGAGTATTTTATTCTTCTGTAGGCGTTACAAAGAGGGTATAGATGATGAGCTCTCAAACAAAGCTGATGCCTGAGTGATAGAATAAAAGCAATCATTCAATCAATTAACCTTCCAAAGAAGAAAAATAAACAAATTGTATTTTCTTTAATCTACTACTGGATAAATACATACTTCAATTTAAATTTCAGTTTAGAAAACATTTTCTGCATCCTATTCTCTCTCTTTCGAATTCCCCCAAGAGCTGTTAGATCCTTTGTAACGCTTTTCGGATAATGCACTTATTTTGTTCAGCTATTGCACAACAATTAAAGTTGCGAAAGACTTAACTGCAGCTTAGGCTAACTTTTTGTCAGATGGCTTTAGGCCACGTTATTGAGACAGCAAGTTGGCAAAGATGTTCTATAAAGTATAATCGCCATTTACTTATCATAAATCGTTTGAAGGCCAATTTGCAAGTTGATCAGCAAAACAAACTGATGGCTGAGTGCACACAAAAGTGAAAAGTGAAAGCTGAAAAGTGAAATCCGAAAAGTGAGAATGGAATAGAAATTTAAATGGAAATTGTGCTGCCAACTGGCAGAAGTATCTATGCGCACAACAAGCATCAGCTGCGACTGCATCAGTTGCAGGTCGAAATATCTATGTGTATGCAGAAGACAACTTTTTTACTTCAGTGTAGTCTCCCTTCGTTCTCCATTATGAGCAAAAATTGCTCAATTGAAAAGGAAAACGAAGGCGGCTGCAGGCAGCAAGGCAGGCTTTTCGCAGCAAAACTTTTCATTTTTCGGCAATAGAAAAGTTTTTTACTCATGCATGTGTGTTTGTGTGTGTATCCACGTGTGTGTGTATGTGTGTGTGTGTGTGTGTCCCTGACAGTCGTAGCGCAACAATCGAAATAAAAAGAAGAAAAGAAGAGAAATTGTGCGGCTCACCAAAAATCACTGCGAAAAGTGCACAAAAAGCCAAGTTGAAGTTTTTCCAAGTGTGTCCTTACGAAATGCGACAGGATGTGAAGCATCCAGCAGCCTTGCAAATCATTTTTGATCTTTAAGCAAAAGTCAGCTTCTGACAAACTAAAGCGAAACTAAGTCACGAAGTTTACTGAACTATAACGTTAAAATATAATGGAATGGGTTAAGCGTCGCTTTAGTGAATGGCTTAGATGTGCTCTGAATAGCAAATAAAATAATATATAATATAAATAATATATTATATAACTATTTAATAATAAAGAAATATATAATATAATATTTAATATATAATAATATTCATATTAAAATATGAACAACAAGTAAATAAATTATTACTATTAACATGTATTTTTCTTTAATTTGCTTACGAATATACCACTATAAGCGTTGATTCCATTCAATATGGATTAAATTGCCTATTGCAGTACATGAATCTGAGTCTTGCAGAATACAATGCAAAGACTCAAAACGAAATTCACATTTTTTAGTTTTTAGATGTTTATAAAAAACTTTTAAGAGGTTTGTACTTACCCTAAATGCGTTCCTTATTAAATTGAGTGCATTTCATCTATTTTAGAATCGAGCTCAAGTTTTAACTTTTAACTATGAAATTGTGATTGACTAATGAGCTCTTCAATTAAAAAATAATTTTAAGTATTGGCTTAAATGTTGGTGGCTTTCTCTTATGACTCACTGTATAGTTCATAGTTTCAACAGCGGCTTGCAATCCTAGTGTTCCTGTGGTTGAAAAGTTTCTAGTGAGTATTAAAAATTATTTTGCGCCAAAAGAAGGAAACACTTCCGGTCGCAGTTGAGCTGTCAAAAAAATTCCTTTGTCGTCTTGTGCATAATTTTCAATAAAGTGCAGTCGCGGCCGCAAATATTTAATGAGTTGTGGTGAAACTTGTTTGGCAGCCATAAACAAAAACAACGAAAGCAGAAGAGGAAGTAGCAGCAGTAACAGCAGTGGCAGCAGCTGCCGAGCAGTTGCAACGGAAACGGAAATGAGTGAAGAGAAACTGTGTGAACAACGTTTAGCAGGGCACAAAAAGAAGAATGAAAGTGAAAAGAGAAAAGAGAAAAAAAAACAAAATGGAAACAGCGACAGACACAAAAGCGAACCGAATAGAAGAAGCACAGGCTAAACAAGAAGAAGAAGTCAGAAGCAGCAACAGTTCAGCTGTAAAACATTAAATGAAAATGAGGCAAAGGCAGGCAATGGGGTGCAGTGCAGGCCCACGAAGGGGTTGCGGAGGGGCCAGAGGAGGGATGCGAGCTTTAGTTAGGGGTAAACCAGTCACAGCAGCAAACAAATATAAGCCAAGCCAAGGCAATGCTCTCTAGCCACTCACTCGCTCTCCCTTACACTAATGCTACAGGCGTACAAGGCAATGGCATGTTAGTAAGCAAAACATGTTAACGCTAACGTTGGCTTCCCTCATATGTGCGTGTGTGAGCGGTACAAGAACCCAAAGAAGAAACACTGAAACGCTGCAAGGCTGCACGACAAGCCAGGGATAGCTAAAAAAAAGCGAAGTATGAGGAACTTTGAGGGGAGTCTACCGAGAGATGCTCTGTTAATGCTGCCAACGTCTTCCAAAAAGTAAATTTTGTTTCAATTAATTTCATAGACAGCAGCAATGTTTGACATACCTCAACACAAACTAAATGGGTTTTTGCTTAGAAGCAAATTCAAGTTTCACATTTGTTGCGTTGTTGTTCAAGAAATCAGCATCGGATATAAAGATGGGAGAAGGAATTTACTTACCGTGCTTTTCACACAGTTTTTCCAACTGTTGTTAATTAGAAGTAGTAGTTAACTAATACAAGACGTTGAGCTTGTTAACTTAACACAAGTCTGAAAGTTGGAAATGTTTTTTTTGTTAAGTTTGAGCGACCCAAGAATGTCCTGTAACTTCGCTCATATGTATCAATACTATTAAATTTTTGAAAATTTAAGATTTACATTTAATATTGAGCATATACTAAACAACTGTGAGAGTTCTATCTGGCTTGATGCTTTAACTAACTAACATTATATGCTTATGCTATAAGTACTTAAAAAGTAGTTTGTTTCACACTATTTAATATGACTTTCCGTATATTATTAATTTTGGGATATAAAAACTCTATCCAACAAACAATGCGAGTCATCAGAATATCATTCACTTCAAATTCCACATAAATGTTCAATATTTTCCATATCATTTGAGCTATTGTCCCGCAATTCTCTCTGAGTCTGTATTAAGCTTATTAAAATAAAGTAAAAGTGTGCTCTGCATACATTCAGATAATATATATTTTTTTATTTTTGAGCCACAACGATCAGAATGCACAGTTCAAATCTCTTATTTCACAACGCTACTTAACTTACTACTGACTGCTATAAAACTATACAGAGATAAAACTTGCGGTCACTGCGTACAACTCAGCTACTTTTTTAACAGAATTCCTTCATACATATATGTTTTATACAGATATTACACCTTCAACTCTTCGTTCAACTTACCCTTTTCTTCCACGCTCCGAGGAAAGTGCAGGGTATGCATGTAGCGTGTAGATATAATTGTATGTGTTTGCGGCGACCGCAGCTGACAACATAGAAAGTTGGCAGCTAAAACTTGCGCGCAGTTTCCTTTTTTGGTTAAAGCCAACTGCAATAGCAACGACAACATCAACTGCCCCAGAAGCAGAAGCAACAATAAAAGCTGGCAACAGGCAGCAAATGCCATGAAATGCGATTGGCATTGGACACTTTATCGCAGCACGTGCTCATTGGGGTTTTTTGACGCACGGCGTGTGGTCAGGATTTGGTGAGCAGTACCAGGAGGCGCCGATGGCGATGTCAGTGGCAACGCTTTGTAGCTCTGATTTTTTGGCTGCTCGAAGGGGCTCGCCCAGGATGTCAATGTCCATGTCGCAGTTGAGCAGCAGTTGGAGCAGCAGCGCCCTCTCCACGTGTTGGGGTGGTGCTGTTTTTGTTTAACGGAAACACCGCAGGCATTTAAGTGCTTCCGCTTTTAGTGGCGCAAGTGGAGCACCAGGAGCGCCACGGAGTCCACAAGATGAAATCAATAAACGAAATCATAACCAGCAACAGGGGAGGTGCCTTCGGCATATCCCCTGTACGTGTGTGTTTGTGTGTTTAGGTATGTGCATGTGTGTGGCAGGTCAAGCATAAGACTGTATGTAGTGAATATCGCAAGAAGATATCCTAAGCTCAGCGACGAGCTACTCACGTGCTCTCTATAACTGTTTAATTTATAGCCATGCTCATAGCAGCAAAATTGATAGAAATGATTATTGTCCATATTGAGGACCCGGAACTGTCTTAGGCACACTTCTATCAAATGAGGTGCTTATATCATTAGTTATCGAGTTTGGAGAGGCAACAAATTGTGAAAAATTATCAGAAGTGTATTTTCGATTTTATAACAGGCAGACGCAGTCATAGACTATGCTGCACTTTGTGAGAATAGCAATATTAGAATCATATAAAATATTTTATTGTTTGTATATTTTAAATTTGCATTCATTAATCATCATAGCTGTTTTTTCCGATCAACTCTACCCTTTTACCTGCTTACGTTCAGCTCAGGGTATTTAAAAGAAAACCCATAACCGACAGCCACTGGCAGCCGCTGTCGAGCTCGATATGAATCGTGTGTCGATGGAGCTGCTGCCCACCCAACTTCTGGTAAATGCCTCACATAATTTCAGCATTAATAAAGGAAACGAACTGAGCAAAGTGGCAGGTTTTGGGAATTGCCAGGCACAAAACGAATTTTTTAGTGTATGTGTTGACTCTCCAACCTGTCCTTGAGGCAGCCCCAACAGCAAAAAAAAATAAAAAAAAAAAAATGAAATGAAAATCAATAGGAAATAAGTAAGACTCTTGCAGGCGGATGTGACTGACTGCATAATACTTGCTCAGGAGTATAAGTGCTTATAGGTGTATAAGTGGATAAGCGGATATACCCGCATCGCTTGAGTGATCTTAGCTGGATAGGTTAACTGAGAAATGAGAAGTTAATGGTCACTAAGTTGTAAGAGTTATAGGTAGATCTATGTCAGATAGATGTTAGATATATGTATATAATTCATACATTTGATATTTTTAATATTTAAAATTTCAAGATTAAGTATTTCTCCTCTTAGCAGTTCTTATAATAAAGAGCACGAACAACTAAACTTCCATATTTAAAGTCTTAAGCTTCAATCATAACTAAGTGGTTTTCCCAAATGCAGACTCTTTTTAAACCATGAAAGCGTATAGAAATTGGGAATTTTTTGGCAAGCTGCATGACTGTACAGAACGTACGTTAAGATTGTCTTTTAGCAGATGGCACTGAAAGTTCGAGATTCAAAAGGTTCACAAGCCAAATGATGATGAATTGACGTTAAAATGATGATACATTTATATACTTGGCATAGCGCATCGACTTGTTATAAACGGAAAAATTTAGAGCTATGCAAACAAAACTGAATAAAATCAGTCCTAAATCAAAGACAGAAAATCGTAAGTCGAAAGGGAGAGAGCTATTGAAGAATTTATCTTCAAACTAAAATCTTAAATATGTTTAGCTCATACATAAAAATTAGTTGAATTTACTTGGAGCTTAGACTTTAGAAAACCCGAACCCGCGCAGGACTATGGCTGTAAATTAAGGCCATCCTTTAGCGAGGCTAATATATGCTTTCACTTAAAACAGATATAATTGTGCGTAGGTTGTCAAGGACCCAACGAGGCTTTTAACAATGGCCTGACATTTAAATACTCACATTAATTATACGCCCAGTTGTGCTTAGACCCAAAACATCTGTCGTAGTCATGCCAATGCCTGAGAGGTGGGCGGATCGGGCAGGCTTCACTAACCGTTCAACGAAATGAGAGCTGCCATTTGCCGCAAACACTTTTTGTATGCCACATTTGTTAATTACTTTTGGCATAGACTGGTTTGTGCTGACCTTAGCAAAAGTTTTGCCATTTTACAGCAGAGCCGAAGCCAGAGCCAGAGCCACAGCCAGAGCGAGAGCAAGAGGCTGTGGCTCAGTGATTCGGGGTGAACTTTGACAACTTAAGGCATAAACTGACAGGTGGACCGACCGAGCGATAGACAGTTAGGTAGACCGACGCACAGGCCGACCAACAGACTGTCGGACAATCATCAAATGGCAGCTCACGTGGGACTTCAAGTGGGCGCAATTACCAGCTTCCAAGGCTAACGAGAGACGGGCAGAAGCAATTAAAAATGCGAAATGCTTAATGAAAATTACAGATTTCTCACAGAGCAGCAAAAACGAGGGGAGACCAATGCAGGGGGCTTAAGGAAATGCCAGGAGCAAAGTATTCAATAAGCGAGCGCATATAAATTAACCATTAAGGTTTGCCAAGACGGCATTGAAGAGGCCAGGCGACGCGACGCCTGGCAATTGGCAAACAAACGGGCGCAGGATAAGAAAAACAAGCTGCGTCAAGGAAATTAACATACGAGCAAACAGGAGCCTAAACACAAGTAGTTGAGTGTGAGATACCCTATATGGGAATGGTATGCAGCTGATTCAGAGAAACGAAAAACAGATACCTTGAAAAATGTACTAGCTTATCTGAGCAACTGAAGAGGATTAGTATACCCCACAGTTATTTTATATATGTGATCTTAAAAAATACTTGAACTCGTTTGATGTGTTTTGCATAGGCTGAAAAAATACTAGATGTACTTCCTGCTTGCATAACAGGTCAATTTTTCTTAATCCTATAAGTTTCATTTAACATTTGTAAAGAGATAAATAGAGCTAACTAACTAAAGCTAACATAATTCTACTTAGTTTACATTCTAAATAAGCCCATTTTAGCCGTTGAGCAGCCTTCGATTCTAGAGTATAACAAGGCAGCCACACAATTTCGTTGGCGATGCTCACATTTATGCTTTGGATTGTTAACAGGGCATTGAGGCATTAGAGGTATATGCATATACATATATACGCACGCAGGAAAATGTTATGTGATGAGAATGTGGCAATTATTTTTGCTGTTCCTCTGGATTCTTCACATTCCTTTATCTTTACTGCCCACAATTCGCTCTCACATACTGTGGGTCAAGGCGATTAATCAGACTCGTCATGTTCTGAAGTCTGGAGAAGAGGTCTATGCGTGATATTTTATTACTGCTCTGAGCAGCATACATAATTATGTGCTGTAATCAATTCGCACATATAATCACACTGACACACACACACACACACACATACATATATGTATATATATATATATATACACTCATATCTGCTTTTACAGCTGTTGCGCCTAGAAAAGAACTCCGGCTTTTGTCGTAAATTCAAATCCAGTTACAGAATTGTCAGATTAAAGTAAAGTCTAGTCGAGGGAGCACTCACTTGATACTCAAAGGCAGGCTGGAGGGACGCGAGAAGCAAATGTATATTTATACGCCTGGCAGTTAAGTTGACAGGCGAGCGCGCAATTTATATTATAAATGCTGTGCAGTATTCTATTCTTTTTGATTGCCAACAGCCAAGTTTTAGCACATAATCATAGCCTGAACATAACCCCATGCAATTACGACTGAGACTTAGCCAGACAGCAATGGAGGCGAGAGAGAGCTGGCAGGGGCAGGAGCCGCACTTAAAGTCAGCAAAGTGTAAAAGGGCGCGACTTGCTTTGCCAGTTGGTTGAATGGACTAGACACAAGCGACAATCGATAATGTCACCGAAGCATGGCCCATGGGAATAAAAAAGGCAGAGAAAACAAATTGGAAAATACAGCAGAACTTGCCCAGCTGATTGACCTCAGCGAAAGTTTACTTTAAGTTGTCCGATTACAGCAATGCAGCTCATTGAACTTGTCTATGATTGAAAGTAAATCTGTCAAAAGGTATTACAGCTAGCTAAGAGTAAGAATCATGATGCACTGGATCAATCTGAAGAATAGCTGGATCTAGTTTGTAGATGATGGGAAGGTTTAGACTAAAAATTAAATATTTATAATCGGTTTACACTCAACAAAAATATCGAGTAAAAGAATTTGAAAATAGTAGGTTAAAAATTTTAAGAAATATGTAAAAATTATTTAACCTGACTAAACTGAGGAAAGTTGTTATGAGGAGTCTGGCTTAACCAACTAGGGTATTCATGTAGTCGACTCTTGAATGCTGTTCAATTAATTGAACTGTCACAGCTGCTGCATGCAAACACTTTCCAATGACATAGAGCACACACTTCTATTTACTCAATAAATGTTATACGACTGCATTTATTCAGCCATCAGATGCAGCTGAGGCTGGGGCTGAAACTGAGGCTGAAACTGAAACTGAACTGGACTGAAGCATCGCTGACAACTAGCGTAAATTTGATTAAAAATCTGCTCGAATAAAATCGCAGACCCATGCATACAGCAGCTACATATCGTTAACAGGCGTATCAGTTGCAATCAAGCAACGTAAACAAATCACCAAGTGTCGCCTGAGCAGCGGCAGACACCAGACCCACTTTCACATCCAGCTCCAGATGCTGCAGACGACATTTCTGCGCTTCGCATCAGCGCAATGAAGAGGAAACTAGCGAAAGGGAATACAAATTGAAAATAAATGAAAACAGCAACAGTTGAGTTGACGATGAGTGAATACCCTTGCAGATGCCAACCTAGCTCCAAGTTGATTGCTATGGCAGCTGCATGACAACTAGTTATGATAAGCTGTGAATTGGGTTTAAGATGGAATTAAGATTCGAATGGAACAAAGAAGAGAAGGAAATTGGAGAAATTGGGAAGAGAAGAAAAGAGAAGACATGAAGAGTAAAGTGAAAAGGAGAACAAAAAAGAAAAGAAAGGGGTAAACGGGAAAATTAAAAAGTCCAATTGTGGTCTGATGATGATATTATGTTTGACTGAACTAACATATTAAGCTTAAGCCCTTATTATATATTTTAGTCTTTTAGACAGAAAGTCAACTTATCTTATCTTTTGAAATAAGTCCCTTCCAATTCACTACAAATTAAGTGATAATATCTTGATATCCACCATAGCACAGTATTTTAACAAGAAATAAAATACTCAGCAGTTCGACTTTGGGTAAGCAGAGGAATGTGGGGGACGCTTAGCTGCTGTGAAATGCCATTACAAGGACCAACTGACCGTAATGGGCATGAAATATTTTGCACAATTTACAGTTAAGCGGGGACAGCAAATCAGTGTGCTTAGCGCTGGCCCCAATAACGCAACATTCCTTTCATGCGACAGCTACCTTAGTGCCGCATTGCGTATACGCCACGTATGCAAGCGGCTTTAAACCTAATTGAAATTGGATGTAACACAAAATGCCACAGCATAGCGTTATTTGCTGTGTCACCTTTGCCGCTCAATTAGATAAGGGGTTAATGCAACCATTTGTAACACTCGACCTTTCCTTCCACTGCCCCTCTTCGGCCGCTCTCTATTTGCCTTGTTTTTCGGTATTCAACTTTATCGAATCTATCATTGATTGCCGCCCGGCTGCTTGGCTGCTCGTCTAGGTCAAGGAGTTCCTGCTCAGTTTTGCAGCTGCCGCTTGTCGATTCATTATAAATGAAACACACACTCAGACACTTACCTAAATAGGTGTTTGAGTACGCACAGAACAGATAGTCACTGACACTTGTGCAACACTTTCATTTATCTTATCGAACACACTGACATCCATTAACCTGCCCTTGCGACCTGAGCTGTGCCCTAACCAGAGAACTCAATTATGTTATACATGAATAAACGTAACGATTTTTAGATGAAGCTCATGAGTCTTTTGCAAACTTAAAATAGCAAATGTTTTGGGTATTCTATGGTATGTAATATAATACATCTTGTTTACTTACATGGATGTATATATATGATATACATCCATGTAAGTAAACAAGATGTATTATACGAGCATCGTTCATATCAGAATTACAGCTTAAAAATCTTTGTTAAGGATTGTATAGAATTTCTTTAAGTTTATGTTATGTTTCGTTTCTGTAGGGCATACAAGCATAACTGCTGCCAAGTTTCCTCCAGTTTTCCTGTTTGTAATTAGCAAATGGCCACGGCGCATGGAAAGCGACCTTTTCTAGTTTCAATGGTGCCCTCTGCCTCTCTCGATCTCTCTCTTGCCTTCCTGCAAGTGGCGTGCACTTAAGATGCTTTGAAAACTGATTTGAATATATCTGACTTTTCCAGCACGTGTTGCTCTTTGACTGCTGCTGCTGCTGTTGTTGTTGTTGTTGTTGTTGTTGTTATTGTTGGCGTTCTTCGTCGGCTCGCAATCATGGCGCCTGGTTTCATTTCAATGAAATACGTTTAAGCAAAGTTTTTCGCAGTTGTTTTACAGAGTTTTTTTTTTTTTTTTTTTTTTGCTTAGCCGTTGTTAAAGTTGTGGTTGCTCCTGTTGCTCTTTCAATATTTATTCAATCGTGAACTTGTGCTCGCTTTTATTTAACATACGCACCCACCCAGGCACACACACACACACATACGTACCCTCAACTTTTCTTTGTTGTCGTTGGTTGCTTGGGAAAATGGAAAAATAAATTTGATTTATGCTGCGAACAACTTTGTCCAGACTCCCCCTACACTGGCACCCAGACACGCGCATACAGAGTACAAAAACCAAATGCAAGCGGTAATGAAACTGAAACCACATTTTGAATCTTGTTCGGTTTCATTGAATTGTACTTTGCTGTGCGGTGAACAGTTTCTCGATACCAAAAAACTTTACGAAATATGCCAAACGGCACTCGACAGCGAGAACAGGAGCGGAGAGCGGAGAGCGGCGGGTGCAGGCAGAAGCACAGCTGCTTGCAAATGCCATTGCATTGATTTCTAACCATAAATCTTGGCCAAATCAGTAAGAGAGCAGTCGACAGACAGCAAACAACACAAGTTGACAGGGACGACTAAGCAATGCCCTGCACTCAAGTTCTAGAAAGTGTCCTGCTGACAATAGATGTAAGCTTACTTCTCGCGATATATGCAGTCAAAGATATCTAACACTAAAAGATTAATTTTAATTTAGTTAAGATTCATCTATAACGATTAATTTAAACTTCTTGTTGTAAAAATAAGAATCGATATTAATCGATTGTTAAGATTGTTTTAGAGTATCTAAACTATTGCCCATTGAATCCACCGCATTTGTACGATGTACAAATATGGTGTTCAACGTATAAATAGAGCGAAACAAATATTCAACTTCCATCGAAACAAGCTTCTCTCCCTCCCAACGTCCTGCACGCACAATTTGATATTTGCATTTTTGAAATTCCTACGCAGGTCTCTCCTGCAGTATTCCGTAACATGTCCTGCATTGTTGTGGTGTATTGGCTGTAGAGCTTGTGTAAGTAAGTCACATAAGCCCAGTAGAACATCATTTTTGTATTTGAAGCAGAGTTTTGCCAATGTTTCAATACATATGTATGTGAGACAGTCGTTGCTGTTCCTGTTGCGGATGCCCCTACCAAACCGAGCCTCCCCAGTGAAATTGGCATAATAAACAATGACAATGTGCGTGCAAATGTTGTCAAGGATGCTAACAGCAGGCTGGATGCGGGTATTTGCCTGCACGAAAACTGAGTTAGCGAGCTGACTGATGCATGAATGCCAATGAGTGAAAGAGGGCCGCATTAAGGCACAGAGAGACAGAGAATTTGCGAGTGCGGAGAGTGACATAGGTAAGCAGACAGAGACATGTGTGCGGCATATGGGGAATACTTTCAAGTTCCGGAATTTACGAGCTATCGTAAAACATACATTGTGCGCGTGTTGAGCAAATGTAACACTCTCTCCCTCGCTGTCTTTTCTCTTACTCTCTCTTTCACTCTCACATACGTAAGTACGAATCGGCTACTATATTCACAGTTCGCAGCTATCACGGCGCAATTATCAACGTCTGGACCAGACAAAGTTGCGCTAAGTTAAAGCACAAAGGGCTCACAACTAGCTAACTAACTAACAAATTGCACTGAGAGAAATGAAGGGAGGTTTGAAAACAAGTGAACCTCTTCCATGGTTTTATAAGTACATAATATATTTGACATGGCTTATTGCGCATACTTAAATTATTTATAAGTAAAATACTTAAATTATTTGTATATTTGATATAATTCACAAAATTAAGTGTATACCCTTTCAAGTGAAATGTTTTTTGAGCAAATACAAATCTTAAAAATATTTTTTAATAATTTGTTTACCCTGAACTTATTTGAAATGGAAAATCAGGGTACAATGGTTTTGTTAAATTGCAAACTATAGATAGAAGGAAGCGAAGAGAGCCCCATAAAGGATATACATGTATATACTTCATGAGGGAAACGAGCACAGAGCCTTGAATTAAATGATCTAGATCTCATTTGTTTAAAGAAATCGCTAGCTGTTTGTGTAATGTTATCCAATACATCTTTGGTTCTCCTTGTCAGGCACCTCAGACATATATAATAAACATAATGAGAAAATAAAATGGAACTTTACACTTTATTATTTAACTATTTGATTCTTTATAATTCAGGTTCAAAGGGACGTATCATCATCTGCACAGATTTAAGAGAGTAACTCCGGCCATGCCACAAATGCCAGTATATGCATCCAGTGCCTTCTAACATGTTCGATGCTTCCAGTTTGCAGTCAAACCTTTTGCCATTTAGGTTACTTTTAAATAGAAAAATATAAATATTTTATTTTTCTGATTACACTCTAAAATTGCTCACCTATCTCCACAGCTACTATACCACCAGGCACCTTTTAGGGCTATGGCGCAATTGAAAGAATAATTATCATTATCACTATCCAGTGTTGAAAACAGTTTACCCTCGTGGTATTTCATACAATCGTCAGCATTTCCAGTATATTTACCGAGAGAAATTAACTTAAATTTTGTGGCTTCGCTTCCTATTTTAAAGTTGTCATATCTGGCGTAACGCGTCTTACTTTTCTGATCAACAAGGTGTATGTAGAGCTCATATCTCTTCTCGCTTGTCATTTTATGTATTTTCTGCAGTCCCATCCAAAGCTCTCCACCCACCTCTCCGAAACCAACTTTGTATTCTTCCCAATTCCGATAGAAATCTACCTTTCCATCAATGCGGCGCTGAATTACGGTCCACCCTGATCCCGCAACAAGTTCTTTCCTGTATTTGACCAATTCGCTGTGAAGACTGTTTATCTGAACATCTTTATCACCGAGATTCTTTTCGCATAAAGTTATGTTCTCCAGCTTTTGCAAAATTTGATCATTAGTAGATTTAATTTGCTGATTCGTCTTTTCCATGGTATCTTTCAAACTGGTCGACTCAACTCTACAATTCTCAAAATTGTTATTCAGCGCCGCTATTCTCTCTTTGCTTTCACTGAGAACTACTGAATTCTCCTTAGCTGTTTTCTCAATCTCTAATGTATTCTTTTCACAAGACGTTAAGTTTTCCTGTAAATGGTTTGATCTATCTTCTAATATTGCATTATGTTTCCCTAAATTTTCGAAGTCAATTTTACATTTCTCAAATTTGTCCTTCATATTTAGACTTTCACTTATGTTTTTATTGTGTGTTCTTAATTCAAGTTCACTTTCAATAAATTTTGCTAATAGCTCTTCCTTGTTTTTTAGATCAACTTCAAAGCCCACAACTTTTTGTATGCATCGATATGCATAGGTCCCACACTTGGCGTCCAGTTCGTCACGCTCTTTGCAAAGCTGAAGTTGATAATATCAATAAATATAATATTATATAACATAATAATAGCATTGACTATAGTTTATTCTACTCACCGTACTTCTTTTATTTACTTCCGACGATTCTACTGTCCAAGGCACTGACAGAACAGTTGTTAAAACCACAAACACTTTTTGATTTATCATCATTTTGCTTGTTCAAGCTACAAATTTTTATTCTTTGTTCTTCTTAATCTTAAATCTTATGTAGACTCGTTCAAAGCTCACGAGTGAAAGTGGTACCCGGATGCAGTGTCGCTGCCTTTAAATAGGGAAATACTGTTAATACATTGTGTATTTCACATGGAATTACCCAGAGTAAAGCTGAGACAAAATAGCTAATGCTTATCTATCGTCTGTAACAGTCGAGTTTGTTATTAAGGCGACTGGTTATGTTTAGTCTTAAAGGCTCTTGCATTCCTTAGCATCACGGTCTGACAAAAGTGAGCAGAACTTGCTATTCTTCGCTTGCCACAGTCACTGAGAAGCTGGGTGCTAAAAGAAATTATTGATTTCGATTATTGATTTACTATATTACTTAGCAAAGAAGTGTGTTGATTCGTCAGCACAAACTGATGCGTAACGGGTGTCGTGAGGCTGATCTCAATCAGAGTGCAATCAGAGATGAAATGTTATCAGCTGTACCCATTAAAATGCTATAACAGGGTAAAGGTTTTGTTACAATGTATATCGCAGGCAGAAGGAGGTGAGGCAGACCCCATAAAGTATATATATATATATATATATATATATATATATATACTTTATATATATATATATATATATATATACTTTATATATATATATATATATATATATATATATATATATATATATATATATATATATATATATATATATTTATGTATACAAGCGATAAGCTGCTTTGTTGATCTCCTAGTCGAGCAGTCTCGACTAGAGCACTTTTACCTGTAAATAAATAATAAAAATAAATAATAAAAGAAAAAATATTTTTTATTTGCTTATCTTTTCTTCCTCAATAATATCTTTTTTGTTCAACATTTCTTTTTACTTATTATTATAAATCTTTATAAAATACTTTAATACATATTATTTACATGTTTATAAATTAAATATTATTAAATATTGTTTACATCTAGTTGTTGATATTTTATTACAATAGTTCCGTGCGCTTCGTTAGCCTTCAAGAAAGTAACTGTTATTTACTCGCAGTGTCGCGTCTGCAGCAGACAGCGCCATCAACGCATTTCATTTATCAGGCAGACAAAATGGCAACCACCATTGTCGCCTAATGTCCTAGTGCTTCCTGCGCTTCTCTTTTCTGCGCCCTTGCCCCGACTTTATTATAAGCTTTAGTTGCTGTTAACTCCCGTCCATTAGCTCGACTGAATGCTGGCTACAAGTGACTGGCTCATATCTCTCTCCCGCCAGCAGCTTCTCGCGCACACTACTTAGTTATCTTGGCTGTAATCCACACACATGTTTTGCTCCATCGCCCTGCCATCGCCCGCTGCCAACGCCTTTGACAGAGAGGACAGAGAGAAAAGTTCCATGATTGATTAAACAGATTGCGGACATAAATTAATAGCTTTAATTAAGCGTAATTAGAGGCCATGAAATTAAAGCAAATCTATCATCGAGGTTAAAGTAATCTTTAGTGCGCCGCTAAGACGACTGTCCTTCAAGTCAATTACAAAGTAAAGCCACTGAAATATATTATAAATTTGCGCGGCTACAGATGGCTACAGGCTTGAGATGAATGTTAAAATCTGGAAAAATTTATTCTTTTTCCATTATATATTGATATAGACTAATATATATTTATTGATAGACTGATATAATGATATAGATAAAGCATCGTTAAAGCGTATGTATGTGTAAATTGACATATTGTTAGCTGGACAGGTTGTTAGCTTCATATTTCTAGAAGCAATTGAAAATCAAGTTATCAAATTTTATGAATTCATATATTTTTAATACATTTTCGTTTCTAAATTTAATTGGGGTTGTTGCCACAGTTGTGTCTGTGTCAATGTGTGTGTGTGTGTGTGTGAGTGCCGATGTATGTGAGTATTTATAAGTCATTGGTACGTTGTTTGTCCTTTAACGATTCAATGAGCTCTAAAACGACTTTATTGATTTTATGTTAGCTCTGCCGTTACAGAAGTCAATCGAAGCAGAGGGACTCAATGGAAGGAAGGAGGACTGGGTGGTTGAGGACGATATGATGAACAGAGTGGCATACTCATATGGCAAGTGATTATAAATATTTATCGCATATACATATGCGCAATTTCGAAGCAAACGATATGTGATATGAGCAAACCGACCAGGATTAGAAGCTCGTATAAATTTGGAGGAAGAAAATAACAAAATTTGATATATTAAAAACGTGACTGCGACACAAAATATTGCCAAAGTCATTAAAACTGAATTGGAAAATGGGGAATGTGCCCAGAGAAACAGATTCTTTACCTATGTCTTGTGATGAGAGTTAGTTAATATTCACTTAGTTGAACAAGAGGATTAAGCCCTAATAATGTCTTGAGTAAGATCAGTATATAAGGTTCGATAATGAATAAACAATTCGATTTTCAGAGATTTTTCAGCATACCATAGATCTTAATTTGAATGACATTCCAATAATAATTTTTATTACAGCTATACAAGTAACTAAAACTTGAAATAAGAAAAGAATTATTATCAAAGATATTAGTAGGTAATTAAAATAAAAAACACGAATGTATCATCTGTATTGCTCAGAGGCTTTGTTCTTGCTGAATTCCTACCTAGCTTTAGACACACAGTCGAGCGAAAACACTTTAAATCACTCTGCTATCCACTGAAAATGCTGATCATATCGCAATAACTACTGCAAATAGCAGCCACAGCGTGTCAACATTTTCTTGGTAAAGAAAATCACTCCTTAAATTGCTCTTTGCTAGCGCCGAAGTCAAAGCTTTAGTCGGTGCTTCATATTGATTGCTAGGCTGGCTCGCTGGCTGACTGGCTCGCTGGCATGCCGAGGATTTCTTCTGCACTCACAGCCAAGCTGTTTGCCACTTAGGCGCAGGCAACGCAGGTAACGATGTGCTAAACGCGCCGCATAAGCAGTCACATTTAAGACCACAAACACGCGAGCTGAATCAAATATGAAAAAAGGCCTACCTCTTGGCCAAAAACACTTAGGCATAGACAAACGCCAGGCGCAGCAACAGGCAGCAAATTATGATGAGCAGCAATCTCCTTGTGCTCCCCACTTCCGAGCACGAAGCATAATTATAATGAGGCTCTGTGAGAATATTGTAAAGTATACCAAGAATGAAAATAAATAAGATAAATAAGTGGCTGCAAGAGAGAACTGCTGGGAGATATGCTATAGTCAGCTAAAAGTTCAGATAATCTTTAGGAAGGAGTCTAAAAATGTAAAAGTTTCAAGTTTTGTTATTCATATATGGATCATACAATTCCGTTAACTTTCAAATAAATCAATCTCTTGGACTTTGCTTATCGATATTGATCGATTTCCATAAAGAAATTCTGTCAACTTTATAAAGATACCAAAAACCACTTTATCTTTAGCCACGATTAGTTTTCGCTTTACAGTTAATTTGATCTTAGCTACAGGTACATAAATAAGACTCAAACGACTATGCCTGCGCAATATACCCGATTTCTTAAATTATCTTTGCGCATAGGGTATTCAAAAATAATATTCCCATTAGCATATTTTTGTGCCGAGTGGCTGGTGCTGGGTTGATGTGTACTTAATTACTTGGTTTGTCCATTTGCTTTCTTGGATTTTTGTTTATCTTAAACGCTGACGCTTTTAGGCATTTTGCATTCGCTTTTTGCGCTTAATTTGCGGCGCTTAAACTTCGACCTAAAAAGAAAGCTAAGAAAAAAATGAAAGTGGAAATTATGAAAGCGAATGAAAGCCGGAAATGGCAGCTGAAAGAAGTGAAGGCAGCAAACAGATACAAGGAGTAAGAGAGACAGCTGACATGGGCACAGACGGGGCAGACGCATGCAAACAAGGCTAAGCACATGCCACATGCCGCATGCCACATGCCGCACAAAGTCAAGCAGCTGTTGCCCAAGCATTTACTTTACGCTCTCTGCTCGAGTGCTTTACGATTTGGCGTCTCTTTTGTCTTACTGTTTATCTCTGCACTTGCCTTTTGTCGTTTTGTTCAGCGACGAAGTGCCGTTAAACTGCCTTAGAGAACAAAAAAAAGTGAACGTAACTTAAAAAAAAAAGGACACAAAGGCTTGAGTGGGAGAGTGGATGGGACAGTAAAGCTGTCAAAGGTAGGGAAAACCTAGAAAAAAAACGAGTATTACCATTACGTGGTTCAGTATTATTACGATATTGATTATATGGAATAATAAGAGGTGTTTTGTAAAATATTTTAAGTACTTTGTGAGCTTAAAATGCTAAAATATTGAAAATCAGTCAAATTTCCGAATCTGTTCTTGAGTGAACTGTTTTTAGAATGTATTTTGTATATGCTCAAATGTTTTTTTACATTTTGTCCTAGCCTAGACTTGCTCTGGTAGTTCTGCTAAGTTAGGACTGTTCAAGGAGCATAGTTAATTCCTGTGTTTATTGTTTCTTGAATGAATTTGACTATCATCAGGATATACATATACCTAATATCAGCATTTAACAGCACATTTTAGGCCAACATATATCAAATTTATATATTTTCTTTCATTTGAGTTCCTTTTAAAATCCCTATCTGTATTTCACAATGAGTGGCCATATAAACCTTTTAAATATTACCGAACTTAAGCCGCCTTACACATAAACAATGAAAGCCTTTTGTATTGCCTACTTTTTGAGCTGTTGTTTGCTTGACTTTTCTCTTTACACTGCTTCTTATGCTTTGCCTTTTTCATTATGCTGTTGTTTTTGGTGTTGTTGTTATTATTTTTGCTGCTGTTGGTTTTTAAAATTTTTTGTATTTATTTTGATATCGCCTGCAGCAGCTGAAAAAACTTTTCCATTTTGTTTACTGATAGCATATTCAGAACCTGCCTCCAGCCCACTCTGCACCGATTCTTTTTTCTTCTCCTTTTTGTTTTACCTGCCCTTGTTTTGGACACTTTCGTAGAGCGTTTGCAATTAAATGCCACAAACAAAAATATACACACACATACGCCCCGACACACTCACACATCTGGCAGAATAATTAACGCACATGACTAGACGAAATTCGTCTGGGCTGGGCGTTGAGCTGGAAATGATTGGATTAGTGACCAGTGCGCACAATTGAAGCGCTAATTAATTTGCACTCAACATAGCATTAATGAATCTATTTGCCGCTGGCCACACGCCGCAAACAGTGAAACGTAAACTGACCTTTCAGTTGCAGCTCGCACTTCGGCCATCAAAAATAAGGGCTAAGATTTGCAGCTAAAAATAGTTTTGTGCTCTCTGGCCATTCTGGAGTGTGCCACAAAATGACATAACAGCTTGTCTTCATCTTGTGGCGCCCAGCTGCAACATTTCTGTGGCATTAAGTGAACACTTTTCAGTTTGATTAGTCGAAGTTTCAGTCGAGTTATCCCCGCAGTGTGCCGTGCGGCATGCGCCAGCTAAGGGATAGTGCACAAAATCCGTCTGTGGGGTATATGAGCTGAAGGCAAGAGCAAAATATTTATGAAAATCTTTAAATTCAGCTCGAACTTATCTGAACTTTTTATTGGTCTTCGACCAAATATATTAAAGCTGAGCATAGATGGACTTGTCTTATTAAAGTGAAATAAAAAAGTACATTAATTTTTCCTACATATATTTACATTACTTACTTAATAATAATAATTACTTATTTAATAATAATAATATTAATAATAATTATAATTGAATGAAAAGAAGAGAAAATGATAAAACGAGAAGGAATCTTTTTATATTGTAATGATTTTCTCTATAGCCAAACATAGCAAGGACTCTCAAAATATGAATGAACTGTCATTAAAAAAGCAGCTTATATATCTTTTCAATATCTCGGATACCCCAAATATTTATATTTAAATTATATTTTACATTTTCAATGAACTTGAATAGTACATTTGGGAGTATGACCCTCTCAGTTACTTTGTGGTTTTTTACCCCAAAATATATATATATATATATATATATATATATATATATATATATATATATACATATATATATATATATATATATATATATATATATATATATATATATATATATATATATATATATATATATATAAAAAAATTTTCATATAACTGTGTTTAAGTCTGAATATACTTAACAATTTCTGTTTATATATCCAATTAAAACTGAGGGTATTGATATATATATATATATATATATAGAAAAATAGATAGATTAAATTGTTCATTAAAACAGTGAATCAATACCCTCAGTTTTAATTGGATATATAAATAGAAATTGTTAAGTATATTCAGACTTAAACACAGTTATATGAAAATTTTAGCGGGATTGTAAAAGGCAAAGATGAGAATTAATTCAATTATATTAAAAATTAATATTCCTTAGATTCATTGAACTGCATTCTGAGTAAAAAAGAGCATAAATCAATTATTTTCAATTTCGTACACTTCCACTGTCATTGAGTTGTGAGCAATTTGAAATAATTCACCAGCTCTTTAGTGCATCAATTGCCATGAATTGCAAGCTTTGCACTTTTCAAGAACCTTTCATGCGAGTTGCCTCCATGGCTTTCGCCGAACTCTTCTTTATATGTGTTGGCCGTGCCCACATTTAATCCGACCGTCCATTGATTCAGTCGCATTTATTTTGTGTCCAAGTCGAATCGCCTTCAAAATGCTTTCAACTGGATTTCCCAGCTTTTTGTTTGCTTCGTAATTAAAAGCCATTGAAACTTTTGGCTTGGCACATTTTCCCCCACTTTTGCAGCGCAGCAGCTGAATTTATGTGCAATTGATTTAGTCCGAGCGAGTAAAACTTTTAATTAAACAAACGCAAATAATAATGGCAGGAAAAACGCTGCGCGTGTCAGCTCATCTCATTGCGAGTCATACGCTGCGTATACGTGATGCCATGTGTCGGCCACGCGTTGTTCTATGTACGCTCGACATTTTGCATTTTGGCGCAAATTTTTGTGCTTTTTTGCTCTCTTATTAAATGGCGTCTGTCATTTGACACGTTCACAGTGCGGCGTGGCACGCGTTACAATTTCTTTTTAATTACACACCACAAGCTGTGGCAGCTGTTTTGCGTGTAAATTAGTAGGAAGAAATGTGGCGCGTCTGCCACGTGTTGAATCTCTCCTAAGAGAGAAGGAAAGAGAAAGTGAGGGAGAGAGAGAGAGAGAATAACGAGTGGGGACCGCACTTGTTTGCCCAACCAAATCCTGAGCTCAGAAGTACCCTGTGGCCATATGGACATAACAACAACAACAATCATTTAGTATTCCAAATACAAATTTTACAAATACTTCCACATTCCATTTTTTTCCTGTTCTTTTTTTTTTTTTGTATACTTTTACTTGGGCTTAGCCTTTTTCATTTGTGACATTTACCTTTTGCTCGAAAATATTTCAAGTATTATGTTAACTTTGCATATAAATTGGCAATTCCCATGGTCAAAAAGCTGAGACCACCTGAAGAGAGAGAGAGAGAGAGCGCGCGGGGAGAGCCATAGAGGGCAAGAGGGAGAGAGACGCGTGGCTTATATGAAGAGCATTGCAATTTGCTTAGCATTTCAAAAGTTTTCCAACATACAATCCAATCTGTCATCTGACAGTTACGATTTAAAACAGTCAATTTGAGTGTTGCCTTAAAGCACCAACTGTTTACAGTAAGGTTAAGAATATGTGTACTGAAATAAATAATGAAAATTAATCAAATGAATACATAAAATGGGTTTATATAAGTATATAAAATCATACATATAACTTTCAACTGAGACTTAAATTAAAAAATATATATAACCAAGTGATACATCAATTTTAGTACTAACTCAAATTTACATTTCTAATTCGAATCCGCTTTTAGCTGTCAGTTTTAACTAGTTAGTGAGCATGTAAGCCAGCATATACTATTTACAACTACATTGAACTATACAATTATACAACTTTATTTACAACTATATTTAACTATATAGCTGTAACTACGTGTCCCAATAAGCCATGTGACTGAAGGCATCGATAGATCCCTAACTAGTACCAAGTTCCTCACAAGCCTGTCAGATCCATTCCATCCTCGTTTCACTTTGAACTTTGTTGCTATTAGACAGTAAATTTCAATGAAACATAGAAAAAGTTTTATATTATTTTTTAGAGCACTGTCTGTTGCATAGTTCTTTAAAGTTACTAATGCCTTTATAGCCAGTGCAAGGCTTTAGAGTCTCAATAAGGAGCATTGATAGACTATTGTTTTGTTTTCAGCTATGCGAATACAATGAGCCTACATGAACTTCATTTCAATAGACTTTTGTTTGGCTTACTTTCACATTCATTCGTTTCAGCAGCACACAAATCCTAGGCAGCTAACAGCTGTTGCCGCTGTGACTCCCGTGCAGCAGCTCATTTGAGTGAGCTGCCATCAGCAGAGGCCAGCAGCTGTCACATAAGTCAAAAGTGTCGCTCACAAAGCAGATGTCCACAGTTCAATTGTTGTTGCCAGCCCCGATGCCACCCAGTGGCTATTGTTCTACGCAGCAACTCTTGATCTTGCTCATTGCCTGCCCAATGCCCCGTGTCCAGTATCCCTAGTAACCACTACTCCAGCTCCCTTCCATTCATCCGCTTCTGTCCCATGCAGTCGTGGGCAGTCATCTGTGGTTGCTCAGCCGCTATTGTTTGCGCACTGTTTTCCCTCAAAGTGGGCGTGCGTCGAGTGGGCACATGTGTGCTGGTAATAGCAAGCCAGCCTTGCTGGCTGTCCAACCACTGTCATTTTCTTGATTTATGCGTTGTCTATCGATTGCGACGGCGATTGCGTTAGCGATGGCCATTTGACTGCCTCGATTGAAGAAGAATTCTACAATTCGCCGTTAATTTCAGACGCGTTCACATTTTCCGCCGCATTGCCTCGGGGCAGTGCCTAATTACAAAGCACAAAATTCAAATGAGCCTCCGACTCTCGGCGCAACAGTTGGGCAACCCCACCGTACGCCTTCCCTACCGCCAAATAATGCGTGGGAAAACGCTTAATTTAATAAGAACAGCGTTGCTGAGCCCAGAAATGTTGCCAAAGTTGAGCAAAAGTTTTGCTGACAAGTTGGCAGCTGCGGGGGCTATACTTGATACCTATATATATATATATATATATATATATATATATATATATATATATATATATATATATATATATATATATATATATATATATATATATATATATTAAATTGTATATATATACTAGGCAGTTTTCATTAGAAACTTTTTGCAGAAAAGTCGCGTTACGGACTGAGTTCGGCGCGTGCTGCTGTCAGCTGAACATATTCCTTGAAAAATGCCAAGAGTCTCAACTTTAAATTGTCTTCCTTTTTTTATTTATTAATTTTTAATGTTCAGCATTTTGTGAAGTTGCAAAAGTTTTGGCGCCTTTTGCAAGGTAGCAAAGCGAACAAAGTCTAATATATATACTTTTTAAGCTTTAAAGCCCGAAATAAAAGACACTTTTAAGACTGTTGTTCGGTGCTGCCCACTTGCTGGTGAGATTTCTAGTCTCACGTCCAAAAGTATGCAATCATTTTAATCAGCTCACATAGTACACACAGTGAAGGCAACAACAACTGCCAATGAAATGCCTATCAATAACGCATTTATTTACCAATTGCTGGAAATTTTCACAAGAAATGCCAAAATTTTCTTTGTGCTTCCCAGAAAATGGCACAACAATAAAACTCACTTTAATTTATGCGCATAAATAAATAAATAATAAACGAGGCACTGATACAAAAGGCAAGGGCGCAGCAAATCAAGCGGCAATCGCCACGCCACGCCCCCAAGCCAAGCAACCTACAGCCCCCGGCCCATGCGAAATACTGTTTTGTGTGGAAAAAAGGGAATAAAAAAAGATAGAACAATTTCAATTCAGGGTGCAAAAACTGAAATGGAAAATGACTTGAAAAAGAAATGGTCAAATGCTAGTCTAGACTATACTCTGCACTAGCTGAAATGCCGCTCAAAATATGGTATCTTCGGTCCCTTTACTTTCTTTAAAGTCGTACCTATGGGCAGGTGGAGGAGTCCACACGCAGCTTACAGATCGGCAATACATAGTCAAAGAAGTCTTCAGCTGTTGGCATGCATTAGCACAAAACGTGCCCACGTCATTCTGCTGCAGGGTATTCAATATGATATCGAACACCAACAGCCGCAGTCACCGCCACAAGCGAAACTAAGGCAAACCAGCATTTCAAATAGGCAATTTCGACGACGTCACCGATTTCAGATATGCTAAACAGAGACCTCGACTGCGGCGCTGACTGTAGCGCAGACGGCGCAACGGCGACTGCGACGGCGGCTGCGACGTTAGACAAACGCTCTGTGCTAGATGATTTTTATGATTTGATAATAAGCTTTATGGAAGCCGGTTTTCAATAATATAAACATAATTTAGGCTGGAGAGCTATGTATATCAGCTGTTGGGAATTTGCTTAAATTAAAACAAGATTTGGATGCAATATCGGACATGGGATGTGCAAAGTAGGCAGATTATTTATGTCTAACAAAATACACATAGTGCTAGTTATAAGTCAATGCATAGAAATGTAGAGCTGTCTGCCTACAGCGACATCTGCCTACCCATCTATACATATATATTGAAACATCTAACAAATCATATGCAAACTCGGACACTATGTTCAACTCTTTAAGATTCTGATTGGTCTTAAAACTGTTTTCCGCTTTCTAGCCCTGACCCAGTAAAATACCCTCTTCGATGTAGAAGTGAGGTCTGATTGGAATAACGGATATATCTCATTTGAAATATAGTATACGCATATATTAATATTAACTTTAATACAGACAAACATTTATGCAATTGTTCTGAAAATAAAATTAAATAAAGTAAACAAAAATAGAATAAAAATAAAAAAAAAATATATAAATAAAATAAAATTAAGATGAAATATACAAAAAAAACACAATCTTAAATTTATTTATAAGAAAATCACATTCCTAGCTGAAAGAAAAAGTAATTGTTTGAGCATCTCTTGTTGCAGTTCAATCTATTACAGTCAAAGGCAAGTTTCATTCATTAGTAAGTTAATAGCTGGTGTTATTCTATTAACAGCTAGGCCTTTTGGTCAGTTGTTTCTACTACACTCGTCTTCTTCTTCTTGACCTACGTCATATGCTAAATAGTATACATATCAGCAAGGCCATTCAATCATCAGCAATCTTCTCTAGTTTTCCTTTTTATGCGCATATAAATTTATATACATCAGCGATGCTAGTCGATCTTCGATACCTCTGAACAGTTTCTTATCTAGCTTATATGCATGCTGTTTGCCTTCGTTCTATTGTATTTAAATACGTTCAATATTCAGGCAATACTTCAGCTGCCTTGAGTAATATCGTCTCAGTCTCTTCCCTCCTCCCTTCACTTCCTCTTCCATTGTATTCAAATGCCTCAATTTGGCCGAGCTTTCAATTCAATTCAACAGATGTTTAATAATTTTCACTCAATTATTTATAGAACATTTGATTTATTCACTTGCTGATAACTCCGCGCAGCATAAAGTAAAAAAAAAACACACACAAATAACAACAAGACCAACAACAATAAAAAAAACGCATATGACGCGTTGACTCTATAAAAGAAAAGAAAACAAAAAATAAAAACAGAAAAAAAGGCAAGTTTACGATTGGCAATCAGCTTTATAAAAAAACGCGCCTTAAATGCGTGCAAGAGGAAGAAGAAGAAGGAGGAGGAAGAGAAAGAGCGAGTCGGTAAACATAAGAGATAAAAAATAATAATACAAACCCAAAACGATTTCAATTTATTGGACTGAGCCTTGGCAATCGGACGATGACGTCGAAAGCAAACGAAAAATTGGGATAGGTTTGATTTGGCACCAAAAAATATGCGTGTGTGTACAGCATATCAACAATTTGTTATATGACAAACATCAACAACAGCAACAACAACAATGATTGGCTCAGAGCCAGCCACGAGGCGTTGGCTTTATTTATGCATCTGTATCTGCGGCTGCATCTCTGGCATCTGAAGCACCATCTGTTCTCCGACTGCAAGAGAAGCTGGCCAAAAGTGCAAGTGGCACCAAAAAAGAGAGGGACGGAGAGAGAGAGAGAGAGACAGAGACAGCCAGGGAGAGAGAATGCTAGCTACTCTGCAGTCGCAGCGAAAAGCTCTGCTAATTGAATGAAATAAAGTCAATGCAACAACAAATGCATTACGACGCAAATAATACTCTACAAAGAATACTAAATATTGGGTAATATTGAGTAATCTTGAAATAAACTTAAATTGAAAGCTAATCCAAATTACTTTTTAGCAGACATAGTAAGAAAGAGCGAGGGAGAGAGAAAGAGAGAGAGAGAGAGAGAGAGACATACTCACGGCGAGAAATGGATTAGAAAACGATATTTAGAGTGAAATCGAAAAAAAGATATGTAAAAGATAGTTATAGAAACACATTAAAGAACTTTGCACAGAGATGAAAAGATAATTAGAATAAACTGAATAAGTTGAAACTGAAACTAACTTAAGCTAGAAACATAGAAATAAAAGCAGAGAGCGAGTGTAAAAGTTGTAAAATAAAAAATAAATATATTTTCGTATAAATAGCAAGAGCTCTAAATAGATATATATATATATATATATATATATATATCATTGATTACAGATAGTTGTAAAGTTTGTTATGGACTTAAATTTATTTAATTTCTCACACATTGAAAGATCACAAATCGTTTGAGCTTGCCTAACTACCTCGCCTGGCTATACCCTATATCGAATGCCTCCGCGCAATTGAGCATTGCCGGTTTTGTTGTCGGCTTGCACAGTGGTCCAATCGTCGCTCGTCGCAAGCGTCGAACCGGTGTGGCCCGTCATAACAAATCGACGAGCAGCGACGGCAACGTCGTGCGGCGTGGAAGGCAACTGCGACGCGAACTGCGCTGCCATCTGCTGGCTGCTGTGAAGATCAGCCACTGACCAGGCGATCGCTTTTTGTGTGGCAGACAGACTTGAACTGTATGTGTATCTGAACGATACGAAGAGCCAGTGTACGTACGGAATCGAGTGTGATGCGATGGGCAGAGAAAGAGATTCAGATTGAGAGAAAGAGAGAGAGAGAGAGAGAGAATAGCGGGGGAGCGGGTCAGCGGCTGTGAGGAAAGGCAGTGCGGTGCGGTGCGGTTGAACGATACTCAGTGACTCGTTAAGTGCTTTTTATAACGGCAGGCGGCATCGATTTCCATGATTTCCACCTCCATTTGCGATCGATGATTGATTCGATTTCGAGGGCAAATTGCTGGAACATTTGTTGCATGCGGCGAATCTCTTATTTAATCAAATGTGCTCACTCAGTGCTCTCCAGTGCGTATGTATGTATGTGTATGTGTAATTTGCTTTGCTTCAATTGACAAAGCGGCAAAAACTAACAAAAGAATTCAATTAAGTAGCAACGCGATGCTCTTTTTTTTGGCGCAAATTCAATTAATAAGCGCAATGAAAAAAAATATGCGTATAAAAATATAAAAGCAAAAAGATTGAAAAAAAACTAATAAAAATTATTTAAATAAGACGCGCAAAGTGCAAAGCGAAAAGAATACAAAATAAATAAATAACGTATGACAAATATAGAAGCAAAATTCTGAAAGTGAAACGAATAAAAATAATGAAAAATATATAAAAACAGAAAAATAAAATAAAATGTAGCCACCAAGAGCAACAAATAGTATTAAATAATAATTTAAATTTTAATAAATAAAATTAAGTTTTAAACAGATAAAAAAAAAATATACTAAATATATATACAGTAAAATAAAAAAAATAAAATAAAAAAATATATGTATATATATATATATATATATATATATATATATATATATATATATATATATATATATATATATATATATATATATATATATATATATATATATATATATATAACATTGAAAATGTCAAATATATCATAAAAACTGGAATTAATATAGATATTAATATAGATACAATACATATGTATAATAAAATCACAAAATTTGTATGTAAACGTTGTATTAAAATGTTGAAAAGAAAATAGAAAGAAGATTTCAAATTTGAAAACTTAAAAAAAAGCGATAATAAGGAAACGAAGTTATAATGAAAACCAGACAAAAAAGAGAAAAATATAGTAAGCTTGATAATTAATAAACGAGCAATTCTAACATTTGTTAAATACAAATCAATAAAACAATTGAATATGGATGCAAAATGCATGAATGAAAATAAATAAATATGAATGCATAAGAAATTATTCAATATGCGTTAATGATTTAAGTCAAGCGGACTCCTGTTTCTTGTTGTTGCTGTTGTAATTGGTTTTTATTATTTTTTATTTTTCATTTTTTTTCTTTGTGCACTGCGCTGATTAACCCAATTGTGGCAATTTGCCGTCTATGTGCGTACCACGCCCACAATTTGCTGACTTGCCCCCACATAATATCATTTGTGCGTGTAAAATTTTCATTAATTGCTTTTTTGCGGCTGGCTTGTTAACATTTGTTGCTGTTGTTGTTAGTGGCGTTATTGTTGTTGTTGTTGCTATTTATTATTGTTGCATTTACAAGCTAAATTATTTTTATTGCCGCTCGTAATTAGCAAATTGTTTTCATCCAGCTGCACAGATGACGTCACAAACGCAAACAAAATATCTTTTAATTGTTTGGATACATATATGTACATATCTATATATTTTTTATGTATGTATGTATATATATATATATAATTTTTTTTTGCAAATTCAGCGTAGCTAAATAACTGAAAGGCCTGGCGAGGGCAGTTTAAAAAGTTGATCTTTAGTAGTAAGTTCAAATATTTATAAATTTGTAATAGAGAGTTTATAAAAGCGTAATATGGAATTTTACAACTTTTTGAGGCTAATCAGTAAAAAATATATATATTATTTAAAAAAATAAAAAAGTTACCGAAAATTTGATTAACTCTAGAATAAATTTGTAAAATATATTAATATTGAATATAATTTAATTACTTTACAAAATATACGATATTAATGCATTTTTTCTAATTAAAAAATGATTTAATATTCGGACACTGAAATTTGATGAGCTGCCCTCTTATTGAACACAGCTGAGAGCTGGCTTTAAGAAGACGCATGAAAGAAAGTACGAAAAGGTGAAACAAAGCCTGCGGGCAACCTTAGCTGAACATCTAGCTGAAAAGGCAACTCAAATAAAATATATATTGTATATATATGTATATGCATGTAAAGTACTTAAGTTTTTACAGTTGTGAAAGTGAAAGTTCAGCCGAGGCTTAATATATTTTCCATTTTAAACGAGCACCTCACAGTGTATGGTTCTGGCATTAAGAGCCCTTGAACTACTTCCTAATCTTTAGCAGCGAAACGAAACATGTGACTACAGTTTTGTATAATTATCTCTCTGGCACTCAACGCATCCTTAATGGGTTTTAATTGGCTTGTGGCTCTCATTGAAATTTATGACTGCACAAATCGGAAAGCGAAACAAACTCGTGTTGTTATTTTATGTTTTCTGTTTCCTCTGCGCATCACAAAACAAAGCAGACGCAAAAACATGAAATCAAATTCCATTTTCTTTGCCATCTAATGTAAATGATTACCACAATTTGCATGCTGTGTGTGGGTCTCTCTCTCTCTCTCTCTCTCTCTCTCTCTCTCTCACTCTCTCTCTCTCTCTCTCTCTCTCGCTCAGAGTGTGTCGTGTGTGCTTTAAAATCTAAGAGCTTTACACAAATATTTGGCATTTTCATTAGTGGCACTCAAAGTGGGAGCAGAGCAAAGCTGAAAATACAGTTGATGTAGTTTATGCTTTACCCTTTTCCCATATATCTTTATAGAGTGAATGCATAAATAATTATTGCATTAGCCGCAATAGTTTTTCACATTCGTTTTTTTGGCCCCACATACGAAACGTGACACTTGGCTATCAGATTTTGCACTTGAGCGCTAATAAAAAACACGCAACACCCGAAGGTTGCGGTTGGGGCACGTAAATACAAGTAGTTCGACACCTAGTCATAAGTACGAGACAGTTCCAGTTATTGGCTGCCTACAAACAGCTAGACAAACAGTTGAACAGCCCCAAAATAAAAGTTGATCTATCGAGCCACTGTGCAGCTACCCTAACCAATAGCAATCAATTAGAATACTAATGTTGCTGTTACTGTTAGCAAAGTGGCGATGGGAAATGTTGGAATAATGCTAATGGTATCAATTGAATTGTGCACAAATATTGCAAATTATATTACTCGGCGGCAGTTTCCTACATGAGCCTCATCCACTCTTTCACTTGTAAGAAAGGGTATGACAGCTTCGTTATCAACTGTTCTACACTTTTCTCATTTACGTTGCAAACGATCTAATTGATTTTTGGTGTGCTTAAAAGTCGCTTTAACAGCGCTCAAATGCAATTATGAGCTCAACGGCAATTAAAAACGAAACGCGGCATTAACACGTTTTGGGGCAAACGCGATAATTAGCGTTTAAATGATGTCAAATGCGATCAACTCTCGTTAATCAATGCAAACAATATATATTAGCAGCGTATAACATGAGTATAACAGTTGCCGTTGCAGCTCTCTGCTAGTTAACAGCGGCGCCACAGCGCTCAAAAGCTTGCTACGGTAAAAGGCATTCAGAGCACAAAATGGCTGCTCCAGTAATCAGAACGCGTTTGAAACTCGAGCGAAGCGCACGTGCTGCCAGCAGTCGCGACAATAGCGTACAAAGCGAATCAGGAGAAGCGCCCCTTTCGACTGTGGCCCCACAGCAAGTGTGTGTGTGTGAGTGCGAGTGGGTTTGACTGTGAGCGCACTCTCTCTCTCTCTCTCTCTCTCTCTCTCTCTCTCTCTCTCTCTCTCTCTTTACCTGTGCTTGTGTCATATTCACCACGTTTTCAACCAGGGGACAGGCTGTGTGTGCTTTTCATAGCGTGTGAAAATATTCGCAAACTCACAACGTCTTGGCGAGCACGCGAAGCCAGTTGCTCCTTGGAATTTCTGTGCGTTTGCGAGTGCGAAAGCGATAGTGTCAAAGTGAGCGCGGCTGTGAGTGCGAGTGCGATAAAAGAAAAAAGTAAACAAACGTGCGAGCAGCAGAAGTCAGAAACTGCCAAAAGAAAAGAGCATAGATTGTAAATGTAAAGCTTTGTTTACAGTTACAGTTATTATAACTGTTGCTGTACAGCCCACTCTCTCACTCTCCGAATCTGTGTGATTTACATATGTATTTAATTCAATATAGCTCTTTTTCTGCGGCTAACATCGGGTAGAACAGTGAGCAGGGCAGGGGCTGCAGCTGTCGGCAAAACGTGTCTATTTAAACAATCAAAACAATTAAAAAGAATAAAAAAACACATAAAATTATTTATTTGTATGTGTGCCTGCATTTAAATAATATCGTTTTTTATCACCTCGCGCGTGCAAAAAACATGAATAAAACGAATTTAAAATAAATGCAAATTATTTATAAATTCAATCATTAGTCATAAAATAATAATAAGCACCAACAGCAACTATTAAACAGCTAATGAACTGCGCGAATATAAATAAAAATCCAAGCCAATATTCTTATTTCACTTCATTTTATATGATCTGTGGCATTTGCAACAGTTGGAACTGCGCCACGTGCGTTTTGTCAATTAATTTTTTAATTTTTGTTTAATATATTTCACATGAGAAATTTATGGCTTGTCTTAATTTATCGTTGCGCTTGCTTTGTTTTGTTCTCGCACAAACTCGAGCAGAAATTCAATTTGCATTTCAAAACAAGATTTATGAAAAATAATTATTATTATTATTCCTCAGTTTGCGGCTAACAAAAGGCATTTTAATTTGCCTGCCTATAAAAAATCAATAATATCACAAACAAACAAAACAAAAGCAGAGATAAACAACAAAAAAAGCCAAAGAAATACGTAACAAAAAGTCGAAGGCAAGCAAAAAAAAAAACACAACACGGACGAGAGTGCAAAAGAATCAAATGAATCAACAGCAACAACCACTAGTTAAACCACCTATGCTACTCTAAAAGAGCAACAACTAAGCAGCAACAACAATTATTCTAACAAGTACAACAGCTAAATCAACAACAGCAGCAACAACAACAACAAACATGTCGGAAAACAGCGACAACAATGGCGACCAGCAGAGCCAGGGCCAGGGGGCGGAGGGCGAAGCGGTGGGCGAGAACAAAATGAAATCTCGTCTGCGCAAAGGAGCCCTCAAGAAGAAGAACGTCTTCAATGTAAAAGACCATTGCTTCATCGCACGCTTCTTCAAGCAGCCTACATTCTGTTCCCATTGCAAGGATTTTATCTGGTAAGTTAGCAAGCTGATCAATTTAACTGTCAGTTAAAGTAGATTAATGTAATAAGCAAAAGCAGCACAAGCTGTAAATGCTATTCGAGGAGTTATTCTATCATGTAAATCATGTATTCTTTATATAGATTTATCGAAACTTCACTTGAAACATCTATCATTAGAATATATTCGTATTATGCTCATTTAAGCATATTATTTAGTATTTGCTACAGTTCTCTATAAAGATAAATGTGAAAATTTGAGAGTTTCATCTACACAAAAGATCTCTGTTATTCAACTAAACGCTTACGATTATAGTACAGTACAGTAAAGCTACTTTCTTAAATGTGCATTATTATATCGTTTTTAAGCTTGTTTGAAGTTTGAAAGATATTTTCAAAAATGTTATATTAATCATTTATAATTAATTACCTTTTAAAATATGATAACTAGACAAGCATTATAAGATCTCGAATATAAAAATGAGAGCTATAGAAATATTAAAGTCCAAAGAGTTTAAAAACAATTAAAATTGTATTTAAAACTGCACAGATATTCACTGGATATACCCGTACTTTAGCTCATTGCTGCAGTAATCTATAAATAACTTAGCAAAACAAGAAAGAAATCTCATTTCTTAACTTTTAAATACTTCTTAGTCAAGGATTCAAGCAAAGAGCTTTCGATGTTTGCTCTTCACTTAGGAAGTCTCCTCTCTTGCTGCCACAAAAAACTGTCTATGCCTATATTAAAACACAGAAGACACAGCAAATTCATAAGCATTGTTTCTGTCTATCAGGTAAAGCTGTTGTTGCTCTTGATCTTTAATGTTATTCTTGAATTCTTGAATACCCTGTGAAATTCTTGAAATTATGTTTAACGCTTGGCACTTGTGGGTCTACGCCGTGACAGCAAAATCGCCGACATAACTAAGCAGACTACGTCAATCGATATTATACCCATCTGCTGGCCAGCTAATAGCAACAGCTACAACAAGAGAATAACAACAACAAGAAACAGAACAAAGCAACACATTAAAGCCAAGCAAATGACATTGCAATGGAAACACGTGAAAAACCATAAATGAGAGTCAATTTTAAGGGAACAACTATTGTGTACCCTAGCTGATGTATAATGTACGATAATATATATATTCGATATATGATGTGCTGCAAATATATTAAGAATATAATTAAAATGCTGGTTAGTCTTTAAAAAGAGTTTTATTATTTCTATATTATAATAGTCATATATTAAATGTTTTTAAAATATATTTTCCTAGGGAAATATTTTCTAGTTTTCATCTTAATATTTCCTCTGCGAATTTCAGCACTTTCTAAAAGTTTTCTTATTCAGCAATATTACCAATATCAATATGACCTAATGCTAAATTCCATCCACTGAACTAACTATATATATATATATATATATATATATATATATATATATATATATATATATATATATATATATATATATATATATATATATATATATATATATATATATATATATATCAATGCAACAAGTATAAAATACTAATACACATGACATATAGAAATCATACTATCCATTTTTGCGTTATTAAAAGGTAGCACGTAGACTGCCATGTCGTGTAATATTTAATTTAAGTGAAGCCCGCTCTCAAAATCTCGCCTAATCCGTTGTTATGCATACAAAATAAACACAAGAAATACAAAATTTTTGGGGCCAGTTGGCAGTTTGAATTGCGCTTCCTTTTCCCTCTTCCTGTGGCTTTTCCTGTTGCTGGCTTTTTACCCCGCTTTCGATTCAGTGTAACTTGTGGATTACGAACCAATCTCATGCGCATTAGCTTGCGGTTCACCTATCTCCACACAAAAATAATTTGTTGACCGTGTTGGCACCACAAAAGCCTTAGAAAACATTTGCGTAGCTTGCCAGTGAACCAACAAATTGCCAATGTGCATACTCTGTTCGGGAAATATTATATATTTCTATTCTTGCAGCGGCTATCAATCGGGATATGCATGGATGTAGGTATTTCTATCGATTTGTGATATATTTATATATATGTACTATAAATCTCATCCATTTCGAATTGCTCGTTTAGTTTTCAATTCGCAAAATAAATACATTTTAGTTATAAGTTATAACAAGGAATAACTTCAAAAGATTAGATTTTTTGACAGATTTTGTTGAGGATAAAGTAACTTTATATGCAAAATTGTATCGTGGTTTTAAGCTTAACTTTAATTAATTTAAAACAAGTAAGAAAACTCTAGTCGGCGGTCCCGACTAGGAGATACCCTAAACCCCGCGCTATCTGCGTTAAAATACTGCATAATTAGCAATTCGTATAAACGCACAGAAAACTAAATTCAATTCATTTCAATTGTTTAGCTAATAGCGTCATCTATGGTTCGATTGAATAGCGCCATCCAAGTTTCGAACCAACTGAGCAGCTGATAATTCGCAAATCATAGCGCCATCTATTGGAAATATGTACACTAAAACTTGCGGGTTTTAGAACTTGCTAGATGCACGCAGCTCAATGTGTATGTATGTGTGTATGTGTGCACATGTATAGGAAAACAGTTTGCTTTGTTTTGCTGGTCACGTGTTTGGCCGATTGGCCAAATGTTTTGTTTTATAACTTCTGCGCGAATTAATGGATTTAAATGAAATTTTCAGCTTATGTTCAACATATTTTATTACATTTTTTCCAATTTTTAAAAATGTAAACCCATTCATTTACTGGCTTTGAGTGCAACTAACCTCAATTTAAATATTTGGGGAAATTTGGAGCCGGTATCCAAAATTTAACAAAAATCAAAATTAGAGAAAATAAATATAAAACTTACAAAAAAATTTGGGGACTCTAGCTATAAAGACGTGGGAGATATAATTTTATAACTAACATTCGATATTGTTTTTAATCGATAACAATAAAATTAAAATTGTTATCGACTTTTTTTAACAAACTCGATCTTTTCGTGCTATTCACGGACCTACATAAAAAATTTCAAGTCTCTAGCTCTTATAGGTTCTGAGAACGACGCGTTCATACATACGGACAGACAGACGGACAGACGGACAGACGGACAGACGGACATGGCTATATCAACTCGGCTTGTCATCCTGATCAAGAATATATATACTTTATGGGGTCTGCCACGCCTCCTTCTGCCTGTTACATACATACGCCCTCCAACAAAAACATTATACCCTGATTTTCCCATTTTCAATGGGTTCAGGGTATAATTAAACTTCGTTTTCAAGGAGATATTACATAAAGTCGTTATTGCTATATGATGTTTCTCAAATGTCAATAATAAAGCTATTACAATATGAAGTATAAATATAAGTAATCAACAACAGAATTTTTAATCGAAAATTGTGAAATTCTTAGTTGATATGTTAAGCGCAGTACTTAACATAAAAGCCTATAGTCTGCAACGCTGTCAGTACTCAACAACCAAATTGAATTGTAATGTTCGTTGGCAGTAGTTTTTGTATAAAATATTGTATCATAATTGAGATTTCTTTCTACTCCATCTAAAAGAGCCTGTCTATTCAATATATTAACATATAATATACATTAAATTAATTGAAATTCAATTAATTGTATTATATATTCATAGTTTGGGAAAACTTTGTCAAGCGCTTTACGCTTTACGTTTGGGCTCTCAATTTAATTAATTCAAAATTGAAAATTCACAATAGAACTCGACTGTCAGCGGCCTCTAATCATTGCGTTGACAGCTGAAAAGCCACACAATGAAAATGACAAGAAAATTAATTGGAAAATCGCATAGCTGGGCACATGTCAACAAGTCAATTGAGATGCTGCGACGCCCACCAGTTGGGCGTGTCGCTGGCTCTTAGCTAATTGCCATAAAACATTTAGCCAATAATTAAATTAATTGCTACTTAAAATGCGATTCAATGATCCGAGAAAACCGGACTCCGAACGCAACTGAGCTATGTGAAACCGAGTCAGACAGCCCGAAAGATACATTTGGCCAAACACCCAGACACACACAGATGCGTTGATATTCGATGTTCTCTTGGCCACATTGCGTACGCCTCTTCTGGCCAAGGGCAGCTAATTATCAACTCGAGTTACAATTTTCGACTCGCAACGCGTTTCGCGACTCGTTTCGGCCTTTTAATTAATAGTTGTTGGCTCTTTGGGTGCACACAGCCCCAAAAGGCGTTGCAGGCACGTAGCATAGCAGGTGGGTGTGCAGGGAATGCTGGAGAGGGGGAAAATGTGGCATGAAAACGTGTGGTGTTGCCTCTATGCTTCCCAGGTGGCTAACTGCTTTTGGGGGTAGCAAGTGGAAATCGCCGCAGTGTTTATGCCACGTAATTTGCATAACAGACACGAGAGAACACAAAAAAACACATGAAAAGAGGACTGACCCGTTCGAGTACTGACTGGCAGATACCCTAAGCTTAGATTGGAGTTAGTCAATTTCCAAATATACAGATTGGATATCTTTGTTCCGGTATTGTGTAATAAATTAAAATAAATAATATAAAGCTTGTAAAAATAGATGAAATGGTTAAGTGAAGAACCCCTCTTCTCTCTACATTTATATCATCTCTCAACATGTTTAATAAATGCGACAAGGAAGACTCATCTAGCATATTCAAACCAAGTAAACCATTCATTCATGTCTTTACGGGGTATAAGAATTGTACCGCCTCTGACAAATTATACATTTCCGACACGTTACCTTTTACTTTCGTATACTCAAAATACATTACCATCTAAATGCGGTGAAGTTAACACGTTTTTTATGCCTCAGCATGTGGAAGATTTCGTTCTTTTATGTTTTGACCAAATCACTGGAACTCTCGCCATCGCTGTAGATATATTTACACACATATATATATATATATATATATATATATATATATATATATATATATATATATATATATATATATATATATATATATATATATATATATATATATATATACATAGAAAAAGCAATTAATAAATTATTTTGCTTTATCTATACAATCCATAAAATGATATATAATGTGAAATATTGATGTATCGTTATTATAACTAAATCAAATGCTATAAACGAAGCAAACATTATTATCACATTTATCGATTACGTTCAATCAACTCAAATGGCATTTGCTTGAAAGCTTGGAAAAGTCATTACTCTAAACAAGTAAGAAAACTCTAGTCGAGACCGCTCGACTAAGATATCCCCTGAACCCTGCGAAGGACCGCTATTCCAGCATTAATCAAACTTGTTGGGCGTGATCATGTCATCCATATGTGTATGTATGTGCCAAAGCACAAGTCTCTAGTATTTGATATACGGGTCTCTAGTATTTGATATAGTATTTGATATACAAATTTGAGGCGAAGGGGGCGTGGCATCCAAAATTTAATAAAAACCGAAATTGTGTACAGCTTAAATAACACTAAATGCAAAACTTGAAGACTCTAGCTATAAAGATCAATTATATATAATTATATAACGGAGCATCGATTTCGTTTTAAGTCGATAACATTAAAATTAAGATAGTTATCGATTTTTTTTAACAAACTCGATCTTTTCGTGATATACAGGAACCTACATACAAAATTTCAAGTCTCTAGCTCCTATAGGTTCTGAGAACGACGCGTTCATACATACGGACAGACGGACGGACAGGGCTAAATCGACTCGGCTTGTCTCCCTGATCAAGAATATATATACTTTATGGGGTCTGCCACGCCTCCTTCTCCCTGTTACACACATTTCAAGTCTCTAGCTCTTATAGGTTCTGAGAACGACGTGTTCATACATACGGACAGACGGACGGACAGGGCTAAATCGACTGGGCTTGTCTCCCTGATCAAGAATATATATACTTTATTGGGTCTGCCACGCCTCCTTCTCCCTGTTACACACATTTCAACAAAAACATTTCCCATTTTCAATGGGTTCAGAGTATAATAAGGAATCATCCACACAGATGTAGAACTATAAATTGCACCTTTAGTCATTATAAAACTGAACAAAAACTATATAGTTTTTTTATGGCACTTACAGGTGACTTATTAACAACTCTGAACAATTTTAGATGTATAATACATGTTTTTGTAAGCAATAACTAATAATAGTTAGCAACTGGTGCAGTTCAATATATTGATGATGAAAAGAAACTTCAATTTCTTTTCGAACTTTGAAACAATGGCTACTAACGTTGCCCATAAATTCTACATACATTTCTAAAGCACATTTACGTTTTTATACCCTGAATCAGGGTATAATGTTTTTGTTGGAGGGCGTATGTATGTAACAGGCTTCTGCCTTCTGCCTGCGTGGCAGACCCCATAAAGTATATATATTCTTGATCAGGATGGCAAGCCGAGTTGATGTATGAACGCGTCGTTCTCAGAACCTATAAGAGCTAGAGACTTGAAATTTTTTATGTAGGTGCGTGAATAGCACGAAAAGATCGAGTTTGTTAAAAAAAGTCGATAACTATTTTAATTTTATTGTTATCGATTAAAAACATTATCGAATGTTAGTTATAAAATTATATCTCCCACGTCTTTATAGCTAGAGTCCCCAAATTTTTTTGTAAGTTTTATATTTATTTTCTCTAATTTTGATTTTTGTTAAATTTTGGATACCAGCTCCAAATTTCCACAAATATTTAAATTGAGGTTAGTTGCACTCAAAGCCAGTAAATGAATGGGTTAACATTTTTAAAAATTGGAAAAGATGTAATAAAATATGTTGAACATAAGCTGAAAATTTCATTCAAATCCATTAATTCGCGCAGAAGTTATTAAACAAAACGTTTGGCCAATCGGCCAAACACGTCGTGGCAGACCCCATAAAGTATGTATATTCTTGATCAGGCTGAGAAGCCGAGTCGATTTAGCCCTGTCCGTCTGTCCGTCCGTATGTGTGAACGCGTCGATCTCATAACCTATAAGAGCTAGAGACTTCAAATTTTTTATGTAGATCCTCGTATAGCGTGCGCAGATCAAGTTTGTTAAAAAAAACGATAACAACTATCGTTTTAAAGTTATCGATTAAAAACCGATATCTTCATTTAGTTATAAAATTCTATTTAATTCATCTTTTTAGCTAGACTTTTCAAATTTTGTATTTAGTGTTACTTGGGTCATGCGCAATTTCGGTTTTTGCTAAATTTTGGATGCCACGCCCCCTTCGTCTTAAATTTGTAACTCCCGTATATCAAATACTAGAGACTTTTGCTTTGGCACATACATACATATGGATGACATGATCACGCCCAACAAGTTTGATCAAAATCGTTACTCTAGAAAAAATTTTCCATAAAATTGCCATGCAAAGCAGCCAAAGAACAGCTGACGCCCTGACTAGCGCTTGTGTGTGCGTTCGTGTGTGTGTATGTTTTGCTTGTAATGAACGTACATATGCATGTGTATATAAAAGAAACAAAGAATGCTTGGAATAGCGGCTCTTCGCAGGGTTCAGGGTATACCCTAATCGAGCGGTCTCGACTAGAGTTTTCTTACTTGTTTTTCATTAATTTACCGATTTTATTTTCCAAGCTGTAAATCATATAATTAATTGCAAAAGAAAGTCACGAACTCGCGTGGCTTTTTAAATCAATCTTAAATCTGTAGCCTGCACTTTTAAGTTTCTTGCTCGCGTGTTAAATTAACTCGCATCAACTCGTAAAATATTTTTTCCTTTTCCTCTTTTCTTTGCTGCACATTTTTTTCGTTTAGTTTTTCTTTTTGTTAGCGTGCGCTGCGAAAAATGCGCTTAATTAAAAATTGGAAAAAACTGCAGGGAAAAATAAGCAGAAACAAGTAAGAAAACTCTAGTCGAGACCGCTCGACTAAGGTATACCCTGAACCCTGCGAAGAACCGCTATTCCGTGCATTCTCCGTTTCTTTTATAATAAATATGTATATGTATGTTCATTACAAGCAACACATACACACACATATACACTGGCGAACGCACACACAAACGCCAGTCGCTGAGTCAGCTGAAATTAAATGCTTAATAACTTTTTTCTAGAGTAACGATTTTAATCAAACTTGTTGGGCGTGGTCATGTCATCCACATGTATGTATGTGCCAAAGCACAAGTCTCTAGTATTTGATCTCTTATAGGTTCTGAGAACGACGCGTTCATACATACGGACAGACGGACGGACAGGGCTAAATCGACTCGGCTTGTCTCCCTGATCAAGAATATATATACTTTATGGGGTCTGCCACGCCTCCTTCTCCCTGTTACATACATTTCAACAAGAACATTATACCCTGATTTCCCATTTTCAATGGGTTCAGGGTATAAAAAGACAAGGCGAGCAGGAATGGGAAATACCTGTGTAGCATATCTCCAGGCGCGGCGCATGCAAATTTTATTTTCAGTTCATTTGATGCGCAAACTAACAAAAAAAAAAACAACAAAAGCAAAAGCAAAAAGTGAATAAGCGAATCGACAAACGTTTCAAAGGAAACGAAAAAGTTAAATGTAATTAAACTAAAGTGCAAATTATGAAGTGAATACAGAAAATTGGACTCAGGGCATAAGCTCTTAAATTGTTTTCTCTGAAGTCTAATCGGATTTTGTCAATTGTGAAACCTCAAATAGATCCGGTAATTAAAATAGGATTTATCGAAATATAATGAGGCACAGTAAAACAAAACAACTGTGTTTAGTGTAATATAAATTAAATGGCTTTGTGAATGGAGAGGAACTACGACCGCTGTCTGCCAATTCACGAAGCTATTATATTTCCTATTTCCTATCAATTTTAACAATAGAAGACTGTGCTGAGAGAGGTGATTATAAAAATATTGATAGCTATCGCGGGCTATTTAAAGCGGGCTAGGGAAAGCGAATGAAATAATACCCAATGAAAATTTTAAATAAAATTTTAAAATACGAAAATAATTAGATGCAAATTGACTATAAAGGCTGAAAGAAGTGGGTGTCCTCTCATTGGGAAGAGCTCGACTCGAATATACCCTGACAACTTCGCAGAGCTGACGCTTTAATTAATCTGACAATCTGTGACAGCCAATCATGAGTGTGAAATATATACTAAAGCCAAGAGCATAGTTTGAGAATGAAATGTTTCAATTTTGGTATAAGTAAAATGAAATTCAAGGAACGAATATCTGTATACTCAATTACAATTGCATCTACTTATTTAGTTTGATTTATATCTCATAAATATTCCAGGAATGCTTGATTAAGCAAGTGGGATGACAATTCAACAACGAGAAAATCATATGTTCCTATTTACGCATATAGAATTTATATTTCGAGCTTCAAATCTTGTTTACAACTGTTTCAGAATTTTATTTCAATAAGCCTCGGCTTAAAAGAAAATAAAGCAAGCAAAGAGAGTAGTTCCAAAGTATCTAATGATTAAGACTATAAACAAACATACATATGTATATATGTCAACCATAGTTGTCTACCTCGATGGATTCGTTCACTATTCTGATATACAAATCGCTGCATAAAGCAGTAGTTGAGTAGTGAATTTGCATGCAATACATACAGTACATACTTCTCTATGTATGCATATAAATATATATACGTATTACATGCATACACACACATACTAATATATTATATATATATATATATATATATATATATATATATATATATATATATATATATATATATATATATATATATATATATATATATATTTTTATTTATTTGCGTGCCACATATGGCAGTGCTTGTGAGAAGGGTTTGGGGCTACGGCCTGAGTTGAGTCGATAAGCGGCTTGTGGTCAAGGCGTTTATGGCTTATGGAATATGCCTAAGACAGGCAACGTAAGCCCCAACACAAGCGAACCCGCCTATCCAACTTGACCAAACACTTGGACGTAACGCATAAGCTGAAAAGCAGGCAATACAAATTCGCAAACCACTAACACACACACACGCACATGCTATACACGAAGAGCATTGAAAACAACAACAACAACAACAAAATATTCCTTTTGCATTGCAAATTTCTATTGTCAGCAAGCAAACAAATTCGTTACAAACTTAATTTAAATTTTATTTCCAACTGCAGCAAATGCAAATATTTGCCAAGGTTATCAAATAATTAAATTGAATATAAAAGGTGTACATCGCAATATTAAATATATATATCTGGATATATATAATTCAGTTTAATATTGCTTGAAAAGTATATATAAAACAAATACTTTTAAAAAAATTTATTTTTTAATTAAAAAAAAAGAAAAGAAAACATTATATTTACTTACATATTCTTCTTTAAATAAATAAGTATCAACTAAACATTTTTTTAATTAAAGAGGTGACAGAAAACTATGTTAGTAAAGTATACAAATTAAAAAAAAAAAATGTTGAGTATGTCATATCAAGTATTTTGCAAATAGTACAATAAATATATTTTAGTAAATACTTCGGAGATAAAGTCTTGAAGCTTAGAAAGCTGTACAACAATTAAATTAAAAATAAATATACTAATATATATCCTCTAATAAAAAGTAAAGTCTCTTAAGTGGAGCCTATTTTATTTGACGCAAAGCAGCCCGCTAACAAATCTAGCTGATGGATTTCTACTGACTTCATTTACAGATTAATTTAAGAGCTACGCCCACTGCGGGTACACATTGATATAACTTATTAAAGTTTCTCTGTTTTGTTTACCCTAAGGGAGTATGGGACAGTCAGTCAAGTTTATCGCTAATATATGGACCTTCGGCAATTAGAATATATGTTTTAAAACATTTCTATATTGTAAAAGTTATTTATAAATGAGCTTACTAATCAGAAATTCTTCTGATTAAAGCCCTTAGGCATTGTTTGTTCCGCTGGGAGGCCCGCTGACCTTTGACCTCTAAAGGCAATCCATTTGCTTTTCTATATTAATTATATTGATTGAAATTTATGGTGAGCGTCGAGGCAGAAAGGCAAAGAGCCTTGCAAAATTAGCATATTGATTAATAAGTATTTGCTGTGTCTGCAATTAAATATTTATGCAAAGTGGTTAGCACACACAACACACACTCCCAATAGCAATTCAATTAGTGCGAATTAGCAGCAACCACATTTTGCGTGTAATTTAACTAATTCTGACTGAAATTTCACATTGACTTTTTACAGGGGCTTTGGCAAACAAGGATTCCAGTGTCAAGGTATGTAAATAGCCATTTGAAATGGCCCCCAAATCCGTGGAGAACTTTATATAATTGATTTGATTCGCTTACAGTCTGTTCGTACGTGGTGCACAAGCGTTGCCATGAGTACGTTACCTTCATCTGCCCCGGCAAGGATAAAGGCATTGATTCCGTAAGTGATCTCCCTATATACGCTATATATATGATACTCTTTTAACACAAGCTTTACTTACTGAATTTACTTAGTTTTTAGTTTTAGCTTTAAGTTTGCAGCATTTTCATGTGTGTGAGCGAACAATATGAAGCAATAACTAAATGCCACATTCTTTTACTTTCTCTCTCTTTATATATATATATATATATATATATATATATATATATATATATATATATATATATATATATATATATATATATATATATATATAGTTCTTCCCTTGATGCTTTTTGTATTGTTGCACTGTCAAATTAAACTGTCATTTTGTCATTTCTGTATTTTTTTGTTTTATTTTTTTTGTGCTAGAAAACATTCCAGACTCAAGCGTCATGACTTGCGGCCTGATGCTGCTGCCAGCTCGTCTGTTGGCTTACCAAAATGTCATTTTGACTTTTTAGCATACCATGAATTTCATATTTATGCTGGCCCCGGCTATAAGTTGTCCCCAGCGCAAAGCCGCCACACGTATCACTTGTCAGAGAGATGCAGAGCAACGCGACAGTTTAAGATGAAGTAAAGTTGAGTTGAGTTTGCTCATGTTAACGACAAAAATATTAACTGCATTCATATGACAGCAAAATAATTAAAATAGTATTAATATGAAGCTGAATTAGCTCAGCTACTACAGCAAGTGGGACTAAGAAGAGGATGCGAGTTAAAAGCGATTTAACATGGGACTTAACATTAGGTTCATGTTTAGGTGGGATTTGAGTGAGTCTATGAGAGTAAGAAGGAAACCTATGAGGGGTAAGATATATAGCTAAATGTTTCATTAAAGTTTGACTTAACAAAAGACTTAGCATAAAATTTCGTATAAGATAGTAAGCTATTATGTAGGTCTTTGAGAATTTACAGCAACTTAGCATTGATGCAGATTTATACTTCAACAGGAAACTGAGTTATTTAGACATTATAAAATACAGTTGAAGGCGTTGGTTTCTGTTACAGTCAAGAATGATTATAACTGAACTCAAATATAAATAGATAATGTCTCAGACACAGTAGAAGATAGTGTAAAAAAATAAATAAAGTGGACTTTAAGTCTTGATTATCCTCCCAATAAACCTTTATTTTTATCTTCATGATTAAAAAAAATTAATTTCGCGAACAATCCACATGAAAATGCTGATAATTTGCACCAACAAAAAAATGAATAATAATATATTTACTGTTTAAGTTAAGTTTAGCTGCTTAACGACGTAGAATGCAATTTACAAAAAGAAAAAGAAAACATAACAAATCAGATAACGAGTAAATACTAATCGCAACTTAGATTTAAAACTAGTTCTGCTTATGCAATGTTTTATTGTCATCGTGCTCTGTTTATTTATCACAAATTGTATTTTGTATTTTCATGTACCAAACAAACAAAAACAACATTTTTGTTTATCTATCAAAATCACATCGCTCACCATAAATAAAAAATAAACTTAACTCGAAACTGTGGCACGTTACACGCATTCAAATTGATAACAACAAAAACAAAAAACAAATTAAAACTGAAGGACTCACCAAAAACTCAGCACCATTTCGAACCATTCACATACGCAGGACCCACGTTCTGTGACCATTGCGGTTCTCTGCTCTATGGCATTTACCATCAGGGTCTCAAATGTTCAGGTAATGTCAAGCTCCCTCTCCCAGTCTAACCCATGTAAAAACACCCCAGCCCCCAAATCTTTGGCTGTCTCTCTTTTCCTTTTCCTAACTCAACTATCGCTATGCTCACGCTCTGTTAAGGCGCTGCTAACGCGCTGTTAACTGGCTGCAAGGCCTTTAGAACTGTCGCCAATTGCTTGCCAAACTTTCTAACTATCTACTCTTCTCCTATATCCTCTGTATATATACTTCTATGTTTCTCTGTGTGTGTGTGTGTGTGTGTGTGTGTGTGCGTGTGTGTGTGTGAGTGCGCGTGTGTGTACAAAATATCACATTTTCAGCTAATTTATTCTATAATCGTATATTAAGTAACTCACAGGACCCCTAAACTTAATTATTTAAACCATTGTACAGATTTATGTTTACCTTAAATATTTAGCCATCCCCATATATTATGTGAAGCCCTAACTACCTTTATATATAATATTTATGTACATATCTAAAGCATTTGTAAGCTCTACCCAACGGCTTTGTGTGTGTGTTTCAATTTTTGGTAATTGTTTGGAAAAGTTGTTCTCTTTTCGTTTTTTTTTTTTTTTTTTTTTTTTTTTTTTGTGGGTGAGCTGGCACGTGTCCAGGTCTTGAAACTTCCAATTCATTTGCATAATTATGCAGAACATGGCCACCATACAGGACATTGTGATGCACACGATACTTATATATCTAAATTGTATGGAGTTTTTGAACCGCAATCTAATTAAAATTTCAATGTTTGTGCAGGCTGTGCAGCAGATAAAAGCTCAGCCAAATCTGTTAAATGTATTATTTTCCGTTGAAATATGCAAACTCTTTCATAATGAGGTTAGCTGCCTGCAGGGACTAGAGGGTGCTGTTCTGAAAGGGCAGCTTCTTCAGCTAGCTCTGCTTTTGTATCTGCGCAAATATTTAATGCACTTTCGGCCCGCATAAATGCAATGTTTCAACTAAAAGTTTCCCGAGCTACCCCAGCTTAACAACAATTGCGCTTTGTTGTGTGGCTGGCTTTTAGATGTGGGGCAGTAGTCTATATGTACATACCCATGCAGAGGTATATACAAAACTTTTTTTCTAATAGTCTAAAGTGGAGATAGACGTTTCGTTTTAAATGGTCTGTATATCAGCTTACATTTGTATCGTGAGCGAACTCGCTCTCTCTTCTGCTTTGTGCTATGCGTTAAGGCACCATTAGCTTAAGTGTTACATCTGAACGCAGTTTAGAGCTCATCTTCAGCATCTATATACACATATTCATCTAGTTACTCTAATGCTTTCTACACACTAAAACTATTTGTGAAAGTCGAGTCGAGTCGAGTATTCTCTCCTTTTACTGCTTTGCCAAATATGGGAAAATTAAGTTCTATAGAGAGCTAAGTGCAGTCGGTGAAATGACTCTTGTCGTTTGAAAGTTTTACAACTAGGGACTTAATTAATATGGCCGTGCCCACTTATCAACAACTATGTGGGTCTACTCAGAGCTGGGAAAGTGCCTTCTCCTAGGCCCCAGACAGTCTGTTTGTGGTAATGAACGCAGGCAAAGTCAAGTGCTGTTAGAGAACCTTGGTAAGTGCCCTCGCATTATACTGTTTGTGCGTCCGTGTGCGTGTACGTGTAAGTTGACTAGAACTTGAGGTTTGGAATATGGCAGACCTCTTAAGTGTTCGATTTGCCAGCGGATAAAATCGATGAGTGGGGAAAAACTATGAACGAAAGAAATCTAAAGATGCCATGGTAACTATTTGGCGGTCGGGACTCTTCTTTTGCTGTTAATCAATGCGTGAGAAATGTAAATGAAAAAGCGGAAATTGTGTGGGCAACGGCGTTACTGTGGCAGCTATGCAATTGTAAAGCATTTCATCATAAGTTTAACTACATTCGCAACACGTGCCCGATAATTTGGTACAATGCGAAAAAGAGACGACTGACATAGTACTATACCGCTACCTAGCTATCATTGTGAGTGTATCTCACTGTGTGTGTGTGCGTGTGTGTGTCTCGTTGTAATAGAATCCAAGTGCTCAAGTGTTGCCTTTGTCCAATTTGAATCGACCCTGTGATTGCAGACAAGCATTGACAACCGATTGGAGGACGAAGTTCTGCAGAGACGAGTTGTACGATTTATGGTATTGTTGTTGCAAATCGGATCAAATACATTTTGTTACGACAGACACACAAACATACACACACACAGAGAGGGAGCAAGGCGACGGTTTGATAAATATAGCAATCAATTTATCAACGGTCGAGTGCTTAGCACCTGTTGGTCCTGGCGAATACGTATATGTGCTTAAGAAATGGAAGGTAATGGGATTTTGTCAAGTTGAATGTGACAGCAAATTAGAGAAGAGGAGAGAATGAGACAAGAGAAGTATAGAAAATGAGTGGAACAGAATATAAACGAAACAAGTAAGACAGCTCTACTCAGAGAAAAGTTTTAAGACTCCAGCTAGAAAGATAAGTTAGAGTTATATAACTGACTATCGATTTCGTTTTTATCGATAGCATTAAAGTGGAAGTGGTTATCGATTTTTTCATAAAAAATTTGAAGTCTCTAGCTTTATTTGGTTCTGCGATCGACGCGTTCATACATACGTACAGACGAACGGACAGATGGGCGGTCGAACAGACAGACATACGGACAGGGCTAAATGGGTTCGTCTTATCTCCCTGCTCAAGAATATATATACTTTAACCTGTTTTCCCATTTTGAATAGGTTCATGGTGTGGTGTACAAATTGTCATGTACAATTTACAAATTTAATTCATTGATAAATTTACTACACTCATCACAAATACTCGTAAATATATAAATATTTCAAATATCCTTTTACTGGAAGCTGGTGTGGCAGAAAGCGTCTCGCAGTGACAGACTGACGCACACGCACTACATCCAATCTTGAGGCATTCGGTCTGATAGCAGAACATATAACCGCATACAAATATTGAGGTTCTATGAAAAACAATATATACATTATAATACATTGCACAGAATATGAATGAGTTAACAAAAGTGAAGTTACTAATGAATTTTTTATCGGGCGGTAGGCACTGACTATAGGCGGGATCTGGTTTGTCACCTGGTTCCTCCTACATTATGTTTATTTAAACCAGGATCGAATAAATCTTTCGGAACATTGCACCTTATCAAATATTATGTACAATCATAACATGTTAGATATCCATTTGAAACTGTACGATTTAATATGTATACATGAGGTATGTTTCTGTGTATTGATACTAACATGGAATGTTAAGAAGTGCACAAACCAAAATATATACAAGAACAAATTTGAAGCTTATTCATTTATAAATATATGAATTTTCAAACCAAAACGTGAATACTTTTGAAGTACCATCTTGGTGGAAATATATGGCTCTGTTTGCTGATGATACCGCTATTCTCAGTCGGAATAAGTCGCCACATGTTGCCTCCATCAAGATGCAAACGTATCTACACGAGCTCCATAGATGGCACAAACGCTGGAGCATCGCTGTGAACACTCAAAAATCAGTGCACACCACGTTCACACTAAGAAAAGGTGACTGCCCAGACGTAGCACTCGGACATACAATACCGAGGGCTAATAAAGTAAACTATCTGGGAGTCACTCTGGACAAGAGACTGACGTACGGTGCCCACATAAGCCAGATGGTGAAGAGGTGCCAATTCAAATTAAAAAACTTGATTGGATGCTAAGGAGCGAGAGTAAACTGTCTCTCTTAAGCAAAAGGATTATTTATAACGCGATTGTGGCACCAGTGTTCACATACGCTATACCACTATGGGGATCAGCTGCCCAAACGCACATTAAAGCTCTAAGAAGATGGACCGGAGCAGAATGGTTCGTAAGGAACGCAACGCTTCATACCGACCTTAAGATGCCGACAATAGCAGAGCTCATAGGCAGACATAGTTCAAGGTATACGGACAGATTGGAACAACCGAAGTAGGAGAAGACTTAAAAGACTGCATCCCCTCGATCGTCGGGGAATTTAAATTAAAAAAAAAAAAACTACATATGATTAGAATAATTATTACAGGCGTACCTGCCAAAAATATGTTTAGATTTAAGAGATAAATGCGCTATAGAGTCTCTGACAACAAGCAGCAAATAAATTCACATACATAAAAAAAAAAAAAAAAAAAAACAAGTAAGAGTGCTCTAGTCGAGACTGCTCGACAAAGAGATTCCCTGAACCCTGCGAAGAACTGCGATTCCTAAGAGCCGCTAACATTCTCCGTTACTTTTATATGTATGTACATATGTAGCAAGCAATACATACACACACACAGACGCACGCACAAGAACACACACAGACGCACGCACCAACACACAATCTGCTAACTGTGCATCATCACCTTCGCTGCTGCTGCAAGACGCCGATAATATGAGATATTAAATGTTTAATAACTTTTTTTCTAGTCGAAAGATTTTCATCAAATTTGTGGGACGTGATCATGACATTCATATGTGTGTGTGTGCCAAAGCACAAGTCTCTAGTACTTGAAATACGTGATTTAGCAATTTGAGGCGAAGGGGCAATTTGAGGGCGTGGCATCCAAAATTTAACAAAAACCGAAATTGCAGAAGGCTCAAATAACACTAAATGCAAAATTTGAAGACTCTAGCTAGAAAGATGAATTAAATAGAATTTTATAACTAAATGAAGATATCGGTTTTTAATCGATAACATTAAAACGATTATAGTTATCGAATATTTGAAACAAACTCGATCGAATCGTACTATACACGAACCTCCAAAAAAAATTTGAAGTCTCTAGCTCTTATATCTTCTGAGATCGACGCGTTCAAACATACGGACAGACGGACAGACGGACAGACAGACAGACGGACAGGGCTAAATCGACTCGGCTTCTCTCCCTGATCAAGAATATATATACTTTGTGGGGTCTGCCACGCCTCCTTCTGCTTGTTACATACATTTTCACAAAACCATTATACCCTTTTTTCCCATTTTCAATGGGTTCAGGGTATAAAAAAAGTGGAATATGCCCAGATATAATCAACTTATAGCCGCATAAGGGGTCTTGGCTATTCACGTTTCTCACTCTGACAGAGCCTAAATCTTTTTTTTTTTTTTCTTTCAGGTTCGTGTAAAGCACGCGAAGATCGTGCTAGAAAACAAGAAAGATTACAAAACTTAGTCGAGCTTAAAGATAGTTTCTGACAGACAGATAAAGGTAAAAAATAGAAGTTATACGAGTAAGTAGGGAGCGCAGCAGAATATTACAAATGTGTTTTAGGTTTGCCTATGGGAAGAGCACATGAGCCCGACACCTCTAAAAGAGGAAAAAATGACGAGAAATTTAAGAGACCTTATTGTAAGAGGGACGTTTTGAAGCTGAGCCGATTATATAGATAAATAAGATAATTATCGAACTAATCTGTGCATATATAAAGCTAGAATTATAAAGGATATATATACAGGCATATCTCATTTACTAAAGAATTACTACACCCATTGTCCACATTCTCATTTTGCTTTAATGATAATAGTACAGTGAGTTGCTTTAGAGAAAGCGTATTCAAAGTTTGACCTGCTAAAGACAGATTCTTTTCCACTCTTATATTCGATTGATTTTGCAAGTTTAAAACTTGGCAATCATTTGTCAATTTATTCAACTTGAATGCAGGTGTCAAAAAGTTTCGGGACAAAGCTATGAAAAATTTTGGCTCATTGTTTGGGGAGTCTCAAATCAATTTGTGCATTTTATTGCCTACATACACGAAGGCGCGTGTGTGTGTGAGTATGTGTGTTAATTTGTGTCCGTTGTAGAGCGGAAATTGAATACGAGTCTAGTTTGTTATGAGCTGTTTGATTTGCTTGATTGGGTTTTGGTTTATCTGCCAAGTGAAGTAAATTTGAGCAGGTGAGTGTACGATTATATATCTGTGTGTGTATCTGTGTGTGTGAGTGTGAGTGGGTGTGAGTGTGTGTGTGTGTGTATGTGTGTGTGTGCTCCTTATCATGCGCGCTGTCATAATAAATGGCATGACAATTTATAAATGCAAGCTGAAACTCTTGGTTAAGTTATCAAAACATCAGCTTTTAATATGCGAGCACTTCTGTGAGTGTGATTGTAAGTGTGTATGTACGCGTGAGTATGTGTGGGTTACACACACTCCGTGGCATTCTTGAATTACGGAAAAATGAGCGCTCTAAACTGATGCTCGGCCATTGCTGGCAGACAACAGATACAAAGCTTATGATAGGGAGATAGAGCGCAGAGCCAGCTCGAAAAGGACGCGAATTCGAAAGGGAGGCGGAGGCAAATTTGTTAAGTGACAAAATACGCGTGATAAATTGTTGCAAATATATTTTTGAAAAATTCGCTTTTTAATGCGATACGTGGCACGTGGCAAAACGAGCCATGCGCCACACCCACACGACTGTTATCTAAACAAATGTGTGTGGGTAGCCTACGCGGCAGAGTTGTGAAAAGTGACCCGTGCAACATACAATAAATAACAAAATTAGGGCTGCAAACATAATGAGGTATGTTGCGAGCTAATAACTTGGCTAACTTAGCTCTGTTCCGGAAAATTATAAAATGTTGCTGCTATCGGAAAATATGAAGTAATACTTGCTAGGTATTTGATTTAACTATATGTATATAATAAAATATATAATAACTTATAGAAGCTTACTCCCTCATGACTAATAACACTAATTGAAAGATTTGAGAGCTAAGCATAAGAACTTCATCTAAAGTTATGTGTTTGAAAACCAAAAGTAAGCGAGTTCTAGCTCAATAATCCCAATACTTTCTTATTGATCAGTGTTAACAAAAACACTTACTACTACTTATCAATATACTTAAGGAGTTATGTCTTTTATCTTCGCAAATGTAAGACTTAGCAAACACTTTTTGCCAACAGTCTTCGGGAACTCTAATAAAAAGTCGTTTTCTTTTTCTAAGATTTTCTCATTCATTAACAATTTTGTTACAGCCTATAAGCACTTTAAAGTTTATAGTCTAATTTATCTCCACTACTTCTACTACTACATCTTTGACTTGTTAATTATTTTCTATAGCTTAACAGTACTTCACTTTTTTTTTATTCTATCTAATCTTAGTACTTCTTATTGGGCTTCGAATATATTGTTTGTGAATTCTAATTGAAATTCAAGCTTTCGTATATAACTTCTCGTCTATAAAGTCACCCATAACATTTCTATAACTTGTAGCTTTAGCCAAAAACCATTAGGGAACTTCTATGGATATGGCTTCCTTTGTGTTTCGCCCATTTTACACAATATTTAAGAGCTTTCACTTTTGGGAACTCTATAATTTTAGGAAAGTTTCGAGCTTCTAATATCTGCCGAATGGCTTTTAATGCCACCTGTCGAGCTGTGGAGCTAGTATATAGCCAAGGTTGGTGGCACAGCGATTGGCAATTGCATTTTACCTTCAAACAAACTTGCATACAAGTGCATTTAATGCATAAGCAAACACACACGCACACATCCACACTTACACAAATACCCAGCCTTGGACGCGCGCCAAAGTATGCAACACTTTTTTGCGCGCGTGTCCCTGCCAGCCGCAGCAAGGCCAACCACACAGCACACATCACAAACACACACGCATACACACCCTTTGTCAATGCCCTTTTGTGGTCGTGTGTGTGTGTGCTTTTGCGCTTTGAGCTTTGCACTTGTATCGGCTCCATTTTGTTTGTCGAGCATTGCTGCAAGTTGTTGAGCCTTGTAAGACTCAACAACAACAACAACAACAACAGCAGCAGCAGCAGCAACAACAACGGCAACAAATTTCCCAAAAACTGAGCGCTTGATACTCATGCATGCGCATAATAATATCTTATGTCCTTGCCCACTTTTAAGAAGTCGCCTTGAAAAGAAACACACAACGATTTAAAAAAAAGCAACTAAGCATCAAAAAAAGTAGGCGTCGCAAGCAGAACACGTGTGAGCTGCTGATGAGTTCACGGCACTGACATTGCGAGTTCAAAATAGTAAAGCGGCCGACTTGCACAGCTTGGGGATACCCTCTAGTTGGCTAAGAGCATAGGGTAAAAGCTATGCGCTGCTGAACTTTTGCACGACATTAGAAAGATGATTGCTTCTTTTTACATACTCATTATAAGATACGCTGTGTATTATTTTAGCTTCTAAGCTCAGCTGTGAGAGACGCTCTAGCTCAATAAACGATATAAGCTAAATATTGAATTTACAGTTGCTCTATCTGAAATACCTATGCTGCACATATAGAGCAGGTTATATTCTAGATTTGGTGTGTGGGTGGATGCAAATATTATAAATGTTTCTAAGAACATTACCTACAAAACCTGATGCATAAACTTACTTTGTAAAGCAGCTGCATACTTTCCTTCTCTACGCTAGTATAAGGTATAAGAGATTGCTTTAAGTTACTGAGCTTTATCCACAAGCTCCATCCATACACTGTATTTCATCGAAGCTAGTATATGCATTGTTTTCATCATCACTCTAAAGAGAATACACTGGGAAACCAGACTTTTATTACACTTATAAGACCTCTATGGACTACTTTGCCGTCAGCTGCTACAGGGTATAAGCAGGCTTTAACCCCTGCTGTGAGTGTGTCGTTGTCCTCCTATGTACATAAAAATGAGCACTCTTTTGAAATGCGTGTTTGTATATATATATATATATGTGTGTGTGTGTATGCGAGTATCGATGCTGTTTCTTAGAACGGATTAGGCAACAATTGTCTGTTGTTTGGCATTTGTTGGTTTCAGCCTTCGCAGGAAAAAAGTATAAAAAATACAAGGAAAACACATAAAAGTACAGAGAACACAGAAATTGTTATTTATGTAACCAATGGTGCAGAAAAGCAAATGCTATTAAAGCGTATTCCAAGCTTGACGAAGCACAAACTGAGCTGTTCACTTTTTTGACCAAAAATATCCATATTGTTGTTAAGCACCCTGTATACCCTGCCCCAACTTAAATTGTACAGCACATTTGCAAAAAATCCATAAGCACAGCGATCCACAGCCCATAACCAGTGCCCATACCCATTACCATCCACACCAATGCGTCCATCTCCCATTTTCCTAGATATTTAAATTGATTTTGATTTTGCTTTGGTGTTTGTCTTGGAAAGGCAACTGAAAACTAATCTGGCATTTAATTTGTCATTCATAATTTGCAAAGTTTTAGTTTAGATTTCAACAACTTTCTTTTTGGCTGCAAGTTGTTTGTTATGCTTAGAGTTAAATGTACGCGTTTATAGCGAAAAACCTGCGTTAATTTTCCATTAGCTCTCTCCAACTGTTCCAATTCTCAGGCACACCAGATGCCACACAAATGGCATAACGTTGCCTTCCTGTCGCCGATGTTTTGCGATCATTGCGGCTCGCTGTTACACGGCATCACGCACAAGGGTCTCAAGTGTCGAGGTAAAGTCTAACCGAAGCTCTCTAAACTAATTAAAGAGACAAGTGAGCGAGGAAGATCGACGAAGAGAACGCCCACTCACTCAGTATGCGTGTCTGTGTGTGTGCGTGTATATGTTTATGAAGGTCTGGGCTAGAGATGTGCGCGTGAACGAAAGATTTTAAAGTATTCTTAGTTTTATATTAATATATAATTTTTATATGCAAATAGAACAATTCATGTTTTCAAGAGGTATTTACAAATAAGTAACCAATTTCTTTTTTAGGCTTTACTATATTCTTTTTATTATAATTATTATGGCTTCGGACTATTAGTTCATATTTATTATAATTTATTAGAGAAGATTTACTAAACACTGTATTAAATAGATTTGTTTTTATCTCTATTTAAGTTACGCGCTCATCTCTAGTCATGCTTCTATTATTTTATTGAGTAAATTTTGACTTCAGATGTGTTAGTGTCACCAATACACAAATACACTTGAATAAATGTAGGTAGCCCTGTCTGCCCGTCTATCCTTCCGTTTGTTCGTCGGTCTGTCCGTATGTATGAACGCGTCGATATTAAATATTTAGATCATAACCTGAATGTTTCATTCCATTAAATCACATTGAAATTATTAATTAGGACCCTTTAATTGCGTGCATCTAGCAATTTCTAAGAGCCTTAAGTTTAGGTTATCAGCTGCCGTATCGAATCGTAACATGGCGTTATTTGCTTAAAATATCAAATAGAACCGAATTTAATTTTATGTGCATATTTAATAAAGTAGTATAGTATAGTACAAGTACTTTGAAAACCGCAGATAGCACGGGGTCCTAGTCGGGACTAGAGTCCCGACTAGAGTTTTCTTACTTTTTTTATATTATCATATATTTTATTTGACTTATTTTACTTTTGAACTTTGATAAAAAAAAGTCTATTATGAAGTTTTTCGTGTCACGCTGGCATCTCTAGCCTCTTTAAGTCTCTCTGTTTAGCATCTAAGCAAAGCGTCTGCCGTCTCGTCTGTTCGTTGACTTGCTTATTTTTCTTTTTTTTTTTGTATTTTTGATTGTTGCAATTTACAATTAGCAACGCTTTGTTCCGGCTCAAGTGCGCACTTGCCACGCTCAGTGTGAGTGTGTGTTAAGTGTATGTCTGTATTAGTTTGTGTGTGTGAGCTAAGTGTGTGTGTGTGTGTGTGTGGCGTACTTGAGTTGCTGTTGATGTTATTGTGATTGTCGCCATTGCGCTTGTTGTTGACAAGTTGCCGCCCTTGCACCGTGCCACGCCCACACGGCCACTCCACGACCGACCATGTCTAATGCATTTGTTTACTTGCACTTAGCAGTTTGTTGTTGCTTGCTTTCGGTTGTAGTTGCCGCATTTGCATTGGCATTTGCATTTGGAGGAGAGAATTTGCATTGCCACCACATGCTTTTAATAAAATGAAAAATGTTTGATTTCGACTGCCTTTATTGATGATAATTGTATTACTTAATCTTGTCCGGCTTTTTTGTTTTGTTTCGCATTCACTATGACTTCAAAGGGAAAAAGAAAAACGAAGTGCGCAATTTTCCGAATCATTTGTTAGACGGCGCAAATTGTTGCCTTAATATCCGGTTTGGCCCCTTGGCAAACAAATAATTTACTTACGCCTCATTGGCCTCTGGCCATGCAAACACAACACAAGTACGACCAGAACCACAACAACAATAGGCAAACAGACAATACTACACACTCACACACACACACACACACACACGCAGGCATTCGGAACAGAACCAAGCAAACAGATTGCGAATGGAAATGTAAATGTGGCGACAGAAAATCCTACAGCAATAAGCCGCAGCCAGTGCCGGAAGTGCGTGTATCAGTGTGTGTGTATGTGTGTGTGTGTGTGTGTGTATGCATGTGTGTATATCTGTCACTATCGAGCGCCAATTTCGTGCATCTATGTGTGTGCGTGTCATTTGCCTAAGTTTAATAACGTTTGTAATTCTGTAGGAATTATGTTTTTGGGTTTTGTCTCATTTGCGCCTCTGAATTATTCAGCAACAGGGCAGAAATGGGGCAAAAATGGGTGAAAATAATATGAAAGAGATATAAATCAATATAATTGAATATGATAATTACAACAGCTGCAAAATTGGTTGCCTAACTAGTGCAGAAAATAAGCTAAACGGGAAATGAGATTTTAGCTTCGAAGGAATTTCAATAGATTTCGTGATGAAATATCAACTAGTTCCATAAAATTGTATGAGATTCGATTTTATTTTGAATGAAAATTTTTAAATTAAATAAAATATAAATATCAGTAAAAGTAAAAAAAGTAAAAGTATTGAAATATATTTTGGAAAAATATTGATAAATAAAATATGTTTTATTTATAACAGACAGATACAAATTAAAAGTCTTAAGAACTGGGCAGACCTATGGCTATTTTGTTTGTTTATTATTTATTTATTATTATTATTATTATTCTTGGATTTCTTTTATTATACTTTGCGCAAGTAAAGCCTGCATCCAGAAATAATACTCTTTCACTTTATAAGGACAGCTGCGTTTATTTTACAGTAGTACAGCAATCAAAATGTGGAAGATACAGATATTATTGATAGCGAATATAACGTTTCTTTAAGCAAACTGCCAGTCTCTCACTAAACAAAACAAACTACTGCATACAGTTTCAGGACTAGTTTTAAAAATGTACTTCATAATTACAAAATATAGTCTGAGGCAAGGCTTCTGGGCGCAATCTGCGCTGAATACCAAAAATCAGCTATGGAATTTATGATGAAAAAGCTGATGTGGCTGTTATTTGGCCCGACTTTAAATTCTTAGGAAGGGACTTCAAAAATGGCGACTTAAATATGCACTAATGAGAGTAGAAAGGCATTAAAAGGTAGGAAGAAAGATACCCTGTACAAAAGTGCTCACTCAATTTTATTAAAGTAATTTATTCTAAATTTGTAATATACGAATTCCTATTTAAGACTTTTCATTTCGTTTGTAAATATATGTTGCACATATTCAAAGCCCATACCCCTTGCTTATAGTCTTTCGTAGGGTATTTAAATATATAGAGTCCATTACATAAGCCTGCATATGTAGCCATATAAATAAATAATTTTACGCAAAAAACTGGCTTACACAAACTGGGCCACATTATAAACACACAACACTCACACTCACACACACACACACTTGTTGGTTGGCATTTCTGTTGCCACAAAATGTGGCACGCTATGGAAAAATCTGCTTTTATTTTGCTTTCTCTCTCCTTTGTTATTTGCTCGGTGTTGTGTTTTTTGTGTGCCGGACAAAAAGGGAAATAAAAACTCTTCCATATTTTCATTAAACACAACACACAGTAGAACAGAACTGACCAGCCTGCCACGCCTCATGCCTCGTGCCCCATGCCCCATGCCCAGCGCCGAGCCAGCTTGTGGACATCAAAAAATGATTACACTTTTTCTGCCATGCAACAAGCGAAAGTTTCGCAAAATACGTATACGCCACGTGCGGCTCGGCTGTCAAATGACGTCGATGCAGGCATCCAATGGCGCATACTTTTCATAGCGAATGTCGTGGAGAGGTAGCAGCAGGCAGGCAGGATAGTAAAATGTCCCAAGTAATTTTACACATGAGTAGCAAGGCGGGAAAGGGAAGCGCAAGAAAAGCGAACAACATAAGCAAAACAAAAAAATGCCATGAAATCAGCCAATGATGGAGGAAAAGCCTGAAGGAAAAGCAAAAAGAGTCCGAAAAGCCTGACAATCATATACCACATGTACTGATGAATACGATGATAATGATAATGAGCCGCCAATTACGGTTATCGTCGTTAGTAAGCAGAACATGCGAACTGCATTTAGAGACTGCTCTTTTCTTAATTGTAAATACAAATTTAAGCTAATATATACGATTGACATTGATGATACCCAATAGATTAGCTTCGGCTTATATTCTGTTAAGCTGGATACTTATGACAGTGTTAATGAGGCGCCAATTGCACTTATCAATGAAAATAACAATGATAAATGTAATGAATAAAGCAAGAGTAAGGAGCCATTAGAACATACCTTTTAAAAATATATTCACTTAAAAACTATCCATTCACATGAAAAGATATTTATTCACTCAAAGGACTAATTCACCCCAGCCGTATTAGAGGCTATTGAAGATTAACGTTATTAGTATTTCATGTTTCTGCTCCCAATCCATAACAATTAGGAGAATCTCCTTTAACTAATTTCATTCAATGCTCTGCCACAGAAAATTCTTCCTTAAACAAGTAAGATAACTATAGTCGAAGCCGCTCGACTAGTATATACCCTGAACCCTGCGAACAACCGTTATTCCGAATATTCTCGGTTTCTTTTATATATATATACTGAATATATTCATTTTTAATTGACTCAAGGTATTATAAAAAATATGCACTCACAAAAAGTAAATATAATAAAAATAACTAAAAGTCAAAGCTCACATGAACAAAATACAGACCTCTCTTTCTCTCTCTGTTTATATGCTACACAATTTAACAGGGTATTTGAAATTGGATTTGCGTATTAAACACTACGGTTAGTTGAGTTCTCAGCGTTGCGAATGCAAAGTGAATTACAATTCCAATTTCGCAATAATTTCCAATTCAATGGGCTTCGAGTAGTGCTCAGTGCCGTGGCAATCCTCTTGGACAACTGTACCCGGACATATGTGTGGGTGTGTGTGTATGTATGTGCATTATCTCCACTTGCGACATGTGCGCCTTGAACTATGCAACAGTTTTTGTGCAGCGCTTCATTTCCCGTTGCCAAACTGATTGCGAATTGCAGGCGAAAACACAAATTGGCGTTGATGTTCTATCCCGCATATGGGCGCGGGCCATCTGAGTGGTATGGGCGTGGGCGTAGGCGTAGGCGTGGCAATAGGCTGAAGGCAAACAGCGAACGGGCTGAGTTTATTCGATTGGCACGCTGATTGATAACTGGGCGCAGATGTCTGCCAACGTTCTCAAGGACTGTTTATATATACTTCATAAGAGTACATGGACTTTGTAGGAAGTCAGAAATCTGTAGAGCAATAAGCTTATCAGCCTGCGAGCGGCCTCAGATATGAGTGTCTGTGTCTGCAGAACATACAAACTTCGGCTTGCCGAAGGACAAATTGTTGTCTTGCTTTTTGTATTCAGTGGGCTTCTGGACTGCGGGGTAAGTACTTGAGCTATATCAAAACTTACTTTGTATGCGTGCCCTGTTGCGTGTCCTATAAGCGTGTGTGTGTGTGCGTGTGTTTGTGTATCCTTGCCTCCTGTTGCTTTTCCTGCCAAAGAAATCACTTTCAATCTATGCTGTAACTTCGTCCACGGCTTGACCATCTATTTCAATGTTTGCCAAGTGGCCTCTAACAAGCGACTTATCTTTATTCCACTACGTGACCCATGAACTGCGACCTGCCGCCCGAACTTATTTAGCATGCGATATGAACGTCCATGCCCGCTGCAAGGAGAACGTGCCCAGCTTGTGCGGCTGCGATCATACAGAGCGACGTGGACGCATCTATCTTGAGATAAATGTCAAAGAGAATCTACTCACAGTGCACAGTAAGTACGGCCAAAAAGTGCCCCATTCATAGCGTATAACGAGCAGCAACAGCTCTCAAGTGCTTGCCATCTCCCGTAGCCGAAATACAAATGTAAAGCGCTTAAGTTTTAACCAATTACGACGCCCAACAAGTTAACCATAAGCCTCCCACTCGCAACTTTACGAAAGAGGATAGCAGAAATGTAATAAAAATTATGAAAAACTGTCGCAAAGTTTCTTTTTCTTTTTCTTGCTTTTCCACTAACAAGACGCTTAAAATGTTGAGGACGGCCTCTTCTTCGTTTCATATTTGTGAAGTATTACACTTCTTAACAGGCTTATATGCTTTCCCAGCTCTTCAAATAATATTATTTCAATGTTATTCCATTATATTAGTTAGCTTTAAGGTTTGACTGAGTTTCGCAACTTTGTATATGAAGTTAGCTTACAAATAAGTACTGAACGCTTTTAGTTAATAACAAATAATTCTTGTAGAATTCTGAGACTGTTAATTAATTCTACATATTTTTATAATTTTGTCATACTTAATTTGACCATTTCAAAAGTTGAAAACAGAAAGCTTATGTCTATTCCGGATGGGATTTTCCAACACTATTTTCATTTAGTGGTTTGTTTATTCTTTAACGACATTCCAACAACTATATTTAATCAACACTGGATTTACTAGCCAAGCTCTCCACTTATTTTAAACGTTGCTCATGTTATATATTTTTAAATATAGTTCTGAGAATTGTCAAAAAGAGCCTGAAAGACATGTTTCTCGATTATTATCAATTTAAAAATTTTCCAACACAATAGTCTCTGCTGAGGCGTAAGAAGTCTCCACACTTTTCAATTTTTTTGCATATATACACATTTTATAAGAAAACTTGCAAACTCTCGTGCTACTCAGTTGCCTGGAGGCTAACGATAAAACTAAAAGAAGCCTCAGTTATTTATTTAGCTCATTGCTTAAATTCAAAACCTGCACAGGATTGAATTTAATATGCAAGCCTTAGCAGTGCCTGGGGGAGATGGTTACATCCCTCGGCTGAGACACTGGCAAATTGCTTATGATTTGCATTAATTCATTATGAAGAAAAACTCTCCACACAATATGCCACATAATGAATACTAAAATGCAGTTGCTAAACAAAAGCGCGATAAAAATATCTTAAGCAAGGCAGGGGAAGCAGATGAAAAGCAGGCGAAGTACGTGAACAATAGCAATGGCCAAGATAATGCGTTGCCATATTTTATAGAATTTTGCGCTTGCAGTGAAACGAAAAAAAAAACTGTCTATGGTCACGTTTCTGATTGCAGTCAAGGAGGGTCGCAATCTAATACCCATGGATCCCAATGGCTTGAGCGATCCGTATGTGAAGGTCAAACTGATACCAGATGACAAGGATCAATCGAAGAAGAAGACGCGCACGATCAAGGCGTGCCTGAACCCCGTGTGGAATGAGACTCTTAGCTAGTAGGTCCCTTTGTTTAACAACTGCCAGTTTCCCGATAATGCTAAGCTCAATTTTCGCAGCGATCTGAAGCCGGAGGATAAGGATCGCCGCATTTTGATCGAGGTCTGGGATTGGGACCGCACTTCACGTAATGATTTTATGGGCGCTTTGTCATTTGGCATCTCGGAGATCATCAAGAATCCCACCAATGGCTGGTTCAAATTGCTCACTCAGGATGAGGGCGAGTACTACAATGTTCCCTGTGCTGATGATCAGCAGGACTTGCTCAAGCTCAAGCAGAAGCCTTCTCAGCGCAAGCAACCAATGATGCGTTGCGACACACACACGCACTCACAGTCCAAGAAGGATATGATTAGGGCGACAGACTTCAATTTCATCAAAGTCCTGGGTAAAGGATCTTTTGGCAAGGTAAAAGCAGAGCTTGCCATCAATTCAATGATCTCTATTAAGACTTTCGAGGGTTACAGGTGCTGTTGGCAGAGCGCAAGGGCAGCGAGGAGCTGTACGCTATTAAAATACTCAAAAAGGATGTGATCATACAGGACGATGATGTCGAATGCACCATGATAGAGAAGCGTGTATTGGCGCTGGGCGAGAAGCCGCCGTTTCTTGTCCAGCTGCATTCTTGCTTTCAGACAATGGTGCGTATGCGCAACGTTGAAATAGAACAATTATTAACAACCTCAATTCTGTCACTCAGGATCGTCTGTTCTTTGTCATGGAGTATGTGAACGGCGGCGACTTAATGTTCCAAATTCAACAATTTGGCAAGTTCAAGGAGCCCGTTGCCGTGTAAGTAGGAGTCCTCCTCCGTCAAGCAGAATTTCTGATCTTTCTTTGCTCCTACATAGGTTCTACGCTGCGGAAATTGCTGCTGGACTCTTCTTTTTGCATGCCAAGGGAATTTTGTATCGTGATCTAAAGCTGGATAATGTGCTCCTCGATGCGGATGGGCATGTTAAGATCGCCGACTTTGGCATGTGCAAAGAGAACATCATGGGCGAGAAGACGACCAAGACCTTTTGCGGCACTCCGGACTATATAGCGCCAGAAGTAAACTGACCTCGAATAGAATAATAAAATAGTATACCAATTATTCCGCATACAGATCATTTTATATCAACCCTATGGAAAGTCTGTGGATTGGTGGGCCTATGGTGTGCTGCTCTATGAGATGCTGGTGGGTCAGCCGCCCTTCGATGGCGAGGATGAGGAGGAGCTGTTCGCAGCCATAACCGATCACAATGTATCCTATCCTAAGAGTCTAAGCAAAGAGGCCAAGGAGGCTTGCAAGGGCGTGAGTTACAACACAAGCTCTTGTAATATGTGTACATACTTACCCACTGCAATATTTTTATACCCTGAACCCATTGTTAAAAATAGTTTTTGACTAAGCAGCCCAGCAAGCGCTTGGGCTGTGGCTCCACTGGTGAGGAGGATGTGCGTTTGCATCCATTCTTCCGACGCATCGACTGGGAAAAGATAGAAAACCGCGAGGTGCAGCCGCCATTCAAGCCAAAAATTGTAAGTAGAGACTAAAATAAATATTATATACTTAATTACAATACATACCTACTTACGCTTCTGCCACAGAAACATCGCAAGGATGTGTCCAATTTCGATAAGCAATTCACATCAGAGAAAACAGACTTGACGCCCACGGACAAAGTGTTTATGATGAATCTGGATCAATCAGAATTTGTGGGCTTCTCCTATGTGAATCCCGAGTATATTATCAGCCCATAAGCAGATGCAGATGCAAATGCAGACATCGGCGAAAGAAACAGGCAACCGGAAACAGGAAACGGAACCAGCGAGTTGTGTCGTCAGTTGATATTAATTGTAAATTGAAGCAAAAAAGAAAAGACATCATCATATTATAGTTATATTTCGTTGTTATTATGTCATATCGTATATTGTTGACCATGCTAAGCGTAAGCAATATTTTGTTGATTTTTGTTGTTCTTATTTATTGCTCATTCAAATCTTTAACTAATTGTTAGACACTCATGCGTATATTAAGATATATTATGCTCGCGGCATATTCATTTAGTTTTTAACAACAATTTCAATCATTGTTAAGGATTTGCTTTCAGCGCAACGTCAAAACCAATCGAAACCAAAAAAACAAAATCATAACGAACGTAACAAAAAACTAAATCGTTTGCAATAAAAACTTTTATTTTGTATACCATTACCCAACGCTTTTATCTCTGCTGAAACCTCCACACCTAACTAAAGCCAAACTTTTTCCGTGTCATCAATTTACCATATTTCAATTTTCCAAGCAACTTTTCAAACGAATTTGAATTTTCAATTTAAAGTAAAGTAACAATTAAAATAATCAAACAATTAAATAGATTTTTTCTTCATTTTTCAAGAAAACATCTCGATGTTTAGATGCAATATTCAAGATATATCACATGCCCGACCTAAAAGATCTATCTCTTTGCCAGTCTGTAAAAGCTTTCTCTTTCTTTCTTTAGACATTTTTCACAATTAGAGGATGGATAAAGGATTTCAACGTTGTTCGATTATAATGTTGGCCCCTGCATTATAATCAAATCGAAATGAGCGTTTAATCAGCTTTCAGTAGGACAATTTAGCATAGGAAACAAACTCTTTTCAAATTGAAGCTTCCATAGCATACTTATGTGCGCATTTTCCACATTTCCATATTTCACTTTTAAAATTTTTGTGGGTGTGTATAAATTATATAAGAAGCTATTATAAAGTAAAGAAAAAAGAAACATTTTTAAAATTACTTATTTCATTTCGCATAAGCATATATAATCCGAATATATATATACATATAAACGGCATAGAGTCTCAATGTACCATAATAAATAAATAAATGAAGAACAAAATGAAGGCAAAACAAATTGCATAGCAATAAGTAAAGGCTAAAACAAAAGTATAAGTATAATCTGTTAGTTTAAACAACAACAAGAACAAAAGTAAAATAACTTTTTGCTCTTAACTGCACTACCCAAAGTCTAACTATAGATGGGATATGCTAAGATAATACATTTATCTATGGGTTGAAACTTTAGTACCTAACTAAAAGAGAACTTAGAAGCTAAAAACTACTGTTTAACTATTGAGAAAAGACAATCTACTGTAAGCTTAACACACATATATGAATATATATATATATATATATATATATATATATATATATATATATATATATATATATATATATATATATATGTTTGTCAGAAGAAACTTCAGAAACCGAAAGGAATACCGAAAAGAAAATAAATAAGATTACTTAAAATTAAATTGCAAATTGATCATTTTGTGTAGCGCTACCTAAGCTAAGCTTTTGTGCCTCTCTTTCTTTCTAGACGCTTAACTGATTCAAAATACTCTGACATTTTACGAGTTAAAAAGCAAAAAATAAATTAAAAGTACACATATAGAGCAAACATTCATTATCTAATAAAAATATATATGAAGTGAAAGTCGTCTAGAAATTTATCATATAACAACTCAGTAGCCAAGCTATGTGCTAAATGCTAGGGCACAAAAACTAAAAATTAAAAACTGAAAACGTAAAACTAAAAGCTAAATGAAAGTAGTTTGAAATTTGTTAAAAATCTAATGTAATTCATATTAATATATATATAAATGTATAACTCCGAACTTGAAGCATTTAACAAAGAGTTTACTTAACAACAGTCAAATATCTAAAACAAAAACCAGATGCATATAATCTTAAGAAACAATATACATACATATATATATATATATATATATAACTAATTTTGTGACTACATATGACTATGACGAGTACCACTTAAAGTTCAAGTTCAACCGAATGTACTCTACACATAGATATTTGCTCGAATATGATTAACTATATATTTACTATATAAAAGAATATGATATATATATATATATATATATATATATATATATATATATATATATATATATATATATATATATGATATATATATATATATACATAAACATATGTATGTGTGCGTGTGTAGTGCGATTAACTAAATATATATAATTAATTGATTACTTTAATAAATTTGATGGCAACAAAACAAAATTTCCAAGTCTGTTTAAAATATTGAAAATATTTATGCATTAACATTTAACAGTAAACACTTAACACTTAACATTTTACATTAACTTTAACATTTAGATAACAATTAATTTTACTATGGAACTATACAAAAGCATATACATATATATGTATGTATGAATATGTACATTTATGGTTAGTCTTTGATTTTTAATTTATATAGCAAAAACATTTTTACAAACATATTTAAATGATTTTTTAAAGTATTTTTGAAAAACTCATATGTGTGTGTTTTTTTAAATCGCATATTTAATTATAAAAACAACAAAACAAACATTAATTTAGTACAAGCATTAATTTAGTACAAATTCAACAACAAATTACAAAAATATATGTGTATCAAATCAAATACAAATCTCGATGTTTGCCGTAAGCATACTTTATATATATATATATAAATATATATATATATATAGATATATATATATATATATATATATATATATATATATATATATATATATAAAGCAAAAAACCTAAATTCAACTTAATAAATTACTTCAAACAAAATACCTAAAGTCCCGATATTGTCGATAGAAGCGAGCGCCTGCTGGTTTTCCGCTGAACTAATATGATATGATACATAGGTACGAAAGCAACGTAAGTATGCCGTTAGATATACGACTCCCTGTGTATACGTTATCCATAAATCCAATCAGCAACAACTGCACCAACTACAGCAGAACTAAATCAAAGGGAATGAGCAAACAATATGCTGTTAACAATACAAACGAATAGAAAGTCCACTATAATACAGTTATATACATACATACATATACCAATTCATATTTTTATATTTATATATTGATATACATATTTATATACAGTATCAGATATCAATTTACAGTTTGACCTTTTCCATAACAATTTATGGGATATTTCTTAAAATATACATTTGAATTACATAGCCTTTCTGTGCAGTTCTCATTATGCTAAATTTAGCATTAAAGGGTGTATATATATCTATATATATATATATATATATATATATATATATATATATATATATATATATATATATATATATATATATATATATATATATATATATATATATATATATATATATATATATATATATATATATATATATATTATATATATATTTATAAATCTCTCTCCATTTTCAATCTCTCTTGTTGCGCTAGGTATGAACTCAAATTAATGTCAAAGGCAAAGAATATGAATATTAAATACAATTTTTACAGAATATAGAAACCAATCGATTCCATCCTTGATCAAATATAGTCGGTGCTAGGCTTTTACAGACACTTAAGTGCTCGGTTATCGGTGATTGCTCACAAATTAACATTATGTGTGCGTAAAGTACAGATAATCTTATCGGCTGAATTTGCAAATAATTAGATAAACATGTCGCTCGCACCTCTTCAGTAAGTCAGCAATCAGTCAGTTAGTCAGACATGTTGGAGTACTTTGTCCTGAATTTGACGGGTGGCAAAAGCAACTGGAGTACGAATCCGAATCATCAGTTGCATGAGAACAATGAGTGCATGTTCCAGCGTTCGACGCCTTCTGTAGTCTTGTTTCTGATCTATGGTCTAGTTGTGCCCACGTTGTCCTCGTTTGGACTGTGCGCGAATCTAATCAATGGAGTGGTCTTCATGAGGCCCAAGATGACGCCGTCAGCTTTCACGTACCTGGCTGCGTTGTCCTGGCTGGACTGTGTATCCTGCCTGCTGATCACTTTGACTGCACTCTCGCGCAGCTTCTTCTATCAGAGTCCCGCCTGGGTGGCCTACGACTATCAATGGCAGACGCCGCTCTTCGGCATCAGCACGGGTGCCGCGAACTTGATTCTCGCCTTCGTCAGCCTCGACAGATTCATATATTTGTCAAGGTTTGCGGCCAGCAACGGGGCACCCAGATTTTGTCGTCGCAAGGTGGCTCGCCTAATGATCAGCTTGGCCCTACTCTGCTCTATTTTGCTGAATATACCGTACTTTTTCTGCTTCGTCGTGGACTTGAAGACAGCCACTTGCCATGTCACCGATTTCTACTACTCCAAGTGAGACTTGCCTTGTAGTTTGTTGTTATTCTCATTAACTGAATTCCTTTTACAGAGTATATCAGGTGCACAACTGGTTCTCGTTTGCCCTACTCGCACTTACTCCTGCCATATGCCTACTCCTGGGTAATGCGGCCATCATAATCGCCTTCCGCCGTTGGACAAAGCAGGGCAAACGCTGCCAGCAGAGTTGCTCCACTGACAATGGCCGCAATACGAATAAACGCTATCAGGTATTAATTTAACTAATTCCCCAGTTAGTTACTATATATGCTCGTCCTTGTCCTCTATTGCAGCACCAAATAAAGCTCACCATCAGCATTCTAATCGTCATCACGCTCTACATGGTTGGTGAGCTGCCGGCGCATATGACATCGAGGAAGAGTTCCTTGAATCTCCTCTTCGGCGGCGATACAAGTAAAATGAATGCGGAACTGATGGAGCATTTGGAGGTCATATTTATAACCCTCAACGCTCTGCAGCTGAGCATGAACATTGTGGTCTATGCTGTGATTAATCCCAGCTTTATGCCCGAGTTTTTCCTCTGCCTGCGCAGCGCCTCGGATGTCTGCTTCAGCCTCTGCTGCGTGACCAACGTGAGTCGTGGCTGTAAATGGTGTTGGAATTGGCGTCGTCGGCGGCGGCAGCCGCACGCCGAAGACCAAGTTGTGAGCTCCGTCGAGGCACAGCAGCTGCCGCCGGACGAGGCGCCTCACTGCGGATGCGAGAGCTGGAGCAGTGATTCCGGCTGCGTGGAGGGCAATCACTGCAAGATGACAGCGGGCACATTTACCTTTGTAGACGATTATCAGCCGGAGGAAGGGGAGCAGCCGCATGCGCAGCCGCAACCAGCGGTCTTTATCACCAACGCCAGCGGATGCATGCAGCAGCCAGCTCCGCAGGACGATGCCAGTCTCATCTCTTGTGCAATGTGATCTTAATCAATATAAATGGTGGAAGACGCTTCCATATTATACATTTTAAATACTTATAATTTATAATTAATATTTTATTATTTATCTTCAGTCAGGCACAGATTCTGACAACTTCAACAATAATTATAATAAGTTCATCTGGTCCATTTCTGTTTTGTTATGTACATGCCTTAGATTATTTATTCAGGTATTCGTAAAATCAGACACAATAAGTTTGATTTATCAGATTGGTGCATCTGCGAGCAGTACTACATAAAATACTTTTTGATCTATTACTTGTAAGGGGAATAATAATATTAAGCTGATGAAAACCCAAGTTGCAATGAGGTTTTCGTTAAAACGGATCTTAACTTGAATGTTGAACTAATATTCAATGAGTCGGCTCTTAATTGCGTTTACCTCATCAAGAAAGTCTTTACGCGGAGTTTGTAATAACAGTAAGATTTGACATCCATGGTAAGCCAATTTGTAATGAGTTGTGCCCCTAGACTGAATGTTAAAGTTATTTACAAAGATGTTTATCATTAAGAACGATCACAATCTGAAGGTTTCGCAATGGGATTTACATCTTGACGAGAACATTGATTTAATTGACGGTGTTCGTAAATAAATCTCTAATATGACTATTAAATTCAACTAAATCCAACAATATACAGACAATTTTCTATTTGCCCTGTAGCTTGGATAAGAAGTCCATCAAAAATTGATGGCGCGTTCTTAGCTCGGACTCGTTGCGATTTTTCAGCTTGGCGCCCATGCGCTTGATTAGATGCTCACGATCCCGCGCACCACGTTTCATCTCAATGAGTATCACTTTGTCCTCTTCACGCGTCCAAGGTGTCGGTAAACTGGGCGGAATGGGCGGTTGTTTGAATATGCAGGCTTCTGGGTTAGCTGCTGCCTCCGTCTCCTGCTCATCGCAGTTGGCTAGGCTAGCCACCACGTCCAATTTGCAATCCTCATCGCTGTCGAACTGCGTCGTAATCACATGTTGTGGCGTACTCCCAGAGCTTGCCGGATGCATATCCACTTCAACGTCGGACTGTTCAATGTCCATTTTAATAGCGGAGGAGGGCTGTTGGCGGACCGAAAGACTAGACTCCACGCCTTCTATTGTATCCACTGGCAAAAACTCTTTATCATCCTGCGAGTTGAGTTCCACCTTGGCAAGAGATGCTGAAGTGCTTGGCGGTTTGGCTTGCGCTATGATCTGAATGCCAGCCTTGTTATCTGTCTCATTACTGTCCTGGCTGATCAGTGTTCGTAGCCTCTTGGCAAACTCAATGGCTGGAGAGGCGGGCGCCGGCGCACGCGCTGCCGGCTCGTGTATTACCACCATGGGCTGAACATTGTAGCGTGGACGCGCCTGGCCCTGATTTGAAGGCGAACGTACTTTTTTGCTGGGTGATTTCCGCTTGTCCAACTGCGGCGAGGAGCCGCTCGCAAGCAGCGGACTCAGCCCAGATAGAGGAGACAGATTATTTGCCGTTTGTCGCCGAGGCGACGTCTCGCCAAAGTTAATGGCAGTCTTCTTAGCATTAGGATGATGATGACTATGGTGACTCACATTAGGCGTGCTACTATTCGCGTTGTTATAGCTGCTGCTACTGTAATAGCTGGAGTTCAGTCGCATCGCATGTGCCCTCAGGGCCACATCATCACACATGTCCAACGAGGAGCTGCTGTTCTCCTCGTCCGCAGTGGTGGTGTCTATAACTAACGCACGACTAGCATCGTCCTCTTCACTGCGGTCCGCTCCATCATCACTATCCACAGTAATGGCAGCACTGATCAACTTCTCGCCCTGGGCACGAACTCCATGGGCACAGGTCAGGTTGCTGCTGAGAGGCTCGTGGCATTGCTCATTATAGAGGCTGGCAGCACGAAAGGATAATTTTGCAGGTAACATAGCTCTGGCGCCGTAGAAGATTCGGCCATTGAGATATTTTAATTGACAACCCGGCGGTTTGCCCTGCGGTGGCGAATCATCGTGCAGATCCTGTATAGTTTCTGCAAATGAGCCACTCGTGTTGCCCAGCACCTCGTGTAGATTCATGGTCTCCGCAGGTGGCAGCAAACTAAAATAAATTATAATTAGTTATAAATATATAATATATACATACATCGTATACGAACCGCTTTGGTGGCTTGGCCTGTGGAAATTGCTGTATGAACCAATCGCATAGGAACTGATTGCCTTTGAGCAGCGGCAGAATCTTTGCCTCGACCTTCTTCATGCTCACGCTGGGCAACTCGGCTAGTTCGCTGAGGCAGGCATAGATCTTGCGTATTTGGGCTGGCTGCTTGCAAAAGTATATGTTCAGCTTGTTGATAAAGTTGCTCGCATTGGTGATCATGAAATACTCAAAGAATTTTCCCAGCTCAGCAGCCTCCGCAGGTAGCAAAAAGTTAAGAAATACTTCGGCCAGCTCTGGATAATCGGGCAGCAATAATTTTTCCACTTTCTAGAAATGCGAATGTATTCTAACATATATATAGAGCGAGGAAGTGTGAAGGTACAGCACTTACCAAATACAAATCGGCAACCTTATCATGCTTGGGATCGAACGTTTGCAGCAGATGATTGAACTTTTGGCAGTCGTCCATGCGATTGGAGGACAGCAATGCCTCCTCCACCTTCTCATAGAAATTGTAGGCAAAAACTAAAGTTACAGAAATTTCAATATGTTAAATTGGAGTAGAAGTTGCAGCTGATGCAGGATATCTTACTGGCATCCTTGCGATTGCGCTCTTCCGGACTATCTGGCTGCAGCATGTGCCGCAGCATCTCCTCCTGACGGTTGGCTCGTCGATTGCGTGCCGCCTCTTCGCTACGCTGTCGCTTTTGCTGCGGCGTAGCTTCCGGCGAATTCTTTGTCTCGCAAAACATTTTCAAATCCACGAGCAGCTGTGTGTACAGTTCGAGTGCAAAAAATCGTCTGTGATAGTGCTGCACAGGCGGTGAAAGTGCGTAGAGCTTGCTCTGCTGCTGCAGGTAGCTGGCGTAGCTGGTGATTAGCGCTTGGCAGCGCCGCTGCGCCTTAAAGCGCAATCGCTGCCGCAGTACGTGGTATCGACAGCGCGGCACTGATGGCGATAGCGACGCTGTGCCTAAACCGCGTGGTCTCTGCCGGCGTGCCACAGCCACACGCTTATAAATTCGACAACGAGCTCGTTTGGCACTGCCTGCAGGGCTACTAAAGCTGTTGGTCTTTTGCTCTGCAGATTGGTCTGATTCTAAGACCTTTACAGTCTCCGATTCAGCGTCAAAGCAGAGATTTAAAGCGGGCGGCGCATTCCTTGGCAGTGGCGGCAACGGTGGCGGCAGCGCCAACAAACTGCACTCGCTGCTTGTATGAAGAGTGCGATTTATGTTTGCCACATTGCTGGCATAATTCATGGGCTGAAATGGCACAGAGACGCCGGCTTTGAACGCATTGGCACCTAAATCGCTCCCGAAGACATAATTTACATTAATGGTCAGCGACGACAAATTTTTCTCGCCTGATCGGCGGGCACGTTTGTGCTGCGACTTGAAAACGCTGTCTCCTTCTGCTGTGGTCTGAGTTTGTGTGGTTGAGTGGACCAAGCCAGTGGCACTGCCATGTGGCGCCGCAGCCTCGCCCAAACTGTCGGGCAACAATAAATCTTCTCCCACCGCCTCGCGAACAAACTCCAAATACGATGCACTCGCTGCAGATGAGGCATGTAACGAACTTAGTTTATTGTTGCTGCGACGGGCGCGTTTATCGTTAGTCCAGTTTTTCTGCAACAATTATTACATTTTACATTACGTTAACCATATTTTTAATTAAAAAATGTAGCATATTTACAAAATTTGCTGTAAACAGTGGAATTGTTGATATTTTATCGATAGAACATGTTTATTATTCGATAATAAAGCGGGAAATTTATGCAGTCCTCCAACTGTGGTGCCCAGAATCGAACAAAGCTATATATGCTAATACAGGCTGAAAATTCACTAACAAACCAGACTTAACCTCTGTACAAAAAATTTATAAATTAATTTGATAAATTTAAGTATTTTTGGAATATCCTAAATGCATTAAATATCAAAACAGCTAAGACGCACCACAGAGGGTTTAGAATTCGTACCCATGAACAGTCAGTGATGGGCGAAGCTATTAGTCGTTTATCGATTATTCTGCACATTTGAATAACAAAACCTAAGAGTGTTATCGCTCTTTTACACATCACTGAGCGTAAGAGAGAAATATAAATTTTTGTTTTCAATTTAATTTATACTTTAATACAGTTTAATTTATGGAAACTGATCAAATTTTAATTTCAACAGATATAGTCGTGATCAATCGCCAATTAGGAGACCCAATCAACGCCGTTGGAGCAACAGCTGGGAGCAACAACAAAAACTGACCACGTCACATAGAATTCGCATTCCGCATTCCCAAACAGACAAACAAAATGAGCAAAGTGACATTTAAAATAACGCTCACGTCTGATCCTAAGCTGCCATTCAAGGTGCTCAGCGTGCCTGAGGCGACGCCCTTCACAGCTGTGCTGAAGTTCGCCTCCGAAGAGTTCAAGGTGCCCGCAGAAACGAGCGCCATCATCACAGACGACGGCATCGGAATTAGTCCACAGCAGACAGCGGGCAATGTGTTCCTCAAGCATGGCTCCGAGCTGCGACTGATACCTAGAGACCGTGTCGGCCATTAACCGCCCGCTTACGCCTATTATTTGTGTATTCATCTAACATGTATAGAGATTTTCCCCAGATTAAATATGTAAAGTTCGCAAGTATCAAATAAGCTTTCAATAATTCTGGTCTGGGCTCTGCATCGATCTCCGATCAGTCCGTCAGTACGTTAACTAACTTCTCGTCAAAATTCAAATACTTGTGTAGGGCTCATGCACGTACCTCAATGTAATACTTCCAGCCACTGGGCAGCGTATAGTATTGTTCCCGCGGCGTACGCACAAGGCCGCCCTCGAAGCCCAGCAAGATCCGATGGACAGGAGGTGCTCGCTCGTGGTCAAAGTAATATTTGACAGGATTGTATGTGTCCATGTCGCGGAGCTCGTTGATCTTGACGAACAGTCTGCGTGCCTGCTTGCCATGTATCAGATCTTTAACCATATGCTTGCATGCAATGCGTATTGGATCCGCGCCCTTACGCAATGGTATGTCGGCGCTCTTGATAGCCATCAGATATTTCTCAAGGCCCATTGCAATAAGCTGATATTCGGATGGAGCATACGCGGCGAACTGGACGGTTCGTGGCTGGAAAGCCATGCGCGGCAAATACTGTGGATACATAAAGACCGTGCTGTCCAGCATGAGATCCATGATGCGCGGCGGCAGACGCGGCACTTGACGTGTATGGCCATCCCTGAAAGTGGGAAGTGAAAAAGATTAGTTGCTCATCAAGATTGGTTAGAAGTAAAGGTGGAGTTTGTGGTGGATAAATTCTCGTGCCTCCAATCTTAGCAATTGAATAATCAAAATGAGGAGAAGAGTTGGTCAGCTGTAGCTAGACGATGTGATCAGTAGATCCAGCATATCGCGAATTAGCTAACTGGCTCATCAGGCATGCATGCGTTCCTATATTGATTTACTCAAAGTTTTCTTTCCAATCGTTAGAATTAGTTATGCTCGTTATTCTTAGTAGACTCCTCTGTCTCCATCACCTGCAAGAGTCTTAACTTACGTTAGCTCCGCCTCCTTGTGTATGAATCGCATCATACTTTGGTTCTGCTCCTTGTACTCATCGCTGCTGAGATCGTGTTCCCATTTGTTGATCAGCTTCATGGCTCCATTGAGATTCGAACAATTGAAGCTGGCATCCGTCGCAGCGTGCTGCTGCAGCTCCTGCAGCATTTGTCTCGGCTTTTTCGCCATGCCATAGAGCAACGGATGAGAGTAGGTCTGCAGGAAGGTCTGCGTCAACATTTGCGTGTGTATGCGGAGCTGTTGCTGGAGCAGATCATGCTGCAACTGTGTGAATCCTTTGACATTACTTGGTGCTTCCAGCGGAGTTGGCTTCACATGACGCAAGCTCTCAAAATACGCCTCGTACTCAGAGTGTAAATGCTTGCGGATGGACAGATATTTGCAGGAGAAGTTGATGTCGTAGGGTTCGGGATATGTAAACGAGACAGGATCTGGGGATGGAGCGCCAGCAGCCACCGTAGAAGGCGCAACAACTTCTGGCTGATATCCACCATCTGCCGGCAACACCTTGGCCAGCTGAAAGCAATTGGGTTGGCCCGGTAGAGGTACAGCTATCAAGTCTGGAGGCTGTTGTCCAATTGCCTCCGAGGAAATGTTGACCACCGTATAGGACGTATCAAAGTGGCTGCCATTCAGGGAATTCTCAGCTATGGGCACAGGCACCATGCCAGACATTGCGCTCGGCGTCGACATCAACTGAGGCTGAAAGCTGCCCAATCCCGACTGATTTTCCATGGTAACATCCGCAGCCTCGACTGGGCCCTGCACATCAAAGTCTATTTGGCGCGTCACTTGCTCAATGGGATCCACAGGCAGCTGCAATGGGGAGGGCGGAGCTGGAACTGTTTCCTGTTGGTTTAGGAACTTTTGTGGCGTCTCCAATTCAATGGAGTCCAGCGAAACGCCCTCCTGCAGCAGACCGGCAAACAGTTCAGAGACCAAATCTGTGAGCTCCTTTTTCGAGATATTCACATCGCGTAGCTCTTCCGCGTCCACGGGCACCATCTCAGCCGCAACGTACTCCGGATCGTTGATCGGGTCATCGTCGTCGCCCAGGAAACTATTGTCTACAGAGAAAAAGCAGAAGTATTTAGAAAGAGTGATCGGTTTATGGTATAAATTCCACTTACTTAGCGGCTTGGAGAAGTCAGTGAGGAACTGCATCCACTCGGCATCATTGGCAGTCATATCATATTCGGGAACATCGCTCTGCTCCAAGTCTGGAGGTACAAACTCCGACTGCAAGTCCTCAATCGTCGTCTGCTGCAAACAGAATTTGGAGCGCGTGCGCGTTGCGATGCGAAGATCTTCAGAGTTTTTATCCGGTGGCAGCTTAAAGCAGCCGTCGGAGGTGAACTTGACTGGTGACTCCTCATTGGCGGTCAGTGGGGTTTGCGGTGTGCAGGGATTCGAATCGAAGTCGGAGGTCGTGTTGTTTGGATCTTCATCTGACTGAATGGCAGAGGAAAATTTAAATAGTGTAAGCCTTCGCTAAATTATTGTAGCCTACATGAAAATCGTCCTCCTGGAAGGTGTACTCCTCGTCCTCCTCGTCCGAGTGCAGGTCTTCGCGTATTAGCACCTCAATCTCATTCAAGGGCGTCTCGTTCAATGGCGGAAGCGTTATGCCAGGCGTTCGGTTCAGCTCGCGAGCTTTGGCGCGCGTTAGTTTCGGCACCGAGGGAGTCTCAGTGATAATGATGGCACCTCGCTGCTGCTGCTGCTCTTCCTCTTTGACTGTTGCCTCGCGCTTTTCCCTGGCCAGCTCGTCCTCAGCTTTCAGTGTAACCAGGGCAAGGACGTGCTCGTTGCGCACGACTCGGCGTACGACTTTATGCATGTCTTCGCTGCTGATCGCATTGGCGCGTGCCACCTTGCGCAGTCGTCGATCAATCTCTTTAGCATCCTCTATGTTGCAATCGCTCAGCTGAGAATCGAGACTGGGTCTACATTGCTGTGGATTTTCCTTTTCAATGCGACGTCTTTTTCGAGGCCGGCAGCTCCCTGTTGGTGTTGATTGGACGCTACTGCTACTGCTGCTGGTGTTTTGCCCCCTGGTGGGCGTCTTCACATCAGCTGTATTTGATTTTTTCGAGCTGTTCGGCATGCTGCGCGTACATCTGAATTGGAATATGACTAAATTTCACAATTCTTTAGAAATGCACCAAAACAAAAGTGCCGCCAGTGTGCACCCAAAATGCCGCCACATTAAAATGTTCAGGGCTACTTAAACGATACAATATTCGAAATATCGATATATGAGCTCCAGATGTTAAAAGCATTTACTTAACATTTGAAGAGAACCGGTTGTGCAGGCTACTAAAGTAAATAAGACCCCATTTAAAATTTATTATTTAACCGAATTTTCAATAAATAAATGCAGGCACAGTCTCACATAAACTCCCGCCACATGATAATATTCAAGCTTTCCTTACTATCTAAAAGTTATGTGCGATATCGATATATATGCTGCTGTTAATAACATTGATTCCAAGATGAGTCAGTTGTGCGGGCGAGCATTTCAAATTACAATTTTAATCGTATATATTTATTGACATTTGGGAAGAATAACTGTGTTTAACTCTGACAATTCTCTACATTACATTTCTTACTTATTGATATAATCTTCAATTAAAAAATTAAAAAACAATTCATCCTCTCAGATCACAAGCAGCTGGTTCAGCCGCAAACCATAACAAGTTCAATTGAGTGAATGAACTATTTAGTTTAACATACTCCGAATGTAAAAAGTCAACTTGAATTTTGTTAGTTTTTTTAATTAGTATAAAAAATAAATACTTGCTTACTTACATTTGTGTGTAATGTCAACTACCTGCGAGCTGGCAAATTGCAATAAATGTGAAGGAAAATGCGTATCTGCATGGTATCGGACTTCTTCTACCCAAGCATCGGCGGCGTCGAAGAGCATGTCTACAATCTCTCGCAAATGCTGCTGGCACTGGGACACAAGGTGACCAAGTGCATCCAAACAACTGCAGAGAGCCGTCTCTCTCTCTCTCTCTCGATATATATTTATATTTGATCTAATCTATAGGTTGTTGTTTTGACGCACGCTTACGGAGATTGCAGCGGCATTCGCCATATGACGCATGGCCTGAAGGTTTATTACCTGCCCATAAAGGTGTGCTACAATCAGTGCATCCTGCCCACTGTCGTCTGCAACGTGCCTATGCTGCGAGCCGTGCTGCTGCGCGAACAAGTTGACGTCGTCCATGGCCATTCGGCGTTTAGTGCGCTCGCCCATGAGGCGCTGATAGTGGGCGCGCTGCTCGGACTGAAGGTCAGAATCAGAATCAATATAAAAGTTAATTATGTATTTATGCCTAATGAGACTGCTTCTTGTGCCACTGCCGCAGACCGTCTTCACGGATCACAGCTTGTTCGGCTTCGCTGATCTCTCTGCTGCACTGACCAATAAGCTCTTGGAGATCACGTTGAGCATGGTGAATCATGCCATCTGCGTCTCCCATATAGGCAAGGAGAACACCGTGCTGCGCGCCTGTGTGGCCAAGCATCGTGTCTCTGTCATACCCAATGCGGTGGACACGGCGCTGTTCACACCCGATCCGTCACAGAGGCCCGGGAATGGAGTCATCAATATAGTCGTCGCCTCTCGCTTGGTCTACCGCAAGGGCATCGATCTGCTGGCAGGGGTGATCCCTCGCTTTAAGAATACTCCTAATATCAATTTTATTATAGTCGGAGATGGACCCAAGCGAGACCTGCTGGAGGAGATTCGGGAGAAGACGAATATGCAGGATCGTGTCGAGATCCTGGGCGCTGTCGAGCATGCCCAGGTGCGAGATGTCCTTGTGCGCGGTCACATCTTCGTCAACACCTCCTTGACGGAGGCCTACTGCATGGCGATTGTGGAGGCCGCCAGCTGTGGCCTCCAGGTGGTGTCCACCAGTGTCGGAGGCATTCCCGAGGTGCTGCCCAACAGCCTAATACTGCTCGCCGAGCCGGACATAGAAGCAATCTATTCGGCTATACTGGTGGCCATCGACAGGCATCGCAGCACGTGCCAGGCGGCTGAGCTAGAGGAGAGCAATGGAAAGTCGCGGCGTAGGCGGAAGAGAAAGAAGGAAGGCGCAGCTGGTGGACAAGCAAATGGACCCGCAATAGAAGTTGGAACAGGTGGGGGAGATGCTGGAAAAGCGGTCTTTGCAGGTGCTGGATATGGAACAGAAGCAAGGGCAGCTGGAAGTGGCGCAGGAGAAAGTGGTGGAGCAGGAACAGCCGCACTACGAGACGAAGAAAATAGTGGAGCAATAGGAGGAGTGTCAGATTCAGCTGCTGTCGCTGGAGCTGGAGTAACAACCACCAACCAGGCAGAGCCCGTGCTGTGCCCGCACAGGTGCAATGAGCTGGTGGAGACTTTGTACAACTGGGAGGATGTGGCCCAGCGAACGGTCAAGGTCTACGATAGAGTGTTGAAGGAACGCCCATTTACGCTCAGCGAACTGATTTATTCGGTCTATCAGTGTGGAGCCTGGTTCCTGGCCTTCCTCGTCGTGGCCCACTTTACGTTGCGCCTGCTGGAGCGCTGGCGGCCACGCAGTCGCATAGAAATTGCCCACGAGGCGAGCAGGAAGCCAAGCTAACGCTGCATCTTCCATTTTTATTCCATTGGAACTTCCAATTATTGTCAGCCTTATAGATGATTTTGTCAATTAGTCAAAATATACCACGGTGTTCGGTTTAACATTTTCTTATAAGATTCGAGCATTGTTTTTAATCGGTTAACATTCTTGCAGAAGTACAAATACTGCTGATAGCATATTTGGTCCAATACGATTTCACCGCGCCTAGTTTAAAAATGGTTACATTTAATGGTTGTCTGAAAATAAACGTAGCCTTAACATTATATTTATCTTATAAGTAGTTAAGTTAAATGTAAGGTTGAAACTGCCAGCTTTCTTTGAATAAACATTGATTACCAGTCAATTTACTCTGACACCAATAAGCTCTAACTGTTCACAAAATGTTAAATGTTAACAGTTGGCAGTTTGCTGTTAATGTTCATTAACATCATAAATGCAGAATGTCGGTTAACATATTTTTGAGCAAATGTGCGTCGCTTGAAGGTGGCTGCTCCTGCGCAACTGAATCTTTTTTACGCGCTTAAATCGATGACACAATTCAAATCGATAGCCGTGCTTCAGTCTTGAAACAAATGCGCTGCGGTAAGGTTGTGTGCGCGCGTGAGGCGCACGAGAAAATATAATAATTAAATAGCGAATAAGCCAGCGGGCAAATTCACCAAACAACAATTGCGTGCCTATCTCTATATGCCTATTTCAAATTAAACGTATTTCTCGTACCATGGGCCATTAACATATTTAATTAGAACAATTCGTGGAAGCGACAATTCAAATGTGCTGCAACATTTTTAGCGCGTAATTTAGTGCGTTCTGTGTGAAAAGTGTAAATTAATCGTAAATTTGTGAATTCAAGTTAACTGAAGAATTGGTCAGTTGGATTGGGAAGCCCGCGCAGCATCCAATTGGCACTTATGACGTCATGAGTTAGCTTCTTGCTCTGTGTGTGTATGTGTGTGTGCGAGGACATTGTATTTGTGTATGTGCGAGAGAGTGCATGTGTGTGTGTGTGTGGGTGTGAGTGCTTGGAATCGGAACGAGCTGTTCATTTATTACGCACCGCACTTGTAGCTTTGACTAGTCCTTGAGTATATGCCTCTCTCTCTCTCTCTCTAACACCCTCCACTACAGTGGCCTTGGGCTACAGGCCTTTGTTCCTCCTCAACATCAATTTATGCCGTTATGTTATATGTTTCCTTTCCTGTTTCCTGTTTCACTGAAGTTTATCATCGCGCTTCAATTCGTGAATTTAATCGAGTCTCTGTGTTTTCTTTCCATTCGATATTTCAGCATCAGCAAAAACCAATTAAAAATTCAATTTGCATTTGGAGAAAGAAAAATAAAACAATCAATTCAGGTGAGTGAAATTTGAGATAGATTTAATAAGTGCAAAATTGATATATAACGGCAATGAAATAACTCCAATTGGATTCGAGAATCTCATTTATAAATATAACAAGTTTAGCTTTAGTTTCATATATTATAAGATTAACTCATTTGCATTGGCTGAGCTGCTGAGCAGCTGGCTGTAGTCTTCCGCTTTGGCATCTTTCTTTCTGGTTTGCGTTTTAGCCAAATTGTATTTGGGTAACATTAGGACTTCAAAGTTCCTCAGCTAATGAATTTTTAATGCGCCCTAAAAATCTCTCCTGTCTCCCGAGGGCTCCTCCACGAGAGTTGCGAAAAAATGTGGCTAGCTTCAGAAAGTATTCCAAAATTTGGTTCTCTCTCTCCCTCCCTCCCCCTCTCTCACTCTCTCCATCCTCTCTTTGGGGAGGCTGTAAATAATGAAACACCAGACAGGCAGCAGACTGAACAACAACAACAACTGGAGAAACGTGCAAAAAGTGTGTGTGTGTGTGTGTGTGTGTGTGTGTGTGTGTGTGCAAGGGGTTGGGGTGGGGTGGGGTGGGTTATACAAGCACCAAAAAAATAAGCATAGGTGGAGTGGCAGGGGGTAAGGGATAGCTACAGAGAATGTTGCAGCACTCAAAGGAATACGGGGACATCATAATCAAAGGCTTTTATTGCGCCATCAAATAACCAGAAAACTGTTAGCTCAAGTGGGAGCGGGGGAGTGTGGGGCATGGGGCGACATCGGGTTGCCCTTAACTGCTGGAGCCGTGTCCGTTATTAGGCCAGGCTGGAACGAAGCGTTGGCAGGCAAAGGCCGGAAACCGGTCGCAGACAATTTGCCTAGGCACGTTCGACCTAATAAGCAGGACTGAGGGGGTGAACTGAAGTGAGGAGAAGGGGGAAGGGACTAGAGAGGGGGGCGGTTAGTGAGCAAAGTGCTTCCGTGTTGGGAGGCCAAATCGATTTTTATTGATATCCAAGTTGAATGCACCATGAATTCGATTTAGTTTCTCCAATTCTGGGGTTGCTCTCTTAACCCCTGCCTGCATTGATTGTAGCAGCAATAATTCCTACTCTGCTTCTTCCTCTTGCTATATTCTGTACGTAAACAGCCAAAGTTTTTCAAGGATACCAAAATTGTTGTTCTGTGCTTTCTTGACGATAAGCTCCATGGCATTCTCCTTTCGAATACCGCGTAGTCAGTGACCACTGGGTCGACAAAGGGTATATAGGTTTTGGACTAATAATTGGTCATATGTATATAGCAGAATATACACGTGAATATGGATGCAGGTAATCTTAGCTCCGCAGGGCAACTCCAGCTCCATGGCGTACTTAAGCTTTAGTCATGATTTTAATTATGTATAAATAAACATATATATATATATATATATATATATATATATATATATATATATATATATATATATATATATATATATATATATATATATATATATATATATATATATATATATATATATATATATGTATATCAAAACATATTTGCAAATAATTATAATATTTAATAATATTTAAATAAAATATCAAATACGGAAAAACGTAGGAATTCGTGTTCAGAAATCATGTACAGGGTATCGCTAAGTCGTTCAGCTTAATGTAGACCACGTTGACTTCTTCAGCTGTGAAGTCCGGCCCACGAATTTTGATTCTTTCAACTATTGCCTTTGGCTTTGCCGTTTCGTACCATCTTCCATTCCCGCCTCCCCTTCTTCTTTCCCTCGCTCTTTTGTAGCTTGGCCAAAACTTGTTTTAATTTGTTTTTTTCCCTTCTCTCCTTCTCTCTCTCTCTCTCTCTCTCTGTCTCTCTTTTGGTTATCTTTTTAGGTGTTTTTTATTCGCTTGACAATTGGGCTCTAATTATAATTGTTAAATTCGCGCTGTTTTCATTTATTTATAACTTTACGCACTTTTGACATGCTTGTTTTTTGATGGGCGAAGAGACTGGCATCTCTTTCTTTCCGACAGGTCGAAACAATGGACACTTGATGGCGCCAGCAGTGCAAACGATTGCTCTTGCTGAAATTGTTCCTCTAGTTGTTGTGCTCGGTCGAAAGTTAAGTGCTTTGGGTCGAGTACGATAAGCTGCTTTTGGAGCTTAATCTGATGGGATTTGCGGGTCGCTCTTTGTGGGTGCCGGCCAGGTCCAGTGGGGCGCTGAGGGGCTGTGCTCTTAGATTGTGGGGGCTTGATAATCAATCAGAGTTGAGCCATTGAATCGTGTGGAAAGCGGAAGTATAAAATGAATCTTTGACTAATCGGATCGAATTGTTGTTATCGCTCATGAAATATGAATCTCATCACAGAGAGAGAGAGAGAGAGAGAGAGAGAGAGAGAGCAATATATACCACTCTTGTTATTTACTAATACATCAGCATATATGTTTAACCTTTGCTTTCCCTTTTTCACATCTTTCCCTTCCAATAAGTCTACATGTCAAAGGCGAATACGTATATTTATCTATCCCGAGCTGCTGAAAAACTCCCCTTTGGCTGCACGTTTCCCTTCTACTAATATCAGCACATAATCGTGATAGTTATTGCTCACGCAGAGTCGTCCGTGTCCCTCAAAGTTTTGACTCTAGTCCCATCAACTCATCAACGCCCTCGCCCTCGGGTTTGACCTTTGACAACTGAACCCCGAAAAGCCAGTCGCAAGTCACAAGTCTGACGTGCATCAAATTAGTTCATCGATTTGCTGTTTGGCAGCGCGTGTGACAGAACACGCTGCTCGTCTCCGAAGGTCCTTAAACTCATTCAGCCAACTTAAATGCACATTTCCGTTCCTGAGGGCGGGGGAGGCGTGGCGAGCGCCGCGAGTTGGCGCCACAATTTAAAAGGCCATTAAGCACAGTTGCCCAACCACCCACAACGAGAGAACAACTGCGAAGCCTACCGCAACTGCGAACTATACACAAATGTAACTTATATACATATATATATGTATATATATATTTTTTTTATATGTGTGTGTGTGTGTTTAAGTGTCTCTCTATGTATATGGGACATTCGGCAACAAAATCGCGTGCTCGACGCAACTTAATTGAGCTCCAAATGAAATTTCATAATCAGCATGGCAAAAAATTGAGTGGAAAAACAAGTAAGGAAAGTCTAGTCGAGCCCGCTCGACTAGGGTATACCCTGAACCCTGCGAAGAACCGCACTTCCAAGCAATCTCCGTTTCTTGAATATACATAAGTATATAAGTATGTTCATTACAAGCAACACATACACACACACACACACACACACACACACAGGCGCACACACACACAAGCGCCAGTCGTTGCGTCAGCTGTTCTTTGGCTGCTATTTGCATGGCAATACTATGGGAAATTAAAAGTTTAATAACTTTTTTCTAGTCGAACGATTTTGATCAAACTTGTTGGGCGTGATCATGTCATCCATATGTATGTATGTGCCAAAGCACAGTCTCTAGTATTTGATATGCGGGAGTTACAAATTTGAGGCGAAGGGGCGTGTCATCCAAAATTTAACAAAAACCGAAATTGCGTAAGGCTTACATAACACCAAATGCAAAATTTGAAGACTCTAGCTAGAAAGATGAATTAGATAGAATTTTTTATCTTAATTTAGATTTTCGTTTTTAATCGATAACAATAAAACGATAACAGTTATCGAATTTCTGAACAAACTCGATCTTTTCGTGCTATACAGGAACCTACATAAAACATTTCAAGTCTCTAGCTCTTATAGGTTCTAAGAACGACGCGTTCATACATACGGACAGACAGACAGACGAACGAACAGACGGACAGGGCTAAATCGACTCGGCTACTCTCCCTGATCAAGAATATATATACTTTATGGGGTCTGCCACGCCTCCTTCTCCCTGTTACATACATTTCAACAAAAACATTATACGCTGATTTTCCCATTTTCAATGGGTTCAGGGTATAAAAAAAACAAATGAAAACGCGGTTGTTCTGCTAAAATTCAATGCAGACCTTGTTGGCGGCGATGCGTCGGCATGGTGCTCTACGGCAAACATTATTTTGGCAGAAAATTATATAAAAGTTCACTAATGTTGAAACACCAGCGGCAATGTTTCTGACAATGCTAACTAACAGTCCGAGCGAAGGTGAATGCCTTTCGAATTATGCTGGTCGCATGATGACGTCACTTATTGTGAAATGGCGTGAAATGGATGTAGAGGAGATTGCAGCTTCCGTAATGCTTGCTAGGCTGGCTCAAGTTGATAGCAGATTGTAGCGCATGACCTTCACCTCAAATGTGCGCACCAGATGTGATTTGTAAACCGAGTTAAAATCATTTACATTTAACAAAAGGAAGAAGACGTCGCAGGAAGAAATGTCTTTGCTTGACATCAAGAGGCAAAAACTTCCAACAATGAAAAGTTAGATCACAAGTTCAATGAATGCAGAGCTAGACAGCAGCAAAATCTTTCGTCTCGCGTTATGGACCGTAATGACAGCAGTAATGACATTTGCTACGTTTGACTCTGGCGCAAACAAACAACAGATAAGTACTAAGCTAGCTGGTAAAAGATTAAATAATGTTGTGAGGTTGGAGGGCATTGGCAATGGCAACGTTAGCAGCACATTGCAAATACTTACCAACGTAAATATTAATAACACTCACAAGCGCAAGTCGTTGCGTCAGCTGTTCTTTGGCTGCTGTTTGCATGGCAATGCTATGGGAAATTAAATGTTTAATAACTTTTCTAGACGAACGATTTTGATCAAACTTGTTGGACGTGATCATGTCATCCATATGTATGTATGTGCCAAAGCAAAAGTCTCTAGTATTTGATATACGGGAGTTACAAATTTGAGGCGAAGGGGGCGTGGCATCCAAAATTTAACAAAAACCGAAATTGCGTAAGGCCCAAATAACACTAAATGCAAAATTTGAAGACTCTAGATGAATTAGATAGAATTGTATAGCTTAATTTAGATTTTCGTTTTTAATCGATAACAAAAAAACGATAACAATTATCGAATTTCTGAAACAAACTCGATCTTTTCGTGATATACAGGAACCTACATAAAAAATTTCAAGTCTCTAGCTATTGTAGGTTCTGAGAACGACGCGTTCATACATACGGACAGACGGACGGACAGACGGACAGATGGACATGGCTATATCAACTCGGCTTGTCATCCTGATCAAGAATATATATACTTTATGGGGTCTGCCACGCCTCCTTCTGCCTGTTACATACATACGCCTTCCAACAAAAACATTATACCCTGATTTCCCATTTTCAATGGGTTCAGGGTATATAACAAGTAAGGAAAGTCTAGACGAGACCGCTCGACTAGGAGATGCCACGCCTTCTTCTGCCTGTAACATACATTTTGTACCCTGATTTCCCCTTTTCAATGGGTTCAGGGTATAAAAACTGAGCTTTGCCTAAAAAAACTTCATTCCTAGCATTTGATTTAGAGACCTCAATATATAGACAGAATGCAGAATAGATTAAATATATACAAAATAGATATTTATTTCGCTGAGTGTAGGCGCCAAAGTGCTCTTCGCAATGGCATAAAAGTTATGCGTGTCAGTTTCATGGATGACTCATGTCTCGACGGCTGCGACGGCCTTGCCAAGGAGTCAATCTGCTTGCTTGCAATGCCAGGACGATTGTCTTCGTGCTTTGCGTGAGCCAACAACAACGGAATTAACTCTGAACTTATTACGAATGTCGTTTTTTTTCGCTTGCTCCCCTTTGCCCGGTTGGTTAGTAAGAATTGTTCTTTTGCTCCTTTTTGTTTTAATGGCCTCTCATTGAGTTGTGCCTCCTTGTTTGTTTGTTTTTCTGCGGCTGTCCTTTCGCTCAGCTGTTTGCATGGCGCAAATAGTTTCATATCCTTGTCAGAACACCGCCATTTCCCCAGTCACCTCTTTGCCTCTACCGTTCTCTAGGCCCATTCGGACAGACAGAGCCGAGAAGGACAAACAGCCCTGTGGCGCCATTGTCGCGTCATCGCAGCCAAGACTGAGGCAAGTGTGACGACTGAAGGATACCTAAAAACGTGTGTGTCTATTCAATATGCGAACTGTCGAAGATATGATTACCTCAAAGAAATAATCACATGTCGAATCGGCTGAAAAGAGCTCGAAATTCATTTATTCATGCGGCATTTTTTATGAAGCACCGTTTGCTGAGACCGTATCAAAAAATAATTCAAATTATAGCCAACTGATTTCATTATATATCATTTTATCTTATATAACTTTTAAAAATTATTTATTATTATAATTTAAATGATATTAATATGCTACGACAAGATATATATACCCAAATAGAAGATCTCTGAAATATATTCTCATAACCCTTAAGTTTCAAAAGCATTTCCGCATTCCCAATCGCTTGTCATATTAAAGAACTTTTGATCTCATGATTCATGAATTGCTCTTATTTTCCCCGAAACGTAGTCGTCCAAGTGGTTCAGGCTTAACTCTAGCATGACTAAATTGTGCCTACTTCACGCTTCTAACTTAATACAATTTTCATTCCACAAGATAGTCTCTTAATAATTGCAATCAGCATAGCTTCGAGTGTGTTTGTGTTATGTCATCAATTTACGAGTTGGCATATATTATGGAAACATGGTCAAGACCTTGAGCCTCGTACCCTCTGTCTGTCTCTTCCCTGTCGTCATCGACGGGGCAAGGCTTATGACTCACGCATTGATTTTTCTTCTCTCATCCGATGAACTTTGCTGTGCAGTTCAATAATATATATATATATATATATATATATATATATATATATTATTATAATGCTCTATGTGGTTTTATTTTGTTTCGTTTATTAAGCTGAATTGCGTTCTATTGTTAGTGGGGCAAACAATTAGCTATTGCCAATGCATGACTAGATCTATTATGTAGTTTCTTTTCATTGTTTTCTATGTTCAATGCGGTATTTATAGGGCATATGAAACTGACATAAGTATATATTGGGTTGGAGTTTTTATTATTAATATCCCTAGCTTCAGCCCAATTTGACTATATTATTCCTGATATATGAATGGCTGGCTTGATTGCTTTAAAACTGAGTTAAACACTGAAACATTATTCTAAAATCTTGATATGTAAATGAGACAAGTTTTTCTTAAGATTTAGTCTAATTGGTCTTTCTGTTTGCTAGTTTGATGAATGTTTTTAATATGTGCGTCTCATAAAAGTTTTACCCAACTCAATTTGATAAATGGGCAAAGTCTGAAGTTAATTTTAGGTGCAATCAGATATGACGATAGCTGCTGCCACAGATTATAGCGCTTGGCCAAGCGTATTTTGGGGCTTCAAGTACTTAGTGGCAAACTCATTTGTTGCCAAGGCTTCAACTTTGATGGGTTTCATTTGGTATAAGTCTGGCAGTGAGGATATCTTTCATCTCGGAGAAGCTGCAAGTCAATGTTTGTGACTAGAAATTCCCCCATTTGGTATGAATCACGCAGCTACTTTGTGGCATGCAGCATGTGCTGGCTGCCAAGCTGCTTGCTCATCAGGATATTCGCAGGACCTGCATGGGAATGGGCGCGCGTGTGCTGCGTCCTGTGACGGAGATTCAGACGACGCGTCGAGACAAGTACGCAGAAAATGCCTGCGAGTCAACTAGCAAATGCGGCAGCTGCCACTGGTGTTGCTGCTGCTGCTTCTTCTTCTTCTAGTGGCATTGTCCTTGCTGTTATCCTGGCGAGGGGTGGTTTACGCTGCTTTTTGGCTGCGTTGTCTGCACCTCGCTTACATTTACACATTCCAGCTCAAACCTCCCCCTGCTAGTGCTGCTGCTGCTGCTGTTGCTTCTATTTTTTGGACAGACAACAACAACAGCAGGAGCAGCAGCAGCAGCAGCAGCAGCAGCAGCAGCAAGGACTCATTCTGTGGGCTCATCCTGCCGTCTCGACACGGGGGTTGGCATGCGGCATTCGCTTATATTTCATTATTTATTTTCTATTTCAATTCTCTATTGCGCCTTGTGCAGTATTTTCGCTCTGTTTTCTGGCTCTTCTTTCAATTTGTGTTTCTGTTGTGTTCGCTCGTTCGCACAGTTTTTGGCCAAAACCCTCTTTAATCGCATTTCGTGTTGAATTCCCCTGGGGCTGCAAATGCGCACACTGGTGGCAAAAATATTGAGCATAGCATGCACGGTTGGAGTAGAGGGAATGTTTTGAAGTCTGTTGAATGATTGCCATAATTTTTCATATATTTCTTATTTATAAATTTAATTTCTTATTTATATTTGTTATATTAGTTACAACTATTCTTTGTGTTTTGCAGTTGCTAATATATTAAAATTATTATGTGTATTTATATAAATATTTTATGAATTATAATTATTTTATCATTTTGTATAACACTCTAAAATATTTATAATATTTTTTATATAATATTATATTATAATATATTATATTATATTATATTATATTATATTATATTATATTATATTATATTCACTATATTTATATACATTTTCCATTTAAAGTTTTTTCTGGTCAGTTTTATTTTGATTCACTGCAGCATTTCAGGCTCAGCCCATCCTGAGCTAAACTCCTTAAACTGTCTATTACATTGCTTCCGCTTCTTTGAAAACGCTTTCTACATTTTTGTCATCGTTTTGAGTACTTAAATTAATTCTTTTGACTGCATTTCCGGCGCTTGTAAAAAATATGAAATTTCCGTTTTATTTGCTCAAATAGCAAGTGCCAAAAATATTATATATATATATATATATATATATATATATATATATATATATATATATATATATGCCATTGTGAGCCACTCTGTGAGTGGCAGCTGCTGTCTCTGGCTCTATTTTCGGTTTGTTGACTTTTGGCTGTGATTCCCAGGACACAGAATGAAGGATACAGGACATTGCGTGCACCGCAGGCGCCACAATCCCGCAAAAGGGAAAACCGCACGCGTCGCCGCGGCTAATACTAGAGTCCTGTTGCCAGATCCTGTGGTGATATGGTACCGGCGCCCGCCAGCAATTACTTCACCTTCTGTAAACAAACAAACAAACAGCAACAACAATTCGAGTCACATAAAATTAATTTCTACACTCAAAAGTCGGCGACGAAATTGTTATTTTGCGTGAAATTTCTCGACACCGTCGCACGGGTCGTTTTCAATATGAAATGCGGCATTATTTAATGCCATATCCTGCGGTGCGTGCATCGAGAAACCACCCCGCAACGGACACCCCATCAAACAGACCTTTTGTTTGCCTACCCAATACCCTGTAGCGATAGAAGGTTTATTGGGAAAGAGCATGCCGAATACACATTCCTGCGAAAGATTGCTCTGTTTTCGAGAAGTTACTTAAACTGCACAACTTTTGAGCTTGAGAAATTCGAGATTGAAATGTCCCAAGGAATGAAAAAGAAAGGCAAAATTGTTGCTGAATTTATTTATTTTGCGCTCAATGTAGAAGGTATCTTCTCGCCGCGCAGCCCGCTCACTTTTGTTTTTGTATTAAATTTTAAAATTTACCCACTTTGTTTTTGCTTTTCTTTTTATTGTGCTTTATCCTGGCGATATTGGCTGCATTTCGGGGGCGGCTTTTGCGTGCCTCGCATGTCCTTTGAGTCGATTCCCCTTTTTGCTTTTTGTTCTCGTGAGGTCACATCGCTTGCATTCTCGCAATTAACATACTCGACACTCGCTGGCTCAAGTGCCTTTGGGATGCCTTTGAAATTGTTGTCGCTTTCGAGTTTCAAGTTTGCTTTAAAGAAGCGTAAACAGTTTAACTTTAAGAGCGAAAAGCGTTACTCAAATGGAAATAATTGCTATTTGGGCTTTGGTCTTGAGATGATAATGGGTGTGGGCGAGGGCGAGGGCGCGGACGAGCCTGTGGATTGACTTGGAAATAATACTAAGTGGAAGGCGGAGGGTCTCATTGTTAAATCACAATCCAATTGATTGTAACCAACATGATTGGGGTTGTATGGTTATTTTGTAAATTGCGCGAACCTTTGGACCCCTGCAGCGATTCTCATCTTTAGATGTGCCCACAAAAAACAACAAATAAAATAAATATTGTGAAAGAATATGAATCTGCCATTATTCTACGACAAAAGAATTATTATTAATAAAATAACAATAACAATAAATTTGTGTCTTTGTTGTAGCTCATTTATATTGATGCATATTATACCCTGAACCAATGTTTATCTCTCTCTCTCTCTCTCTAATCTCTCTCTTTCTCTCAAAAATTTCTACACCTTTTGCCATTAATTAACGTGTTTTTGGCCATAAAGTGGCATCAAACATATTTGCTAATTAATTATAGAGGCAAATGTCTCTTTTATGGTCAGTGCCCATAAAATTTTATAGCATTGCAGGTGCACGAAAAACAAACCATAAAGCCGTTAGCGCTGTCAGTTGACCAGCCAAACCCAAATGACCCACAGCTAAGGGGCTTGTGAGGGCCATTAAGGTGTGAAAAGTTCATAATTTTGGCATTGAGGCCTATTTCACATTTGATTGACTGAATGTGAGCTTGACAAACTGAGGTAACCTACATACATGGGTACTATATAGGGTCAATGAATGATGTATTTTTCTATATATATAGATTCATTCTCAAAGATTGTAGGTGGACTGAGGAGTGAGTGAGTTGGCTTTTTTTGAGCAGGCTTCGTTCAGAAATAGGTTACAAAGCTGTGGGTAGATTGAGGCATCTACCGTCTCAGGCACTTGTTAATTACTTTTAAGCTGAGATAATTGCAGCAACGCCCACGCGCCTGCAAGGTCTGGCAGATTGTGCTCAGTCTATTTGATTGCTTGGCGTCATACTTTTTGCTTGCACTGTGTGCAAAGAACGGAAGCTCATTATTAGCTTGGTCGTCAGCAGAACAAACAAAAACAAACGGCATTTTAATTGAGTTGACAGCCATGTGTGTGTGTGTGTGTCTTGTGTGCTGTGCTATTTGCTGGTATTTATGTCAACTGACCAAGGAGCACTTGTCCGTAGATAGAGATAGCTATGCGTATGCATATAAATGCCCAAAACATGAGCTCACTCTGAGGTACTTGTACGCAGATGTCCACGCTCATACAATTAAATGTATATGTGTGTATGTGAGTGAGTGCGTGAGTGGGCATGTCTATGCGAAGGTATGCTGAACGACAATTGAGCCAGCGGGAGATAGGATTTGTTGTGCCACATCCTCAGGCCGTTAGTCTGCTGCTGATGGGCATTGTTGTGGTTGGCTCTTAAGCTGACAACTCATGTGGTTTACTCGCAGATAATAGCTTTATTTAGTGGGCAAGTCCAACATGACTGAAGCTGACAAATAGCAATAGAAGTAGCTAGAAAGCGAGCCATAAAGCTCAGTTTCATGTTCAGCAATTGTGATCTCTCGAAGCTTGACATAGCTGAAGACTCTTTGAACTCCAAGCGAACCTATTTCTTCTTCACTTACATCAATATATAATATAATTATATAGTTTATGTACAAACCACCTTGCAAAGATATTATAACTTGAATTTCTTTTCGCAAACTCAATTAAAGTTTTCACATGATTACAATTTGTGGTTGCTACTTGTTACCCACCGCAAGTTTAATCAAATTTAATGCCCCACAATGAGCCACATAAATCAATACTCACACACACACGCACCCATTACATTGACCGCTGCCAAATTATAGAGCCCGTTTGGAGTAGGGTTCCATTATGAATATGAATACCTTCGGAGAGGTTCGCAAAGTGCGCCACTCTCCACAGAGTGCAACAGTTATTGGTCAGCCACATGGAAAATTGGCCAAGAGCGTATTGACTGCTGCCCAAATGAAAGGAATAGAGAGAGATAGAGAGAGAGAAAGAAAGAGAGAGAGGAGGGAACTAACACAAACTCTAATGGCAATTTAGTGGGGACGGCACATTTAATTTGTGCCCGGGACAATTCACTTTGCAGCCAACTGCCATGGCAGCAGAGCGAAGGAGTGCGAAATAGTAGGAAAAACCACAACAGCAGTCTCAACATGGGTAACACATGTTCATGACAAGGAGCCACGAGGACATGAGCACATGGACATGGCGCCAACATAAAAGTATTCCGTTTAGAGAGACCGGGCGCCAGTCGGACTCCATTCGAATTGTTAAGTGCTTGGATTATTATTGACTTGAAAATATTTGTGAAACTTGTGATATGGCAGAAAGGTAAGAGAACTGCCAAATAGATAGAATCTATCCTTTCACAATTTACTACTATTAACCATTATGGCTCCAGCCTCAGGAGTGTAGTCCGTGGTTGACTAAACAAAAAAACTCATCTCTGGCTGATATACATGAATGTAGAGACCACACTTCACACACTGTATAGCATAGGCTGAGCCAATTCCAAAGCATGAGCAGGGAATGATCCTTCCACTGACAGCTTCAAGTGAACAGACAAAAATTGTCTATGACATGCGGGTCAAGAGAGGGCGCAGATGAAAAATACACTTAATAGAACTAGCTGTAGGTCTAATCAGCGATTCACTTAAAGCTGTAACCACTCATCAGCAGTTGCCCAAGTCTCGCTGGCCGTGGCTTCACTTAAAGTTCACCTTGGCACCAGCTGAAACTCAGTTCTGTGTGTGAGTCGCGAGGCTGGGGCTGGGGCTGTGTTGCTGTGGGCATTCATAAATCCCATTTGGCGGGCAGCAATTGCAGTCGTCTGCGGTCTCTGCAAAAATATGCAATTCAGCATAAATGTGGAGTCGAAAGTGGGGAGGCAGGCTTGAGGGGCTGGGGCATATCGAATTCAGTGCCTCCGGATGCGGCGCGATTGTGGGTGAGTCGCTGCCAGTTGGCAACAGCTGTGCACACACACCTTAGGTCGGGCTCTGCGCTTTGTATACTTTAAATTTAGCGTGAACTTTGCAAAGCTCTACGTGGAAGGCACGCAGGAAGCGGGCAGGCAGGCAGACAGGCAGGCAGGATTTACCGCTTAGAAAGTAAAGTGAAAAATCTGCTCAAGGTACAAAAGCGAAGACGTCTCTTGTATTGGGCCCTGATTCTCAGATGCTGGAAATAATAGCTCGGAGTTGAATGTGCCACAAAGTGCTGAAGTTAAAGGAAATGTTGGCAGAAAGGAGCCAGGGCTAAGAGGGAGGAGGTGAGCAAATTGGATTTTGGCTTGAGTTGAGCATACGATGAAGCTTCATGAGTCACAGACACACGATAATCTCAAATGGAAAATATTCAATTTTCATCACAAAAAATTGATATGAACACGAACGGAAATAAACTTAAGGAAAGTCTTTACAATTTTATTATTAATATTGTCAACAACTATAGAAATAAATATTCTATTTTCATTTTCTACTTGTTGACATCGAACTCCCACAGAAAAAAGTCTAAGTACTTGGGGCCTTGCCCATCGGATTCAATTGTTTAATTGAAATCGCCTTTTGCGCTCTGAGGCTAAAGCCCCAATGCCAATTTCAAAGTAAATGTAATTGAGCTGAGAAGCAATCCAATTGATTTCTAGGTTTCCAATTATGATTGGCTTCTGGTCTATGTTTACCGAGTTAAACCGATTTGCGATTTACGCTCGCATTCGCCACAGAGACCCCCACACACATATATACAGTCTTCCCCTCTTTTTCACAAACACATACGTACACAGTCAATTGCATTTGACTTTGCGAACCTTTCTTCAACTTCTTCGGGAGTTAGCTCCGATTTCCTCAAGGCGGCTTCTTTGTTCTAACGTCTTTTAATGGTCGTCTTGGCCACGTGCAGTGGCTCGTTGGTTCGGTAAACGGGTTTGAACCACCGCACATACATTGTATATGGCAACATATATGCCACACAGCAGCGGCGGCGGTGGCGACGTCGGCCCCAGAATTGCAATTAGTCTGGCTAAAGTCGTGCCTAACGGTAAAGAGCATATTGCCCCATCTACCGTCTGGCATCTATAACAAACCAAACCATGCCTCATAACAGCTGCCCCCTCCATAATCGCATCGAGCTCGTGAGATTTACAAGCGATAATGTCGGCTCAACTGATAGATTACCATGTATCCAAACAGTTTGTGCTGCAGAAAAGCCGATTCATATCTGGCATTTCACCATTCGAGTCGAGAAATGCATTGTCTGTGTCTTGATTGCCAGTTTTTATATTGTGTATGCCCTGTTGAGAGCGTGCCAAACTGGGTATCTTCGGTTGTAAATTGCAAAATAAATCCATTACTATTCTTTCCCAAATTATGATTTTAGTATAGAAACGTACATCACTGAGAGAAAATCTCTTTCCCTATATTATTGCCTATTATCATGCATACATAACCTTTATTATTGATATATATTATATAGAATCAAACATGTTAAGTAAATTAAGTGATAAATGCGCTGTAGAGTCTCTGACAACAAAGCAGCAAATAAATTGAATTAAAAAAAGGTATTAAAAAAACATGTTAATAATATAGGGCAACTCTTAGTCGAATTCACCCGCCTCGAGAGCCTTTCTGCCTTATTTTGATAGCAATGCTTTAATAGTTTTCTTTCTTTTTTATTGTTTGCAGATTAATTGCATTTGACAGCTTGTACAATCGAGTGGTAAGTATATATAAATATTTGTATACTCGATAAATTATTGAATTTTTCAGCCTCCTAATCAGCTTTGATAAAGTCAAAGTATTTCATTAAAGCATTAAATGTTATTAAATGGTTTTCTGTGCTGAAAACAAGTTTTATTTAGCTTTTTATGGAATTCCATAAGCGGCCATATCCATACCATATCCTCTAATGCAGCACCTTAAATGCAACTTGCAACTCAATCCATCTGCCCCGTGTAGCAGCCATCGCTGGATGTGACGCCTTATATGCTATGCAACTCGTTTGCGGTGCCGTTTTTAGACATATTTCTATATTTTCGCTGAGGACTTACATCATTGTTGGCCCGTCAATTAGCGCGGCCTCTTGAACGACTCCATTACCATTCATCTTAATTGAATAATCATTGAGGCTGCTTATGTATTCAGAGAGAAGCTGTCAGAGAATCGTCAAGATTCCTGCTTCTTTTTATGGGTTTTCGCGGCCCTCGATTCGTGTCAAGTTGACCGTGCGACAAACTTAAGTAGCATGAATTATGCGGCAGTCAGACAAGTCCAAACGACAAGCTACAACGGTTTATATCTATGTACATATATTTATATATCTGTATCTGTATCTGCAGTTTGTATTTGTATCTGCGTTTGCATCTGCATCTGCATCTGCATCTGCAGTTAGCGTCGCGTTTTGTGCTCAGCAAATTGTGGGCAATCATTGTCAATTTACAATGCATATATAAACTGCCTTCTAGTTGTGCTTGTACCAATAAAAGAAAGTAAGCAGCTACAGTGGAGCTTCAATTATGTGCGAAGCATGTGCAATTGTATGAAATTTAATCTATATGGACGTTCGACTGTGGTAATATTTAATTAAATCAATATTATTAACTCCAACTTCGCTACTCAAAAGTATTAAAGCTGCTAAGTCCAAGTTGAGAAAAAAATCTCTTCCATAATGCTGTGCATGTCTAGCTTATAAAATTTATATATATATAAATATCATTCTTTATGTGCATTTACTGGAAAGAGGTCTTAAATACTGTACTTATGCGAGCTAAGTTTTTTTCACAATTATGAAAATCTATCAATTTTGTAGCTCGCTTTAGTTAAAGTTTTATCTAGTCAGGAGCATTCAAAGTTCGTTCAGTCTTTCTCATCATCTGCTTGGCATTAGGCCTATTGGCAATAGGCCAGCTTCACTGTACCCGCATAGTCTGGCTCTTGAACGGTTGTCAGGCGCACCTTGAACTACAAGCGGGTCTACAGCTGTATGTCAAACAAGCTTTTTGGGGCTGCGAGGCTCGAGCGTCGCATTTTTCTTATCCAAGAACTCAGATCAGACAGACATATAGCTATAACTGTAGCTGTTGTCGTTGTTGTTGTTCTTGTAGATGTTGTCGTTGATGGGGTCGTAAGCTTTTATTTACCTTGTCTGCGTTTTGGCTGTTGTTATTGTTCTTGTTGTTGCTGTTGAGTGCCTCTCTTTCCACTTTTCACGCTCTTAGTTGCAGTTTTGCATTTCGTTTTTGTTTTCTTCTGTTTTCATAAGCAAATTTGTATGTTTTGTGCGTTGTTGGTTTTATTTGTTTATTTTCTCACTCGAACATAAATCCAATTGGTTGAACAAATAGCTCCAGGCAGATGCAGTTCAGCCGCAACGTAGGGTCAGGCAGAGGAGGTTTATTCGAATCGGGGGCGTAGCCGAGTAGCGCCCTGCTGAAGCCCCAAGAGCAGAAGCGAACCTCCAAATTGTCGACAGCTGCTGTCATTGATTAATTTTCATGTGGCGACGCTTTGCATACATTTATTCAAATTTACGGGCTTTATTTCTTTGCATATACATGTATATATACACAAGTATATTTATATATAGCACGACGTTTGAACAATTTGATGGGCACATAAAATTTACGAGTCGCAATGAGTGTGGCTTACGAAGTGGTATAAATTTGGATAGGATTGAAAGGAATTGAGCTGCAAGGTTAAAACTTAAATGTGCAAATGCTTATAAAAAATCACGTAGAAAGATCATGCAGAGATTGACGAGAGATACCCTGTGCTCAGGCAAAATAACTTGATTGATTGACTGACTGGCAGACCGATTGAAGGCAGGGTACTAGCGGCAGCAGTTATGGAATGTTTTGGTATGATTGAACTACTCATCAGGGTAGGACATTAAGGTAGGGCTCGAAAATAAACTTTTTGAGTGTATCGAAATTGCCTATGAAGCACTTGACTTACTGATTGATGCTTAATTCATGTGAATAATGTAAAGTGTAAGACAACTTTTGGAAATATGCATCTCTTTTGTTCATTGTCTGTTTGAGTGACTGTCTCGACGAACTTTCGCTGATTGATTTATGATGATCGTATAACTAAGACAAAAGCCAAAAAAAAAAAAAAAATGATTCGGAAGGCTTGAAGAATTAAAATTCTTAACCAGATTGACTAATGGATGTCGGAAAACGAGCTTTGCAAAGTATTTTGTATTTTTGGAAAGTACTCAAAATGCAATTTGTCTTTTTGTTAGACAATTGGAAGCATAAACAAAAACATTTTTGGCAATTTGCTTTCATACATACATATGTATGAACTCCGCCGCCATACCACACCATAGCTTTCAGTAGATTTCTTTTTGAATGGTAAACAATTAGTTTCGTGTTATATCTTAATGCTGAACTTCCTATAAAATTTCATAAATTGTGTACCCTTTCAAAAGATTGCTTATGATTTCCTGTAACAATTCCTTGTGACCCAGATGCTATTCAGCTTGTAATGTGAGATGTACACTTAATTACTTAGCCCACTTACCCACTGTCATGGGATGGAGGAAGCAGAGCGGTAGCAGGAAGCTCAGTGCGTGCCACTTGATAGTAACTTAGAGAGCAGAAGTGGCGACTCCAATCGTGGAGGCACAAGAGCGACGCCGCTTATCGCGTTTAATGCACCATATCATGCACTTGGTAGCTCCTCATACTCCCGCACACTCGCACTAGCACACCCACCTCACTTGGTTAAACAATGCCAGTAGACACACGAAATCCACAGGGAATCCGCGGCGGGCCATTAGGTGCTCGCTGTGCACAAAGATACAAAAGTATCTTTGTATCTGTGGGATGCGTTTTGTCGTGCAGATGCGTGTCAATGTTGTCGAACGGTGTCATCAGCGGGGCTTCGGCTGCATTTTTAATAACATTTCATGTCAAGTGTGTAATCTTTTATGTGCACATATACATCAGCATATACTCGTTTACTATCACGATATCTGAGCAGACCTCCTGCTCTAACCTCAATTAACTAAATGCTGCGGCTGTGACCCAGTCAGACTCAATTATATAATTGCTGCACGAGCCGGCATTTGTCCGAATGCACAGCAGTAGTTCGCTCATCATGGCCTGTCAACGCCAATCTAAAGGGGCGTGGCGGCAGCAGCTGGCGCCACCTGGAGTTCAGTAGCTGCCGACAGCTGACATTCTTTTTTCCAACTCCGCTCTACTTCTGTCTACATTTTATACCCTGAATTCATTAAAAAAGGGAAATCAGGGTATAATGTTTTTGTGAAAATGTAACAGGCAGAAGGAGGCTTGGCAGAACCCATAAAGCATATATATTCTTGAACAGGGCAATTTATTTTTGGAGGTTCATGTTTTTGTTAAATTTTGGACGCCCCCTTCTCTCCAAATTTGCAAAACACGTAGCTAAAATAAAACTAATAAATAAACAAAGTTATTAAAGATTTAATTTCTCGAAACTTAGGCATCTTGCAGCCTTACTGCAGTTTCTGTGTGGGCGTATGTGTTTATGGTAATGTAAATAGGTTAAATGAAAGAAACGGAGATTGTTCGGAATAGCGGCTCTGCGCAGGGTTCAGGGTATCTCCTAGTCGAGCAGTCTGGACTAGAGCAGCCTTACTCGTTTAATTATCAAATTGATGCACGGATATTCTGCTGCGTGAATAAATGATTATAACAATTGTCGGAAATTATCTGCACATTTCTCACATTTCACATTCCATTTAGTTCGCTTCTGCAGTTCTTATTTCAACTTGTGGTTACGTTTTATAGCCGAAGGTCACGTTTCTTGCTGTTGCATAACAACTTGTTTTGTTAGCATTCACTTTACTCCATACCATCAATTATTTATGAAACATGTAATTCTATATTCTAGTTTTGCTATTTACTTTTTCTCTATTTCTTATTCTTCCGGATCATTAATTATGGATAGACGAGCTTCTGCAGTCACTGTGCGACACATGCTTAATATGAGTTTTCATTATATTTAATATAGTTTTGTTTCATATTTCATACAAATTAAAATGAAAGGTAGCTGTGCTATACTCTTCTATTAAATATGTAATTATATTTTTTATTGCAAATAAATTGGCACTCTAAAAAGGTTTTATTTAAATTTAGTTTCTTACATGGAACATTTTTATATAATTAATTATACTATTTCACGTAGTGATATAGTATATTGGTTTTGTGCAATGTCCGTCATGCTGTCCGTCCGTCTGTCCGTCTGTCCGTCTGTCCGTCTGTCCGTCTGTCCGTCTGTCCGTATGAACGCAAACCATTTCGACGCTATTGAAGCTAGAGACTTGAAATTTGAAATATATACTCGTGTATACCCTCGTCTGATAAAGTGTCAAGATTTTCCCGATACGCCCACTAGGGGCGTGGCAAATCGGAAAATGCATTTTCCTGTATCTCAGAAACACTACTTCTAGAAGGGCTAGAGAGTTGGGATTTTAACTGAACACTCATGTCGACGTCCCAAAATCAAAAAGCTATGGCGGATATATCTACGCCCATTGGGGGCGTGGCAAATCGGGTCAAACTGTATCTTCTACAGTTTTAAAGCTAGAACGCCCAAATTTGGCACGTGGGTTACTGTTACGATCCTATAAAGATCGCCCAAAAAATTGTATGGCCACGCCTACTAGGGGCGTGGCAAATCGGATCTGAATATATAGTGATTTTACTAGTTTCCTTATATTTTGAGCACTATTGATGCTAGAGACTTGAGACTTGGTATATATACTCGGGTTAACATCCCACGACCGATAAGCTATGGCGGATATATCTACGCCTTCAGGGGGCGTGGCAACAAATATCAGCTTATATCTCCCACAGTTTTAGTGCTAGAAGCTTCAAAATTGGATGCTAGGTTACTGGGGGCCTCCTCTATCGATTCCCCAAAAATTATTGTTACGCCCCAAAAGGGGCGTGACATACAGAAAAATACCCTGTAATTTTCGCATTTTTCGAATGTAAGCATCCAAACTTTACAGTTATCTTCTTAAACGCCCACTCTATGCACATGCCAAAAATTATTTGTCTACGGCCACTGGGGGCGTGGCAAATCAAAACTGAAACATCTGCAGCTTCTGAGCCAATAACGCGCCACATAATGACTTTGTGACCTTTGACCTTGTCTTTTGATTTGCCAAATTATATATATGTGTTAAAAAAGAATATTTTATTAATACAAAATAACTAAATAAAGAAAATGTAACAAAAATATCAACATGACCGCACCGGGGTTCGATGCCACACCTCGCCAACGAACTTATGTATATCACATTTTCAGAGTTGCCCCCTCTCTCATTTTGAGAGGTGCCACCTCTCTTATTTGGAGAGATGCCACATCTCTCGATTTAGGTGCGTGTTCTTGCTAAGGTAAGGCAATCGAGATAAATCGAGAGAGGTGGCATCTCTAAGCTTCGATTCTAATTGAAACTGTCTGGCTACCTCCAATGAAAAGTTTTAATCTGCAGCTAATTTGAGCGGCGACAGTGGGGATTTAAGGTTAAATTTAAAAAAAATGTAATGTGATAGATGCCCCTGTGTGCTGTTGGGGCGTGAAATAGTATTTCGCTGTGGGTTGCGTCCGACAGCAACGTTCTTACTTGTTTTTAACTGGTTTTTCGATTTTCATGAAAATGTTCCAAAAAAGATGCTACTAAACTGAAATCGTAAAATTGGCGGAGGATTATATTTATTATATAATTTTCGAAAGTTTATATACTATGTAAAAATAAATACTTAAATAGATAACTGAATAGACTGTTAACCAGCTAAAGTACAGTACAGAGATTGTCCAGTCATCCCATAAAATAAGTGATTCTAAAGCTTTCAATCAATTGTGTCGCTGCGAAACGAGTTGATTCGAGGCGTGTGTTGCAACACGGTTTATTTATTCGCTATACGCAAATAGAGTCCACTAATTTACATTTTTTTGTGTGAAAATTTATGCTGATTGTGGTGCTGGCGCCAAGAAATAACCAGCAGTACCACTGACACTAACAGCACCACAGCACTACTGATCGGTGAGTGGATTTCAACATGTCCAATTCATTCCTTTGGGACTCGCTGATAAACCGCATAGAAAAGCGTACTCTATATTTATTTATGATATTATATATATATATATATATATATATATATATATATATATATATATACTTTTAACTCATATATGCGTCGCATAGCTGGGGGCGAGTGGAACCTTTTTCTCGCTTTTTTTTTTTTTTTGACCAATTTTCTTTAATAGCTGCCTCGTCCAATTCTGACCTCATTCGACGGATACGCGGCACAAGCCGTTGGTCACTGGTCGCTGGCCGCAAACGCGATTTAAATTGCTAGAAATTGAAAGTGACACTGAGCGCATAAAACAAATTGCAGCGCGACTGTAGACACACAAAAAAAGTACAAAAATTGTAAATAGAAAAACGGTTTTATTATAACAAATTGCAATCCCCGCACCCCCATTGTCAAAGATGCCCTTCGCATACATTTGGCGCCGTAATTTGAGATGAAATGCGTTTTGAGAAACGCGGAAAGCCTACTTCTTGGGCATTACTCAAGCCCAAGCGAGCTAAGTAATGTTTCACACATTTGTAGAGAGGGTGGAAACCGTATGCGACAACAATAACAAATTAGTTAAAGTAAGCAACAAACAATTACCATTTGCTTTTGGCATGCAAAAACAATGAAAGTGTCTGCTGAGTGTGTAAACAATATGCGAAAGGGCAGATATGTGGCAAGGCAAACGTATAACTGGGCTGACGTGCTAGCGGATGCCCTATTCCTTGGCTTCAGTAATTCGTTTTAAATATCAAGTAATTGACTTTTTATTGACAACCGAAAAGAAAATGTATTTCGAAGTTCGATTGTCTCACTAAAAAGAGACAGCAGATTGAGTCCCAAGGCTTAAGCGAATGATTTGCAAAACAAACATTGCGTTTCTGAAATACAGGGTATTGAAAGGCTTTTGGCGTCTTCATTTAAATGCAAATTGCGAGTTAATTACAACACAGTTTCAGCGCCTTGAAAGGATCAAATGACAAATGTGTCAAATGTTGAGCTTGAGGCTGCTTTTTATACCCTGAACCCATTGAAATGGGAGGCGTGGCACATCCTATAAAGTATATATATTCTTGTTCAGGGAGACCAGCCGAGTCGATTTAGCCCTGTCCGTGTGTCCGTATACATATTCAGCTATAAAACTATTTAAGTCATCTTTTTAGGTATAGTTTTCAAATTTTTCGTTTAATTTTATGTCAGCTTTGACTTATATTACATTTTGTGTACCAAGCCCTACGCCTCAAATTTTTAAAACACGTATTTCAAATACGAGAGACTTGTGCTTTGGCGAATACACATACACATATGAATGACATACATAATCATGCCGTGAAAGTTTGATCAAGAAAGTCCATCTACGAAAAAAAGCTATTAGATATTTAATTTCTCATAACATAGCGGTCTTAGGAATAGCGGTTCTTCGCAGGGTTCAGGGGATCTCCTAGTCGAGCAGTTTCGGCTAGAGCACTCTTACTTGTTAATATTTGAAAGGCAAACAGACTGACAAAAGAGTTGAGCAAATGCCGATAGAGGCGGCAGCACTAGAAGAGCTTTGTCAACATATCAGGCGGCAAAAGCTGTCAGCTAACAAATTTTTTCTCTTCAATAAAAGTTAAGTTAAACTTCGAAATAATATAATAACCCACTTCATTGAGCGTCTTTACAAATTTAATATGATGGATATAACATGGCGCATGAACGATGTGGTTGTTGCTGCTGTCCCTTATCGATGGGCTGTCAAAAGTCGTCATTGAAAGCTAAACAAGCACTCGGCGATGTTTGTTTATGCGGAAGCAACAACAATAGCAGCAGGCTCTGCTTACGCTCCATGAAGACAGCCGCAAGATACATACATACATACATGCATAATTGTATCTTACAGATACATACGTAATAAGTACGGCACGCGATATGCCAAGTAGCTGCAACAGCCAAAGCAGGAACAGCAGCTTACTGGAGCGCATCATCAATGTGTAATCTAGTTTCATGATGAACATTGAAATACCCACCCAGCCCTCGCATGCCTCCTCCACCTGCGTAACTCGATGCCTGTCAATGAGGTGCTAATGGAGTCGGCTGTCAGCGCAAGAGCTAGAGCAACGCCAACTGCAGCTCCAGCAACCATAACTTTAATATACATATACAGTTAGGCAAACCACATTCATGTTTTATCGTCCACCAAACCGAAGTGCATCTTTATTATAAATAAATAAAATAAAAATAGTTTAAAGTTGCATTTACCACTGCTTGCTTCTCTTGTTCCTCTCAAGTTTTTCCCGAGTGTGTCGTCGTGGTCTGTAATCGGAACCCACATCTGTGCCGGGTTATGAATAAATTTTGAGACGCTATGGAAAGTTTTTTACTTTATTTTTATACCCTGAACCCATTGTAAATGGACATTCAGGGTATAATGGTTTCTTAAAACGTATGTAACAGGCAGAAGCAGGTCAACTCGACGAACTGGATCGATACAGCCATGTCCGTAGATCGCCCGAATAGAGTTTGCTTACTTGTTTTTTATTCGTATGTAAGGTTTCTGTTTGTGTTTGCAGTAAGTTTTAATTAAGTTTTGCCGTTTTATTCGAGATCTATAGTCGAAATAATAAATTAAATAGCTTTAATCATACGAAAAGTTGGCTCAAAAAAAAAAGAAATTCAGATCTAAGCCCAATTTAATTGTAGCTATTAAGTTTTAAATAACAAAATAAAGTTCAGGTCTCATATATAAAAAAAAGTAAAAATTATACTTAAAGTCAAATTTATTCTCTGACATGTTGCCCATGTTTGGATTTTGTAATGTGCGACGTTCACGCCAGCAGCGAGCAAAACACAACAAATTTTCAGCTGGAAACAATGTCAAAGATACATTGTACGATCTATGAGGCAACGTTTCACATTCAGCTACAAAGAGAGCTGGCAAAATGATTTATGTTGGGTATTATTCTGCTTAATGCTGACATATGCGATTCTGATTCACATTTAGATACTGCCAATGTCTGCCTGTGTACAGTAGGCCAAATTATGAAAAGTATCTGAGTGCCCGTCAAGCCTAAAACCAACGAAACAAATCTTCAAATTGATTAACTCTAACAACAAATACGCCAAATAAGGACAGCGCTCATATAATGGGTTTATATTTGGCTTATGACGTCACAGCCACCTTGAAAGTGTGCTCATAAATTTAATTTATATTCAGCTCGAGTGATACGCAGAAACAGATAGATGAACATTGAGATACATTTGTAGCGCTTAGAAATGAAGCTGTAAATTAGAATGCAAATAAAAAACCCTACGGTGGGTTGGGAATGATTAATATTCGGAAAGCTTTTAAATGAAAATACTGTAGGCCAGACTGCTGTTGACTAAGACTGCTCGACAATGGGATACCCTGCAAAAAGCCATTATTCCAAATATTCCTTGCCTTTTGTATTCTTGATCAGGGAGACAAGCCAAGTCGAATTAGCCCTGTCCGTATGCTAGAGACTTGAAATTTTAATTTTAATGTTATCAGTTAAAAAGCGAAATCGAAATTCACTTATAAAACTCTATCTAATTCATCTTTGCAAATACAGTCTTCAAATTTTGTTTTTTATTTATGTATGTTTTATTCAACTGTAACCTTTAAGTTTTTGGATGAATATGAAGAAATTATTTGGGGCCATGAATTTTAAGTAACTAAATAGAACAGGAAAGCTGTATCGAAAATCAGGTATTAAATTACTCTATATTAAATTAAATCTCGTCCATCTTTGCAGCTAGAGCTTCCCAATTTTTCATTCAGTTTCATGTGTATTTTAAACAATTTTGATTTTTATTATATTACGAATACCACATGCAAATTTGTCCTTGAAAATTCTGCAATTTATCTACAAGTGTAGTCTGCACATTGACCATTTGCTTTTTTTTTTTTTGACAAATATTCAGTGGAATACCGCTAAAAATTCCATCAAAATCCATAAACAAACAAAGAAGTTCTTAAACAAATCGCTTGAGCAATTGGCAAAGTAGAACAAAGCTTCACTCGGCTTCAGGGGATCTCCTGTCCAGCAGTCTTTATTGTTTTTGTATAGCTTGTATTTCTATTTGCCATCAGGCTTTATATTTATGAAATATATGTTTCCTATTATACATTATATATATTACACATTTTATTTACTCTTGCGCACTCAATTTTTATTTTTGCATCAAAACTTTGTACTTTATTTTGATGGTGAAGCTTGAAAGCCAGCTGAACTCTTTGGCGCGTGTGGCCAAGCACGTGGTTGGTTATTGCGTTCAACCAGTCCAACCAGTTCGGTTTCGGTTTTTGCTCTGATGCTGCTACGATGACGTAGCTTTTTTGTAAACTAAAGAAATAACTGAAACAAGTGAGAAAACTCCAGTCGGGCGACCCGACTAAGAGATCCCCTGAATTCCGAGCGATCTGCGTTTTTCAAAATACTGCAGAGAATGCCGTTTATTATATTTACGCAAAAATTAAAATTAAATACATTTCAGTTTAACATTTGAAGCCAATACCGCCATCTATGTTTCGATTCGATAGAGCACCTGATAATTCGCAATCATAGCGCCATTTAGTAGGTATGCACTAAAACTTGCTGTTTCTAGAATTTGCTAGGTATACGCACAGTATAGGAAAACAGAGTTTGTTTAATAATTCCGTGGGACTTAATGGACTTTAATGAAATTTCAGCTATGCTCTACATATCTTACTGAATTTTTTACATTCGAAAAAATTTCCTCTTCATTCATATAGTGGCTTTACTTTTAAACTACCTTTAATTTAAATATTTAGAAAAATTTGAAGTCGGTGTCTAAAATTGAAACAAACTCAATCTTTTCGTTCTATACAGTCAGTGATCTACATAAAAAATTTCAAGTCTCTAGCTGTTATATTGGGTTTGAGCTCGACGCGTTCATACATACGGACAGACGGACGACGGGACAGACAGGCAGGCTCGCCTCTTCTCCTTCTGCCTGTTGCATACATTTTAACAAAATCATTTTACCCCAATTTCCCATTTTCAATGGGTTCAGGGCATAATAAAAACATATGTGTCCAACTCAAACGGCCCATGACCAAAATTCAGTTGTTTGAAGTGCGCAGCAGGGTCAATGTATTCAAGAGAAATATTAAAAAATAAAGAAAAACAAGAGTGCTCTGGTCGAGACTGCTCGTCGAGGAGTTACCGTGAACGCTGCGAATAGACTATATTGTTTTTTTGAAAATTCTAAAAAATACACATGAAACTAAATAGGAAATTTTGGGCTTCTAGCTCAAAATATTTACGAAATATAGTTTAATACAAGAATTTCAATAGCGCTTGTAATCGATAACATTAAAACGGGAAATTAATTTAAACTTTTATAGGTTCTGAGATATATATATATATATTATGGGGTCAGCCACGCCTCCTTCTGCCTACTACACACATATCAAGGAAGCCTCTATACCCTGATTTCCCATTTTCAATTGGTTTACGATATAACAATATGAGAAAATTGTTTAATTAATAGCGTGCCCGATGGCTTTTCATAGAAAATCGCTTATAAAATTATTGAACATAATGAATTTTCTTAAGAGCTTCGAGTAGCTGTACCGTAGCACAAGTAAAAAGCAATTTAAGTGAGTTATATGCGAAAAATGTTGAGAGTGGTGCAAGTATAGAAGCATTCGAGATATTTTCAACAATGTGTTCTCCCCGTATTCTCCCTTCATAGACAGCCTTGAGTGTCCCTCCACTTAAGAGCTGCCTCTTGTTGGGCCATTTGGCTTTTATGTCAATCAGCAGAAATTTATTTCGACATCGGGGGTACTTGTATTCACTTTTTTGAATATGTGTTCAAGATTAATTGCCATTTGTTCGCTGTGTTACAACAGATTTTAATTGATTTTAATGATGTAAACTTCAGCTTGTGGTATTAGTAGAGGAATAAAAGCAATAAATCTATTGCTTGGTGTCGGAAATATGTTTTACAGTTGAAAAACTTGAGCGAACAATTGTTATTAGTCGCCTAGTATAGCTACATAGTCTATAAATATTGCTTTAATATATAAAATTTTAAAGTTATTCAAAGTCGAATTAAGCAATTACGATTTTCAGCCTCGGAAAAATTAAATATGTAAGTTCTTGTTTTTTATTTTAAATACTCCAACTATGCTTTGATTACAGAAGCATTGATGTTCCCACAATATGTGCATCAGAAAATATATAGAAAATATTTAAAAAGTTTGTTTTGTATGAAATAGTCGCTCACATTTATTCAATATATGCCAAACGCAGTTGATTTATATTTGTGTTTAACTGAGTTACAAAGTGGTTAGTTTCTTTAGTGGTATAAAAAGTAAAATTTTAAGCTAATTTGCAGAACACAACTGCTCATTTAATCAGTTTCTGCACAACGTCGATAGGGAATGGGAAGACAATGGACCTGGTTTCCTCGTTTGCAATCGTATTGAGTGTTTGCAGGTAGCGCAGCTGGAAATTTGTATCAATTCGTAATTATAACTGAACACCCATTTATGAGAAAACAAGAGATGAATCCCCACCTGCAGTGCTATGGGATTCGTTTCCATGATATCGGCGGCCTCCTTCAGTGCCTTGACAGCATCGCGTTCTCCATTTGCAGCAGCTACCTTGGCCATTGCCTCACGCCGCGACTCCTGTTCAACGGCCATGGCGCGTTGCAGCGATTCCGGCATATAAATATCAGTTCTTCATGCGAATGAGAGAAGAGAGCTATTAGTACTCAAACAAACTCAAAAGTAGACTGATACTTCATTGAGAAGAGTAGAGCTTTTAGCTCATGATAAAGCCCCAATACGCAGCGTTATAAGAGTATTGTCATAATACCAGTTAGATGCGTTATTTGATAGATTTTGAGTGCTGACAGTTAGCTTATAGAAGCAGATCAGTTTGATTCTACTTACATTTCGACACGGTCGATGCGGATGCCCCATGCGTCTGTGGCGCCCGTGGAGTCAACTGCGGCCTTTATTTGCCTGGACAGCACCTTTTTGGAGCTGACTAGCTCTATGAGCATGTAGCCCCCTGTGATATTCCTTAGCGTTGTCGTGACCAACAGTTCACAGCATCTTACGGGGTCCATTACTTGCAGGACGACATCTAGTGGATTCTTGATTCTGTAATAGACCACAGCCTCAACGGTGATGGTCACTGAGTCCTTGGTGAGTATATCCTGTGTCTCCACATTGAAAGATGTGATGCGCAGATCAACCTTGCGGTACCGGTCAACGCAGGGCAACACAAACACCATGCCTGGGCCGCGCGCTCCACCCGGACGCAAGCGACCCATACGTAATATCACCACCCTCTGATATTCATGGAGAATAATCAAGCACATAAATATCGAGAGGGGAAGCGTGATGAACATCAGTATAAACGAGAGTGCCACAAATGCCAATTCAGTTGGATTGCTGGGCTGATTCTCAGCTGTGTGTGGAAGTTGAGAAATTTTGACCATAAAATGTTAAACTATTTTTACAATCAGGTGTGGGTGTATGGGTTGCTCGTAGTACGTAATATGTAAAATAATCATTAAATGAAACAAGTAAGAGTGCTCTAGTCGGGACTGCTCGACAAAGAGATCTCCTGAACCCTGCGAAAAACTGCGATTCCTAAGAGCCGCTAACATTCTCCGTTACTTTTATATGTATGTACATACATATGTAGCAAGCAATACATACACACACAGACGCACGCACAAGAACACACACAGACGCACGCACAAGCACACAATCTGCTAACTGTGCATTATGACTCATCAGCTTCGCTGCTGCTGCAAGACGCCGATAATATGAGATATTAAATGTTTAATAACTTTTTTTCTAGTCGAGCGATTTTGATCAAATTTGTTGGGCGTGATCATGACATTCAAATGTGTGCATGCGCCAAAGCACAAGTTTCTAGTACTTGAAATACGTGATTTAGCAATTTGAGGCGAAGGGGCGATTTGAGGGTGTGGCATCCAAAATTTAATTTAACAAAACCGAAATTGCAGAAGGCTCAAATAATACTAAATGCAAAATTTGAAGACTCTAACTATAAAGATGAATTACACAGAATTTTATAACTAAATAAAGCTTTTAATCGATAACATTAAAACGATGCTAGTTATCGAATATTTGAAACAAACTCGATCGATCTTATATCTTCTGAGATCGGCGCGCTCAAACATACAGACAGACGGAGGGACAGACAGACGGACATTGCTTCTCTCCCTGATCAAGAATATATATACTTTATGGGGTCTGTCACGCCTCCTTCTGCCTGTTACATACATTTTCACAAAACCATTATACCCTTTTTTCTCATTTTCAATGGGTTCAGGGTATAAACAAGTAAGAAAACTCTAGTCGAGACCGCTCGACAAGGACAGACAGACAGGGCTAAATCGAATCGGCTTGTCTCCCTGATCAAGAATATATATACTTTATGGGGTCTGCCACGCCTCCTTCTCCCTGTTACATACATTTCAACAAAAACATTATACCCTGATGGGTTCAGGGTATAAAAATGCATAGCCTCAACGAGACCATAGTCTCAACTAGACCACTCTTACATATTTCACTCACTAGTTTCAACATTGCGCAACTGTTTTACTTCCTCCGCCGAATCTGAGCTGACGGAATCCGATTCCTGTTTGATGTCGTCGGACAGACTGACATCAGGACTTAATTCTGGTGTCTTGTTCTTAGAATACATTGCCAATAATTTTTACGTGATGCAAATTTAAGGAAATCAATATTCGAAGAAGTCTCTCAAAAGCTAAGTAAATATATAACTCAAATATGTAGAAAGAATATAGCTAAAACATATCTAAGACCTATTCGAATTTTGACAATTACAGCAAAGATCAGCAAGGTAATGAAGTATTCAAATTCTGTATATATGTATATAGTCATTCAATGAATCGTTACTTTTTCCTGCTTTTAATATAGACAATATATCATCTTAGTATTATTATTATTTTGGTGCGCTACAACAGTGAAAAGTTAATAGAACTGTCATTCATCATTGATCATCATCGCCTCTGTCTGTTGAGTAAACATTTGACAGTTCACTCAAGCACGTGCCAAGCAAATTGTTTCGCTGCACACAATACGATAACAGGTAGCAGCAAAAGGAAATGTAAACAAAATAATTGAAATTTAAAAATATTAGACTAGAATGGAAAGGAATAACAATACATAAATGTAAATGTTTCTAAATATAGATTCAGTTTCAAGTGTCTCTTAAAGTTGTTTTCATTCGTTTTATACCCTGAACCCACTGAAAATAAAACAAGTAAGAAAACTCTAGTCGAGACCGCTCGACTAGGGTATACCCTGAACCCTGCGAAGAGCCGCTATTGCAAGCATTCTTTATTTCTTTTATTTACACATGCATATGTACGTTCTTTACAAGCAAAACATACACACACACACACACAAACAGGCGCACGCACACACAAGCGCAAGTCGTTGCGTCTGCTGTTCTTGGGCTTCTTTTTGTACGGCAATGCTATGGGAAATTAAATGTTTAATAACTTTTTTTCTAGAGTAACGATTTTGATCAAACTTGTTGGGCGTGATCATGTCATCCATATGTATGTATGTGCCAAAGCACAAGTCTGTAGTATTTGAAATACGGGATACAAATTTGAGGCGAAGGGGGCGTGGCATCCAAAATTTAACAAAAACCGAAATTGTATAAGGCTCAGATAACACTAAATTCAAAATTTGAAGACTCTAGCTATAAAGATGAATTATATAGAATTATATAACGGAACATCGATTTCGTTCTTAATCGATAACATTAAAATTAAGACAGTTATCGATTTTTTTTAACAAACTCGATCTTTTCGTGCTATACAGGAACCTACATAAAACATTTCAAGTCTCTAAATCTTATAGGTTCTGAGAACGACGCGTTCATACATACGGACAGACGGACGGAAAGACGGACAGGGCTAAGTCGACTCGGCTTGTCTCCCTGATCAAGAATATATATACTTTATGGGGTCTGCCACGCCTCCTTCTCCCTGTTACATACATTTCAACAAAAACATTATACCCTGATTTTCACATTTTCAATGGGTTCAGGGTATAATGTATTTGTGAAAATGTATGTAACATGAAGTATATATATTCTTAATCAGGGAGAAAAGCCGAGTCGATTTAGCCCTGTCTGTTAATCTGTCTGTATGTTTGAGTGCGTAGTATGTAGGTCCCTGTATATCATGTGCAGATAACTCCGATAAAAAGTGGTTTAAGGGATCTATAAGTCGAGCAGTCTCGACTAGAGCACTCTTACTTGTTTCTTTACATGTTTAAACAGCGCATCCGGTTGAAATGTTTTCCATTTCAATTTTATTAATTGAAACATTTTTTAACCTTCAACTGAATTCGGTTGAGCGGCAAATTGAAATCATGCAAAGCATAAAACAGCTGCCGTCAAAAGCAAAAAAAAAGATGGAAACAAAATAAAAATACAAAAAAAAAAAAAAAAATAACGATAACAATTTAAATATTTAATTGCGCACATTCGTGAGGGATCGAAGATGCTTTTTACACATCGCACAAAATTAAATTACAAATAAATTAATATAAATTATGAAAACGGGCATCAAGACCGATTAGCTGCGGATCGTTTTTTGTTTGGTTTTTGTTGTGTTGTTTCTTTTTAGCAGCATAAAAATGCATTCGTTTTCGGAAAGCCTCCGAATTGAAATTGATGACAAATTTATTGGGCATTACGAATTAATTAATTAGCCACTCATTTGTTTGTCTAATTTCGTTTTAATTAAATGTTGCCCAATGAGCTCCTTAAATAAATCTTTGCCACGTTTTTCAAGCTCTGCGAGTATTTTGTATAATTTTCGTTTTTCTATTTAAAACTAAAGCGGAGCAACTCGGTCTTTCAATTTACGAGTTTACAATTTGCATATAAACTAGAAATTAAATTTCAATATTCATTCAGATTGTGGTGGCAGTATCCCGGCTTCGCGCGGTACTAATTTTCCATTTTAAGTCATAAACATAAACAAGATAAATAAACACTTTTCTGTTTCTGTTTCATCAAAGTTTGAGCTTCAAATATTGCAGGGAAATGAATAAAATGATTTCTTTATAAAAGAGAACTTAGACAATAATCAAGGGCTGTAGGCAACTATATATATGTATTTACAAATGGTTTTTTTTTTTTCAAAAAGTAGCTTAAGCTCAATTAGGTAATCAATTACATGTCTTAATAATATTTATATTTCCTTGCCGACTCTCAACAAAAGCCTTTAATTAATGGAAAATGTTAACAAAGCCCCACAATTTGCGCAGTCAATGCGTTAATTTAATGAGTAGCATCAAACAAAACGATCGATTGATCCATTAAATTAATTGAGTATACGGAAAACGTTTCGCCCAGACAATGAATACAGGGACAGGATGGGTGGGAAGAAAGGGTACACACACCTTTACACCTTGCCCATTGTCACGTGCATCACGTGCATTTCAATTTAATGGACTGGCCAGCAGCTGGTCCGAATCGGTGTCGAGTCTGGCGCTAACGAGTATGTGTGTGTATTGTGTGTTGGGTCCTCTAGACGCCGTAATTGATGCAGCTCTAATAGATGCACATGCAAATGGGTTTGTTGTGGAAGGGGCTTTCGATGGGGGTGTCAATTGCCAGTCAGCATATGTAGCGCAACGGCCAGTCCCAGCTGTCCAAACATATACGATGCCCTGCAACAAATCACACATTGAAAGTCAACAAAAAAAAGCTGAGAAACATTTCAAATTTGAAAGCCGAATCAGAAAAAATCGTGATATATACACAGAAATATTTTGAATACCATTAAATGCGTCGAAAGCAACAAAAAATGATAATAAGACTGAATGAAAAAGTAAATAAAGTATTTGATTAAAGTATTATGCAGAGACCCTCATGTGGCAAGAGCCATAATTGCTAATGATTACAAAGAGGGAATAAAAAGAGGTCTCACATCATCTTTTGAACAAAGAGCAAAACAAGTTTCGAGCAGGTTGAATTGGAAGAGAAATTAATTTGAATATATAAATATGGAAAGAGAATTAATCAGGATTGCGGAGCTACATTTAGATTTATGAACCGATTAATAGAAAAACAGATAAGTAGCAAGAGAAATGATAAGTTAATCGGTTGGTTTATATATCAGATATATTGACTGACAGAATATGTATAATTTAATAATTGTAATCTGTATATAATATAGATAAATAAACTTATATCGAGCTGAAACTAAATATTTTCTAGAGTAATCTTGCAGAGCATCTGCACAGTGAACGCAGATCAACTCACATTCGCTGTTGCGTTGCTTAACTTTTGTTGCTTTTGCGCCATGCACTTTAATTAAGTTAACAACTGTCCGGGCCAAAAGAGCAACAGCCGAAAGCAAAAGTTTGTTTTTTGTGTGTTTCGATTTTCTTTGATATTGCAGCCGCTAAAACACATCAGACAAGCAGTTACCGCTGTGCGGCTGTGATTAGCAGGGGGAGTGAGCAAAGGAGGAGGACGGGATTTGGCAACTGGTTGCATAAAGAATCGATATTGAGATGGGGCAATTAGCGTGGGTGCTAGGGGCGACAGGCGATAGGCGAGAGGGTAAGTACGTGGGCAGAGGGGTTGGCGACGTCAACACCTGTTGTCGAGTAAAGCTAAATCCGGCAGGCAATTACGAAACTTGTCTCGCACCAAACTCGTTTGTGCGCCCTAAGGGGGCTGTCGGAGAAGGCGTGGCAATGCAATTAGAGTCAATAGTTAAAGCTGCAGTCAGGCCAAACTTTGATCCACCCACATTCTGAGATCTGTTTTCCATGCCGTTGCAAAACAGACAGAAACTGAACAGCAAAATTATCATAAAGAAAGAAAAACAAGTCAATTTTCATTCGATCCCCAATTATCACACACGACTTTTCCCACTGTATAATTGAGGAAACGCGAAAAGCAGCTGCAAAAATGTTTGTGCACTGCTCTATCAATTAAGTGGCAAATCGAAAAACATTTATCAGTAGCCAGCAAAGACTGCGGATACACATTGCTCAATAATTATGGAGCATTATAGAGCGTAATCATTGAGATTAAATACCTAGTTTTCCAAGTGGAACAGAATTGCTCAATCGTTGCTTAGTCGAAAGCTTAGGCCGCTGTATAATTCACTCATATTATTCATGCCATTCAAGTTATTCGTGTTTCGATTCGTATTAATTGCCCAGACTGTTTTTTAATTAAACTTGTGGAATAGTATTTGATTCGATTTCGAATAGTTGAATATTTTTGAATTATTAATTAAGTGAAGAAGGAATAACAATTGATTTATTATATGGTTACTTGTAATAAGTTTTGTTTTAAATAATATATATGTAGGTATATTTGTTTATTATATTGTATATGTATGTATACATATTAAATTAAACATATGTATATTATAGTTATGTAATATTATGAGAACTTTAAAATTTGAAAAACTGTTCCTCTAAATGAACAATGTTAGGATATAAAATCAATATGATTTTTGAAATGAAACGTGTTCAATTTAGATCGGCTTTTTTAAATGTTGAAAAATTATTATTATTTTAGTTTTCAACAACAAATTTGACACTTTTCATAATATGTTACTTTATTCCTAAGTATTGTTGTATGAATGATAAGAAAAGACTTAAATATAGTTCAGTGGACTCGAACTTCGGTTTAGTAATAAATATGTTTAATGGGAGGGCTCAATGTATATGACATACAATATATACAAAATGGAGTTATGTATAAAATGAACAACTCTCAATCAATTGCTGTGGGCGTTCTAAATTGATTCTTCCTAATGCATATGCTTTTGTCGATATTTTTACTTCAGCTTACAAGTTTTCCCAATCTATTTTGAACAATTTTCTTTAACCTTTTCAGTTTTAATTAAACTTCAAACTTCAATGGAATTTGCATATTTTTAGTTCTTTTGTGTTTCGCTGCCAACACTCGAAACCCTGAAATTATATTCGGTGTACATAGAGCTGGCTCACAAATGTAATTTATTACCCAAGCAAGAAAATTCAATTTCATTTCATTTCAGTTTTACATTGAGTTCGTCGCCCTCAACAATAGTTTTCCCCAAACTAATTCTGTGGTCCATTGAGAGCTCTGATTTATTGCATAATCAAAGGAAAAAGTGTTAAGCCCTCACCAACTTTTCACTGGAAAATACTCGATACTCAGCAGTAATTGAATTTCCTCACTGAAGTTTCCGAGCACTCGAAGCACTTCTCCCTTCACATCAATTATCTTGCATATAGCTGAGTGTCGTAAAGCAGTAAATGAGTTAGGAACATTTTGCCTTTTGTCTCGTTCCCCAACTCTGCCCCCAGCTCCGCTGTGTTGTTTCGACTGATTTTTGCTACATTCCCACGCCCAATCACAGTGGGCAGCACGTAGTGCCAGCTAAATAACTCTTAATGAGTTTCTAATTAATTTCTATACTCTACAGTCACAGAAATTGAGAAGGGCATCAAAGTTTTTGTATGTTTAGCTTGGTAGAGACTTGGAAGAAATCAGAATTATGTGGTAGACTCAAGTTTTGTACATAGCTTAAAGAATTCACCGTACTCTTGCATAATAAAAAAAAAGTTGTTTTTCAGTGTACCTGCAATTCGTTTTACTCTACGTTCATTTATTGTTTGTGGTTTTTTACTGCCCCGAAAGTGCAGTGAACTCTGACGGCGTTTCGTGTTATTCTCAACTGGCCAAGTGAGAAATCAAATGGGGAATATGATAGAACAAGCGACCTATTATCGTGGTGTCAATGCCAAATTGAGCTGAATTGAAGCGCGGTGCGCCCGCCCTCATGTAGTACCGGATTCATAACTCATGGGCTCATGATTGTGTGTATGCTGCACATGCAACAATCTACATTACGATCGACAACAGCAACAACTGCAACTGCAACTTGTTGCAAGAGCAGCTATGAGGGTCAGAGTCAAAGTTCAATAAAATCCAATTAAACTAGCGCAGCGCTTGGCCCCAGCTCATGTTGTCGCTGGCCTCTCGCCTCTCGCAGCTCTTGCTTTCTAGTTGTGCGCCCGCAGACCTTTCAGCGCTTGCCTCGTAAATCTCAATGTCTGCGCCCCAGAACTAAAGAGTGTGAGACCTGCAACAATGTTGCCGAGTTGCAGGCATTTGATTTAATAATAAAAGGCAACGTGAACTTTCACCGGCGACGGCCCAATTGAATTCTGCTGAGCTGATACGTGCACCATGTTGCAAGTAGTGTGTTGCACAGTGCTGCAACTGAGCTGCGCCTTAAGTAATATGCAGACATTCTCTTGCGCTGCGCCTTAATTTACTTTGCTATTTTTAGCATATTTATTGCAGTGCACAAAAAGGGGGTCAACTATGCGGTTACCAGAGGTCAATTTATGGCTTGTTATTTCCTTGCATATAAACGCCCTTTCCTCCGCCCTTTCCTCCTTTACTACCGAGTTTTTACGAGAGTTACTTCCGGCGAGAACGATGACAGTGGGGCGGCAGTTAAGAGTTCTTGAGTTCTGGATTCTTCTGCTAGCAAGTGGCTCAGCTTTTTCTGCCATGCGTCATAGTTGAATGTTTTAAGAGCTGTTTAAGTGAATGGAGCGAGGTCTGCTGCTGCTGAGCATGAGTAACATATATTTTGCTGCTCTCATCACATAATTTACTTAAATTCGGGTTATACTTTCGGTCGTAAAGTGAAGCGTACGTGACATCTAACTAACAGCTGTCGGCAAACTTATATGGAATTGTCAGTTTTATTATTAAATTATATTAAGAGGAGTTACTTTAAATTAACGAAACTATTCAAATCTAATATTTCCGAAAGTAGTAAAAAGCTATAAAAAAGTTACATTTTTTTATTAAATTATTTGATGGCACAACTAATAAATGAAATTTGAAAAGTCCATACTAGGTCCATGCTTCTCAGTATCACTTCTATCTATCTATTAGTGTAAGCAATAATTTAAGTGTTAGCTGACTTAAATCTGTCCAGTTTCTTGTTGTATTGTATGCTTCTATTAAATTACAACATTCTTCAAGTAGTCTCCAGTGTTCTCTGCGCTAGCTCTAAATAATTGTGTGCACTCCAACTGCAAGTGCCATATGAGTTATTACTGCATATATGTACCTCATTCTTTATAAACTTCTCACCATTTACTATTCTAAGCTCTCGTCTTTGCTTAGCCATCATCTAATCGCTGTAATCCCTTCAAAGTCTTCAGTAGCTGCTTTGTCATCCATCACTTGCTGCAGGCAGCTCACACACACACAGTAGACTACACCTACACACACAGTGCACACTCAATTGTGTTGCAATATTTAAATTTGGACTCAACGTCTGTTGAACTCGACGCCCCACTCGAGAAAGTTGCATGCCCCGTTGCTGGTGGCTGCCTGCGTTGGCTTTTGAAACACTATCACAATAACACATCATTTGTCAGGCAAACAAATGATGTTGCATGTAACCTTATCATCTCATATCCGTTGCAGACAGCGGCCAGTGTGCGATGCGGTGTGCTGTGGTGTGAGCTGTCAGCTAAGGTCAAGCGCTAAGGTTAGACACATTGGCAGAGAGAAAGCCACGACACAATGCAGAGTGTCAAGTGAACGGACAGCGGACGAAGACAGACCTTAGACGCGGTTCTAGTGGACACTAACAAGAGCAGCAGCAGCGGCAGGACATGCAGGCGACAGAAGCGGTTGCCTGCCTTGACAATGGCTGCTAATGAATAAACATGGCGTCGACAACACTTCCGCTTTAGAGTTATATACTCTATTTGGCGTAGTGTTGTTAGATTTACTAACAAATTCTGTGAACTCACGTGAAGTATGCTCATAGGTAGATAGAGAATTGTCTTTATAGCTAAAGAAACTGGCTTAATGAATTGACATATAGAGTAGGATACATCAGATTTCCATTAAGCTAGCCCACTAAATACACACAAAATTATTTGAAGATTTCTTTATTAAGCTAAGGCCAACAACCCAAACAATTTGCGTTTTATTACTATAGAATATGTTTGATATATAAATATTTGGTGAATTACATCAAGGTATCAAAGATTGGAATACCATGCCCTGCATAAATATGCTTATTATATATTTTAAATTTATGTTTCATAATAATAATTTAAAATGATTCATTTATTTTCTAGTCTATATATTGCTCAGTTGCTTAAAACATTTTCTAATCACGTATGTTTACATATATTGTGTTTTTATCTCTTCAACTTTTTACAGATATGCGTTTGGCTTTATCATGTTTGCCATTAGATTTAATCGCTTAGCTAGTTTTGTCATAAAGAGCATTGACTCTTCGAGCTACGCAAATATTTTTGCTTTCATCTGCCGTTTTTTGTGCTTGCAAGTTACGTATACGCCATGTGTTTTGGCTGCGATGAAGTTTTACGCAAACAAGCGACAAATTTATTGGGACAACAACATCGAATGTCCCATGGTGCATGGCACATGGCGCGTACAATGTTTCGCCTCCACTTTTCATGTATTCCCCAGTCTGAAGTGGACAGCGACGTGTCTGCCTGTCTGACGGTCTGTGTCTGCGGCGCTGACATTGACGCGTCTAATGATCAGCCTCGTCGTCAGCTGTCACGCCACCCTTCCCACAAAGCCGACAAATGAATTGTTTTTGGGGGTTATTCGATGCGGTGTCTTTACATCTTTCGGCCAGGCTTTGTTTATACCATTTAAGCTTTTAATGGCAACCGCCATGCCAACTGTGGGCAAATAGAGCAGGAGCCGACCAAGCGAACTTCCGTCGGAGCCGCAGTATGTTAAGTTCATAGTGGGGAGCTCGTACTATCATGTACTATGTGTTTACTCGTTGCCAGAGGCATTTAGCCAAGCCAAGTTTACTGTTCGCCCTGTCAGCAACAGCGCTGTCTGTAAAGGATGCTTAGTTAAGATATTTTTGCAGACAAGTTTAATTGTATTTTGGAGTTGATGGAGCTCGGCAGCTGATAAAATTAAACTTTGAGCCACAAATCTTAAGTTGAAAGGCAAAGTTTTCACATGTGCACATGAGGCATAGGTTGAGGTGAGAAGTTGTTGCACACTTGCACTTGACAAAAGTCCAGTGGGATATATTGTGAGCAGAGTTAAATAATGAGAAATCATTTTTATAGAAGTTTTTATTTTCTTTAGGTGTATAGCTATTGAGTTGAAGGAAGATTTTTATTATTGAATGTCGACTATTTCTCTAATGTCTAATCCTCTGTTCACTTTACATACTCTGTAATTATTTCAAAATAGGAAGAGATTTTAAGAAAAACCAATACAGTTTAAGTTTCAAGTATATGCTTGTCTTTAAACGTAATAATCTTATGAATAGTCTAAAAAAAACTTTTGAAATGCAAAGCTTTTAATAATGAGTCTAAACTTACTTTCAACTTTATTTTTGGGGCTAGAAAATAAACATTTTCTTATCTAATCCTCAAAAATATCTGCATAAAATGAGGTTGATTGGATTACGCGTATATTAGGATTTCAAATACTATACTACTTTTCTATTTTCTATATAGTATCTAATCACCATCATATTTTTGCACTCTTACAGAATTTTCCTCAACAATTTGGGCACAACAAAGAGAGAACAAGATATGAGCAGACGACGAAGTACAATTATGAACAGCATAAGCTGTCGGAGCAGTTGTCAGTTGACAGGCATTGGCTGTATGCTGGCCCTTTTGCAGCTGCTGGCACCCAGCCAGGCGCACACACATCCTGTGCTCACATACAAGAATGCTTCGACGCAGCTGGGCCAGCTGGTCACGTCGAGCACTCTAGTCTGGGAGACCTACGATCCAAAGGATACCAAGCAAATGCAATCGGCTGTCGAGGGCGGCAAATACATTACGGATGAGGAGCACTATCCCATCTATGTGTGCCGTGTGACTATCGATGGCGTGCGCACCTCTGGTCACACCGAGAAGAAGCAGCAGAAACACGTCTGTGTGGCAGCGCTCTTCAAGCATGCCATCAATGAGAACTTTGACGTGCTGATGAATCGTGGACATCTAGGCAAGATCGCTTGGAAGCATTGGACAAAGTTCAACGCGGGCATCCCTGTGGGCGCCATTCTCATCGGCGATGAGTCCTTCATAGCGCGTCATCGAGCAGTGCATCCGCCGAATGCAGAAGGTGGTGAATCGCATCGCGGAGCGGACTACAATTTGGGCCGCTTGGAGCCCCTGGGTCTGGGCAAGATCAAGGTAGCGGAGAACGAGCGTGAGAAGTACTATGACGATGGCGAAGTCCTCGTAGAAACGGAGCCCTTCAGCTATGAACTGCGAGATATCAAGCTGGATCGCCTGCGCACCAGCTTACGGGAGAATATGACGGAACTGGGTGAGTAGAGACTTACAGCTTCCATAGCTTCACATAACTGAAAGGGACTTGCTCTTTTAGCCACCAGCATTCTGGAGAACCGTGGCGATACTTACGCCACTATGGAGAAGATAATTAGCTACAGCTTCGACTATCTGCAGTACTGGGGTTCGCACGAAGGCGTGGCTAAGGGCCTGCCCACCAAGATATATGAGAAGAATGTGGCGACGCCCGCAGAAATCAATTGGGCTCTGAAACGTGGTGAGAAACGGCATGAGAATAAGGCTGTCTTCAGCAAACTCTGGCCAGGCACAGCCATCAATGTGACTCTGCTCGGTAACTATGTAACCCTGGAAGCGCCCTACACCGCAAAGCTATCCGCCTTCTACTACGACAGCGAAAGTGTTTCGCGCAAAATCAGCGCCGAGGTGAGTGCCAGCAGGCATACGAATTTTGTTATATAATCTAATCTTGGGCTTCCTCTGCAGGTGCGAAAGAGCTATTTGAAGGATGTGAAGATGGAGTTTAGTCCCGTTTATTGGATTGAAAATGGCACGTTGGTGCCAACGACGACTACCACATCAACCACATCGACAACGACACATGCGACTACCACCAGCACTAACGAGCCCACGCCCATACATGAGCCGCCCATGGTGCGGGTAGAGCATGTGGGCGATAAGCATTCCGGTCCAGATTCATTGGAGAAAACTTTGAACGATTCAACCTCAACAAATGAGGTCAACTCCCATGAAGCACCCGAGAATATGTCCTCCAAGGATGCAGCGCTCGCTGGCTTTGGAGTTGGCGGCAGCAACAATGCGATAGCCACAGTGCAGGCAACAGGATATGTGGTGGTGGCGCTCATCTCGATGCTGTTAAATCTGTAGATGGGTTTTGGGAGGGTCTCCCTCAATTAGCATAGCGTTTAATTGTTGTTGTTGTACCTGTTGTACCCGTCTTTGCGAGCGTATCGTGTCTCGTGGGCATATAGAGAAGACACAGACCCAAAACTGGAAAGATAGGCAGACATAATTAATAATTGATATATAGAACGCCACGAACGAGAAAGAACGAGACGATAACCAGATAGCTTTCTGTGTGGGTGTTCATTGGATATTAGAGGCGAACAAAAGTTGATATTTTTATACTGTCCCCCAATGCCTGCTTTTTCTTCTACATATATATTCTTATATATATATATATTTACCTTAGCGAAAACAAATTCTAAGAAAGAAACACAAAACATTCCTAAATAAGCCCCTCACAAAAGGAAATGAATCAAAAGTAAATTTACATACATATAGTATATATATATATATATATATATATATATATATATATATATATATATATATGTCTTGTATACCGATAAACAATATTTAACATTTTTTAAGCTGCTTTGCATAGTTCTTTTTTTTTTTGTCTAATTTTGTGGCTTTTTTAGATATTAGTTTGTTAAGCGCAAAAGCATTCACAATAAGCTGTAGTAAAAGTAAATGAATTAATTGATCTGGACGCCTGATATAGAATTGATAAATATATATGCGTTCTATGATATGATGTATATGTCTAAAGTGTAAAATCTATGTAAAACATAAGTAATATATATTAAGTGAAAACACTCCAAATATGTAAATTAATTGCTAATTTTATTTTGTTTGTCTGTGTCCTGCGTCTCCCCGAACCCACTGCTCCCTGCACTTCAGCTATATTTTGCTCGAACTCTTTATGTTAGTTTAACGTACGCAAATATCTTGTATTTTGTTTTCCAATAAGCAAAGAATCACCCAAAATAATTTTACAATTTCGTTTAAAAAAAAAACAACAAAAAATATAATGAAATAAAGCTTGTAAATTAAAATTGGTTGGAAAACCAGTGTTGATTAACTTTATTTTACTGATTGGCAGTTATTAGTTAATTTAGTATTTCTTGAAAACTTGGACACACTTATCTTTAACTGTAAATTAAATTATGTAATTTTGTATATATTTAATCTGAACTTAAATACCTTTCCAAAACCCGAGTCTTTTGTCAAACTATTCCTTAGAATTTCTTCTGTACATTTCCAATGCTTCATTTAAACCCTAAACTGAGTGTAAACTCTAGTGTCGATTTGAATAACGTCCATACGATATTCCACTCGCCTTCACATTTCGTTGTTCAACAGTTTTATTTAATTTGTTAAATGTATTGGAATTAATTCTAAAATATTCCATAAACAAGTTTATCTCACGTCAGCTGATCAAATTGCTATCTAAGCGATCAAATTTAATATGCTATAATATGATATGATATATTTGTAAGCTGCGTAAACATTTGCTTGCCTTGTACTTCAAAATGTTTACAGAACTTGACGTTCATTAGTTAAATGTAGCTGATGGATGAGTTTTGTTTATGAAACTCGCCTCTATCACGGTAAACGCTGTCGGCTACATTTGAAGTGAATGTTTAGCCCAAGGCTGGGAATAATAAACTATTAAGACGTGGGAAAGGAAATAGTTTTAAATACCAAAAATATATATTTTGTGAATTCCCTTTGCGTCTGCTTGTAATAATCTTAGTTAATTTTTATTATTTATTTTATCGTCTTAGGCATTGTTGAGGCAATTCTATAAACGAAACCTCGATAGACACTTTGAATGGTTTCTGTGGACACCATATAAACCGTTTCTAATTATCGCTATGATATATGCTTGACACAGCGCGCTATTAGGCACACATTTATTACCCAATTACAACACCTGCAATTCTAGATTTATCTGTATACTCTGTAAGGTCTGTAGGGTAGATAGGCTTTATACTGAAGTTTGTGTCAATGTGGATATTGAAAGAAACTTATGTAATTTAGTTCATGTCTGATGAACTGTTAAGTTGATGAAGCCAATCTTTTAATATGAGAGTCTTAAGATTAAGGTAATCAAGTTTAGCATTGAAACTGCGCATGGTCTCTTGATATTTCTTATACAAACTGAGAATGATGAACATTCTACCATTTACCATCTTAGACTTGAATATGTAATACCCATTCAGAATGTCTATTAAATATTTGTTATGCCAACCAGTTACTCACAGATAGTTAAGGCTCTTTTATACATAACTTATGTTGTTTTGTATTACTGATATCATATTATGTAAACAGAGCATTCCGCACTTGGTACCACCCGTTCACTTACTTTTCTATTGTTTATAGCTTCTGTTAGCCAATTACAGCAAGCGGTTTGACAGTTAGACAACATAACAATGGAATAAGGCACGTTGATATGCTGTATATAAACAACCAGATGTCATCTATTAGTCATCGGTTTCTTTAGTTGCGTTCGGTACTCGGGCTTTTAAAGATATTGCGGACCGTCTTTCAAGAGCCGCTAATTAACTGCTTTTGTGAATTTAAATAACAAATTAGCGAATGGAACTGCCATGCAGTCTGGTTAGGGTCTTTCAATTATAATGCTAAGCGCGTTCCGATAACGATATATGTAGTATATTTGTGTGTCTGCGTGCACCTATACTTATCGTGTCTATTGCCACGATTTTTTATTACACATCTGTTCAGGTGTCGGGGCTCTGCGTTGTGAGCACTTAACAACCAAAGGTCTACCAAAAAAGCGGTTTTATTTTTTATTGTTTTTTTTTCAAATTTTTATTTTAAATTGGAATTTTGCGTTAGCTGTTTTTGTTTTTGTTGTGTTTAGATATGTATATATACATATACATATATTGTTGGTGCTGTGCGATATATATTTTTAAAGCGTGACCACATGAAGTTGTTTTGCTCTAAACGGGTTCCCAGCTGATGCCAATTGAAAAGTTGGCATTGTTAGCAACTGGGCGTGGCCGCCTCCCAGTCTTTTGGCTATTATGGACTTCAGCCGCGGGGCACGTTTCTAATGCGTGTTGCGTCAAATTTGTACATATACATATGTGTTGTTTTTGGAGCGGCAGCTGAGTTGATTAACCCCTGAACTCGTGCTGCGAATCGACTCATTATGTGGTCGGTATATGTGGCAAATGGCAATTGGAATTTGATATATTCTCAACTTGAATTGGATCGTTGATGTGCTAAATGATGATGATGAGAGTATCAATGGCACAGTCCGACTTACAGCGCCAGCTGTTGGCTAATGCTTTTGACTGGTCTATTAAATCAAATGACACGTGTAAAGCTATGGGTTTCTGTTGCGCAGTATTTTCTTACAAATATATTTCAGTGAATGTTGATAAATATGAAAAACTTCAGTTTCCGTTTGTGTTAACTCTATTGAAATCTTTGGTTTCTTAATTAACTCTTAATGTATACTTCGATCTGTATAGTTAATTCCAATACAAATAAATGCATCTACTTTGCGTATCTACATATATGTAGCTCTTTATATCTGTCAACTGCTAAACCTTCTTGTGTGGGATACATATAGGTTATCTGAAAAAATGATTAATTTGCATCATGTTGCAATTCATTTAAATTTTTTTTCGTATTTCTTTGATATGCTCTCCATTTAAGTGCCTCTTCTCTCTCCATTTATTATCTGCATTATATATATACATTATTTTCACGCCTATCCTATAAATAATTTCTTTTTTTATTATACTTTCAATAGATTCAATATACTATTTAACAAAATACAATTTTAATATAATTTCATTTGTATTTTTATTATCCTTTGGGTTTCCAATCGACTCATTATAAACCCTTCTCTTTGAAATTATACTTAAATTGCTTCAATATTTTGTTCCTCATTGAACATTATTTTAATCTCTCTGGTGCTTGATAAATTTCTTTACCAATTAATTTACTGTACGAGTATATAAGGGACAAATTGAAAATTATTTTTATTCTATGAAAAACCCGTCCGCTAATTAGTTGGCAAGCAAATTAAAATATGCGTTTGTTGTGGTCAAAGTTGTTTTCATATGTGTATATATTATTTTCTGTTTTTTGATTTTTCGCATAAATTGAAAAGCATTTTCCGCTCATTTATTGCTGCGAATTAATCTGCATATATTTAGCATGAATAACCCCCGATAATGATGATGAGGATGAGGTGCATCTATCCTAGATTGTTCGTCGCGCTGCTTGGCTGGCTTTGGTCTAACCAAATTTTATGCATCGCTACACTGAAACAAAAAACCCAACTGCAACCCTTTGTTTTTTCACGGCTTTGGCTTTGGCTTTGGCTTTGACGTATGTTAACTGAATTTTTAACCGGCCGGCTTTGCAGGCCGCCAACCTGTGTCGAGGCTATCGGTGTGCAATCTGTTAACTGCATTCAGCCGTGACAATTGCCTGAGGTGAACCACTCTCCCTCTCTTTAACTGTCTCTGTGTGTGCGCAATTGTGTGTGTGGGTGTAAGAGTATATGTGTGTGTGTATGTGTGTGCGAATGAATATCAATACGAGCTGCACTTTGCACACTTTACGTGCAGCTCCGATGACGCTGTTTACGCTTCATAATTTGTGTGATATACCCTGTACTTGGAGTTTACATAAGGGGTAAAACAGGCGTAGAGTGGTGTTTGTGAGAGGCATATATTAAGTAAAGTATTTTTACTAACCCACTATGATGTTTGTCCTTCAGTACGACTTAAAAGATTTCCAGACGTTTTCTAAATGATAATGTGTGAAGCTCTGATACTGAGCTGTGAACTATTATTAGTGATGAAAGGATTAACTATATGATGTCCATTAATATTGGAGAAATAAACATTTCGTATGAATTCTATATCAATTATACTAAACAGATACAGTTTCTTAGAAGTTCCCCTATTAATAAGTATTCCTGATGCGTAGAATACTTTGAAGTCCTTAGACTTGCGTCACAGCAAAAGAATCTTATTAAATTATTGTAGAAAATCAACTCACACCATCTCGTAGCTGACTACAGGGTATAAGCTAGTCTCCACTCGAACAGTCTTATTGTATTCGTCATTTGCATTGCTGACATATTGTAACCCTTTCGCTTGCCTTAGGGGTAGCATATGTGAATGGGGTATGACTTTTATTACTGGGGATAATGAATTCGTGATATTTATTGCTCGCCGGATTACATTTACAGCAATTGTGAGGCATTTGAAACGCTCAGTGGTGTTACGCTTTGTTTTTGGTGTATTTTTATTCACAATATTTTGAAATTTCGCACATTTTCTCTAAAGCTTTATTCGAATTCCGCTGAAATTCCTTAATTTTCGCTAGTTGTGCCGCTTGTTGTGGTTTGGATAGGTGATCTGTTGGAGTTATGTGAGCCACGGCCTCCCCTGTTGTAGATCAACGGACCACCACGTTGCCCATAATTGAAATTGCCTTGACTCCGAGAGCTGTTATTTCCTTGGGCAGCGGCTAAGGCCAACAGACCAATCAGTACGATGAAGACGATTGCGAAACGCATATTAATTGACACACAGTTGGAAACTGACTGCTGCTCCACAGCTTAGCTGGTACTTATATAGTAGAAAGGTTGAAAATTCTCAAAAGGTAGCCAGCAGCTGCAAACGTCAAAGCCTATTGTTGATTGTGTCTGGCGCATTTCTGTACCGTATTATTTCTATTTATATTCTATTTTGAGTAAAAAAACCCAAGTCCCACTGGTTTGCTTATATTAAATACGTCATATGTGAAAAAGTGCCCCGAAACAAGAACGAGAAATAATCAAAGATATTTAAATACCTAGATTTTATTTAATTTTAAATAAAAATGAAACACATATTTACTACAAATGAACGTAAAATTCAGATATAATCAAAAACTTGATAATTGAATGTGATGCCAAGAATCCATTGCGAGCCCATAAATTAAACATAACAGATCTTGAGAACACGTAAATAAATATATATAACTATGGCAGAATAATATGATTCATATTGTATTTTATGATAGCTAAAAATCAACTAAAATTGCTAATTGTACTACTTGAAGAGTTCACGAATAAATTCAATTTCAAATGTATTTTTGTGGTGTTTTCCTCGACGCATTCCGAATGCCGAAACCCACTAGAGCTAGCTAAAAGTATCTAAATCACTAAAATACTATTTATTGGGCTTGTGTCGCATTAATAAGGATAAAGTTTTCCATTGCATTGTGCCTGCCCTGCTGCCCTTCATGTGACTTCTTTGGCGTACCACCGGGCGTATGAGCTATTCGAATTTCGCTTTTAATTGAGCGCCAAGCGTTGCGCAAGTGCTCTGGCTGGGTTGCTCAACTAACGGTACCTCAGAGAGTCCACTGCATATGGATAAATAAGCACGCCAGAGAATTGAAACCGCACGCTCTTCGTATGGGCGCAAAGAGCAGGCCGCACAGTGGGCTGGGAATGAAGAAGATGTAATGAAATGGAAATTCCATTTTGGTGGAATATAATTATTTATATATATATTATGATGGTTTGGCAGGATATGTACCATGCGGACTCCTTAACTCTATTTCCAATTGAATGTTCTGAAAGAGAATAACTTTTCAAATAATTTACTTTTATTGTAGATAATATACAGATAATCTTATAGATAAGTTTTCCCTTCACAGGAGCAGATATAGCTACATATTTACATTGAGTTATCCCTTTGAATCTATGCATATTTTGCACATCAAATTTATTATTCATATCGTCCAATTATTTGCAGTTTACCCTAGAAAAGATACTTTGCTTCCACTGTGCTGCACGTTTGCCCTCAATATGACAACAAGTTACATTTGGCTTGTAAGCTTTAATGACGTCATTCGCCACAGAAGCTGCAAACAAGCAGGCCAAGTCAACACATAAACACCCACACACACACACACATACAGTTTTTTAAGGGAAGCTGGACTGGAGGGCCTGAAAGTATGCCGCATGCAACTAGCAACAGTTGCTGGCGGAACTTTTATCCGTCGGCGCTCGGCTCACGTTACCAGACCCGAGAGAGCAATAGCGAGGCGTATGCCGAGCAATCGGACCCGAGCATACCGTTATCCGGGCCGTATAAAAAGCCAAATGTCCTGGCAGCAGGACACAGTCAAACGAAAGACTTGCCAGCGAACGTGTCTGGGAAACATTTGAAGCAGCGACCAAACAGCGGGCACAGCAGAGACTTACTTGTCCGTTACATTTTGAAACAGTTTGAGAGTGACTGCACACAGTGGTGCAAAGTGCTAATCCAATTCTATTTGTGGCCGCGTGCAGTTCGCGTTGTGTTTGGAAGTCCAAAATCCAATTAAACAGTTTCGACAGTTCAGACACGAGCTACGTTCTCCCCCAGCACAATGCAGGCCGTGCACACAAATGCGCAGAGGAGCCAATGGCTACTTCTGCTCTTCGCCATGATGCTGAATGCGGTAAGTTCAAGGGGCGTGGCTAGGGACGAGTGAGGGTTCTAAATTGTGGTTAGGATTATATTTTATAGTTTTTTGTATTTTTCAATGCCTGCATCAAGCAGGCGAGCTATCAAAGCGAGCAGCTATTTACTTGTGGTTTCGCCTTTTGCCATTTTTCTGGAGTGTGCGGCCGGGTAGGACGACGTGCGTGCACCGAGCCGTGAATTTCTACGAAATAGCTTTTCGTATTTGGTCCTCGTCTTATTACACGCTTTGTTTTCGCCGCGGCGCAATAAAATTTTTATTTAAACGGATTTGTGTCGAAACAAAACAGATTTCAATTATATCCGATTGTGAGACAGTTGGACGGAAATGAAACGTACTTCATTCCTGTTATTACAATTGCCATTTCATTACGTGGGAATTGAAATTGAATTATCCTCAATGATATCGTGTTGCCATTTCTATTTCGTTTTTCTTTCATTATGCTGAAGATTGAATTTAGAAATACAAAGCTTTAAATTATGTAATGCCCATGCTGATATCATCGTTAATTTTCTACGTAACTGATAGATTGGTTATTAATTATGAAGAACACATTTATATTTATTATTAATAATAAGTGCGTAGAAAACATATTTTAAACAATATATTTAAATTAGGAAAAAATAAGAATGTGGCAGTCGGGGCCATTCGGCTGCATGATCCTCTCTCTCTCAAGAGTCTGCACTGACTTAGCTGTGAACATTTTTAGCTCTTCAACTTTTAAGCTTAGGAAGGCGTTGTTTTTTTTTCAATATGACACCAAGTTTTGAGCAGTAACTAAAAAAGATCGTCCAAAAGTTTACTTATTAAACTTTGACTTCATAACTGTGGCAGAGACAGTATTTTCCAATTTTTGGTTCTGAATGAAAGTTTCAGTCCCTCAATAACAGAGCGTAAAACATTAATATCTCTATTATTCCAAATCTATTATTTTCCGATTTTGCATGTCCTTACTCATCATTTTGGGAAAAGCACTCATCATTTAGCAAAGCATTAATAGTGGCGAAATTGGTTGCTCGGAAAGGCGGGCGGACAAGATGAACATTGTATAAGACTAATATGCTCTTTTGAAAAAATATCAAAAGCGTATAATATATGTATTCGAGACATAAAAATATATTACATAAAGTTAATGAAAGCAGTGTATAATATTTGTAAATAATGTATGGTTTATATTTTTTAAACTTCTTTATTAATATCTTTTGACTTCTCTTTAAACTTTTTACTGCGAAAAAACGTATTAACTTTCATTCGATGGTAGTTTTAAAATAAAGGGATACAATCAATTCCTGTCAATCATTTCAATCGTATATAACGGGCAGCTTAGATTAGCCTGTATAAAATGTATTTTATTCAGTTGAACCTTCGCCTGAGGGGACTTTAAAACTCTAAGAGAAATCTAATGACGCTTCAAGTTTGCCTGTGAACTAAGCTGAATTAAACTGTAAACTCATCTTTAAGAAGATGCACGTTATCCTAAAAGAAGTCATTGGTTACTTTAAAATTGGAAACTTAAAGTAATCAATTTTAATAGAATATTACAGCTCAAAGCAAATTATCTTCATAGCTCCAGTAGCAGTTGATCTACATTTATCTCCACAAAATAGTTAACAAAATCTCTAACATGTTTTAATTTCAATTTGAATATAATATTATCTCAGTTTGCTTGAATATATTTTGATAATTAATTAAAAATTAATTTAGCTTATCCTTAAACATTTCATCTCATATAATAATTCATGTTAAACATGTTTGTCTCTTGTGCCACCTACACAATCAGTAAATGAGAAAGACATTTCCATAGCAGCCAACTATGGGGTCTGGTGTTGCCACAATATGCACTGGCATAGAATGGACTTGTTCCGACTAAATTGTCTGCAATATTTCAGTTGCAGTGTGCAAACGCCTTTGCTGTGCTGTAATTTATGTTGGAACCACGCCTGCCCATGGGGCAGCTGCAACAGTTGCCGTTGCGGCTGCCACAACGGGATACAGAAGGCATTTCCTACCTTGCTCTGCCCCACCCCGAGCACATCCTTTGTGTCCAACCGTTCGGTGGCACGTGCGACCAGCCCAAAGTGCAACATTTTTTCTCATCTCCTTTTTTCCAGAGGGATAGCGAGAGCTGAACATTGAGCAATTTATATGGTATGTGGAACATTTTCTATTGTTGCCGTTGACATTTGTCAACGTTTTGCCTGTGGTCGTGACCTGTCACCCCTTCCCTTTCGCTCACGAGCCGTGTCGTGACAGCTGTCCGTCATAAATGTGGCAAATTATTTTCTATATCATAAACCAAGAGCGCCACACGTCGTCTCCTCTCTTTGTATATCTTAGCTGGAATTTCGCATTAAAATCTTGACAGCTTATCACGCATACGCCATGGTGTGCCTGCACTAATAAAGTGCTCTAAGAAATGGATTAGATTACGGCAAAACTCTTTTGCCGCACACAAAAGGGAATGCTGCAAATGTTGTTAGAAACAGGCTCAAGTGACTGTTTGTCCTTGGCAGGAGGCGGGGCAGGCAAGAGGCGTGGCCAAAGCAGCTTAATTGCGGTTGCTGCTTGAGCGTAATTAAAATCGTTGCAGAGCTTAAAACAAAGTGGTTTATAATCTACAAGATATTGTTGTCGTCTTAGCTGGGAGTGAATCGTTCAGAAATGCGCAAAGTATTTGGCCCAGAGCTTCAGACAAGCAGAGTAGATCCTTAAACATCCAGGGATTGGTCTGAGTGGCTGACAGACTGATAGATGAGCAGCGCACAGACTAATTGCTGGACTACGAGCTCGGAATTGTATAAGTAGTGAGCTGATGAACAACAATATATTGGTATATATATTTAAGTATATATTATATATTTAAGTATGGTAAACGAATGGTTTGAGCTAACAAATTGTTTTACTCAGTTCTCTATAGTAAAAGCTATTCAACTTAGGCATTTTTACTTTTCAGAGTTTCTTTTAAGACCTTTTAATATAAATATTTTAAATTATAGCCAGTTCAAACCTAGGTTCACTAGAAAGTTATTCGGTTTCTTTCACAGTTTTTCAGCTAAAAGTTCTAAGATTGACAATCCCATAACTGTTGAGCTTCTTATAATTTAGCTTGCTTTCTAGTTTGTCAGTCTCTCCTCTTGGACTGGCGCAATCTTACTTGTTAGAGAAAAATCATCATTTCGTTAAAGCCTACCCTCACACTAGCTAAGCTTTCGCTTCCTTAGCTCAAACTTCTCTATATCACAATCAGTTTCAGTCATCAATTCGACTTACCTTTTTTGAGGTAAAATCTACAAACTGCTTTAACAATTGAAATTGAATCGCATCGCTTTGACACAAATCAATGTGATTTCCTGTTGAATGTGTCACTTGAAATCGCTGTTGCCGACAGCTGCAACGACGTCAAATGATTTGCAATATATCTATATATAAACTGATGGATATGTTGTATTGTATAGACATGCCCTGCAGCCGGACAGACAGTTATTAAAATTGCAGCTAAGACAACAGTGAAAACGGGCCCAACCCCCTTCCCTATCGCCATCCACATCCCCACCCCAAACGCATTCGCATGCAGAACGTAAGCGTTACTGACATGGGCGTCATTTCGCATGCTTTCGCGTGGGCGTGGGGCCATGAGGGCGTGCACGTGGCATAGATGATGCACCACGTAACGAAAGCATCGCGCTTCGTATGTAGGATTTATGATTCAGCTCTGATTGGCATACAGATTTCTGCTCAGCAAGCGGAATGCCAATCTAATTAGGCATCAGATCGATATATGTGTGTGGGTGTCTGGGCGTATTTTCATATCATATTGCACTAAAATCAAAGCCCCTTTTATCTCACCCAATGCACATAATATTTGGTGCGCCTCATTAAACTCTCAAGTTGCACATACGCAGCTTTGGCCACAGCAAATTTATTCAGCAAAAATAATCGAGGCTCAGGGAATCGTAAATGATGAGTGCGTGCATAAATTCATTATCTTGCGTAAGCAACAAGCAGGCAGCCCCACACAACCCCAACATTCACACTCACACACAAATGCACACGGTGACTTTTACTGCTCTTATCAGGGTCCATAAATAACGAGCTGAGCCACGTTCTCCGCGTCACACATAATTGCGGAGTCGCACCTGAAGCGGATGGCACTGATTTGCACCCCGCTCCGCTTTGAGCCAACTCGAGTCCTCAGCAAGACATTGGCCAAACAATTGCGGCCCGAACTTGAGCGCTTTTGTCTGCAAAGTTTTTGTCCAAGTTTTTGGGTCGCACTTTATGCAAGAATCTTCGATAAATATTGACACATATATTGATTAGGCAAAGATTGAGAAACTGTTTAAGCACAATCAACTTGATTGTTTCTGCTTAATTAGCTGCTGGAGAAGAAGTTTGATAGAGTCAATAGAAACTTGGGGCAAATTTGTTTACAGTACTTTGTATATTGTTTTTTATAATTTTTGCTTGGACTTCGAAGAAGATTCGATTACTTTATGCAAACTTTTCATATCAAGAATATAGATTGAGAATATATTTGGGTCTTTTGATATGGTAAGTTATAGTGAGGGTGTTCACATAACTAACAATTTAGTTTGACTTAACAAATTAAGTTTGACTTGAAATTGAAGGAATGCAAATAAATTAAAGTCTGAAGAGGGAGAGAAAGAATTGAAATATTGTTCAACAGCTTCAGCGAAAAGATTTAAAATAGTTCTGTAGTTTATCATTTTATTGCCGTGATAATACTTTAAGCCAGTTTAAGCTTGGTTTTACGCGACGTACACAAATTCAAACTATTTCAATGCATTTGGTGTGTGGGGCTGCAAAAAGTGTTGGAAAGCTTTTGCATTCCATTCATGCGACGCAGAAAAGATAAAAACTGCACGTAGTTTTCCCAGTCTAATGCTCGCCATTGTTCAGCTTAATCAACTGCAGGACGCAAGAGTTTTTTCAGCTAGTCACAGTTTTTCTTTAAGCTATTTATGGTTCGAATTAATTCCAAACACGAGCCAAAATGAAAAAGTCGAAACACACAGTCAGCAGTTGGCGAAAGTAAATAAAAATTGCATAAAATCATGTTCGTACAAGAGCTCAGCGTGGGCGACTGTACAGCTGGAGAGCAAGGGGCATTGCCAACTGATATAAGTACCAGCTTTGCTTTGCCAGCGATAACATCAATAATGTGTCCACATCTCGTCATGTATATGTGAGGGTGTGTGGGTGAGAGGTTCTTGCATGTTTTACATTTTACATTTTTAATAAAATGCCAGGAAGTATATTTTCGGTCAGCACAGCCACGCGAAATGCATAGAAAAGGCGGGGCCGGTGGTCGCTGGACGGGGGGCGTGGCTGAACACGTCAAACCGTTTTTGCTTTTCACAGTTGCATACTTGCGGGTGCTGTAAGAATAGCAGAACCGCAACAATTGCAAAAGCTGGCTTAAAAGTCAGCTAAATATAACCGAATGCAGACGTTAAAGTGTATTCCTAAATTTATTTTCATAAAATGTGCGCTTGAAATACTCTGTGTGGCGAGGACCAATCCAATCACAATAAAGAAAGAAACGAAAAGACGAAATGCTCGAGAAAACATAAAAATGATTTATTGTTGCCTTAGCAGCTCGATTGTTGGCATTGGGATTGGGATTGCTTGTGTGAAGGGTCACCAGGGTTATGTAAACGCAGCTTAATTGAAACTTCTTGAGTTCATCACCTGTGCGGCAATTCCCCGGGTCATGTGTGTGTGGGTTATCCCGTAGCCAGACGCCTCCTTGATAACTTTGTTACGAAAACAAAATCAATTTTGGGCTCTCGTCTTATTGATTGTTGTGCTTTGCTTTAGTGGAAAGAAGAAGAATCGTGGGTGACCAACGCAACAGCTGGCTGTATTTGGAAAAACACGGCGAGATATCTATAGTACAAACTGGAAAGCTCTTATTCAGACAGAAAAATCCCATTTACTTTCGTCGGTAGCACAATGCTTCTGAATATCTTCTAGTAAACTTTCCCGAGATATCGTGAAGCTTCTTTGTGAAGTGAAGTAAAGTATATTCTTTAAACTTAAAGAATATATCGATATTTTGTATGCAAACATAGCTAAGCACTTGTGACAGCCTTTTTCTCCCAGTGTTTCACTGTCAATCAATCACTAATGCGGTGCGTAGGCCTTTTGGCCATATAAGGAAAAACACTTACTTTGTGACATTAAGAAAATTGTTGCCTTTTTCCACTTTGGCATTTCAAATAGTGTGTGTAATTGTCGTTACGCCCACGCATACGCAGAGTCCAGCTACCTTGTATAGTGCTGGCCATGTAGATTTGGCGTGTTCCATTAAGGATTGTTGGGTTTTATGAAAAGCGCATAACGAAAGAGAGAGAGAAATAGAGACAGAGAGCGAAAGAGAGAGAGAGAGAGAGAGAGAGAAAGGGGTAATTACAATTAAAGCTCTGTGTGTGAGTGTGTGGGCAACGGGCATAGATAATGTCCCCTGGCATGTCAGAAATTGTTTAATGGACGCTTTTGCTTTTTATTGTCAAGCGGACATAATGGTAAAATGTTATTGTGAGGATTCCACGAAGCACATCACTTACATTACTCTGTGTTCCCGCTGAAAAATGCAGAGTGGACTACAAGAAGACCCTTTCAGCAGCCGAAGCTCTTCTGTATTCTATTAGCGCAGGGCCCAGCCAATACTCATGAAAGAAAAACTTCAAAGCAAATAAGCCTCATTTAATTATTGTCATAATCAGAGGACCTTTCATAAGGCGCTTTTCCGAAAAAGTTCCATTAGCTGTATGTGGCATACCTCGAGAACAATCCCGTGAAGGTCAAAGCACTTAAGTTCTAATGCCATCCACAATATTTATTTGCGTTAAGTAAAAGAAAAGCCAAACGAAATAGCAACAAATTGCTTCATAACATTGCCCCCGAAGAAGTTCACAAAGAAGCGTAGAGAACAAGGTGAGCATTTCTCTATTCCATGCCGAAGACTTAATACACTTAAAAAAAAGTTTAAAGTACAACAAAGTTAAGCTTGGACTTTCTACTGGATCCATATGTGGAAGTGATGCAATATTTTTATTTCCGAATGCTAAGTTTTCTGATTGTAGAGTGAATATCAGGTTGAGGATCAAGTGATTGTCTCTATTGGCAAATCTGCTGGATTATAACCCCAAATTAGTATCTCCATTTTAATCTGTTACAAAGGTGCGAAACCCAGTGCTAGAGTATAACCACAACAGTATCAGAAACAGGCTCACCAAAAAATAAAGCTCGGGGCATGTGCCGGCTTGGGCGATAATAAAATTTGCTTGCGGCAGGACATAAGCCGCTCAACAGGCGAGGACAGGGGCTGTCGCCAACAACAGCCAGGCAGCGTGCAAAGTAGGAGGGCAGTTAAGCTGGGCGTCGCCATTGAATCCTTGGCCACAAAGCTGATTAAACGCTAGGATATCGCGTACCTCAGAGTTGGAATAATACAACATTACGGCCAATTAGCTGAGGATACAAATCGTATTGAGACGTATCGAAGTAGTTAAAGAGCTCCATTGTTAGGGGCTGCCCTGTGCGATGACAGGCCCTCTCAGTCATTCATTTAACGGTAATTTTAATTGACATTTATCCTTTTTTGTTTTATTCTGCATTTTAATTGAATTTTTATTGCGCTACGGAACGTGGTCTGCTTTTGACACTTTCCAGTTGTCAATTGCAAAGGAGTTCAGCTTTTAATTACGCGCCTGCAAATTAAATAATAAAATTTTCCGCACAATCAGCGGAAATAAAGCGTAAAACTTTAGTAAAAGTGGATAAAGCAAAATTTTAATTATGCAGCAGAAAGGAATTCGCAGTAAACTTAAAATGATTTTCATACAATTACGAGATAGCTTTAAGACCGTAACGTCCAGTAAGAATTGAATTTCTTCATAAGTTTCTCAATTCCGTTCTTTAATAAATTAATTTGTTGATTCACATTGTGTTCATATTTACATTCAGTTATTGTTTATTTTTAGGCATTAATAAATATTTTAAAAACTTTTGCGTTTTGTAAAATTAAATTAATATTTGATAATAAATATTTAATCAGCTTCTGAAGCGCAAAACTCAACTATTTGCTTTTTGTCACTGTTTAGATTTAATTAAATAATTATAAATTTTAAAGAATTTCTTATTTTGAGGTGCTAATATTTTTTTGACTAATTATTTAAAAAATATATAAACTATAAAAATGGAATAGTGTACAGATAGCAAAAAAATAAATTTTCAATTAAGATGAATATATGTGGTGAAAATATGATGTACATACTGGCATTCTGGCCCACTCAATAGTTAAGCTGTGCGGCTAAATGCAGTCTTTGGCAAAAAAATACATTATTCTCCATGGCAACTTAGATTTTTCTTCCTCGCTTTTAGTTTAATTCAAAATATTTTTATTTAGGCTTACAAATATTTGTTTAGTTATTTCAACTTTATTCTATGACGCACAGTCTCTATAAAAGCAACTGCCAGACTGAAATTGTTTTTATTTTCTTTATCTTCAGTCATAAATTTAAAATATTCCTGGCAGCAATGTCTTTACCTGCTAACTTCTCACTCCTGGCACCGTCGTCTTCCGCTGCTCTGTAGTATTTTCCTCTAGTTATGCACAGAAATTAGACAAAGTAGCGAGGCAAACATTTTGCCAGCGCACATTTTTGGGGTCTGGCAAAGCTGCGCGCTTCATTTTGTGCGACAAGAACATTTTGCGATAGTCGAGGGAAAAAAGTAAAATATGCGACACCTGCCATGCCTCTGGCCCTCTCCGCTCTTGTTTATTTTGGGCTTGAGACTAGCTGTGACGCAGTACTATTTCAGGGCAGACAAAAACTGAAGTGTTTTCTGGAATTTGAGCGCTTGAATTTTGAAATTAAATTTTTGTTACATGCTCTGGAACGCTCGTGAGTTGTTGCCATGAATTGGCAGTTTTATGTGAAGGGAGGAAGAGGGAGGTAGAAAGAGAAAGAAAGGAAGTGAGTGAGATGAAGACAGAACACATAGCTGTTGTTGTTATTGTTGTTGCTGTTGCTGTTGCTGTTGCCGTTGTTTGTTTGTTTGCTATCGCAATCTGCGCAGCTCACATGAATAAATATACACAAAGGGCATCCAGCCCGAAAGTATGCAACAACATTTTACACAGTTCTTGCATTGTCATGCAGCGATTTATGTTATTCGCATGCATATTTAAGATTAAATGGCAGTCGTTTAAGCTACTGCCACATTGGCCACAATTCCCATCGAGTGCAGAATCAACAAGAGATTGAGATTACATTGATTTCTGTTTTTATTTTCGGCGCCAAGCGAATATTAATTCTCGGCTAAATGAGCTCTCCAAATACAATCAAAATTTATATTTATGGCGTGCTGAAAGCTTTTGATAAATGTTTATAAAACTGCTGATAAAATATTAATTTCACATCACAAATTCCCATTGAATGAACTTCAATATGAAGCTTAAGGCTTTAAGTACTCAAATTTGAAGACTTATTTTAAGTCGACTTATTGAGAAATCGAATGATGCTGTTTGCGCTGATTTCGTAAGATGATTTGGCTTAGATCATAAGTGGCTGGGTGGCTATAAAGGAGAATGAATACTGACCTAATCTTATGTTTGCAGTAAACTGAAATGCTCATAGTTATCCATCTAATATCTAGCTACTTACTCTTAGCGTCTAATTGGGCGCAACTATAAGAAAATCCTTAAGGCTTATCATAGAAATGAAGTAGCCGCAGGGCCTCAATCAGTTGATGTGGCAAACACCTGCAAGGCGTTATTTCTAGTGCTAATATGGGATAAGATTTGACTTCTAAGCACGCAGCAAACACACATACACACACATGCACATGTACACATATGTACATAAACACACACACATACACACGAGTGCACATAAGTAGTTGTCAATTTCTGTTTGAGATTTACGGCGTTTGCACTGCGGACGTTTGCGCCGTTGGCAAACACATTCTACGGCACATCCTGTTGCCGCACAACAGTCGCCGCCTTCGTCGCCTTCGCCCCTCGATCCAGTCGTTGGTTTATTAAAAGCCAAATGTATTGTCTCCGAGAGGCAGGAAACAACACGCACACTAACCGTCAGACACCCATGCAGGAGGAGCTCTCTGTCTCCGTCCTTTTTTCTTTAGCTATCCTTTCGCTTGAAGCACCATTTGCTCGACAAACTGTGCTTGGTCTTATGTCTACTGTCTTCTACCTCCAGCTGCGCTTGCCTGAGTAAGTGGATGTGTGTGTATCTTAAAAGCTAAATATTATGAGTTCTGCTTAGGTTTTCCAGCACGCAGCTCCCAGCATATGTGTTAAGGTTACTTTTTGCGTGAAGTGAAACAGAGAGCTATTTGCTGGCTGGTTACTAGGTGGGATTAGCTTTGAACAGAAGATGAGAACAATAACTAGTAGTGTGCAGGTAGTCTATAAAAGGTCCACGCAAAAAGCGGATTGTTGAAGTTAAAGCAGTAATACCTGAACACTTAATTTCAAGCAAGGCTTTTGCCATCAGATTTATTAACAAGGCACCAGGCAAACTATAAGGTAAACTAACTTTAGTACAAACTTCTTTCTCAGATTAAGTTCTTCCTCCTCACTAAAGTTTTTAACAAAGTTTTCCAAGACACTTTCTTGGGATGAGATGTGGAAGTGAGCGAAACTACATCAAAGGCTTTATGAAATACGGAAACCTCCTCTCAATCACAAAGTTATAGAACGGCCGTGCAGAAGAGAAATCTGTGCTTGAATGTAGTTAAAAGAAATGTCAGATTGCGAAACTTTAAGTGAAAGGATTTTCTCGGCATACATCCTTCTCAAAGCACGCTAAAAATAGCTGGGCGCAACAGTTCGGCAGCTGTGTAAGTGGCTGGCATTAGGTAAATATGTGCAAATAAGCGTTAATGTGTTGCGCTCGAGCAGCTGATAAATGACGCCCGAAAGTGTGCAGCAAATAAAGCAATAAATTTGCCAGAGCTGCCAACATGAGCCGCAGGCTTTGGTAAAGCTTGAGAAAGGCGGGAAATAGAGACACTTGCGAAGGCTCCAAACATCGACACATTTCAAAATTAATTTGCCGTAAATAATTGCGGCAATTAAGCGAGTCCGGAGCGCGACTCCTGCACCGTCAGCTAATTGAAACGTCTTTCGACCTGATGCAAGCAAATTTTTCACTTGCCCCAAAAATTCTTTCCATTTTGCAGGCCGTTCAGCCGCGCGCTTTTGCTGTCAATGCTTCCGAGGATATTGGCAACGTGTCGCCCTGTGAAATGGAGACCATAATAAATCAACTGATGAATCCCAGACCGGAGTACCAGCTACACGTAAGCCACCCAAAGGATTGCCTCGCCCTCCCCCCCCCCCCCATTCAGTCAATAAGCCCATATGCTTACTTTTTCGATCTTCTTATGTATGCATTACCTTTCCTTCTCCTCCTTTTTTACCAAATCTCCAAATTTACCCCATATCAGTGCATACTTTCTCTCTCTCTCTCTCTCTGCCCTCTACTCCACAATTTTACGCTATGGATCCCTTCTTTCATTTCGATTCATTATTTTCCTTCTAATTTCTCATAATTTCACTGGTGTTCTCCCATCCCGTTTTTCACTCTCTCTCATGAATCTGTTCCCTACTCAAACAGGCATCCGCCTTGCGCAATCAGCTTAAGAATCTGTTGCGCGAGCGCGAGGAGCAGCAGCAACAGGGCGACTATGCCGACTACTTGGACGAAGACAAACGTTCCGTGGCTGCTTTGGCTGCACAGGGACTGCTTAACGCACCCAAGCGCAGTCTGGCCACACTGGCCAAGAATGGACAACTGCCAACGGCCGAGCCCGGCGACGATTATGCCGATGCGGAGTCTGGAGAGCCCAGCGAGCAGAAGCGCTACATTGGATCCCTTGCGCGTGCCGGTGGACTCATGAGCTTTGGCAAGCGAAACGTGGGCACCCTGGCTCGTGACTTCCAGTTGCCCAATGGCAAGCGCAACATTGCCACAATGGCCCGGCTGCAGAGTGCGCCCAGCACTCATCGGGAGCAGCCCAAGCGGAACGTTGCCGCCGTCGCTAGGTACAACTCTCAGCAGCATCAGAATCAGCGCAACAGCGGCGAGAAACGTAATCTGGGCGCCCTGAAGTCATCCCCAGTGCATGGCGTGCAGCAGAAGCGTGAGGATGAGGAGATGCTTCTGCCCGTTGCCGCTGCCGCTCCGGACTATGCCGACTCCATGCAAAACTATTGGTGGTATCCCAGCTATGCTGGCTATGCCGACCTCGACTGGAATGATTATCGACGCGCCGAGAAGCGTTTCCTTGGTAAGTAGTGACTTGTTCGAAAGGGAGTGCTCTCCTTCCTGTTGGTAACTTGCAGAAAAAGAATTTGAGACTGAAATCGGAGTGTCCGTTGAAAATTGTGACAGCGATAACCCCTTTTTACTCCGATCTAATCAGCTTTCTGCTTGTATTCGAGCCCTGAAGGGAAATGGAGCATTGCAGAAGATATTTCCCAATATCTTTCTCCTTTTTCCTGTCCGTTCGGCCTGGAGCCGAAACTGTGCTCATGCTGTTCCTAAGATATCAGTCATAAAACTGAATTCTTTACCAATATAAGACATATATAATCAAAACTATCTCCTACGGCATCTTACCTTAGCCTGACTGAAGCCCCTTCTGCAAGCTTACCTGGTCGACTCTGCGGCTCGCCGCTAATAGTTCTCCCCAGTATGCATTCATAGCATTTACTAGCATAACTGCACCTAGTTAGTGGCTATGCAGTACCTTCTCGAGCACTACTTGTAAATATATAAATATATAAATATATATATATACCAACATATGCTTATGCGAACGCTACCAAAGACACTTCCAAGGATCCCGAATTGTTTGGCATTGAGCATGGCAATGAGGCAACTGATGCCGATGCCATTGCCCTTGCTGAGGAACTGGAGGAGGATCAACAGCAGCAGCAGGTTCAGGCGATGCCGCAGAAGCGTCACATTGGCGCCGTCTATCGTTCCGGCTTTCTGCCCAGTTACCGTTATTTGCGCAGCCCCACCGGCAGCAACGCCGGCGGCTTTGGCGGTGCGGGCGGTCGCTTTAGTCGCTCGGGACGTGCCAGGCAACTTGTATGAGTAAATGGAGATGGTTCGATGTGTATAGTTTTTTTTATTTCGATTTCTGATCGTTTTCTCAATTTGATTTCATTTTGATCTTCCGTCTCTTATGCCTGTCTCTGTCTATAGTCTGCATCTACGGATTGTGCACTTATATTTCATTTAGTCGAGCTGATCTCTATGGTGTTTTAGCTAGTGATTGCTTAACTTTTAGCTTTAGTTTTAGTAAACACTCAGCTCAACTGGTACTATGTTAGTAGGTAGGCTTAAGTGTTGATGCTTAGTTAGGCTGGAACATGAATGGCGATACTCTCTATAAGCTTAATATTATTTGATTCAATTCCTAGTTGGGATAATTCTTTGCAGTAGAAGCAGTGCGAAGCATGAAGAGTTTCTATTGATTAAACACACATCTGATTATACAGTCTCATAAATATTTATAGTTCAAAATAAGGTCTGAATAGTAATAGATAATAATAATAGATAATAAGAATATTTCAAACTAAGTTTCCTTTGGCTTACATTGGTAAACTTAATGTAAACTAATCGATGCAGACACCTTACTTCATTCATGCTTAAGTTGATTTAACTTAGATATAAATTGTACTAAGAAAACCTTAGTCAGCACAACTTAATCTAAGGATGTCTAGGTTAAGTTCACGTAACCCAACATAGATGTAGTCTTCTTTGACTGATGGAAGCTAACATATCTAAGCTTAGATTAACCAGACTTAACATAACAACATATACATATACAACAATTCGTTATCTTATCTAATCCTGCTCCAGTCTGTTGGGTGGCAAACGTTCTGAAAACTCTTCTCTTGGCGCTTTTCCTTACGAATGATTTCAGTCCCCTTTGAGTAGCTGAGCAGCAGCCATCCAATCCCCTTGCATTTAGGAATTTCCCTTCTATTGTGTATTTAAATAATATTATAGAAATCCAATTCTTGTTCATGTTTCCGTTAACACATTCGAAATACAATTTCTGTTGATTTTCAAACCGTTTGTCCAATTGACTGCCAACCGGAAATTCAATTTTCCGTGTGTTTGGCAAATCTGCGCACATATTTTTGCCCGGCTCAGCACTCTGGTCATATCCTACAACAACATGGCGTGTTACGGATAATCGTCTAATTTCCGGCATTTTGTTTGCCAGCCGCCAAGGCCGTGGGCCCGCCGCCCCTACTCCCCTCTCAGCAGTAGATTTTAATGCAGTTTATTTGCTGTTGGAGAACTTTTCCGGTTGCTTTATTTCAATTGCCACGCGCTTGGCATTTAAATGCGATAATTCAAAAAGTTTTCTTTAGAGTTTTCGTTTGTATTTTTGACACTTGCGAGAAAATAAGAAAGTAGTTAAACTGTTCCCGAGAACAGTCGGCAACATTCAACTTGTAGCATACTTTTAACCGGCAGGCAAAATGAATTTGGGTAGAAAAACCATTGCATACTTTTGAGCTGACGGGAAAGGGATTTATGTATGGTAAATTAAATATATATTTTGGAAAATTCTATGTAATCTGCAACATGTGAACAAATTTAAACTTTCTGTATGTTTTGATATTATTTTTTGACTAATTATAAGTGTTTGTTTTCCTGATTGTATTTGAGTGTTTTTTACGCATTGGCATGTTACTGAAAAATCAAAATCAACCCATTGGCATGTTTTGTTTACACTGTCTCGTTTCATTTGCTTTAGTTTAAGTTAATGCTCCTGCAGTATTCTACGTGTAGGCTGGTTGCAGTATATCACATAGTTGCATGTGTTCCGGTACAACACAGCGATCGACTTTGTCGACTTTATAATTCATACATAGTTATTGTACAGCTGTTGACTTGTTCAGTGAGTTCGACAACTGGAGAACTAATGTATGGGTGCGTGTGTATTTTGTTTTGTTCTTTGGCTAACTACAGGTCGAGTACTACCCCCAACACGAGCGACTGCGTCAACCAATCGCAGCCGTTTGTAAACGTTGTTTCCTTCCCAATCGACCGATGATGAACTGGAGTGGTGCTGGCATACGCGGCAGTCTGTCCAAATACTATGTGGATCCCATCGAAACGGCCAGATCTTCGGCAGCAAACGCAGCACGCATTCGCAGCATTTCCACCAACTCTCTGCCCAGTAGCCCAATCAAGAGCCGGATCTACCCCTTCCACTCGTGGGGCACTCCGCCGCGTATTACAGCATTGCAACGGGGCGTCTATCGACGCAACGGTGAGTCCATGGACAATTACGAATACTAAACTATATATAGATATCGCGACAATATAATCCCAAATTAACAATAACAATAACAATATCGTATACAGAATTACTATATATATATATATATATATATATATATATATATATATATATATATATATATATATATATGTTATGCAGTATTTTCGATGTAGAAGTTCTTTAACACCGTCACACACACACCTGCAGCACACGCAGCTACGCAGCGCAAATGTATCTGTATCTCAAAGTTTGCCGTAGTTCGGTGCCACTCGAATACGTATCTGTATCAATATATATATAAATATATATATATATATATATATATATATATATATATATATATATATATATATATATATATATATATATATATATATCGATCGAATAACTTATCTATCTATGTATAAATGAGGTAACTGATGCCAGTGCAAAGCATAGAAACGTTTAATATCACAACTAACCATATCGTCTTGAAACTCTCGATTATCTCTGAAATGAAAGCAGAAAAAACAACAAAAAAAAAGAAGAAAGAAAAAAACATAAAACAAATTTAGTGCCAATGCCGTACCTTAGCAGAAAGCGTTGAAATTTAACGAAACCCCCGATACAAATAAGCCCAGCTTCTCCAATCTTTTGCCAGTTCCCAAGTTACAGCTCCCTACAGATTGTATTACTTCCTATATGTGTATCCATATATACAAATATATGACAATATTTATTGATAATAAAGTAAAGGAGTTTCCTACCCAGTTAGTGCAATGTTCTAGCCTAAGTTGTGGCACAAATTATATATATATATATATATATATATATATATATATATATATATATACCTATATAAATCAATATATAAGTACTCGTATACACCGATGGAATGTTTACTGCGTCAAGGACAATAATTAAGAATACAGCAAAGCCGACAATAAATGAAAGGACAATAAAATGCGAACAAAATAAATATTGATATATATTAAATATTGTATTCAATAATTTTTTAATGTTTATTTGAATACTACCCCAAGAGAAATTGATTAACCTAAATAATAAAAACATATTCAATGTGCGTAATTATAAGTCTGATGTTGTCAATAATTAACTTACATATTTATTTCCAACTTAAAGTATTCCAAATGCAACAAAATATATTTAAATATATACTAAAATATATACTTATACGACGATTATACATGTTATACATATTTACTTCGATTGTCTATGTACGTACTTATCTCGGCTCTGTCAAGATAACAATACTTAACAATATGTTATATCTCTATACAGAACTATATAATTAAAAATACGAAAACTAACTTTGAATAACTACAGAAATCAAATAATACTTTCCCAAATATATATACATACATACTTATTAACGGTTTGCTCCTAACCCCATGAAAAAAAAATTGTTTTATTTCGCTGGCTGGGACAAGTTGGTAGGCAATCCAAAGGTATTTGGATAAGGGATTAAAAATTATCAAATTATGTAAAAAAAGTCGGTATATTTCCCTAATAGTGTGGCTGCTGGAAAAAAACGAAATCTTAAAATTAGTTTTTGAAGCAAGAATCCTTGATAATAACAATTTGTCCTATATTTTTATATTTTGTTTATCATTCACTATTTAAGCTATTTCAAGATTAATAATGGAAACCGAATAGAATATGTGATAATGGAATAAGATATTCCTCTCAATGGCATAAAATTCTTCAACTTCCGCATTATTTATTTTACATTAATTTAAAATTTGTATTCACAAAGCTTGGTTTATTAGAAGACTTAGAATTACTCTAGAAATTCTTAAATGAATAATTACAGAATTCCTTAGAGCTGCCTATGGAGTACTTTACCTTTTACCGTCCATCATTCTCAGCCCAAATGAAACCACATTCGAGTTTGTTCATATTTTACAACTATATTTTCTTTATACATAATATCGCTTTTTCATGTCTTAAGGTAGAAAATAAATACGTACTTAATCAAAGTGGAAATACGTCGCGTCTGATAGCCGTGTAATTCATGTGCAATTTAATATATTATTAAATTCTAATGCTATAGCTAAGATGTTGATTTGCATATCGCTGGAATAAATAGGTAAGTATCTAAGATGTACATGTGCCTCTGCTGATAATTGTAATCAAGTTTTAGTAACTAACTCAAGCTGCGAACGGTTCAGGGTGTGGAGCGGCGCCTGGCTAATCGATTCATGACCAGTACTTGGCCGTCTGGCCCTGGGCGGGCAGTGGATGGTTGTAGGCGGCGGCCACATTGCCGTGAACTGCTGCAGCCGCATAGTCAGTCAACTGATGCTGGGCGACCGCATGGTGGGCAGCCGCCGCGTTGTAATTGGCCGCCGCCACCGCCGACTGGTTGAGATGGTAGGCAGCCTGCGACCAGTTGGAGGGCGACTCCAGTTTCGCGTAGTTGTCGCTGAGATGCAACGATGGCGAGATCTTCGACACACTATCCGCGGTTAGCTTCGAGAAGTCGTCAATGGTCAGCTTCGAGTAGTCTGAAGTGGAAGAGAAGATCGCGGAAGGTGAGAGAGAATTCATAAAAATAGGTAGAGATGAACAGAGGAAAATTCAAGGTGATAGAACTGAGAAATAAGAAAGCTTTGCAACAAAAGGAGGCAACGGAAATACTATGGTATGAGGAATGCACGTGAAAATTGAAAAAAACATATGGACTATAGAAGGAGAAGGAATACTGTTAGGGTTGATATAGAAGAGATATTTGATTTAGGATATGGAGGACAAAATGAGCAAAGAGTTGAAAGGGGAGTCGGAAAAGGAGGCAAGTAAAGGATAAAATTATAACTGTTAAAAAATAAGGTGAGAAACGGGGTGTGTAAATTTGGAATGAAGAGATGTTGCAGAATAAGTTGAGTATGAAATAGTCAGAGAAAAGAGAAGACAGCAAGAATAAGATAGAAGGAGAGCAAGAGTCAAATAAAATAGAGAGATCTACATTAAAATTGATGCTGATAAGCGGTGAAACAGCTAGGAGTATTAAAGAGATTATATAATTATGTGAGGAAACTGATCTCCTTGCAAAATTAAGCAATTTTTGGCTCAAGTACTCTGTATTTGATAATTTAGTTTGATTTGGCTCATTAGGCGTTTATATATAATATTTGGAAAATATACAGACTATCAACTCTATAACTCTGCATGATATATTGATCTTTCTGGCCCAAGTGAGCCTGAACATATAACTTTTAAGTCCAAGAACACATGTTAAAGGATAATAGATGAAGAGAATTTGATGATAAGTTATATTCCTAATATATGTAGTATAAATATTATTTGAAGGCTGTGTAAAGTTAAGATAGAATGGAAGTAGTTAGAATTGCAGAAGTGAAGGATCTTTGAGGTCGTAAAGTTATGGATAGCGAAAAAGAAGAATGAATAATATAATCAACAACGGAAGAGAAGAAAGAGAAGATATTACAATATGAATGACATTAATTTGAGGACTAAGTCCGAGGGAGATGTTTGTTGAAGATCGAATAACACTCTTGGCCCCACCTTGATGATAATAATTCTGGCCGCCAAAGTGCCCGTGTTGTGCAAAGCTGCCCGGGAAGCCGTGCTGTGCCGCACTCTGCACAAGATCGTAGCCACCCATTTGTGAGTGATGATGAGCCGCCGCCGCAGCGGCTGCTGCGCTGTGGGAGCTGGGAGCATGGGCGGTGCTGTGATGGTGATGCGAGCTGTCGGTCATGCCCGTTGCACCGCTGGCCGTCGTGCCGGCGGCAGGACTGTAGCCCGCCATAGAGCCGACGCCCAGTGGACCAAATCCTAGTGGTGCGGCTGCGCTGCTGGGAGCGACACCCACTCCGACGCCGGCTCCGCTACCATTCATAGGCGACAGGCCCGAGCCCGAGCCGCCCGAGTGCTTGCGCAGACGGGCACGACGATTGGAGAACCAGACCTGGATGCGCGCCTCTGTCAAGCTGGTGGTCTGAGCGAGCTCCTCACGGGTGTAGACATCCGGGTATTGGGTGCGTGAGAAGGCGCGCTCAAGAGCATCCAGCTGCTCGGCGGTGAATGTGGTGCGGGAGCGTCGCTGCTTGCGCTTGAGAGGAATACCCGGCTCCGATTCGGTGTCGCTGATGTCCGAGTCCCGGCCTGCGCAAAGAGAGACAGAGTTTATTAAAAGGCTACTAAAAATTATAAACGCCTCGTGAGAAGTCATAAAATTTTGTACGCTCAGCGCTGCTGAATGGAATATTTGGGAGAAAAGTTACTAAATCACATTCGATGGGGCCACCGACGTGGTGCTGGATTGTGTGAGATCCCCTCGATCGCATGAGAATGGGAATTTGAATGGAAAACGGGAGTGGGAAAGGGAAAGGAAAAGGGCAAGGAAAAGGGGAATGCGAGTGGGTGCGGGAACGGGAGCGGGAGTGGGAGTGTCGACGTTCACTGCGCGCCATTGCATATTAATTGAAACGTCAGGGAGCGCAACAAATCTGTCAAAAGCAGCCGCCGACGATCGCACCACAGAAGCCACAGCGACGATGAATCGACTGAAGCTGGCGAGGAGCGGAGAGGGCGTTGCCGCAGGCAGCTCGTAAAAGTCACCACAGTTGACAAGTGACACAATATATCAAATTACACAAGAAGATGACGATCGGCAAGTTGTCAACGGGCAAGGGTGAGCCGCCGTCGCGCCATGGAGGAGTGCGCCAATTAACTTCGGCATCTGTTTACGAAAGTAGATGCCGCCTTGCGCTCAAATCGGGCATGAAGCGCGGCGTGTGGCAGCGATCGCCGCGCTCGGTGGTTGGGAGTCGGTTACAGTTGGAGGGCATGCCAAATTATTTGGAGAGCTCATTACACAATAAACTGACATTAGGCTTGGCTAGAGTTCACTTCAAAGAAGTTCGGAATTATTCAACAAGATCACAAGATCATTTTTCACAAAGAGTTGCCAGCAGTCTCTGTTCCCATTGTTGAGCTGAGCCTGGCCTCGTCCTGACGGCGGAAATACTTTGCTGGCTTTCAGCACCGCCTTCGATTAAATCGATCGTCCTTAATCAACAGCGAGCGATTTCATATATATAAATGTATGTGTGTGTGTGTGGCACAGGAAGAGATCGTGCATTGTGGTTGCGGTCAGCGTTGTAATCTTTTCCGGTCTGTCCAGTGGGAAATTATTAATTGACTTAGTGGATTAGGCCACTTTGATATTAGTTGCTTGATAAATGAGACCATTGGCTAAGGATCTACGACAGGAAGTTAGAGGGTTTTGTAGAGCTATTCACCTAGTACAGTTGGAAATGGGCAGGAGAAAGTAGCTATAGGAAATAGGTGAGCTCTTACTAAAATATAGTTCATATGTTGAAAATGATTGTCAGAAAAAGGAGAAGAAACTGGCTTGTGGTCTACTGAATGAGATAGTATCTCTTAAGGTCAAGTTCTTAAAAAAGAAGGTATATTATTGAATGTAATGTACTCAAGACAACATCTACCACATATATATATTTAATAATCGATATAGAAACATTTACATATCCGACTTTTTATTAAATCTTTCTCATGCTCCTGATCTAACCGCTTTTTCTTATATTATAAACTATCTTGGAGTGATGTCAACTCGAATGTAGTTTAGGATTTGCATAGCATTTCATTGACCTATTATATGCCAGGTTAGAGGCCACACCCATGCACCTGTCCGTCAAATCAATGCAAATCTTTCAAAATAGGATTTGCCAAAAAAGCTTAAGGTTTCGAGCACGCTTATAAAAGTCGTAAAGCTCATAAGAAACACACCCAAAAAATAATTATAAAAAAAAAAGAAAAAACAAAAATGAAAAGAAAAGAAAAACAAAAGCCTGCGAAAGCATCGAAATCTTCAAGTGTGGAACGCCCACTGTTTAGTGGTTCGGGCTTCCAAAATTCACATGCGTATTAAACAAGTGGAAACAAAAAATAATAATAAAAACAGAAGTCGACTATTAATCTTTCAACACACGCAACAATAAAACTTAATTATAAGAAACGGGTTCCCTTTAAAAAACTGCAGAAGCTGTTCGAGTGAGTGAGCGAGCGAGCGGCAGAGACAGTGAGAGAGAGGGAAAAATCAATTAGTTTTGAAATGTTAAACAATTTATTAATTTGTTGCTACTACAAGTGAAACAGAGTCAGAGCTCAGACTTAAAACAATCCAGCAATGCAGCAATTCAACAATTTAACAAACCCAAAAAAAAGAAGAAAAACAGAGATCAAAGATTTGGCACCACAGTGGCTACCGGTGGTGCTATGGTGCTGTGGTGCTACGGCTTTCTTTTCGATTGGCCCCGCGATGATAAATCGCTGTTTTGTAATCCGTGCGGGGTATCGATCATTTTCAACGACGTTTCGAGCTGCATTTTCCAAAACTATAAACAGCAGGTAGTAAGTGGTGGAGCAGCGGAGCAGGAGGCTGAGGGGGGCCGCTGCTGTGTGGCCAAAGGCAGCCACACTCTGATGGACAGTCGTAGGGCACACTTTTGTGTCCAAAGGGTCAAAAGATCGAGTGCAAGCAAGGCCCAGCCCCGTAGACGAGATGCTACAGTCATCAATCAACACGAATCTGACACGATTTAAATTGCCTGCATCTAATATCAAATGTTGGGCTGCAATTGAAAAGCCCCAGCAAGAGATCTGTATAAATATGTATATATAAATATATATATTTATATATACATATGTATATATATATATATATATATATATATATATATATATATATATATATATATATATATATATATATATATATATATATATATATATATATATATATATATATATATTTAAAAGTAAAGCTAAGTAAATGAAATTTGTTGTATCCAACTCATTGCCCTCGGCTTTGACACTTTTTAGTAGTGGACACCACTGAGCTGAAGGCTACTGTCAGCTGTCAGCCGAGAGAGACGAGGAGCGTCGTTGGGACACGCGAGGGCTCTGTCAGCAGCCAGATTTGGGATTTGGGGACTTTCGGGTTGCTCGTTTGGCATGCGCTGTTTCTCTGTTCTGTTTTAAGGCTTAAGATTCTTGTCAGCAAAAGGATTACAGGAGCATTAAAATTGTGGAAATATATGTATGTTTCTATATATACTCAGATTTATTGCTTATATTTGAAAACTGAACAAGCGTCGGGCATGAGATTTCTTGAAGGTTTTAATAGCAGCTTTGTGCGGAGACCTTGAAGGTTGGGTGAATGATCCGGTCAGCAGAAATATTATCGAAATTATTTAGCCAGACAAATTTCTTTACTCAATAGTTTACATAGTTGAATAAGGAAATTAAGAACTTGAGCTCAGATTAAAGACTAAAGCCCCTTTGAAACAAAGCTTCAGCGAAATTAATTAATTAATGTTGAACTGCCTTCAGCCCAAATTAGAAATTCATAAAACTGACCGCCCAGCTTAACGGACAGCGTATAATTATATAACAAATATTTATTTAAATGCTTCTGCCGAATATATTAAGCATAAAGTAACCGAAATTTATGCTCCATCAACGCCCTCGCAGTGCTCAGTCCGCTTATCAAATACAAATGAGAGGATGCACATTTAAACTAATTTACAAAATTGTTAACAGACAGCGGCAAAAAGACGGAGCGGGGACCAAAAATTAGTTATAATCATAATCCGGCGGCAAAAGAGACAAGTCGAGACGAGTCGAGCCGAAGAGGGCCCCCCGAAGATCCAGATCCAAATGCAGATGCAGTTGGTCTTTCAGAATGAAATGAAACTAATTTAAATAACAATGCGAACAAACACTTGATCAAAACAAATCCCCCAAAGATGAGCAGACATCCCAGACAGCGACAAATACAGATGCACAGATACAGAGACAGCTACAGCTACAGATACAGATACAGATGCATATATAGCTATAGAAAGAGAGGAACAGCTACTCGGGCTCGCCTGGCTAAAGTGTGATAATACGTTAATAAAATATTTTGTAACTCATCAACACGAACGAGCGGCGCAGCGGTGCATCGGGCGAGAAAACAGAATACAGACCCAACAATGAGATCAAACGGATCGACCCAGGACACCCTGGTGGGCATTAAAGACGCCGACGAAGGTCGGTGCATTTGAAGTCGAGGCGCTGCTTTTGTTACGTTGACACTTTTTTCGGGCATGAACGATTTTAATGGGTGCCCAAACGGCTCGAACAAATGAGCCACAAGAGCCGCAGACCATATGCATGATCGAGGGCACGATCATCGCTCTCGGCTCTCGACTCTCAGCTCTCGGTGGGACCGCACACATATGCGCCCTGAAGAAGGAGCAGGATATTTTTGCGCAATCATCTCTCTTTCACTCATTTGTCATGTGACACTGCAAGAATGCAACAATCTCTATCTCTCTCTCTCTCTCTCTCTCTCTCTCTCTCTCTCTCTCTCTCTCTCTCTCTCTGTCTAACTGTCTCTTTCTCTCTGTGTTGTCAGAGCATTAGAGTAGGTGCGAGTTGCCCTTCGAGTCTTGGCGATCGGCGACCGTTTGTCTTCTGCGGCCATTGCCAGTTCTTCCTCTCTCTCGCTCTCTTGTCTTTTATCTTTGATCTACCTTTCTCTGTTTAGATTTTTGCAAATAATTGAACCTGTTTGTATTTGTTTCGGTGTTCTATCTCGGTGCGAGCCTCTGCGGCGCAATTGTTGCCGCATTGTCTGGCCGCCTCAAATATTTGGTAAATAGCCTTTGGCTATTCCCACGCGTCCTCCTGTCGGCCTCCTTGCTCTAAGCAAACCTCCTTTGTCCTTAACACTAATTACCACAAGTGTTTTTTGTGTTCGTTTCTTGTTTTCTATTTTCTATTTCTTTGACTTTTTGAATTCTTGTCGGTGTTTTGGCATTTGATTTTCTGTTTCTGTTTGTGTTGCTTTCCTTTGAGTGGGCCTTGATCTGACATGGGTTGGTCCATTATCACGCCAAATAATACAAATCGCACGCGTATTTTTCAGACAGAAGGTCGGCATCGTTTAGACTCCGATCTATTGTTGACCGCGGTTGGCGTGGGCGTTGCAACATTTAGCGGCAGGTTCGTTGCAAGTTGCAACTACCGCACGGAGGCGTGGCAATTGGATATTTATCAAGCGGCTTAGTTCGTGGAACAGATGCCTTTGCTCGAGCCATTTACTTGCTGTTAAATACAGCGAATGCCACAAGTATTATATATATACGAGATCAGGTTATAGACTATATCAAGCTAGCGTCAATAACAGTCTTTAAATTTATATTTTTCATATTGTTTCATATATTATTATTGCGGAAATGCTATAAGATTAGATTAGATACTATTCATATATATATATATAGAAATTGTTTTGAAAACATTTGAAAACATCTTGAATTTATCGTAATATTTCTTCTGTAAACAATTAAATAATATTTCGTCTAATGTAACGCAATTTTAATTGGTTTTCTTCAGATGGAACGCGTGTAGGAATATATGTTCAAATGGAAACGACTCAATAACACCTTTTGATACATTTTCGGGCTTCCCCACGCCCCAACTTATTAATATATTTTTGTTGTTGTCACCAAGAGCTTCGGTAGCTGGGCCTTCGGCTCGGTCAGTTGCAGGCCCCCACAAAAATACCTTCTGAGAGTGTGTGTGTGTGTGTTTTTATTCAGTTATTATTTGATTTTCCACATCTTTTGACCGCGTTTGCTGTGTGTAAGAAAGATCAAAGTGAGCCGCCGCTAAACACAGTCAGCGACAATGAAGCATCTGGTCAACGGTTGGGGCTCTGGGACCCCGCACTGTATAAATTGTACAAAATCAAAATCGAAATCAAACGAAATTATAAGTGAAATACGAGACGAAGAAATATATATTTAATAATGCATAATTTTTTGTTTGAGAGCCCCGCTTAGCCCCTTCCGCAGCCGGACGAAAGAAGGCGTTGATTACAGGCAAAGGCACCGACTCGGACTCCCGATCGAGTCGGATGCCGGGCCACAGGCTCGCCACTGTGAATGTGTCTCTGTGAATGCTGATTGTGTGCTTCCCAGGATGAGGTCGCGCTGACCAGGTGAGCATAATGACGGATGAATCATTATGAGATGAAGGGAATTGGTCCGGGGTACAGGGCTTGAGGTTTGAGCTCTGTTCCCTGGGAGTTCGGGAACGGCAATGATGATGGGAAGGCGTGTGCTTATTATACGCTTCGACAGTATAATGATAGCTCTTGTCTTGAGCTTATATAGATTATGTTTAGTAATTGGCATTTGTACGATTGGAGCCACCATTTGGAGTCCGGCTAAATGGGTTAGGCAGACAGGTGCCGAAGGAACACGGATAAACGATTAAAGACCGAGATGGTTATGCATACACAAATGTCGTGAGAGTTAGATAAATAAATGGGCATGGAGAAGGCAAGAGTTAAGGTTGAAGTTCATGTTTGTCAACTAAACTATGTAAAAATCCGACTCTTCGTGAGCAATTCATATCAGGGATAGGAACATTTGTCGCTCAGCAGGCCAGAGTCACGTGAAGAGAGAAAACCTCTGTTCAATGTCGCCAGACCGGAAAATAAAAACAGTTGCTCTTCTTTTGCTCAAGGTTGGGAAACTCCCAAAACATCGTAAATATTCATTCAGCAAATGCAAGCCGCAACCATTGAGGCCATTTAATGGCATCCAAAGTCAAGGTGACAGCCCTGGCTGCGTGCTTGTTCTACTGTCACCCACTGAGTCTTTGTGAGAGGCGTCTGTGTTGTGACAGAATCGGTTCGGCAAATATCAGAGAGGCCGTCGGCAGATTGGACAATTGGCAAAGAGGGAAAGAATTCAAATGTCGGCTAAAGTACAGGCTCTAATGATGCAACACCAATAGCAAGAGCAACAGCAATAGCAACACTAACAATAGAGGCAGACGAAACAGACAATTTTCTAGTCAATTTGAAGGCAGAAAGTCGTAAACCTAGAAAGGGGAACGCTTTGACCCCCGCCGATCGTTTATCGAATGACTTTGCATATTTAGCATGATTATTGGCCCCGTCCAGAGAGCGGAGTAGGAGTCAGTGTCAGAGTCAGAGTCGAAGTCAGTGTCGGAGTCAGAGTCAGAGTCAGAGTCAGAGTCGAGGTCTCACGAAGGCAATTGGAAAACCGGGTTATTAGCTGTGCAATGGGTAGAGAGAGAGAGAGAGAGAGAGATGGAATCTGGAATCTCGTGTACTTTTGATTCTCAGGTGTCATCATCTACACCTATTTTGGGCCGTTTGTATTGCCAACACAACGAAATGAACAACCGGCCGAGCGATCGAGCCAACGATCGTTATCGTATAGGCCAGAGATCTATTGTAATATTTTGAGCGGCTTTGATTTAAGTTTAAGTCGCTCGTTCTAAGACGATCAAAGGCCCATTGCCGACATCAACTTTGTTGATTTGAGCAACAAATGATTTGGGAATGATTTTACGAAATTACATCAAACATATCAAATAAATGATCACTAATTTTCGTAGCACGGAGCATGGAATACAGCAATATGCCGTGTATATACGAGATGGTTGTGCTACTCGTATCGGTACACTTACCGCCCAGTATGCCATGGATCGTATAGTCCTTGCGTCCATCTTCGCTGCTGCGATCGTTGCCCCTCAGCAGTCGACTGATCGACGAAGTCGAAGGCGCATCCGCGAAGCCCTCCTGAAATAGAGAAAGATAGAGTTTATCAATGTGAAAGATCGTGTAAATGGCTCGCTGATGTATCTGTGTTTGATATCTGGTATCTAAATGAGCGCTGGAAATCGCGGCAAATCAAGCACACAAATCCAATTAAGATAAGCCCGAGCCGCATAAATATTTGTGGGCTACCGGTTGGGGCCCATTAATTATACGAACGTTAGGCACTCACCGCTTCGAAATGGGCCGAGGATTTACGAATGCACTTGGCGCTGTGACATTAATTCCCCAGTTGCTGGGCAGCTGCCCACTTGCCGCTGTTTGGACACATTTTTATCTCTAGCCTACTCTCTCTCTCTCTCTCTCTTTCTCTCTCTCTCTCTCTCTCTCTCTCTCTCTCTATGTCTTTTACTGCTACTCTTGCTCTTGGGAACACTCTGTGCTGTAATCCAATTAGAAGAAATGTCAAGCCGAGCAGGGCTCCAGCATTTGTCCTCGAATGTCACGTGTTTTGCCGACATTTCCGAGCCGTAAATCATAATGCATTTAGCTTTGCAATTTATGCAAAAAAATTTATACAAATATATTTGAGTATATTCTAAGCTATTAGGGAAGGTGTTCACATTGATTTGATATAGAAAAGATAGTTTGCAGCATGAACATAATAGCTCCAAGCATCATAAGGCTTATGAAAACTGATTTAACCCCTTAGTAATACCTGAATGGAAAAGTTTATTTACCTTAGGATTTATCTATTTTATAAATTGTTTCTATTTAAGACAACATTTATGCTAGCTTCACCACATCAATGCAGAACAGTCTTAGACTGTCTGCCATCATAGACTATCTGAATCTTTCGCAGATCGTCATAGCTCAAAAAACAAGAAACTGTCGTAATGCCTGTGTAATACATGAGAGACAAGTCTCAGCTTATTTAAAATTGTTTTGAATTTGAAATCTAATGGCGCTTAGGCAACGACAACACTTTTTCACGTAATTCCCGCGAAACTTGAAATCGAAATCAAATCGCAACAGAAAACGTATAAAATCCAAACCAATTTCTCATGCAATGCAAAACGAAAACTGTCAGTTTTCATTAGAGCAACACGTCGAGAGCGTTGCCTGGACTGCAGCTCCCAGCTAATCGCTGTCTGATCTCTGGAGCTGCAGCTGGAGTTGATGTTGGAGTCGGAGTTGGAGTTGGAGCTGCTTAAAAAACTGACCCAGCGTCAGCGTCTCAAATGGAGTGGCATGTGCCGCAAACACATTTTTTTCTCTCTTTCCCTCTCTCTCTCTCTCTCTATCTCTCTCTCTCTCTCTCTCTCTCTCTCTCTCTCTCTCTCTCTCTCTCTGTGCTTGTGATTAATAATAAGCAGTAACATAAAAATTATGAGCAGGTAATGGCTGAGGTGCCACAACTGGCACCTCATAGACATGGCCCAGACGCCGCTTAGAGCCAACTCAAAGTCGGACACTGACATTTTGTCCAGCTGAAGGAAGGGGGAACACTGCGCTCCACACTGCCTGCCTGCTGTCTGGTTAGCTGCTCCACTGGCTCTGGCTACTGGCTCTTATTTCTATTGAAAGTGTCATGAATATGACAACAACAACAGCAACAACAACAGCAGCAGCAACAGCAGCAACTGTTGCAGCAACAACAACAACAGCTGAAATATGTTTTGATTTTCAACTAGACTTTTGTTGCGTTTTTTATGCCCCATGGCACTTGGTTGGCTCCGGTCTACCGGACAGCTTCTACCAGTTGCCAGCTGGAATGTGTGACAGCTTATCTTGTAGCAACTGACAACTGACTGCCGCGTCCCCAGCCCCAGACTCCAGCCCCCCGACTGTGCGACACCTTTTTCTGCTTCTTCTGCTCACATTTTATTTTGTTACCTCTTTGATTTCTGGCTACACAAATTCAATTGAAATTTAATTAATTAGTTGACAGTCGGATTGACACATGAGTGCGCTTTAAATATATTAAAAAAAAAAAAAATATGTATATATATATATATATATATATATATATATATATATATATATATATACCTATATATGTGAGTTATTTTTCTACCTCTAAACTTCACCTTTTATTTGAGTGACAAGTGTGATGCCCAAAGTTTCATTTGGGTATGAGCTAAGAGGTTTTATAACTGAATTTCTGGGAACTCAGAATCGAAGCCCTTGTCAGCAAACATAGCTCAGTTTATTCTTTTATTTATATATTTAGTATATAATATTTTCCATTCATACTCTCCATTTCGCATCTGTTTAGAGTGCATGTGGGAATTGGGTTTGTTGAGCTCGAAGCATAAGAAACTTAATTGCACTGCTCAAGTGATCTTCTCGATCGGGCATTCGTTACTGGCGATTAATCAATTGATTTATGCAATAAATACCACCTGAATCAATCACGAACAGGCGGCAACAACAGTTGCCACTAACCACAACGCAAGCGACTTGAGATCAGGCTGCGATCTCGCCGACGATCATGAGGGACAGCATGAGATGCCGATGGCGTATTCTAATTAAGCGTGAAGCGCACCTGGAGGCACTTTTTACGCCTACTGCCAGGCATAGATGCTGCAGAACAGAGAGAGATAGATAGAGAGAGAGAGAGAGAGAGAGAGAGAGAGAGAGAGAGCGAGAGAGAGAGAGAGGAGAAGAGGGAGAGAGTGAGTGCGAGAGCTACAGATACATTCGACGAATGATGCAACCGTTCGTGTGCCTTTTGCCGTTTGGCTGTTTGCAATATCTTCGACCGATCGCATCGATGGCCGCTCGCATTGGTATCCCCACATAAACTGTAACTAATTGCGGCTTCAAATAAAGAGCAAAGAGCGGCCCCAAGAGGCAGCGGCTGAGTGAGGCGTGAGCGCAAGGGAGTCGCATCTGATCAGTAGGCAGCACGAGACACTCGGTCTGCCAGTCCCTGAGCAAACAACATTGGCGTAGGTTCAGAAATCAGTTTCGAAATCCCGCTTCAAGGCTTTTTCCACGCTTTGTTTTTATTCTGTTTCTCTTTCGTTATTTCTGCCAAAATTTATATTCATACTTTTCACGCTAATTTGTGCCAAAAATAATGACAACGTTTCTTCGCTCCGATTTGCTTGTGTGTGTGTGTGTGAGCGAGGGAGGGAGTAGATTGGCATATGAGAAGAGTTTTGTGTTTGGCGGAAGATGCATTGAAAAAGGCTTCAATTGAGAAATGATAATGCACACTAAGAGAAAAATGTGTGTGATATATGAGCCAGTAGTAAATAGTTAGGCAGAGGGCTTATATATGAAACTGAGGCGGAGATTTGGCCGTTTTTGTAAGTTATTGAAGTTAAACTTGAACTTCCCGAAGCTCGAGTTTTGTTTCATGAAAGTTTTCAGGCATGAAAGAGTTGTATGTTATTTTAATATATATAAACAAAGAGAAATAAGAGAACAGTTTGTCTTTTATATAGAGGAAACCTTTTTTGAATACAGTTTATATTCTGGGGACATTATGACGACCGGCCTTTATCACTCATGCATTACTCTGTGCAATGCAACCTTCACTTCACTTGACTTAGCTAGTTGTGTTATTAAAACTTGGAATAGATTGCATTCTCTTCTTCAGGCCACTTTAAAGTATATGAAATATCTGATATACAAATATTATCTGCAATATCAAGCTCTTTTACAATAAGTGTTTGCTTGTTAAACTTATTGTGTGCTAATCAGCATAACTATAATATCGACGTATAAAAGAATTAATAACTACATAATTATTCCTATACCAATCACATGAATATAAAAAGCAATCAAATTAATATAAAATCTTTGTCTTGCCTGCACCATTTTACTTGACTTTCAATCTCTCGCTTAACAAAATTTCCATTTGGCACTTTCATTTAGTACTAGCATCAAAGTGATCTCAATTTCGGCCAGTGTACACAGTGCCGTTATGTGCAACACGAGCTGCATTGGCCCACGCTTTAACCTGACTAACCTGGCCGATTGCCCCATGCCAAGATGCTTGTCAGACCGGAAGTTAGAAGCGCTTGCCGCAGGGCTGAATACAAAGCATAAAAACAAACAGCAACGAAGTAAACATATTGCGCTGTGTTGCAGCTTGTTGGCCTCAAGGATAAGGCAGAGTCACAGTCGCTGCGCAACAACAAAAAGGCGGCCAAGATGAAGACCGTTGGCGTTTTGCCGACTTTTATGCTTAAATCGATTTCTTAACGCTTTGGGTGGCATCTTGGGCAAATTTGTCGTCGCCGTTGTACAACAAATTTGTCAACTGGACATCGATATGCCAAATGGCCAAATGGCCAACTGGCAGACAGAGAGACGGAAGGACAGGGCATATGCAAAGGGCCGAAATGTCTGGTAACGTGCCATAAACAAAGCCAGCGGGCGGGCGTGTAGGCCGGGCCTGCACCCGATTCTATGATCGCAGGAACGAGTGTGCCACGTGACTTTTCGGAAAACGGAAGTAAGCCGTGTTTGTGTTTGCCGAACTGAACTGAATGGACATTATGCTATGCGGTTAGAGAGCTACTGCAAATCCTTGTGCCATTTGTGTCCTCACATTTTATTGCTTCCTGCGCAGGTGCAGCAAGCAGTAGAGAGCGAGGAGCACCCACTGCGCACTCACCTTCATCAGTTTCTCGCGTATCTCCCAGCTGAATATGCCGGGATTTTCCTTGCGTAGTTCATCGATTCGTCCCTCGATCTCCGGCGATGTCACCTTCGGCTTGGAGCCCCCAATCACGCCTGGCCGAATGGAGCCCGTCTCCTGGTAGCGATTCAGTATCTTGGACACGCAGCCATGCGAGACTCGCAACTGCCGCGATATCACACAGGGCCTTACTCCGCTGGCCGCCATTTCCACTATTTTCAGGCGAATGTGATTGGGCAGCGGGCGACCGTTGATGAAGACGCCGCCAAGCTGATTCACGCGTCCCTGGCCTGAAACGGGATGTCATAAGTTTATTTGTAGAAATCAAGGGAGAGAATATCGAAAAATCAATAAGGGCTTTCCCCAATGTTGTTAAGGAGGAGTTAACATTATATATATAAAGATTTCTAAAGTATGATAATAGAAATTAATAAATGAAGTTTGATTAAAAGCAAGAAACTAGGATTAATATTTTATTACGTCTTAGTCTGAAATTTTATCCAACAATCTTTTCTCATACGAAGGATTGTTTGTAAATTTTAATTTGTTTATATATTAAAGTCTTTTCGAATATTAAATGACATCTGGAATTCGAAAAATGAAAGTTTAATGTAGTTTGGGATAGATAGTTAGTTATTTGAGTCACATCCTGGTGGCGGGTAATCCCAAAAGTCCCAGACTTACCCTGGAAAGGATAACCGGTAAAGAGCGGTCGCAAGGAGTTGGCGCTGGACATATCCATTTTGATTGCTTTGAGAGTGTGGCTTATGAATTAACTTAGGAACTACGTTTGGCAGATGGAACTGGGCCAAGGCAATTGCACGCACAACTCGTCGAATGAGTAGAAGAAGAAGTGGGAGCACAAGGAACAATGCACAATTCACATGACTCTATTGGCCAAAGAGCCAATCACTGCAGCTGGGTACGCGGATAACAGTCACTAAGAGCTGCGCGCACGCGATATCCGACGGAAGGAAGCGCGAGTCGCTTTTTGTTTTGTTTTTTCGCAAAGCGGACTTCGTGACGTTTCTTGGAATTGCGCGCGCTGGGAACGATCAAACAGCACGAGACTTGCAAAGCAACTAAAGGCATAAATTAACGAAGGCGACGCCGGGCGGCGAATGCGGCCGACAATGAGATCGCGGCCATAAACTGGTTTCCCAATAGCAATACAAGCACACGAATCACACACACACACACGCACGCACACACGCAGAGAGGGAGAGAGTGAGAGAGAGCTGCGCGCAGCTTTCGCGTCCGCCCTTTTGTTGCCTGGCGCCACAACATGGCAACGATCAAAAACGCTGGCCTGCTCGCAGCACAGAGAGTGAGCGAGACAGCGCGACGGGAGAGCGCGAGCGTGTGCGCGCTCTCACTCACGCTGCGCTTTAATCGAGACAGGGGCGTCGGCCTGCGAGCCAACTGCGCACGCTGATTGGCTGTTCGCCGTGGGGCGGTTCGCGCTCTGCGCTTTGATATCAACAACAATCGCACAATCAAAGAAACATCCCCCCGACTCGGCAGCCCGGCGCGGCCACGCGGCGACATCATCAGCGATCTGTGCAGCTGTCACTAGTCCTGTCATGGCTGCTGCTCACTGTGTGTGTGTGTGTGTGTGTGTGTTGTTGTTGTTGTCCTTGTGTGTGACACTTTTTGTGCACAATATATGACTTTTGTCGCCGGCAGCCAATTAAAGCGTGAAGGCTGCCGGCGGCACAGGACAGAGCAGAAGAGAACAGAACGGGACAGGACTCATGGCCACCGTTTTTACCTCTTGCGCATTATATTATCAATCGTTCCGGTTGGCATTTCAGCACCCACGGCCCTGCCTATGTGTGTGTGTGCTTATGCCATTTTCACACTCTTCCTTAAGGTAGCACATCTCTGTTAAGCAGAATGCGACGTGTGAGAGATTTCGATATCTTGAAATCTCCAACTGTTTAAGTTCTTGATCAATAATCAATTATTGATTATAGATCCATTGATTTTTTTGAGTCGGTTTATTATAATTGATTTAATATATAAAGTTATGGTTACATAGTATGATATAGCCAGCATTTCTCCTTAGCTTTATCCAATTTGATATGATTTATTCATATATTAAGAATTTATTTTCAATTATTCAAGTTATTCAGTATAATTAATGTAAGGGTATTCACTCTTCGACTAGATCGCGTTGTCTTCCCTCTTCTTGGCAGTTCCTGTTGCTGTTCATTTGCAATTTTTCTGGGTTGTTAGTTGAGCAAGGTCCAAGTATGTGGTATCATAGACGCGAGGACTCAGAGCCCGTTTTGTTGTTTGTCATCGTCAAGTTTTATGGGTTTCCTTCGGGCCTGGCTAGGCTTGTGCTGGGCTTATCCTGCCGCTGGCAGCACAATGGCCGTTCATGCCTATTTACGACCACCCTCCTGGCTGTGTGTGTGTTTGTGAGTGTGTGTGTGTGTGTGCGTGTTTGCTCAGACATCATTCGGTGGAGATTCTGTTTATCTAACAAGTCAAGATAGTTTTCTGTTTGTTGTTTCGTTAGCAAGTTAACTTGCCATGTGAATTATGAGTGTCGCGCGACTTAATGGGGTTTAGAGTGGGGTCAAAATACATTTTCACTGGCCAATAAGCTGTTGTATGAGCCCGGCTTATACCGAAAGTGGCATAAATATTATTTTAGACTTGATTGTGAGGAGACAGAGAATTTTTCGGCTCGCTTACAAATTGAATGAGGAATTCCTGAAGCTAATTACAGAAATATCATCATATTATTCAACTTTTCGCTTTCTCCTAAGAACTTTCCTAAGTTAGGAGATTGTCTATCCTAACGAGTCCTGCTATCCATCACATATGTCAAGAGGGGAGGTTCAATTTCAACCCTCAGCTGCAAAGTCATTTGCCAATATACAAACATAAAAATCTATCAACAGACATTAATTGCAGTCGATTTCGATAAAGGATACAAAGAGTAAAAGAGTGAGAGAGAGAGAGAGATAAAGCAAGAGAGAGGTAGATATGCAGGCACATAGAGGTAGTCACACCTGGTCTACAAAACTGCCAAATGGAGTTTTTGAAAAATTGTAAAACCAAAAACCGAAAATTGAAAACAAAAGCCAAAAAGCAGCGAAAGGACATCATCATAATATAAAGAATTAAGCGTGAAGTTTACGCATATTAAGGATACGCATATGCCAACGCACGCCGCCTGCATCTGGCCAAAGCAAAAACCAATACAACCAGCACACCAAAATGGCCGTTGTGTGTGTGTGTGTGCGTGTGCGTGTGTGAGTCTCGGTGTGTGTGCGTGTGCGTGTATGGCAGCAGGCCAAATGCAAATGTGCTCTATATAGAAATTGAAATTCAAATTGAAATTGAAATGAAAATGAAAATGAAAATGGAATTGAGCGGAATGAGCCTGTCAGGCTGTAAAAATAGCCGCTGCTTGGACGTAGGAGCTGCAGCTGAAGTGAGTTCAGCTGAGGTCCTGCATCCTCTCAGCGCTAATCAGCATAAAATTCGATGCTAATGAAGCGTCGTGCAATGCCAGGCAGAGTCGTTCGGGCACTTGAATGCACTCGCATGCCTCATCTGCACTGCGACTGCGACTGCCGATGCAAATGAGCCAAAGGACATGCCCGAGCTGACTAATTATTGCGCCTGCCAGGACCAGAAAAATATATTTGTAAAGTAGACCACAAACTTGGTCACGATAAACATGACAAATTTCCTAATTTGCCCATTGACAGTTTTCAATTATCGGAGCTCCTCAAGCGTGGACGCAGGTCCCAGACCAAACGAAGTTGGCGAACGGAAGTTCCTTTTGGGACGTCGGGCCGGGATTTGCGGGAGCTCTAAATTGACATCCTCTTGTAGATATGTAAATTATTTGTGACCTGGAAGTTGACTTTGGTGAGCATTGTGCACATGTCGAAACCAAATAATAGTTGAGCACGTACATAAAGTATACAAAAATATTGTTTTTAAGTAATATCAAAAATTTGCGGATCTATATTTGGTGAGTTAAACTATATACTCTAAATGCCTCATGTTGAGGCCTAATGTATTTGGTATCAAAAATACTTCAAGTATTCCTTCATGTCTGCTGAATAGCCCGAAACGTAATAGAGAATGCGTTTATAACCTTTCCACTATTGAAGCTACTATTGAACCTCCTGATTTGAAATTTCGCTCGATACTTTCCCGATATTGCCACCTGGAGCGTGACAAATTGGGAAACCCTTTATCCAGTAGCTCAGAAAGGCTATTATTTAAAATGTTAAAGAATGGAATTGTAGAACATATTTCCGTGATGTTAACCCATTCCTGAATATTGTAATTAAATATTTCCAGTATCTGTTTATTTTCAACAGTTGAAATGGATAGATCTATAAATAAAACTTCAAACTTTCTTTTAAATTGAATTTTGTTCTTTAAGAATTTCTCTGTTAGACTGGCATAATACATTCCCAAGTCTAGAGGTGTTACATTTGTTACTAATCCAACTTCAGATTCACTAAAATTAAAGTTACGGGCACACTTCTCTCACTTCAACAATTATTTCGATAGAAATACAACTATTTTTCGCAAGAATCTTTATTTACTTTCTAGACAATCTTTTGCAACTCGTTCAACAGAAAGATAATCAACCGTTAGTTGTTTCTATGGGCAGATTGTGTATCATAATGAAGTTCCGCTTAATGATCCATCAACATCCGTTAGACAACTGTCAACAAAGCCGCACTCAAGCGACTATTCACAAGTATTCAAATCTCAATCGCAGCCGCAGTAGCTGCAACTGGTAAGCAAAACAAACAGATTGGCCAGACAAGTTCAATATTGAACAATCCCTAGGTGAGGCACATGACTGATTGCTGTTCCTACTGCAGCAGCACAAGTGAAAATTAAGAAGCCAACACTCACGGTCACACACACACACACTAAGAGACAAACATAAGGAAGAGTAAACTAGCAGGACAATTGGGAAACTGTTTTCACTCCTTCATGCTAAATTTGCGTGGCAAACACACAGAGCTGAGGTCCCGCAGGACGTCTTGGCATGAGGCAAATCTCCCATACAGATGCACAGCTAGGCGTCGGCGCGCAGCAAGTGGCGAGGACATCTTGGCTACTCGTTCAGCATTCGGTAGTCATAAACACTAGCTGAAGGACAATGCTTCACTGTGCAGTCTGGCTTCCTAGTATTCCAGTTAGCCGAGACTTCTGGGCACGTCCTCCACACACTCTGTTCTAGTTACAGGACTCTTCTTTTACGATTTTTACGATTCTCTGTGAATGAATTCGACTGCTTGCATGCACTTAAAGTTTTACAGCCTCCGATGATGATGATCTATACACAGATTTAATGTTCGAATCTTGACTTTCAAATGCCCGCCGAACAAATTTACAGCCCCCTAGTAAATCACAGGCTTGGATGTCCTCTCGATGTCCTGCGCGGGCACAACATGTGCTCCAGTTCAGCCGAGAGACTTTGCTACCATTCAGCCACTGAGTCTTTGATGCTACTTTCTATATTCAATATTCTGTTGATGGATTTCTGAAGTCACTAATTGGGGGCTTTGTGTTTTCCACATTAACTGGAAACTGTAACTGGAGCTGAAAACTATTCAAAAGGTGTGAAGATTCGTTTTCACACATTTTGGCCTGTCTTTTTTTTTGGCACTTCGAGTGAATCACTTTGTTAGACTTTGAGATCTGAATCAGGTTTTTATTGGCATTTTTATGGGATCTATTAAAGAGAATTCTTAAGCTTTGTTTGAGACTTGCCTGCTATTACGGCTATTATTATGGATAATATTGTAGACAATAACAAGATTTGAAGTTTGAGCATAAGCAGGCATTCAATTGACTAAAGGTATCCTTTTAGTTCACTTTGTGAATTAAAATCTAAAAACTGTAGATTTCAAATATCATTTTCTCAAAGTTGGAAAAGGATAATCTTAAGAGAGTTTTGTAACATAAAGTTGGATCCGTTGTTGAAAAATTTATTATTATTTTTGATTCAGATTATATTTATTTATGGTTGATATAGAGTAGAGCACTTCTCTTTATTCGATACAGTACTCAGTAGTATTCATAATTCATTCATTCAACAGAAAATTACGACTACAGAGAAGAGTTTTAAGAAACAAATTAGTTAAAAACTTAACAGCTCAAAAGATATTTCAAGAAATTAAAAAACGAAATAGCCAACAAAATCCTTTAGTCTAGCCTAGAAACCTCGGCGAAAATGTACTCTGTCTGCGGCTGAGATCAGTCTGAGCGTCGTCTGGGAGAGCTAAAAAATATATTTTCAATTTCATTTGTCATTTCGTTACGTTTGCTTTTAGCAGCGACTCTTGCGACTGTAGCGACTGCGACTGCGACTGAGACAACATAAAAATCGCGCAACTTTCAACTGGGCAAAGCGACGTTCCCCTGACTTTGATGGATCCGCCGGCTGGAAAGGTGTGTGTGTGTGTGCGTTAAGCGTCTCGCTTAAATGAAGTACCAAAAACTCAATTTATTTGCAATTAAATTGTGAAGCTAAAGGAAAAAAAAAAAACAAAAACATAATCTGCATCGGATTTGAGCGCTGGCCTTTCGCCTGCTTTGCATTGTCCGGCCAAAAACTTTGAACCCGTCGACAGCAGCAGCGGCGCACTTGGTGCCAATTCCCAGTTACCCAAAGTTGGCCCCTTTCCCAGTTACCAAGTTGCTGAGCCGCATCTTAGCCCACTTACTGGCAAGTGCGTTTGCGGCTCGAGCCTTTTGATGTTCCGGCCCACAGCTCCTCCCTCTGCCCCTCGCTATGCGAGTGTCTCCTGGCGTGATCTTTTGGCTGAACGTATTGCATCTCATTTGAAAGTCAGGGCGCTCGACCTGGTCTGCAGGCTGGCTGGCTGGCTGGCTGGCTGGCTGGCTGGCTGGCTGGCTGGCTGCTTGGCTATATGTCATTGTAACATAAAAGTTCAATTTTAATTGCCGCGCTTGACGTGCTCAAGGTATTTGGCCTGGCATTTTTACGATCACTTTGGCAAATGTGCGCTTCAAAGCCATTTCAGTCAGCTCCAGCTGTGATCTTCAGCTCCAGCTACAGCTACAGCTACAGATATAGCTATAGATGCAGATACATTTGCAGCTATAGCTACAGCTATAGCCACAGATACATTTGGTGTTCTGCTCGGCTCTTTTTGGTTTTCGGCTGCTAGTGACTTTGTCCAGTCACTATTGCCTGCCTGCTTCGCTCTCGCCCCGTTGCCTTTCTCCACTCTTTGGCTACTACTCCCCGCGCCCCTGGCCGGAGCTCTGTGTCAAGTCGTTAAAAACGTCAGCGTTCCCGTCAGACTCTTGTCTTTTGCGGCGTTTCGAGTATGGATTTTACATATGTTCATTTGTTTATATGACTGCAGCTGCCCCAGCCGGGGGCGGGGAGCTGGATTGCGTGCCAGCGGGTCTCGCGGTGCAGATTGGCACTCAACTTAAGCGATTGCAAATCCGTAACTCATTCGCCTTCTTTTTAAATACGCGCAAAACAAATTTTTATTTCGTTTTTGTTTTCGTTTGAGTTTTGGGCTGGGTCTGGCTATGGCTCCGGCTCTGAAACTGGGGATTTGTTGAGCAACCTTCACCGAAATCGCCGAATTGCACTGTCTGATGTGTTGCCTGCCCCGCATTTTCCCACACGCGCGCCCAGCGATCACCGCTGAGATATTGACGGCGAGGGGGCGGCAGCTCTTAAGATGTTGCCAAACTACACTCTCCAAAAATAAAGAGTTGAAAGCTTAAGGCGATATTATTGACACGATTTAAGATTAATCTCCCAGCGAAAATAAGATACTATTGATGTAATATTTACGTCAATAAAGAAAGGTTCGAAATAAAATTCAGGTGGGAAGAAAAATATTGAAATGTGTTAAAATTTACCAATTTGCAATTCAGATATATGTCTGAAGAAATATAAAATTGAAGAACAGAAATATTGAAATATTTGGTGAGACAAATAATAGGAAGATAACATTGTCTCTTCTCTTCTCTTCTTCTTTTATTAGACTGCAAAATTAATGGTTTCATATCTTAAATATCTGAATAATAACCTAAAATATAAATAAAGACACTTAATAGAAAAAAAACTAGGAGAAATATTTGAAAAGTATTTTAAAGTAAGAGAAATTTGTTGAATAAGAAAGAGACGTGGAAACAGTAATTGGAAATAATATAATTCAAAATTATGCTAGATATTTGAATCAAATAATCACATATTATAATGGTTTCTGACATTAAATCTTACAGAATTCTTCTTCCTAAATTACATCGCACTTCAACGCCTACATCATTAGTCTATCATTGGTCAGTGATTCGGTCAGTAAATTAAATCGTTAAATTTTCATAACCCGTGCACATACTTACTCACTTGACTACTTAAACGACTTTCAAAAGTGATCAATAAAGTTGATTACATCATAAAAATGCATTCAGTTCACATTTAAGTAGCACTTCGGCCAAAAAGCTGAGCAGTCGGGGCTTTTCGCACAGTGTCTGTCATATATTTTCGCATCAATAACATAAATTAAAAACTCACTAAAGGGGCAACTCCCAGCGGCATCGCTTTGTGCCGGCTGCTGACACATGCAACACCCTTCGCTTACCGCTCTCCTCCCACCATCCCATCCAGCTCTTAGCCGGCTGATGTAGACTGCGTGTCGTCTCCCACATGCGGAGGAGCTGCTGAGCAATTTGTTGGCCAACATATCAAAGAGTTTCCCTCACTCTCTCTTACTCTCTCTTTCTCTCTCCCGTTCTGTTCTTCATAATTTATTTGATGGCACACAAAGCGCGCCACGGATTTGCAGACTGGAGGCACTGCATCATCAATGTCTGAGTTGTTGAGTAATTTGCTAAACATGCTGCCTAAGCCTCTCTCCCTCTCTCGCTCCATGCCTGCCCCGCGCTATTGACGAGGGGGCAGTCGGACTGCCGATCGCAAGTTTTCGCAGATTTATGATGACGGTCGGCGTTTTTGTGTTTATCACTGGCATTGGCCATAAACATGTTTAAATGCAGTCGAATGCGTTTTTAAAGAGTGCATCCTAAATCAAAGATCTGTGGGCACCGACCCCAGGCTCTACCCAAGGAGGGAGTTCAAGCCCAGCCAACTGTCAATTTCCCGCGAAAATTGCGTGAGGCTTTGGTAGATAACTAAATTAACACAAAAGCGACGTTAACAGAGTACGAGGCAGAAAGAGAGAGAGTGAAAGAAGCTGAGGCCCAGAGGAAGTTGCAAGGGCGTCATAATTGCGGCGTATCGAGCTGCTGGCGGGGGCGTTGCAGATCGCGGGCAACAGGTGATAGCAAGGAGACAGACAGGCGACAAGCGGGCCAGGACATGCCTAACAAACCATTAACACCCGAACCGCAAAAACGAAAAAAAACACACAGAAAGAAAATACAAATACAGCTGTAAGACAGAGGGAGAGAAGGAGAGCGAGCTACCTGTTGGGCAACTGCGCGGTAGGTCCTTGCTTGCATTTCTGTCGCCTGATTAGAGGCCATTACGAATCGTGAGTGTTACGCTTCTTCGAGCCGGAACACAGGTGGCAGTCGCTTGTTTGTGTGTGTTTTGTCTCTGCAAATAGACTTGTCAAACTGTGCCAATGATCGATTTGATACGCCAACTTAGTCAAATGCCAGGCCTGGCCAGGATACAACTGTCCTGCCAGCACTGCCGTTGCCAATCGCTTTAGCAGCGCTTTTTAGTCCAAGCAAACACAAAACACAGAACACACACAGTTGCAGATACATTTAGAGCTGCAGATACAGATACCGCTTCGACGGCGACTTTTAGGCATCTTGGGCTAGGCAGCTGCGGCTCAGCAGCGGTGGGCGTCGTCCGAAAAAGGTGTTGCCAAATTATGCTAATTAAATTATACACCTCAACACCAGTCGCTAGCGACTGCGCATCTTTAAGATACACATTTCACAAATTATGTTGTCTGTCAGATGTGTTAATTGACCAAATCGCATTTGGCCGCAGATTATTGCGAATTGATTTTGAACGCCCACTAAATAGCGCAGTATACAGCCATGAATAAAATATTTAAATGAAAAGTATCTTATAATTAATTGGAGGGGCTGACGAAAAGAATTAGTATTCGAATTGAGTCAGTCGATGTAACGAGTTGGTGTGCCCGACTACCGACTACCCTGTTCGCCATGACATATGTCTTAGATAGATAAGCTATACACTGCTTTATCTTTTGATCTTTCTCCTCATTGTTTGTTCTGGTTTTGAAGTTAGTATACAAACTCACTTTAAATACAGCTCTGAGTGAGATGAATTGGTTCTTGTTGTTAAGTTCGTTTTATTATGAACTGTGGATTATTCTCTTGGGGGTTATATTGGAGAGAAACGATACACTAGCTTTAAGAAGCTGCCCGTTAGTGGACCACTAGACCAGTTAGTTAGTCATATCATAGTCAATAAAAAATATAGTCATTTTTAGCGAAAATGTGTTTATTCTGAATCTTTAATTATTTTACTATATGCAAAGTTGCACTTCGGTTGCCTAATACTGTAGATTGTGGTTTTATTCAACTTCATTTCTTCTTAGTCTCCATTTCCCCTCTGTTTAATCCAATTCATTACTTAATGTTTATTAAAATTATTTTAACTTAAATATATAAAATTATAAATATATAACTATTGCAACAACTTGTCAGCTTCTTCGATTCGGCAGAGCTTTCACAGCTTGTGCTATCAAATTCAATCAATCAATTGTATATAGCTTCTGTAACTATAAGTACGAAAACTAATCTAAAGTTAGTTACACGAGATATCAATTGACAATATTTGTACAGATTTCTCTATAATCTGTCAAGCGTGATCTCGGCATGATCAAAGCACTCTATATAGCTTTGGCAATTACAGATTCTGAGAAAAGTAACAACAATTAAATGCAAAAATGGCGCAACAAATCAAAATCGAATCAAAACCAACTGAGGATAACATGCGGCTTAATTATTCACAGTCGAATCGAAGAGGAGGAAGAGGAGAAGCTATTGGAAAAGTCGGCGGCACGAGTCTCTTTGCGGACTTAACGGCAAGTTGGGCTGATGCCTCATAATTGTGGCTGAAAATGTGGCAGCAATTGATTATTAGAGTCCAAGTCGGACTTTGACATGTGCCGCCCGATGGTGCACTGCACAGTGGGCACATAATTGAAAATCACGCTGGCCAATTGCCACCTCGGAAAAGTCAACAGAAATGGAAATTGTAGCCAATCGATTTTCGGCAGAGCTGCCGCAGACGTTGCTGGAAATGCGTTTTTAATTAGAAGAAGCCAGCAGAAGTAGAAGAGAAGAGAAGTTCTCTGACTCCACATGGCAGCCATGTAACCTTTCGATAATTATTTATTTTCCCATTTTCACATGGCACTTTCTGGCGATAATTTCGTGTTCGGTGGTGGCGGTGGCGGTGGCGGTGGCGGATGGCGGTGCCTCTCAATGCAGAACTAAAATGCATTACGAAAATCCATTTACTATGGATAATAAATCAAAACGGGAAAAGCGACAGAGATACGGCAGAGGCTTTGAGCGTATTTATTTCTATTATTTATGTATACTTCTCTATCGGAATATGTATCTGCAGCTGTAGCTGTGGCTGACAAGCAGCTCTTCCATAGGTTATGCCTGCCTGCTTTGCATCATCAGCAGCATCATCGTGAGCATCAAAGGATTGATTGCATTTCGTGATATTTGGTTTATGGTTCTGTTTGGGGGTTTCTTTTTTCCTTCTTTAGTCTGGACATGCTAATATTTCAATGTCAAATTAGTTGTAATCAAAACGTGATAAATATGTGAAACAGACGAGATATGTGGGGAATTTATGTGTGCGGCCATGCATAATTGAGCACGTTATCGAAATGATTCACTGAGATCCTCGATGCAGTGCAGGAATTCATGAGTTGTATGCCTAACGTGATTACATGACTTGAAAGTGCTACCTTAAGAACGGCCTGCCACTAGACTTGAGCGTAGATGAAAGCGCTGGAAATAAAATCTGTTCTAGCAATGATTTGTGAGTGGATTCGGATAGACATATATCGCAGGAAATCATTGTTTGATCCCCCTCCTTTGTTATATATTCTTCATACTCTTTTCTATTCGAATTTGGAACACTTGAGACTCTCTCGTGAAAGAATAAATTCTCGAATTTCTTTCTCTGCTCAAAAACTGTATCGAATGCAATGAAACCCTTTACATAGCACTTTACGGATATTATCATAATATTAATTAAAGATCGACTACCGTGATCTGCTATCTCTTCTCCTCTGTCCTACCTTCGCCCTTTGGCGTAACTTGGTGGCCCGTCTATTAGAGAGCACTCGACAATCAATCTGAAGCAGATTGATTTGGTCTGGTGTCGGGCGGGAACCCTTTCATTAGACTAATACTAGGAGCAGGCGTTATAATTATAATCATTGACATCACACCTTACGCTCGCCGCGGCTGCAGGTGCTAAACGAATTTTATGGCTTGACGCCAGAGCGGTTGAGATGGAAACCCAAAGCAATTGGCGCAGAAAGGAGTTGCCACGCCCACAGCTATCACGGCTATCAGGGAGTGCTAATCAAGGATCAGCGATGTCTATCATGGCCAGGAATTAGCAGGAATGCGTTAAACGTGGGCGCTGCACACTCTCAAGGAAGAACCCAACACAAGAAAGAGAACAGCCCGAAGGCAATTAAGGTTGATCATAATTTTTTCAAAGAATCCGCCACATTTCAGCGCGTGAATCTTTAGGGCAGAGCTCAAACGTTTCTTTATTTACGATCGGACTGGAGAGGCCAACGGCCACAGGCGAGAGGAGAGAGAGTTGAGAGTCGTTGCGGACTGTTAGAATTCACACTTCAACGCCACCGCCATCGCCACCGCCACCGCCACCGCCGCCGGCGTCGGCAAACGGCGTGTGTGTCCTGCCAGCCCCGACTTCTCGACTTCGTCGGCTTTGTCGATTTGCCGACAAAGCGCCGCAGCCAAGCAGCGCACAAGAGCAACACGAAGATGAGCATAAAAAACCACAGATCATGCACATAATGGGCATCCTTTGTTGTGCCTCGCTGAAAGTCGGCCGCTCATATCCTTTGGCCGCCGTTATCCTTTGCCGCGTCATGCGCGTGCCCGCCCAGATCGACTCGATTGGCCAGTTCGAGTTCGAGCCGGTCAATATCTGCCGTTTTAAGCCAACTGGCTTACTTGCCAACTGGCCGGCTTGTGGGCGTGCTCGGCTCACACATTATTAATTCGTTTTTAAGCGCTGCTCCGTGGAGGAGTGATATATTTGTACATATTACTCTTCTCACCTCGATCGACGATCGCGGCTGCGGCTCCCAGCCGACCGGCAACTGTCTCGCGCAGAAGCCGCCCCAATTAATCATCTTTCTCTGGGATTTCGTCTGGGAGACCGGCAGCAGCAGCAGAGGAGGCTGTGGCAGCGGCGGCGGCTTTAACGTGCCGCCCTTTTGTGGTAACATTTGCTGTGTAAACAGTTGCGGTTGAGTTTTAATTTAGTTTTCTTGTTTTTAGGCCCAACAGCTGTTGCTGCTGGCTGTTCGCCTGAATTCCGGCCTAAAGGGGCTTTCGTTTAAGCTGACATATGGGCGTTAGTGGTAATTTTTCAGTGTAGTTTATTGGAAACATTGTGGGTCTCATTAGTGTTGCATTTAGGGCACATCTATATACTTTTAATGAGCCATTTTATACTGAGCATCTTGAATAACATATGACGATCGCCAGTTAGTACTGCCTTAAGCGTTTTCCCATGTGTCCCAGCAATCGCTTATCGCTAATATTTGTGTTAAAAGAGATTATATTAGTTTTATGATAGACTCTACATTTTAAGAACTATTTCGAAGTAGCTACTGAAATTTATACAATTTACTTCGAATAGTTGAATTTCTTAATTTCATTTTAATATTAAGATTTGTTGTGGTATCAAATGTATTCTAAAACTACATATATTATTTTCTTATATAACAAGAGTGAAATATTTTAAATTTAATAGTTTTTTGTTGTTTTTAATCAGTGTTTTATATTTCATTTAAATCTAGTCATTGATACTTTACTATAAATTTATTATTTACTTTTACTAATCTTAGCTTTTAATAAAATATATTAGGTAAGAGAATTATTTATAATATATATAATTTTTATTCATATTATTTGCAACTCTATATGTAATTTCTAATTAGATAAAAGTATTATTAATTATGTTAATTTATCAATAATATAATTTATTATTTTTATTATTAACTAAATATTTAAGAAAAATAAAAGTAATATTTATTTATAAAAAAAATAAATATATATATATATATATATATATATATATATATATATATATATATATATATATATATATATATATATATATATAGAGATTATATATATATATATATATCTATATATATATATATATATATATATATCTTCATTTATTTATTGTGTATTTCTTATTTTACATTTAATTATGTTATGACTTATTAACATTTTTACACAATTTTCTATATTTAAATTGTTTGTACAACCTTTTTAGAGGAATTCAATTGCTATTCCTTACAGCTGTTGCACTTTAAAGTATGCTGAAGCGAAAGACGAAGAAATGAAATTCCAGAGCTGCTTGCGAGCCATCACTCAAGCCAATTCGTCTTCTTCTTCTTCTCTGTCTGTTGCCGCATGCTTCGCTTGCAAATGAATTCCCAACTTGAACTAGATGCTCGACAGCTAGGCAAATTTCTCAGCCTTCACCCCACCGTGTGGCAGCCGCAGAAAAACATTAAAAACTCACGCAAAATGCCAAATGAAGGCAGAAAAAAGAAGTAGAACGTTCGCAAAATATGTAACAAGTTAGAGCTGTGGTATTTGCTTCGATTTATTTATTTCGACAAATAATGCGAATTGAAAAGCGAGCACATGAGGCACAATCAATTTGGCGAAGGAGAGTGGGGAGACGGTGCGGGGCAGCGCAATGAAAGTGTAAATATTAATAAGCGGCTGCCGACAAAGGCCGCAGACTCGAAGCTCCAGACAAAAGAGCGACCGCACACTTGCCATTCGAAAGTTCAATAGCGAGATACAGATACAGATACAGATACAGATTCAGATAGCGATACGATTGCAGATACAGATACATCAATGCCGCAGCTACAGCAACGAACAGTAGCTGTTTGGGTTGTCATAAGTTTTGAGCGATTGCCCCGCAGCGAAGCCACACACACAGCGTGGCGGCCGCTTGAACAATAGCACCACAATTATTGCCAAATGGCACACAGGGAGACAGGGCGACAGAGAGACTGAGAGACGTGCACCCACATCCAGGCAAATGTATCTTACAGATACAAACACGTACGCTAGCAGAATTAACAACTTCTGCGCTCGAACAGTGGCAGCAACAACAACTTGGACAACAACTACAATTTATTGTTATAGTTGTTGTTGCTCTTGCTGTTGCTGTTGCTGTTGTTGTCGTGTGTTGGCCAAGGCCAACTGCGCTTTTTGGATAGCCGACAAACAGTGCGGCCGCATAATTTCCATGTGCGCACACGCGGCGTATGCGCAACATGGACAAAGTTCTTTGATTTCGGCCGCGCCGCGACTGGGCCACAAATTAACCGAAAGTCATGCACTAGGAAATTAACTAGACTCTTTTTGCTCGTGCGAAAATAGTTCGGACAGCTTCCCATCCGACTCGCACCACGCTCTATTTGAGGCCATCTTTTTCTCATGAATATTCGTTTCATTTGCTTGGGTCGTACTTAATTAACAGAGCAGAGCAACTCCTTCGTGCAATTATCGTCTAACCAAGTTTTGGAAGAGTCGCGAAGCAGCTGGCGTTAGATTGGCATTTGTTCATAAGAAACGTTTTAGTTTATATAATATAATGAAAGGCAGAAATGATGTGGATGTAATGGAAAGTTTTTCCTTGAATTCCACAAAATTGTTTCAGAGAAAAACCCATTAGCGATTTATCAGTATTTTCATATCTACTTCATCAAACGGTGTCCTTTAAAGAACAGAATGTCAGATGATGCACGTCATTGCATAGGGCTTATATCGAAGTGGCAGCAGCAGCAGCAGCAGCACGAGGACTCGATGAGAGCGTTTACTCAATTCAATGGGATCGCATACACGAGGATGCAAACTATGCAGACACAATACCCACGTCACAGACCGGGCATGTAGCAGAGCAGAAATACACTGAGCTTGGCTATTGACATTGGCCTTGCGAAATGTATGCTTGAGTTTGCTTTGCAATCATTTCTACTGCTGCCAATGCATAATGTTCACCCATTTCCGTGGCAGAGCGTTGGGAGAGCAACAAAGGAAAACGTTCAATAACACAGAGCTCTGCTTTATGATATGCAACACGCTGAGGTATCTATTCTTAGATGCTCCTTATATTCAGACATATACACAAGGTTATATATAAATAGATACAAGATATATACTTACTTATATATCATTCACTCTATTCTTAAATGCTCTTCTTTATCATGTTCTCTTTAGAATAAGAGTTAATTAAGTGTATTTAAGCGTAATATAATTACGCTTATCAAGAGTTAGTTAAAACCAAATTAAGCTACGAATCAAACCGGAAACATAAACCGCCAACAAAAGGGTACCAATAAACAGTTAAATAAGTGCCTGGGAATGCTTGCGAATGATGAAGGAAGAAAAGAAAACATGGCTTGCTGCTAAATTCACATAACTTCAAATCAAGCTAAAATACGTATCGTATAAATAACTATAATGGAGTCCAAGATCCACTTAGATCCACTTAGAAGTCGGCTCTCTAAGCCAGGGATCAAACGGGGCGGCGCTACGGCCAATTGCAGCCATGCTATGCGCACCCATTGGTTCTCTCTGCCGCAGCTGCTCTAACGAACGCTCACACACACACTCGCTCCCGTGTGCTGAGAGCGAGAGCAGAGAGCTGCGGTTAGAGTGAGTGCTGCACTCTTCACACGCACAGAGCGGCCTGCGATCGCTGCGCAGTGAGAGCGCTGTGCAGCTGTGGCTGTCTCTCTCTCTCTCTCTCTCTTTCTCACTCGCTTGCCAGCCACCCTCGATGCGTGGGTTATGCTATTTGCTGTTTGTTGTTTTTGTTCTTGGTCGAAAACAAAAAAAACTTGTTTTTGTTTGTTGGTGTTCTGCATGCATGAGGCAGCGCTGCCGCCGCCGTCGCGTCGTCTGAGAATCTCACGAATTCGTTTTAGTCTCGGCTGCTGACCGTTTCAAAATCAGTTTCGAGCTGTCAAGCAAACGAGCAGCATCAACAAGCAGCAGCGTGCGCATGCGCCTTACACAAACAACAAAGAGAAAAGAAAACTTAAACGAAAACAGAAAAAAGAGAAGAAGTAACTGAACTAGATAAGAATAAGATTCTTGTGCTGTTTATAGTGTTGGTGAATTGGTGCACTGAAACGCACACATACATATATTTAATCGAAGTATTTAAACGGATTACAATAACACATACGACATGGCTGTATCGGCACTTAATATGACACCCTATTATGCTGGATATCCCTTTCAAGGTAAGCATGCGACAGCGATCATCATCATCATCATCATCGTCAGAGTCAGAGTCAGAGTCAGCGTCAGCAAAAGCATCAACGCTCTATTACCAATTACCACAATTACGAGTACAAAACGTCGTAGAAAATAGTGCCCGATCACCATGATCATCATCATGATCAAATGGGGCAGCGCTTTCGCCGGCTACAAACGAGAGATCATTACCCGCTCGTCCGCTCGTCCGCTCGTCCGCCTGTCCGTCAGTCCGCTTGTCCACTGGTCCGCTCGTACAACAATCATGATCAGCTTTTTGACTTATTGATTGTGATCACAACTTGCAGCCACAACCTTTTTCCAGCCAGTCAGCCAGGCGACGACGACTCACTGTCCAGACTTTGCAGACTTTTTGGCGCGCTCTTCTCGTCTTTTCAACAGACTGGAGTCGGCTCCGCTGCTTTGATCTTGGCTCAGCGTCCGATGTTTGGGTCTCTCGTGTAGCACGTAGCAGCAACGTCAGCGCCCCAAACTCCAACAGCAACAGCAACAGCAACTGAGCTGGAATCTTTGAGCTTTTTGGGGCTGGCCTCTTATGCTCTCGCACCGTACTGATATTACCTGGCACAGCTGGACGCTTGTCCGTCTCTCCGTCTGTCTGGCTTATGGATTATTAGTTTGATTTGATTGCATGGGCTGCACAGCTGCACAGCTGCACAGTGATCGGCATTTTCCATGCCTACTGCTTACTTGAGGCTTTTTCTTTTTGGCCCACGCAAATTGGCAATTTGCGCTTTGTTATGTTTACATGCGAATTGGCCAGCGAAAAGACAAATGGCCAACGAATAGCCTTAGCCGTAGACAATAGATTGCGCGAACTGATCCTTCTAGGCAACAATGCCAACTGCCTAATTGGATTACTTATTGCCGCTCAATCGAGCACCGAAGAGAAGTTAATTGTAGATCACTTGGGGATCGCATGAGGCTCAGTCCGAATGGCCACACGCAGCAAAGTATTTAGAGGGAGGAAAACATGCATTTCTCTTAGGGATTACTTTAAGTCCTTGTGTACGGGAAGATCAGCTAACCTAATCTCGTCATTTCCATTTTTGTTGCTCTTCTGCAGGACAAGGACGCGTCAATCAGCTTGGCGGCGTCTTCATCAACGGTCGTCCGCTGCCCAATCACATTCGCCGCCAAATCGTGGAAATGGCCGCCGCTGGAGTTCGTCCTTGCGTCATATCCAGGCAGCTGCGAGTCTCGCACGGTTGCGTGTCGAAGATCCTGAATCGCTTCCAGGAGACGGGCTCCATTCGCCCGGGCGTCATCGGCGGCAGCAAGCCACGCGTCGCCACGCCCGACATCGAGGCACGCATCGAGGAGCTAAAGCAGACGCAGCCAGGCATCTTCAGCTGGGAAATCCGCGCCAAGCTCATCGAGGCTGGAGTCTGCGACAAACAGAATGCGCCTTCAGTCAGCTCCATTTCGCGCTTGCTGCGCACCACCTCGGGCTCCGGCTCTGGCAACGGCACTGGCTCCCACAGCATCGATGGCATCTTGGGCGGCGGCAGTGCCTGCTCCGCTGCTGGCAGCGAGGATGAGAGCGAGGACGACACCGAGCCCAGCGTTCAGCTGAAGCGCAAGCAGCGTCGCTCCCGCACCACCTTCTCGAATGATCAAATCGATGCCCTGGAACGCATCTTTGCGCGCACTCAGTACCCCGATGTGTACACCCGCGAGGAGCTGGCCCAGGGCACAGGCCTCACCGAGGCCCGCGTCCAGGTGTGGTTCTCCAACCGCCGTGCTCGCCTGCGCAAGCAGCTCAACACTCAGCAAGTACCCAGCTTCGGCAGCAACTCCACAGCCGCTTCGTACGGCTCAAGCGCTGCTGCTGCCACCAACATGGGCATGGGACTGTACAGCACTCAGTCGTGGCCCGCCAGTGGAGCCAGCTACGAGGCGAATGCCGGCTATGGCGGCTCGGTCGCCTCCATGTCGCCGGCCAGCAGCAGCAGCAGCTCCGCTGCCCACAGCCCGGTCCAGGCGCAAGGCCTGCCTCAAGCACAGACCAGCAGCGGCAACAGCTTCGCGAACTCCGCCTACAGCATGAGCACAGCCACTGCGGGCTACTCCGCTGCGGCTGGCGCCTCCACATATTCCATGCCCTCAACAGCCGCCAGCTCGGCTGAGCAGCTGCGCTCACAGTTTGCCTCCGCCGCTGCGTCTGGTTCGCACCATCCTTCGTCCTGGGACAGCTACAACTTCGCCGGCTCCTTCTTCCCCAGCGCCAATGCAAATCACATGGGCGGCTACCATCAGTCAGTCGCCTCCGAGCCCAAGAGCTCAATGATGGCAGCTGGAGCAGCCTATCCCTACTTTGGCTTCTAAGGAAATCTCCCTTATCTCAAGCACTCGCTCCAGTTTTCCAGTTTAAGTGCCTGCTTTTTTTTGCATGCCGATCCTTGACTATTTAAAGAGTTACAGTTAAGAGCTCAAGACTGTTTATATTAAGTTTAAGTTTTTAATAGCTATTTAAGGAACTCTAAAATCAAAATAAATATAAATTCTCAAATAATAATTATAAAACTGTTGTTCTTTATGGGGGTTTTGCTCTCAGCGTGTGTGATTAGAATGTATTTAAAAGCAAGTATCAAGGGGAAGCAGGACTGCCTGACTAGAATATACCCTGACTGCGAAGAGGTGATACTTCAATCATGCAACGTTTCTTTTCTATACATATGTTAGCTGTTAGCTGCGTAGTTTACGCAGCGGCTGCCCTTGGGCTGCTTATTAAGCTTGACTATGGTAAATTCAATGTTGAATAACTTTTGTTCTAAGTGTACTTTCGTAATGAAATCTAAGCATGTCATCAATCTGTATGTCATTACCAAATCACGCGTCAAGTGACTTAAATGTGAACTATGTTTACTGGAAAGTTTGAGGATGGGGGAGGCATCCAAAATTGTAGATATACAAAAAATCTGTATTCATCACACAGACCTTCACAGTAAATCTGAAATCTCTAGCTTTTACGGTATTCAAATAAATAAATAATAATAAAGTAAAAACGAAGTCAAAGTAGATTTTTATCGATAATAATGAAATGAGATGAGATAATAATGAAAAGAGTATAGTACTGCATATGATACACTGATATATGAAAGGCTCACAGGGAATAACGAACAGACAGACCGACTTAGCTCGTAGCTTTGATCAAGAATATATATACTGTAGGGTATACCCTGAATACCCTGAATTCGTATTTTAAATGGAATCAGAGTATAAAAAAATAAATAAATAAATAAATATGCAAAGGTATCACACCCTTTGCAACCTTTGCCTTGCCAACATGTGATAAATATTCAAAAAAACAAGTCTGTACTCGATCTGTCGAATATAAAAAAAATAACCTTGGCTGATTTATAGGACAAGTTGTATTATTCATTATAGCTATTTTAATAATGTTTTAATTTATTTACTTTATTGCTAAGATAAACCTTGAATAATAATAATAAATTATACAATTTGAGATTTGCAGCTGTTATAAAGCAATTTGTTTAGAAAATATTACTTTAGACCCTTTTTAAGTATATAGAAATAAGTGACTGTCTTCCATATTATATTTGAATAATCTTTCTAAAACTATTTGTATTCCATATTTGTATCTAGCTTAAACGTAGTCCATGGGTTATCTTCGTATAGCCTTTCATCTCATTTGAGAGACTATAGAGCTCTAAGCGCCGCTTCTGATGTAAGTAAAAGTACAAAAGGTTCATACTCCATTAAACTAAGGACGTTGCAAATGTCACACTGCAAAAACAAAAAAAAAGAAGAGAAAACGAAAGACAAACGTGGACCACACAGAAATGTGGACATGTCCACGTAGCCACAACAGGTTCAAGCCCAGCCCAGCTAATCCCTCAAAATCGTACTGGAATTGTCCCCTAAATTGACAGGATAACAATGGTTTAGCTAGCGACGATTCAAGCCAGGACCAGAGTTCCCACTGCTCGACTCGGATGAGGGGACGACAAGGCAGCCGTATGAGCTGACAATTAAACAATTAGAGACAACACGTTTTGCGACTCGATAATACGAAAATAATTTACAAAATTCTATCGATTGTCTAAAGAGAGCCGACGTCTAGCGACAAAATAGAGCAATTGACAATGGGAGATGAGCAAAATATGAGAGACCACCAACGTCAGTGCGGGCTCCTTTCAAGATACCGCCTAGTGGGCTAGTCAAAGATGAGAGGCCCAAGCCGAAGTCCCGGCGAAACGGGAGTGGACAAAGCCATTGACAAAATACCTCAGGCTCAGGATGGATGGATGTAGGGAAGGAGGGAGGTAGGGGGTGTGGACCGACTCAAATGTTGTAACTAGTTCTAGTAGGTCCTGATTGTCCTAGTTACGACTTGCTTGGGTGGCTTAGGTAGCTCTACCGCTGCAAGGGTCCTCAATTATGTGTGCACAGCAGGCGTCGCACTTACCACCTAGAATGAATACATATATCTCCCAGGGAAGATGCCTGCCTGCCCGGGGCAGCAGCGAGCGTCTAAATGAAAACATCAATTAGTTCATATCGCTTGGGTCCTCAGTGTCTGCTTGTCTACTTGTCTAACTGCCTGGCGTGCCGTGGCGTGGCCTGGCCTGGTCTGGTCTGGTCTGGTCTGGTGGTACGGCAGGTCCTGCGCATACCAAGACGACGACAGGTTAGCTCTGTCTCGCTCTTTTTACAAGGGTGATAATGTGTGTCAACTGTGACAATCATAATGGATCGCTGCCTAGGGTTTTCGGATGCTCACAGGACCTGCTCTCAGTGTCACTTTGTCATACAGTAGCCGCGCGGCTTCTTCTTTGGCTTCTCTCTTCTGCTCGGGCCACCAACTTGGATATTTTTATACAAATTTAATTTGTGTGGCAAGTCGAGTGCAGGAGCTGACAACAACTCTGTGCCTCTTCCTTTCTGTGGCTCTTTGAACAGAACTGTTGAAAGCCACTCCCGACCTTTGAGCGCGTCTGATTTATGCGTTTTTGATAGCTGAGCACAAGATCGAATGCCAACCGCCAACCCAGGCGACCCGGTAGCATGCGAAATTTATCTTTCTCTTTCTTTTTTCGACTTTTCTGATTTGAGCCTACTTCCTGTGTGGCCAAAACGGTATGCTGAATACCCGGCACTCGGTGTGTCCGGTAGCTGGCGGGCAAATGAGACAAAGCGTCTCCCATTGCCGCACTTTGATTGATGATCAGCAGCGGCCGTGGTGTGCGATACACAGCGCAAGGCGTTCATAATGCGAATTGTGATCGGATTGAAATGGAAGCGACTCGCTAGAACCGCAATGTGGGAACTTTTTGTGCAGTCGAACTTTGGCAGAAAGTGTATCAAGTGATTTGACTTGGGTTAAAAAGGATTCCTTTTAAGTATATGTATCATATATATAATATTATTCAAGTCAGTGAGCTGGGCTACTATAAATGTGAATAGTTATTTATAGTATGGCAATCGAGGATCAAGGACAGACAACGGCAAGCGTCATCTGCCAGTTAGCCATAATTAATGTGGATGATGGTTATGAGTTATTGTATGAAAAGTAAAGTTACATCTCATGCTTAACTTTTTTAGATATTGATTTGCATTCCGGCTCTGTGCCAGGACTTTCTAATATCAACCATCCATTCGTATTTGTTATCAAAGACAAATATTAAATTTAGCCAGCCGGACACGTTGCGAGTTTGTAAAACAAATTATAACATATTTAATATTCCGTTTGCTTAAGATCAGTTTATATACAAGATTTGTCTCCATCTATTCTTCAATTTGGATCGTATTGGTATTTCGAAGAGCTCTATGGCAACATCTCTTGCTGAAATCATGGCGAATACTTGCGCCCGTCGAGAACTATTTTGCACTGTGCTGTCTCGCTTCAAGTCCCACAAGCCACACTCCCAATTCTGTACACGTTCAGCTCACCGGGCACCTGTGGCACAATTTGGCGCCCGAATCGCATGTGTCCAATGGGAAGTGCAGCCGTTAATTGCCAAACTGGAAGCCGAGCGCCAGTTAATAAACATGCATGGGCAATGTGACAGGCACAGACAATTCAGAAGTGCTCATGATGAACTGATGAAATTTTCCGCTAATTTTTCACGTACTCAGCGGCTCGATTCAACCACACGCCAGAAACAAGGCAGCAGCGCATATACATATATAAATTTATCATATATTCATTATAAATTATTTACGTTTATTAACCAAAGAGAAAAACAACAACAACAGCATACACTCAGGTGCGATTCACGATAAAAGATATTAGTTCATGAGTTTTTTTGTTTTGTTTTTGGGAGCGTTGATAAAGCATCAAAACCAATCTGATAAGGAACGCTTTAAATTCCGTTACGTAACGCAAATTTAGAGCGTTACAATCTGCGTGACAGAGACAGCAACAACAGCCTGGTTCACACCATGTTCGCATGACTGACTGTTCTCATTTTCTGTTTCTGTTTTCGGGGTTGTCTCTGGCTCTCTACCGCTTGCTCGTCTCTGCTCTTCCTCCTTGCCAGAGGCAATTCGCGCATGAATTTTGATCGATTCGTGTTGAAAATTTGATAAACTCGATGTTTGTGTTGGCCATGTGAGCTTGCATATTGTTTTTGGCAGTGCCCCGAGGAACGTACGCCTCCATGAGAAACAGAATTGCAGAACCTTTAGCAACAGGTGGCTGAAGTTATTGTCGAGTTTAAGATATATATTGTCGTATATGTCGGGTCGTGTTGCTATGGTTTAGCATAAAAAGAGAAGTTTTTGATTCAATTTGAATTGACACTAACAAGTTAAGAGATTAGTTGTCAAAAACATGCCCAAATCCGATTAGAAGTAATTCATATAAAGCAAAATTACAACTTATCCATCAATGGTTAAGCAGGCGTGGCCTGTAGCCCGCTTATGTTGTAAGATCGCTGAATTCATATAGACGGATGGGTGGAATATATGTATATACTCTAGAATATATGTATATACTCTCTCCCTCTGCTTGCTAGACACCTTTCAACTACACGAGTATAGTATAATATTAATAACGTACATTTGTATATTAGGTTACAAGTTTTTCCAACCACAACTCAGTGTCCTAAAGAAAACTTTTATAATTTGTAATTTATATTCTTTATTCTACCTATTCTACCATTCCATTTAGTTGAGTCAACTTCTAGCTGTATAAAGCTAGCTGCGGACTCTGCAATGTCTTCATATCGGCAGCGCAGGGCAGAATCGGCCTTAACGAGCGGTTGAGCGCATTGCCTGAGGCAATCTGTGGTGCCACAACTAGCCGACGCTGTGGCAGGCGATGACGTAGCTGCAACTTGCAGCCAAATACTTGCAACATTATAATTCAATAAGCGAACCCTCGCCAGGCGTCGACTCTGCAAAGCTGCAGCTGGCTCGGCTAGAAAGCGGCAGCCAGCATGTCTGCCACAGCAGATGTTGTTGTTGCCGTCGTTGTTGCTGATGATGTTGTTGTTGTGGCCAATTGCAGAAATCATCAAAGTGGCAACATGTAATTTGTTCACCGATGGTGGCACAGCCGTCGGCGAACGGCTTTGAGCTGCTATCAAAGATCGTTGATCAGAGTGATCAGAGTACTCTGATCGACGATCGGCGATCGGCAGTTTAAGCAAGCGTAAAATCTGGCCGAGTAGAAGGGCTTCAAAAAGAACGCGATTGCATTATTCCCTTATTGCAACAATGATCGTAGTTTGATTATTTATCAAAGCCAGGTTTTTTGGGCTCGCGATCGGCTGATGCAAATGCTTGATCAGGTTGCACAAATTGAATGTTATTTTGCAAAATGCGCACACGTAGCTAGCCGTGCAATATGCGATCATTCAGCAGCGACAGAGATGAGGGGAGACGATCGAGGATCCTCGGTGGGACAGACTGTTTGGCTGGGCGAGTGGATGCTGCGAGTGGTAACTGCGCTGTGGATTGGCATAGCGCGCGAAGACTCTTTGATCATTTTACGCTCATTTGCCAGCAGACAGACGGACAGACGGACAGACGGACAGTCGCTGCGGCACTGACACTCGCTGATCTTTAGCATATTTTACGCTCAACTTGTGATCAAACCGTAACTTTGGTGTCGTACCTGCTCCACGTTCATATCTCTGCTGCAGCTCGACTCCAAACTCGGCTCCGGCTATGACTCATGGCCCATTCGGCTGTACCATCCATCAGGGTAACTAGCCGCTGTGATATATTTGCATATGGCTTGGGAAAGTCTCTGTTCCTCTAGTTGTTGTTGTTAGTTGTTGTTGTTGTTGTTGTCAGTTGTTGTTGTTGTTGTTGTTGTTAGTTGTTAGTTGTTCGAGCTGCTGCTCTCTGCTTTTGCCATTTTCTGTACATTATGATTTTTTCTTTGGCTTATATTTTATTATTTTTATTTTTATTGTTATTGTTGCCAGTTAAATTTGTGTGATTTTCTTTTCACTCGCTGCCCGGCGCAGCTTTTGTGGCAGCGCTTTGATCTTTTGCCGCCTCAGCCATCTGACATTGTAATTGTAAGCATTGTAGTACACCCAGCACTGGCCACCTAATGCCGGTAAAGTGAACGCCGGTGAAGGGGATATAGCGGGGTGTGCGGAGGGAGCATCTCTGCTCCAAGTTTTCTTTCGCCTTTTGAACGCAATCGCGCGTTTCTTATTATGTCAATTGTTTGTAATTTCTACCAGCTCAAGTAAAGCTCTAAAAATATGTTTTTGTCTTCTTGTTGCTGCTGCCCCATTGGCCGCGCCACACAAAACTTATTTTTAGCAGCGATTGCGAAAATATTCATTGTCTCTTAGGTTTGGCCAATACTCCGAAAATAACTGTGAGATCTTCCATATTTTGCTTGTGCTAAATTCAGATCACACTTGTGTGGGAAAATAACTGTCGGAATTAAATGAAATTTTAAGCTCTTAGGATATATTTTTCGAACTGTCTGAATAAATCCTTGGCAGAAGTATATTCAGTGACAAAAAATGGCATTCGTCGCCACCCTCGCCATTTGCTCGCTTCACAATGGGAAAAACGCTGTGAACAGTGGAAGAAACGAGTTTCCACGCCGCTCGGCCCATTCACGCACAGCTCTAGTGCAAACAGGCCAATCATTTGAATGAATTATGCTGCGTTTCCCATAGGGAAGCGGAAGGATGCAGCGAGGGGCAGCCAGCCAATTGCCAACTGAAATCTGGGCGAGCATTTGGGCAGCATCAATTGCCGAGGCAGGAGCGCGCAGGACCACCACCACCACCAACAGCAACAACGGCGAGCATGAGGGCACGCCTGAGCTGAGCTGAGCTGAGCGGTGATGAGCGGTGCTGTGCTGTGGATATAGTCGATGTCGAAGTCGATGTCGACGTTGATAGGCGCGAAAATTGGCGTGAAGCGTGCAGAAATCGTGGCTGCAAAAAGGTCCACAATGCGAGGCCTAACAGACGGGGCTGGAATATATGTAGTTCCGTGAGCCCGGTACTCTTCCATTATTTTTCAACATATCCAAAATGAAACATTTTTGACACATTTTTTTGACTTGCTGCAGCTGCCGCTGACCCCAGTGGAAGCTGGCCTGCCCTGCCCTGCCCTGGGAGGGGGAGAGGGAGGGGACTGAGGTAGCGTTTGCAGCTTGCTTAGCGCGAAGATGGATTATTTTTACGCTTATTTTGATCTGCTCGGTGGATGTTTGCTTTGGGCACTTATGAACGCTTGGTGTGACCGAGCCTGCAGAGGGTTGCGTTTCGGCAGCCATCATGAATTGTCAGACTTTCAAGTTATCCTACCTCCACATATATAAATAGTGTTTGTGGCAGCCATTGCGACGTTGATGAGACATATCTAATGAGATTTATTTAATGAAATTAAGTGTTATAATTGCAAATTTCAATCTGACGTCTCACAAAGAGTCGGTTCAGAACTGATTCTGAAGTAAATGTAGACTCTGCATTAGTGTTTGTTCCAATAGTTGAGTATACTTCCGAGATCAGATGCCTGGATATGAGCCAACTGAGAGGCTGTTGACAATGGCTCGCCAGAAGCCGATTGCAAAGTTAATCCATAAATAGTCAGAAATTCAGAAAGCAACCAAAATATTGTTTGCGGCCAGCGACAGTAACAACAGCTCGAATTCGGCTGAAATCAATATCCGATTATATAGATCAACCAGATCAGAGCCGGGCCAGCAAACGGCATGTTGTCAAACGTTGTCTTGGCTGAGCCGCAGGCCGAGCTTAGCCTCTCGGTGGGCGTGGCCGCAGTTTGATTCAAATCAAACAGCAAAGCAGATTACAATTTATTTATTTGCATTGGGCGAGAGAGGACGACGCGCTCGTGAGTTGCGCGTGCTGCGGATTATCCTTGCGTGCACTTGTTACCGTTACTCGCGCACACACGCGCAGGTACTCGGCAGTGCGACAAGAGCTAGTCGGGTCGAGTCGGGTAGGGTCCTTGTGGGCAGCAGATATTTAAAGACGTTCAAGTTCAAGAGCAGCAGCAGCCGAAGTAGCAGCAAGATGAACTCATCAGGAGCCGCAGAGCGGAGTGCAGAGCAGAGCAGACGCTGATCCGATTGCGACTTCGCCTTTGTGTTATAAACCGCTTCAATTTGGCTTGCCCTGTGAAGCCGCTGCTAAGTCGAGTAAACGCCTACGCGGCCCAAAAGTCATGTCATGTTGTGCCAGAGCCAGAAAGGGACACTGACACAATTTCTGGCACCTTTGTGTGAGCCAGGCAGCAACCTGCTCTGAGGTCAGCTCTTTCAGTGCGTCAGTTGGCCAGCTCGACTCTGATCCTGTGATCCTTGCACGCACAAAGCGCTGAGCACGCTACAGTTTGGCAATATTTATTGGATTTACAGCTTACCCAGACCCAAAATCCAACTCGACTGCCAATCCCAGTCCGGCCGGGCACGCAATCTTAGATGCGTATCTAGCTGCGGGCTGAGTAGACACCCAGCGTAGAAGTATCCTGCCAACCGGCCATCCAGTCGCCCTTGCAGGCGCAGCGAATCTCTGCTTGGTCATGGCGCATTAGATTTAGTCTCGATCCTTTAACAACTCCGAACTAGCACTGGCTCACTGTGATATTATCTATTATTATCAGCTTCATGTAGCATTAGCCGGAAGAGCTGTGCGAAAATACTGTTGCGAATCGATATGACTTGTTTCCTTGCTCAAGGATCAGCAATCGCATTAGACTCGCTGGCTAAAGAGAGTTGCTAACTGACTAATTACTATCGTCTATATCCAATTCCACTTATATTATTCATAGTGCAGGAGAAACTTCTATCTAGATATTTGATCATCGTATATAGTCCACATATAATCCTTTTGTCAACTCATTGCAGAAAGTGATGGAGCTGGCAGACCGACAGTCGGACAGAGCTAAGCGAGTCAGCTGAGAAAGAGCCATTTGCGAGATCGAGATCGCGTTCGCATTTGATCGTGGATCGCTGATCGGCAATGCAAGCAGCTGAAAGCTTTAGTATATTGCCGTTAGACTTTGCTTTGTTGTGGAGCCGACAAATGAGCCCAATACTCGCCCATTTTGCGATATTCATATCAGCGGGCAATCGACATGATCAGCATCGACAGACAGCAGACAACGAAGCACAGCAGAGAATGGCCCCAGGAGATGATCGGCGACCAACTATGGCCTATGAATCACTTACATCAACGAGCCAACCAAAGAGATCAAAAGCTAGCCATATCCGCCAACCCAACTCTACACTGGAAGAACAGAGAGTGAAACGTGAAAGCAGAGTGTGAATCAAAATCAGATTCTTATGCCTAGCTAAAATCAGGGTTGATCCCTTATTTACTGATACCTTTGCGATGCGAAATTAAAGCTTAAAATGGTGTATGTCTGGCAGCTCGATGGGCTTTTCTCTGAGTGTACTCTGCGCAGATGAAGTCTTTCGGCTTTTGCATCTGATGCTGTGCTGCGCACACCTCGGGCGGAAACAGGCTACCACAGCTACCCATGCACAAATTGGGGCGTTGAGCTGTCTGTCCGCAGCTCGTGCGACTGTAAGCTATGCAGATGTCGGATTAGCGACGTTGATACCCATTCCAAATAGAAGCTATCCAAGTCTCTCGGATGCACCGCATGCACATGAGCGAGTGCCCTAGCCGAATTTAAAGGGCTTTAAAGCCCAAGTTCCTATCGATTTTGTGTCCTGCCCAAAAATAAACAGCGAAAATTCCCTGCTAAGGGCAGTGAGGAAAGTGAAAGCGAAAAGTAGCAAAATTGAGCTCGAAATGCCAATTGCATTTTCAACTTTGTCCTGCAAAAGCGAAACCCACATTCACATACAGAGACATAGAGACATATAAAGAGGCCTTTATAGATAGAAGCTGTATTGTTGAGGGCGGACTGCTGCGGGCGGGGAAGATGGACTCGGAAGCGTAGACGTCAGAGCTCCTAATTGATGATGTATGGCTCTTGCTTTCGGGGCTTTCCACTACCCGCTTAATGAAAGGAAGCTGTCCTGCACACGGATGCAGGATACAAGGATATCAAATGTGTACCAATGTGTAGGCAGCCCAGCGTAGGCGAGCTTCGCATCACTGAACCTGAGGCTGGGCGGCAGCTGGGCGGCAGCTGGGGTGCCACGACGTCAGCTCGTGACTTGCGACATGCACTTGCGCCGAGTGTAGTTCACCAAAAGTTAATAAGTACAAATCAAATTGCTTTGCCATTCGCTACAGCACAAAAAGTTAAGTTGCGACTCTCGTTCGACATCTTTCAATAGCTTGACACTGAGCTAAGTGCACCGACTATATATGTCGGCAAAACACCATTTGCTATTCTAGCGAGACTTTGTGAAGACCTCAAGCTGAAGTCTATCTTGTTGTGTGAGTTGCACTTGGAATATATGAAAATGATTTAAATAAGTAAAATAAATACTCTGAGAAATACTTTGGAACAATGATAGATTATGACTTGAAGATTGATGTTCAGGTTCTGCCAGATAAATCAGTTCAACTAGAGTTTTAATAAGTTTTTTCCTTCAGAAGAAGTAAAGAGTTATTCAGGTATATCAATTTCTATGAAAACTGCAGAGCCCATTATATTCTGTATTTATTAATTTCCAATTGCTTCCGCTGATCCTTTGCCATTTCAACATAAGTTTTTGCATCTTATCTCAACAATTTTGTCGGGATAACTTTAAGGAGAACTATATATATATATATATATATATATATATACATATAATCATAATGAGGCAGACCAATCGCATTAGATTCTAGACTTCCCGTACGACGAGACACGGCCTGCTCTGGCTATCATAATGTGCAACGCTGCATCCGGGTGTATTAGGCAATAAGCAGCTACTTAGAGTACATTTATATACATATATACATATACATATGCATATATACATATGCTTGTCAAAAACTCTTGGGATATGGTTTTCTATTTCAAGATAGTACGCGCCAAGCCCACGTGCTCTAAGACAATATTGTTTCGTGCAAGTGAGAGAGAGAGAGAGAGAGAGCCTAAGCGGAGCCCGGAAAGGGACAGCTAGCTGGCATTGGTCTAGACGTTGACAATGGTGACAGGAACACACCCAGGTCGCAGTCAGAGCTCGGCAAACATGACAAGCCGGCGCAACGAATCGCCATTTTGCGCTGTCCTTTGGTTGGTCCTGGTCCCTCGGCTGATCAGGCTGTCACGCGTGCATCGGGACTCTCATTTATGTTTGTATTTTGTGTTGGCTAAAACGTTAAAATAAATTAAATAAAATAAAATAAAAGGCGAAAATCTCTCGAAAATTACACTAAAGTGTGCAGCTCGCATTCCCTCTCTCTCTCTCTCTCTCTCTCTCTCTCTCTTTCTCTCTCTCTTCCCTCTTCTTTTTCAGCTCATTGATTGGATTTAACTTCACACATCGAGCTGGCACTGATCACAATTTTATTGTTGGCTTGCGATTAGTTCCGATTGGCACTGGCAGGATCGAAGATCCTTGCGATCCTCGCATATGCTCGCTCGTCAATAGCTGCAATGATTCCAGCCTGTTGTCCATTTACTGCAGATTAGCGACGGCCCGCAAAGCCAGTTGCAGTTGCAGTTGGAGTCGCAGCTGCCGATCGTGCAATTTGTTGCGCCTCGCCATGAATGCCTCCTACTTGCCACATTGCCACATCGTCGCCATGCATTGTTTTTGTCGTGCGTCGCATTATTTATGGGCTTGTTTATGGGTTCCACTGCTAACCAGGCACAGTTTGGGGGTTACAACACGATAAGGATCAGTTGCATTGGCCTGAGTCCAAAGGGCTACATCTGACTTAAACTAATCTGAATCAGCTATAAGTTAGACTTAATGTACATATATATGAAGAGATGTCTCTAGCGAGCAGTCGAAGGATTGCTTAACCCACAAACACAAAGTGGAAGATCATCATAATAGAGACATCATAATCAGTATTTGCGTATTATATTTACGATCAATTAAGCAAGACATTCAATCAACCTAGAACTATTTAACTTGATTGAGCATCTTATTTAGTATCTTGAGAGTCAGTGGGTTGTCTCCTTGGAGCACTCACTCTCCGCAGCTGGAGAGCTGGCCAATTTGCGCAATGATATATTTATGCGCCTCAATAGACATCAACACGTCGCGTCTGAGTTATATGTAGATTTGTGATACTCCTTTGCTTTATTACCCACGAGGCACTCTACGGACGACGGCGACGGCGACGGCGACGGCGACCAGCACTTCCTACAATATAATCATTTTATCTTGAATGTGCCCTGCAACGCCCACAGCGGACACGCCCATAGCTGAGCCGCAAAGGCGAGCAGCGAAGGGAGCGAGAGCTGCGGCTGGGGCTGCAATCGACAAAAAAATTGTACGTGCTGTCATCGATCGCGATCGTGGGATACGCGGACAGAGGAGACTCGGGCAGCAGTCAGGTGATAAAGCTGCAACAGTTGGCCCCAATGTCCAGCCAGGCGGACTCTCCACTCTCTGGCTACATGGCTAATGTGATTACAGACTTTAAGTTTATAAACACGGGCCAGGCCGCTGCCTACCGAGAGGTGGCTCAGCAGCCGCCGGTCCACCGACACAAACACAAACACAGACACAAACACAGACACAGATACAGACACAAGCTCAGCTTCAGCTTCAGATCCGAACGGCCCTCCTGTTGCGTTGCAATTACGGCGCGTGCAGGCGACCCTCGATCCCAGTACCTCGATGCCTCTTGTGTGCCGATCTACCTCTGCCAGTGCCTCCGACTCTGCCTCTGCCTGATGAATTCTTATTAGCTGCCTTTGGTGTCGGCAGCGCAGTTATGAGCGGCAAACTTCAACCGACGCGTCGGTCGCTTCCTCATAACTTTTGCTCTATTTTTCTTGCTGCTTCGTTTTGGCCCGACTCGCGGGATCTCCCTGGAGCTGTCGATGTGTCTGGGGCCGCAGCAGTGCGGATTTGTCGGATAACGCTGCTGCCTCGCTGTCTGCCGCCACAGCAACCAGCAAGCAGCAGTCTTCGCTGTCAGCGCGAGGCACGCGCAAATCCCTAATGGAATTCAACTCGGCGTCGAGGCGTGGACCAGAGAGGAGAGCCAAGCGGCCCGTGGAGGGCATTGCCTCGACTCGGGCATAGCTCATATTGTGCGCTGAGTGAATCATTGGGATTAAGAACCAGAACCGAATGGGTTTAGGCTAAATTAATTAATTCATTAAAAATTCCACGAATTTTGGAAAAAATTTGAATGCAGAAAACATAAAATACAATGTTTCAAAATTTCAATAACAAAAAAATAAATTAATTAATATTACATGTATGTATTCAATTTGGGAATTAAGCCAAATATTTCTTAAGCTTCATTGGCATATTTTATGCAGCTGTCTAAAAGTATGCTACATTATTTACCCACTTGGAATGTATTTTCTTTTATATTCCGCCCAGAAGTATGCAACAAAATATTGTCAAGTGTAATAATTTTGATGACAGCGTACATTGGCCTAACTCCGCCATGTCCTTGCAAAGAAGCTCAAAGTTTCATAGATAAATATTTAAATGATAAGATAAGATAAGGATTTATAGAATTTCAATTATAAGAGAAACAATAACCGAAATCTTTAAAATTTAATCTCGAGTCTATGCAAGAAATTGACGAATGACGAACAGGATATTTTATATAAGTTATTCCTGCTCTGTGTAGTTGAAATTGGACGAATATGGCGCAGCTATTTAAGTTTTTATAAGTTGACGCAGTTTTTATGTAGCTCTAATTCGGATAGTCGAAGCACTTGGCTTTCTGAGCTTGCAGCAGTTAGGCATTAGATAGGCCTTTGAGTATTTCGACGAATTTTAATTGACTGAACATATTTTTTATATTTTTGCTAGAGAAAAGTAGAGCAATCAACCAAAAATATTAGTTCAGCCCACAAGCAATATACGGCCAACTCCAGCGTCTTCCTATGGGATGAAGTCTACATAATTAACCATTGAAAATCGGCAGAGTTTATAGATGAAGCCCAACTGAATCAAGTTCAGATGATTGTGGAAAAGCGAAATAAGCAGTATATTTAGTTCTCGCAGGCGTGAGTAATATTACAGGGTATTTAAGTCGACGTAGGGGGACAGTAACAGCAGTACGTTTTACACTCTAAACACAATACTTTTTACAAATCTACATGGGCGCGGGTGTCCTGCTGCCCGGCGAGTGGGTTGCTCGGCTGCTCGGCTACTCGTTGAGGTCGACGCCCTCCCCGTTCACCTGGATGGTGATGTAGTCGCTGGCCTCGGGCTCGCCACGCTCGCGCGGGGGATGGGCGGGCGGCAGGGGTGCGGCACGCCTGGGCAGCGACTGCAAGGATATCTCATCGTCCTGCCGCCCCATGAAGCGGCGGCGCGTGCGCGCAAAGTCGAAGGACTCGCGCTGCCTCTGGCGCGACTGGGCATACGAGGCATCCGTCAGCTGCTGCAGCGCCTGGGTGGAGCTAGTGCGTCGCATCTGCCCCACCTCGGGCTGTGGCAACGCGCTGCTCGTCGACGCCTGCCCTACCGACGGCCGCCGACGCCCGAAGCACCCGGTGGCGTAACGCCCGTCGGCAGAGCGCGAGCGCCGTTGCCGCGCCGAGTCCCGGGCACTCAGCAGTTGCTGCGGGAACCAAGGGTTAGATGTACAGTCTCTCGCCTGAATCTCAATCATCTTGCTTTTACCTGCTGCATCTCGTCCTTGCGCAGGCGGCGCAGGCCCTGCTGCTCCTCCAGCTTGTTGCTCATCTGAGCCATCCAGTCGCGCGCCTGCCTCAGCGACAGCGAGCTCTGCGATCGCTCCGGCAGCCTGGCCGGGAAGAGCATCTCCCGGGCACCCACCACGCTGCCGCTGTTCAGCACGAAGACGCGCGGGAAGTCTATCACGAAGTCGCGACTGCGTATCAGATCGGCCAGGGCGCTCGACTGTATCGGTGCAGGCGCTGGCGCTGTGGCTGCAGTCGGGGCCGTGGCCGTCTCCTGGGCCACGCCAATGGCAGGAAGCGGGGAGTTGAGGCTGCGGGCGATGCGCTCAGGCTCGTACTCCAGGATGCTCTCCTCGCTGCCCAGAAACTGAAACGAGAAGAGCTGGGATGATAGCACCGATGCAACCGCCGAGGGAGTCGATCGAGGAGGTCCTCTGCACTCGCCAGCTACAGGTGGCGGAGGCGAAGTCTAAGGCGAAGGCGAAGTCTAAGGCGAAGGCAACTACATTGCAAACAAGCGAAAGCATTTTTCAAATTCAATTTATTTGGTCTTAAATATGCTTGAGTCCACGTTTGGTTCAGGTTTAGGTATTAGCAAAAACTATATATATTTATATATTGGTTCTATATCGTACAATGTCTGTGTGCAGTACATATCTGATCTGAGCTGTAAGCGAGAGCTACTTAAGGCTCTAGACCAGCGGGCAGCTTGCGGGTCTTGAGGAGGCGAGACTGATCATTGGAGTGTGTTTGTCTTATGGCAATGGATCGCGGATATGTTCTATCTTAGGTGTAAGGCAGGAGTCCCAAGCTCGTCTCTGAGTCAATTAATATTGTGTGTTACCATATTGGCTCGAGCCAGGCCTGCTCTGCTCTGAGTCGGTTCAATGGACTTGCGAAATCAAAGAGGGAAATTAAAATAAATAATATAACTAGCGGTACATTTATTCAATTAGAACAACTAAAGCTAAAAGCAAATACTTTGGCACCTTCGACATTATCTTTAAGTGTGTATGAGTGTTGTGTGTGTGTGTGTGTGTGTATGGGTGTGTGTATGGGTGTGTGCGTAGTATTATTGACTAGCAAAACAGGCGCTGATTTTGCTACAAATGATGTTGCATTAAATATTACAGCTGCTACGGCTACACGTTGTATGGTTCATAATAATACATGTACTTAGTTAGGAGTAGTTGTTAGTTATAGTAGTTATTGTAGTACTCGTAAATATTTCTCGCGTCATTCGCGTTCTGTTTTCTGCTTTCTGCTTGTGGTTTTGTATCGACAATTGGTACGCTTAGACTTATAACTTAAATGTACAACTTATAGAACTCTGCGTGTTTTCGTATTTTCTTTTCTTCTTTTGTGCGCGGGTCTTCAGTTCTGTGTCTACAGACTCGCTGATTGGAGCGGAGCAATTGCACTCCAGTTGGAGTGGCCGTTAGCGAAGTTTCAGTTTCGGTTTGTGTCTCTGCTCAGCGGTTAAGTACACTGTGGGCACTGTTCTGCACTGCTTGCAACCGCTTGTTCGGCAAGCAGTCGCAGCACGCATATTTACATGGTAAGTACGCAGCACGTCGAATGCGGAATTTAAACGTAGGCTTGTATATATATATATATATATATATATATATACATATATATATATATATATATATATATATATATATATATATATATATATATATATATATATATATATATAATTATATATATATATATATATATATATATATATATATATATATATATATATATATATATATATATATATGTAGGTTTATACGTAACTATATGGATACGAGGATTACTTATAGATCGATCAGTTGGGTCAGCTCAGGCGACTTACACGTCAGTCACCTGGCGACTGGCAGTGCAAATGACTTGCGGCATTGTCGCCGGTGCCGAGTTCCGCCTGCCGCGCTCAACTGACCCGCCCAGTGACTGTTGCTGCTGCTGCAGCTGCTGCAACTGCTGCTGCTGCTGCTGCTGCTGCGACTGCGGCTGGTAACTACTGCTAGGACTGCGCTGGTGATAGCTGATAGCACTAGGATTAAAGCTACTGATGTTGTGCGGTGGCAATGCCACCACAATGACAGGCAGCCCGTCCTCCCCGCCGCCGGCGCCGAGGCCAACAGCAGCAGCAGCAGCAACGCCTGGAGCACCGACTGCTGGTGCCGCCGCTGCTGCTGCTGCTGCTGCTGATGGCGCGATATGCTGTGGGCTGGGCGTTTGATAGATTTGGTCACCCACCACATAGCCGTAGAACTTGAGCACATCCAGCTTGCACATGGGGCAGGTGCGGTGCTCGATGAGCCACGGGTCGATGCAGTTCTTGTGGAACTCGTGCCTGAAATGGACGCACAGTTCAATCAATATGCTCAAGGGCCCACTCAAGTGGCTCTCAGCTCGCACTTACTTGCACGGCAGTATGCGTATTATGTCAGCGGGCTTGTAGGACTCGATGCATATGGCGCAGCAGTCGCTGTCGAGGTCCTTCTCGTCGGTCATCTTGCCCGTCTTGGTCGGAATTTTCATAATGGCCTTCTTTGTCACTGAGCAAAGATTGCGCTGTAAACAGAACACACGGAGTTTATTATTAATTGCATTTCGTCTACTTTAAGGTCGGGCTTAGCTCACCGATTGCTGATCCTTTGCTTGCATGTAACGGAATCTCTGTATGTAGTAAAAGATGAGCCACACTAACGAAATAATCATCAGCACAATGAACGATATCGACACAAACAGAACGGAGGTGCTGAAAGAGATAGGATTAACACTAATTAAATGGATTTACGCATAGGCCAGATTACAGATTCTGATTAGAAATGGCCGAGAAGTTGACTGCGATTCGAGAGCTCCTGCTGAACAGCAAAACTGGACAGCTGGTGCCAATATGGGGACGTAGCTCAGTGGTAGAGCGCTCGCTTCGCATGTGAGAAGTCCCGGGTTCAAACCCCGGCGTCTCCAGCTTAAGCCTACGGACAACAAGTTTTATTTTACAAATAAATATTCCTTTTTTAATTCGAGCTCAATGTAAAGGTCGTATTTGTGCAAAGATTTCTTCAACTAGAATAACAAGAGCCCATAACTATTCTTTAAATAAATAAACTTTGCGTATATTAAAAGCAGTTTCCACTTTTTGCAGTTAATATAAAGCAAAGCAGTGCAATTCTTGCTATTTAATGTAAACTTTCACATTTTACTCAGTGCTAGAGTACAATTGTTGTAAGTTAGTCGTTTTGCACTTTACACTCAGTTGGGGACGTAGCTCAGTGGTAGAGCGCTCGCTTCGCATGTGAGAAGTCCCGGGTTCAAACCCCGGCGTCTCCAGTGAATGTAATATTTATTTTTTATGTTGTTTTAATTACTTTTCGCTTTTATATACTGATTTACAATTTTAAATCTACCTACTTAAATTTTCATTCCGTCACTCACAAAGTTATCAGTTTATTTTAATCACTGCATGTTGCGAAAAAGAAAGCAGTGGTTATTGATTACAAAGCAGTTCATGTACATTGATTTGGTGTACTTGGCATAAGTAAGGCATTTTCCCCGACCCGTTCTCATGGGGACGTAGCTCAGTGGTAGAGCGCTCGCTTCGCATGTGAGAAGTCCCGGGTTCAAACCCCGGCGTCTCCACAAGAACAAATGTTCGGAAAATTCGAATTTTTTCCTTTTTTTTTAGGAATCCTTTTTAATATTACTTACCGATTTAAGCTACTGACAGATCGCACGCCCCGTCGTCCTTCGATAATGGAAATAGTTACATTAATTCCCTTATCAACAGTGCTGGCCAGATCGAGCCCAATCGCTTGATATGTAATCACAGCGGCTATATTACCTAGATAAACAATGCGCACTTAGTCCGAATACTACATATGTAAATGGTGGGACTTACGATTCTTATTCTTGATCTGCATTTTCTCCAGCTGCATCACCTGCTTATCGTTGTAGATTATTACCCCGGCGGCGTTGTACTGATGCACATGCTTCACCTTATCCTCGAAGGTGCAGCGTCCGCGTCGCACCAACGCTATCCATGTCACGCCCTTGTCGGGCAGCGTCATGCCCAGGGTGCCGCGTATGTAGGGCGTGCAGGCGAAGTCGTCGCTAATGTCGTCGGCGGTGCTGATGTGAATCAGACGACCCGTCACATTGAGCACGCGGCCCTCGCCGTAGCGCGCCTTCTCCTCGGTGAACTCGATTTCCCTGATTATGTTCTGGCTGTCCACGTAGGACCAATTGAGGAAGGCGAAGTTGTAGAAGTCCATGGTGAGGCGCTCCTCGCCTATGCTGGTGTACGAGTGCGTCGCATTCGCCGGTCGAAAGTATCGCTCCAGATCCTGATTCGCAATCGTCATGGCCGCCACCAAGGTGGTCGTCGTTGTGGTCGAGGTCAGGTGGGGCTGGCCACCCAACAGCAGCACGAGGCAGGCCAGCAGCAGCATTTCCTGGCAGTACATAGCCCGGCCGGAGATCTCTTTACTCTTTATTACCCTCTACTTCTGCTTTGCGCCGTACAGCTCTATCCGGTTGACTCGCGTTTCGTATCTCTAAATAGTGTGCAGCATTTGCTCCTGCAAGTGCGACGCTAGCCAAAGTCGTTCAACTACTGAAACGATAAGAAAGCAAAACAAGTTGAGTATTCAAAGAACCAATTCGCCATGAGCACTTTTGGGCACAGCTGAAGTTGGTGAAAACTGTGGGGCCGCGCCGCTCGCTTAGCCAGCGATAAGCGGCCATATTTATAGATTCGTATTTATTGGAGCCTATGTTAAATAGTAACCGCATTGATAACTGATAAGCCCCTTATCACTCGACCAGTTCCTATTGAGCTAATGAAAAGTCTGAATTGTGGAGTGAGTAAGCATTTCACTGCAGTCCACAACGACGCAATGCCTTTGGGGGCAGAAGAATCGCGAAGGAGGCGAAGGCGTGGTCACATTAAAAAACGAGAGGAAACTAGATGTGTCCAATAAGGATTTTAGATACACGTAAGTGCTAAAATATCATATTTGAACATTTGCCATTACGGAAATTTGATGATTATCCTGAAAGTATCATAAAAATCATTTTCATTGGGCTAAGGGTAAAAGAACACATCAATGACAACAATTGACTTTGCTGAATATATATTAAATGTTATGTTTTATAAGGATATGAATCACTTTCACAATGTAGACAGTTTCGATTTGACTGCATTCGTCACGCTTGATACTGAGTCTTGAATACGTGTTCTTCCAGATGCCGACTTCTGTCATTAGAAATAGGTATAGCTAATGTTATATAGGTATAGCTATGATATATGATGGTTTAGATTGAGAACAGCTCAAGGAGTCAAACACAAAATACAACATGCAATGTTAGAGACTAAAGTCCAATATTATAATTGTAGTCTCTTTGCATACCTAGGCTGTTATTCAGTTCATATATAATCTCTATATATTCAAATATGTGCGATTACTTATAGCTTTTAAGTTTCTCTCTCAAGCTAACGCACATATAGATCATCTTTTATGGCAAACACATTAAGAATACTTCCATATTATTTGGGCACCCGCAAGATCTTCCCGATTGCAGGCACAGATAAACTTAAATAATCAACAATCTATTTATATAGTCTATAGAGATTTGCAGCTCATATATCATCGGATAATGTGCTAACGATTATTTATTGTAGACCCGCTAAGTAGACGAGGAAGTCATGGCCGAGTTTTCGAAAAACCGTTAACACTCCATGAATTTATGGACAACAATCCTCGTATACTACATATATAGTTTCTGGGCCAGACACGAGTCATATTTTGTGCTTTGCATAGGAGCGAACGAAATTTGCTGAATTTTTAAGCAGGCAGCGAATGCTTTAGTTTGCTGCATTTTGGCCATTTCGCTGCGCTGAAGGCCAATGCCACTGGCAAAGGCGTTGCCATTAATAATTTGCTCGCTGCCCCACTTGCCTCTCTGACCCACCCTGTGCCCGCAGTTGGGCTTCTCCTCTCCAGCTGGTGTCCGCTGTGTCAGGGAAATGCAATGCATTTAAATATTTTATTTCGTGTTGCCAGGGCCAGAGCCAAATGGCAAACGGGTGGCTCGAACGACTCGTGGGTGTGCGGCTGACACTGAAAAGTGGTTCGGCAAGCCACTAGCCACCGACAACCACTGCATAAAGCGCAGAGCTGCCAACCAGTTCCAGTTTTTCCTTTCTTACAACGAGAGACACGCGGCATCTGCTTGGACACCTACTTGTTATACATAAAAGTGTCCCCCTCTTCCCCTCTCCCCGCCCCCTTCGTCGCGACGTCTGGTTATAATAAATTTAATTTCTATATGCACTCAGTTTTTAGCAGTCAACGTGGCCAGCCGAACAAGAGAGCCAGCGATTCCGCCAATTGAATACAAAACCTTATTTTGACGCCTATCTATGCTCGCATTATGTGTGTGTGTGAGAGAGAGTGTATGTGTGTGTGTGTGTGAGAGAGGGAGAAGAGCACTCTATAGCTACTGGCTGAGGAGTCTATAACGCAACTTAGGATGCGCTGCGCCTGCTCGCATCATATTGGGCAAAGCAAACTTTTAAGATTTCGCAAATTTGTGTAAACAAAGTTCAAGTTGGCAGCTCAGAGGGCAGCAGGCCAGGGGGAAGTTGCTCAAGAGTGCATAGCTATAAAAGCGAACTGAGTAAACGTTGCTTCAGCTGGAATCACAGTGTTTCACCAAGTTCATGAGAGTAAGCGAATTCGCTTTAAATAGCCAAGTAAATATTGTTCATTTAATTTCATTTAGTCTTCAATTTTTGGTAATATTTGTTATGACTGAAAGGCTGCTCAGCTGTAGCGCCCTTTTGGTTCGTTGAGATCTGGCCAAAACGTCGTTTCGATTGGCCCAATGCACGTTTTGCATGCATCGTTGCATTTCATATTATTTGTTGTTGTTTTTGTTGTTGTTGTTGTTGCAGTTGCTCTTGGCATGTGGGTAAGCGGCCAGGACAAGGGCAGCGATCGATGGAGTGAGGCGAGAGTGGGACGAGTACTCTCAGCCTTAATGGGGACAGAGCTGGTGGCCAGCCACCGACTTGGCCGACAGTTGCGGAACGAGCTGTGCCAAAAAAAAGGCAATAAGATAACAGCAACAACAACACTGAGTGAGCACGCGGCCTGTTTAGGATAATGACCCTGAAAGCTTGTTGTTGTTGCTGGCAACAGCGAAGAAAAAAGTGCAATAAATACGTGTTGTATATGCATTTGCCCCACTGTGCGCGCTGAAAATAAGAGTGAAAAATGGCAAAAATTGAATTTGGTATTCAATTTTTGTATCGTTTATTTATTGCTTTATGTGTGTGTGTATGAGTGTGTGTGTGTGGGAGATGTGAGTGTGTGCTTGCTGGGTGTGTCCATAAAGTGAGCTGCTCTCCAAATATATTTGAAGAGTTTGCGAAATGTGATGTTGGGAGACCATGAATTGCAGTCGGAATTCCAAGAATGTGAGCAATAAATTGTAATTTATTGTATATTATTTATTATCAACTATTTTATATTATACATTATTTCTTATCAATTATATCACATTTATTATTAAATGGAATTTACATTACATTAATGTTTATTTTTATTATATATTATATTTTTATTTATTTTAAATTACATTAAATTGCCACCATTCCCACAGGAAACTTTTCAAAAAATGAACTATATTTGCAAATACTGAATTATCTCCTAGTAAGCATATCCCATCAGAGGCAAGCTCACTCAGCTGATTTCCCACGCTAATTAATAATTGCATTTAACGCCAGTTCAATTTGTTGCTTAACAAATTGCACTTGTTGTTGTTTATTTATACAAAATAGTTCTCTTCTCTGTTACTGAATTACGTTTCGGGCATTGTCTGGCCAAGTGCCAAGTGCCAGCGATCGAAGTGTTCTCCCCTCGCGCGTATAAATAAAGCGTTTAATTCGTTCCTCCTTGCGCTCTCGCATTTATTTAATTCTTTTTATATAGAATTGTGCATTATTTTTAGTTTATTTATATGGCGTATGTATTTTGATAATTCTCTGTTTATTATTTTATTTTTAGCCAACGAAGTTCAGCTCTTTACGCAGTACGATCCACAGGTGGAGCTGTTTTGATATCATTTCCCAGTTACAGTTAGCTTCCTCTTGGCTCTTCTCGATAAATGAAATTTATGAAATTGCACATAAATCAGCAATGTCGGGAAACAAAAAGCAAAATAGATATATTTAAAATCAAATAAAAGCAGCCTTTCATGGATTCCGTTAAATAAATAAACAACGAGATATTTTATATTCGAGTGCAAACACTCATACACTCGTGAGTGCACTCACACAGATACGCACTCGTCTGTTTGTGTATCGAAACGTGATTTGCGAAAAAAACAAAAAGCAAAAACGTGATACGCATGGATAATGGATTTGGCAATGCGAGTCTCTGATAGTTGTTTGTGTTCGCTTTTATCTAGTGCTCAGTGCTCGGTGTTTGTCGCAATAGCGAAAATAAATTAAATAAATAAATAAATATTTAATTTATGTGCTTTTCGTATGCCTAATGAGCAGACGCTTGATTCTTTATTAAATTGGAATTTGCGCAAGTTTCTCAACGCCAAAGGATGCTCGAAGAGTTGAGTCGCGCTGAGCAGGAAGTCAAATCAAGTTGGCGCCAATTAAAATGTGATTAACAATAATTCGGCATTTAAATTCGAGACATGCGCTGGCACGAGTAGCACATTCTATAAGGAAGACGGTACGTAGAGGAAGTCTTGAGCTTGGCTGGCTGGCTGTCTTTGTCTTCAAAGTAGCATATTGAGCAGGTAAACGCAAGTATCACTTCATTAGAGAGGCACGTGCAAGAGAATTATAGCACAAGTGAGGGAGGTGAAGGCTACAACTGAATTATAATACTATATAACGTTGTTCTGTAAACTAGTTCGATATTTGTATACTTGTAATAGTATTTTGAAATGCCAACGATTCAACATTTGTGAAGGAATCAAATGCAGAATATGAATATATTCATGGCATGAACTATGAACCATAAATGAATAATAATAAAGGAATTTCTAGGTCGATTAATCTCTCCTTTCTAGATGGGAGCCATTCGAGACCGCTTCAGTGGCGGGCTTAGGTCAACAATACTTGGGATGCCCTTAAGGAGAATATACGCCAGGAATGCCTGAGAATCTTGCCTGAAGTTCTGGCAAGTGTCATATACTCATCAACTCTGGCGGCGGTTACTTTTCTGATATAATTTGCAAGAAGAAGTTGAATAAATTCCAATGGGATGAACCAAAGTTGTTCAACAAAAACATAAAAGATATCAAACAGAACAGATCGGGTATTACTGCTGCCCCGGCAATTGAATTACTTTTTGTTAAATCTCTAGTTTCGCAACTTTTGTGCTCCTGCTCAGCAAATTGCGCGCATTTAAAGTTATACAAATTAAATTCGTATTAACGATTCTGCAGAAAGCGCACAGAGTTGGGCTTTTGTTAACCGCGATTCCACTTTTCGCTGCCATTATTAAACCACAAAAGGGAAGGGGTGGAAGGTGGGAGGGATGGGGGTGATGAGGGGGAATAAGTTATGGAAAAGTTTTCATTTAACATTTGAGTGATTTTGATGCGTTTTATTGCGCTCCGTTGGCTTTAATGCATTTCGTTGAACTCGACGCTAAACACAGCCAACAACAACAAGAACAACAACAACAATAAAATTAAGCGAGAGAAATGACAGAAAAATTACAGGTGTAACAGGTAGCACGGAAATGTGCACTGATTACGGCTTTAATTTATGCACTTTGGTTAAGATTTAAGAGCAGCATATGCAATAGTTTATATAGTAAACATATATATGCATATTCATGGAATCATTTGTGTTGCTCTTGTGCTGATTACGTAAATCAGCAACAGCAACAGCAACACAGACAGCAACTGCAACAACAACGATTACAAAAGCCAATGGCAGCAATTAGCAATGTTGCAAGCGCTAAAGAACTTCAACTGAACTGGCTCGCCCTTCAATTAGACTTGCGCCATTTGGTTGCCAATGGAGCCCAGCTGCCTCTCGCCCCCTCTGCGCTTAGGCGACCCTCTCTCAGCTCTCGCCCCAATAGACGCATTTCAATTTGCTAAACGACGCTCGCTCTCAAAGTGTTGCCAACTGCAGCAGGCGAATGAATGTGTGTGGGTGTGTTAGTGTGTATGTGTGTGTGTGTGTGCTCTTGTGAATGTCGCTAAGTAGTGCTGTCAGCTGTTCACAATGGACTCGACGGGGCAACCAACCATCTGAATGCATCATAGTATACCTTGTGTAAGGCCTAGCTCTTCGTAGTGTTCAACTGCATCTAGGCTCAGGAAGTGCATCTAATCAACTTAGAATAACTCGCGTTCACAGCGATGTCTTTTGGGTCTTTGACAATTTTAACAAATTTTTGTGTCAAAATAGAGTTCAATGGGAAGCTGACAATTTGCAATATTTAAAGGTTTTCCGATTTTAGGATATCCGATTTCCGATAAATTCAGTTAGTTTTTTCAAGAGTGAATTTGATTCCTCTTGAGCTGAGCTGAGAGTGTGCCCTCTCCTATGCCATTGCTGTTCCATTAGCACATTTCGACTTGGATCATGGCTCTTGAGTCAACTCAACTGTCGGCTGTCAGCTGCAGGCAGGCTGCAGAGCCGAAGCGCTAGCTCAACTCGAATCATTGGCAAAGGAGCAAAACTTTGAAGGCTGTCGATGTCGATTGCACTCGTGTCTAAGGGATTATATTGGTAATTAAGTGCGAAAACAGGCAAATGGGAAAGTCGAGCCACAGAACACGCCCCGAGCAAAGTCGCATCAAACTTTTGCATGCTGTTTGTGGTCTGGGAAATGAAGTTGCGCAACTTTTTGACAGAGAGTGAGAGAGAGAGAGAGAGAGAGAGAGAGCTTTCCGTCCGCTGCAAGCAAGAAAATGAGTTTCTCAAGTATTACTCGTACTATAACTCAATTTCGAAACTATATATCTGCTGCGGCTAATATATTTGTACACAAATTTCATATTTGTTCTATTCATTACATTGTGAGCACCCGATGCGCACTCTGTGGTTGCTTCGCTGGCGATATTATCTTTCACTGTTGCTGTCAGGCTTGCTGCGCGCTTGTCGCTGACGGCTGCTTCTGGTTCGCCATCGGCCAGTGACAATTACAAAGCCACAGAGCAAGTGAAATTAAGTAATCATTGGCCATAAGCTATAAATCAAATTTCATATTTCACTTCACTCTTGATACATTTATCAGGGAACAACACTCTCTGTTTGTTTGCTTTTCTCTATGTACATATGTATATTTATAGTATTTGCGCAGCTAGAAGTGTTGTTTGGCTTATGATAGTGGATGGCATGGAGCGTAGGGTATGGCAAGCGGGTACATATATTGCTGACTCTCTCCCTCTCTCTCTCTCTCACATTCTCTCTCTCTCTCATTCTCTCTGTCTGTTGGCTCATAAGTTAACTGGCAGAATGCTTGGCACCTTGTTTCTTGTTGCTGTTTGGCGACTGTTGTTCCGCTTGTTTGCATATTGCAACATCTGTGCAAGCGAAACCAATTTAAAACATACGCCACCACATGCTCACACTCACACTCACACACATGCAGTCACACACCCACACTAGCCTGTTAGAGACCTTTCTCAGCATACACATAGTGCCTGCTAAAAATATCCAACCGCAGCCACATTTGTTCTTCGCCTGTTTCGTCTCATTTCTCATCTCTCGTTTCACTCTTCCTTTGGACCTGCACTGCGCCTGCTGTTTCGCTGCCATCCTTGAGCTCTTCATTTCCAGCTGGATCTGGTCTGCTCTTCCCTGCCAACTCCTAATTGGTTACATATTTCGCACTTTAACACTTTGATCTCCGACAATTAATTAGTTGGCTTCAATTTGAGTGAAGTGAATATCCTTCAGGTTAAGGAGGACAACTCATCAAGGATATTTCACTCAATACAATTCAGCTGAAGACTTAGCTGATTTTCTATTCCCAAGCGCTTATCATTTGTCTTGGGGAACCGAGACGAGTAGTTCCGTGACCCACATAAGTCGAAAGAAAAGAAAAATGCAGCTGGAAAGTTCGTCTAAATAATGCAGAGGCCGACAGGAAATGTGGACTCGACTGGGACCGCTGGGAGGAAGCTCTTCAAGTTGTTTGCTTTATTTTGACACAAATTGAAAAAACGCTTCGCGCTTGAGCAAAGGCCAACTGAAAAGTTTAAATGAAGTTGTTGAAACTTCCGCTTGGCCCTCTGCAATCCCAACTACGCTTGCGTCTGCGTCTGTGGCTCGTAAATCATTTTACGAAATTATACACAAAATCAGATTTATGGCGAAACTTTCAGTTCAAAGCGAATAAAATACCATATCGATAAGATGCAGCGTTGATTAAGATTTTCATTCGCCAAAAACAATTCCTCCTCCATTCGCCAATCAAATGGAAACACAGACCAGCTGGCCCTGCGAGGGGTCTTTAACTGGGAGGAAGTTGGGAAGGGGAGCTGTTGGTCTTCTAAGTGAGTCTCTAATTACCGCCGGCTGCTGCAGAGATTCAAATTGCGTGATGCCCGTTTAGAAGTGCTCAGTTCTTGCTGCTCTCCCCAGTACTTTTGCTTTCGTCAGGGCTCCAATTGTTCAGCTGTGAATTGGGGCTTCCAGCTGCAGTTGGGGCTAGGGTCTGGCAGTCAGCCAACGCCTTTCCTTTTTTGTATATTTGGCAAATGCATTTTAATGTCACTTTACTGCAAATTGTCAGTGCAGCGCATTCATCACGAGGATTTCCCCCTCACACACACACACACACACACACACACATACACACAGAGTACTCTGTGTCATCATTGTCATTGTTTAAGTAGCTGCAGCGGTGGCCATAAATGCCGCTGAGGAGGAGCATGGGAAGGGCGAGAAATGCAGCTGCTGCCAGTCAGCTGACTTATTGACAATGACAAGGACATTCAATTCGACTGAACGACTGACTAGGCAGAGCTTTCAAGGACACTGACAGATGCTACAGCGTTGCGAGAGAGACTTGGAGTAGGCTCAAAAGTAATAAATGTAAAGGAAATGAAATGCCTCAAGCTGGCATGAATGTGATACAGTGAAGGGAATTTCTCTCAGCTATTGCGACGGTTCTGAGCTAACCCCAATGAAGAATTTCTTTTACCTTAAAGCACTGACAATTTCTAACTACAATCGAATTATGCAGAGTGTGACTTTTCCAGTTCGAGTTCCATGGGAGACATGTCTGGAGTCGTTATGGCTTAGAGCTCCGCATATATGGGTAGAAACATTTTAGCTGATTGTTAGACGTCTGCCACATAAAAAAGTACTCTATTGCCGGCTGGCTAATAAATGTCGGTCTGTGGCCTCTGGGCCACGCCTCCGCCTCCTGCGCGCAGTCGAGTGCACTCGAAGTTTTCGGACGGCGACTGCAGCGACGAAAACTTGTGGAAATCGTCGCCATAATGCGGTACATAAATATTTATTGTACGTGTTTGGCTGACGTTTCTGCTGGGAGCCTTGAGTATATGAGCCCGAACCGGACTACTGTTGGCTGTTGTCTCTCTTCTTTGTTGTTTTCTGCCTTTGGCCGGTCTCTTAAGCTTTAAACTAATAAAAACGTCGCAGTCCCATAAACTGCTAGCAGAGTGCGCTCAAGTTTGAGAAAATTTCTTATGAAAGACGCAGAGAACGAATAAAAAAACGCGTATTGATCAAAAAATATATTTGATATGGCCAACTCGAGTCTATAAAAATATTAACACTCCGGCCACATGACAGCCGGCTAAACGAAAATCACGTTCACAATAGTCACGTTTATAGCTGCGATCAGAGGCAAGAGCAACAGCAGCGCTCACTTTTCACTTATGGCTTTGGATACCCTGTAAAACTCTGCGGACTAAGAGATGTATAATGCTTGAGAAAGATATGAGAGACCTGAAGAAAGTTCATATAAGAAGAAATATAAATTGTATAAATCTAGAAATCAATCTTCAGTGGAAGTTATTACTTTTCCTAAAGTCTATATATTATTTAAATAATTATATTTACATAGAAAACATATGTATTTTATTTTCCTTATATATTCTTATCCGAAATTATAAGGTTTCACAGTTAGTTACAGGGTATCTCATAGTCCCACCTCAGTACCTAATATGTTTTCTTCAGCGTATTTTTGTAGCGACCGTAAAAGACATAAGTCGAGGAAGGATTGGTGAGGGGTCAGCGTAAATGGTGGAACATGTGTTAGCCAGCGCCAACAACGTCATAAATCTCTCACACCTCCTATGCGTGTGTGTGTGTGTGTGTGTGTTGTCCACCCACAGCCATGCACAGCCCGTTAGCAGTCGGAAGCGCAACGGGCTACGCTTTACGCTTCCCTTCATTGCGTAGCCCCAACCCTCAGACCCAATCCCAACAATCGCACTTTGGACCGGACCCTTACCCCCGCCCCCGCCCCTGTCCCCCTCCCCCAGATCCATTTCCCATTTGCCTCTTCCCACAGGCATGGCTCAGCCGCAGTCACCTTTATTGGCCACTCGAACGTCGGCATTGTAAAAAACGTGATTTCCGCTATTTGCCTGCTGTAATTGTGTACGCCGTGAGGGGGACAGGTTAAGTCCCGCTGTCTGCTTATTCCGTTTAGTTTGGCTTCTGGCTAAAATAGACGCCAGCTGCAGACACTCACAAAAATGCACAGAAATGCTTTCACTGACGTCAAATGTCATCTATACTTGAACCCAAAGCATGACGGCGCTTCGGGCAATACGTCCACACATATCCAAGCCCAAGTAGAAGACAGACCAAGACAGACAGGCAGGCAGAAAGACAGACTGTATGGAGTGTGAGGATATAAGCAGGGCTGACAGTTGCATTACCTGCACAAATTCTGACACCTGAATGCAGCTGTTTTGAAAGGCTTTCACAAGATTGCAGCTGTAGGTGAAAAACTTTGAAAAAGTGCGTCAAGTGAGCAAGGGATGGTGGGTGAGAAGAGCAGGCGGCAGGAGACGGCTGTAACTGCTTGTCATATGTCGTAGTTGATGCGCGGAAAACTTTCAGCTCGGGTGTCAGTCGGAAGAGAAGTTTCAAGGGAGAATACATACACGCTTCTTAGAGAAGACATGAAAGTATCTAAAAATTAAATATTGTTTAAGCATTCAAACAAAGAAGGAGAAAGAAGACGAACTCTAAGTTTATAATTGACTGTTGCACAGATGCTTGACAGAAAATCAAACTCTTCTTAGAGATGGATCAGCACTATGCAGTAAATTGGCATTGTTACTTATTCTATTTAGAGACTTTTATCAAATTACCACAATATACTCAATTCTATCTGCCCTCAAAAATAATCTGCATTCATTGCTTTCTTTTTCGATAATTTTTGGCCATTTTGAGAGACAATTTCGCCTGGTAGCTGGTGCCGAAAATTACCTTCAGAGCAATTTGACTTTGTCAATTTGGTTTTGCGCCACAGTGCTTAACGAACCGTGGCTGGCACTAGGATGGCAAGTGGCGTCGGCGGAGCGGGGTCTAAGGTATACAGAACATGGCACATGCCATAAGGCTTCCGCCCTTTTGGCGGTCTCCTATGTCAGCTATTGATTTTCGAGAGGCAACAACAATGACAGCCATTTCCTAGAATATGTAGATACTCTGTAGCTTCTGCAGACGTACATACGTATGAGCCGTATGAGTAGTATCTAGCAAAAAGCTAACTTGACTTTTCCGTCGAGTGCAAGCTGTTATTGGTTTGGCATTCTCCAGCAGTTAATAGACGACTGACCTCAATGCGATTATGAACCGAAACTAAAGCTCAGTCTCGCCCGAACTGTGTCTAAGTTTTAGTTTTAGTTTCAGTTTCGTTTGCCTTATGCAGTTTGGGTTAAGGTTACCGACCCACCGAGACCCCAGCAACAGCAGCAGCAGCAGTAACAGTCGCAGTTTCGGCCACAGCCTCAGCCGCTGCTTTGGTTAGATACAGATACAATTGTATCTGTGTCTTGCAAATTGTAATAGTTGCTGCTGATGTAGGCCAAACAATGATGCTTCTCTCTCTCTCTCTCGCTCTCGCTCACTTCTGCTATTGCATTTTGATGATTTGTATTGTTTATTTTTTGTTGTGTAATGAAATTGTGGCTGTTGCTGCTGTGAAATTGTGTAATGCCAGCCTGGTTAGAGTACAGCTGAGCTGTAATTGTGAGTGTAGTTTTGCCATAATTGCAGCTCACACAGACAGAGAGAGAGAGAAAGAGAGAGAGAGAGAGAGAGAGAGAGAGAGAGAGAGAGAGAGAGAGCAACCACAAAGTTTCAAGTTTTTCGGGTTAGATAATGTGAGGTTTAACCTCAAGCGAGTAGAGCAGCAACAGCATAAATACTTTGAAGAATGAGTTTACTTTAATTCAACCAACGAAATGTTATCAACATGTGGCATGATCATCATTATGCTTTGTAGTTATTTGCTTTTGATTTATTATTTATTTGCTCTGATTATTACCCACTGTTCGCCTAGAATATTCAAGCCCCACCCAATCGGACGTGCCGCCCATATGTCACAAGAGACAACACACGTGTATTGCCACGCGCCGTGCTAGGTGCCCGCTTCGCCTCCCTCTCTCCGCCCACCGCCCATGACACACACGTTCCTCGTTGTCAAATAAGAAACTGTAAATAACACCCGAGCCTCCGCACGGAAGCTAAAATTTCTATTTTTATTGCTTACTGGCATATGCCGAGTTTGGCTGAAGACCTACGAAATTGTTGGATATATCTTCATCTATTACTTTAAGTGGAGGCCAGGAAAGCCAGAGCCAGAGATACTAAATAGCATTTTCAATTTCGGTATCTTAATCTTAAGATATAGACCACGCAATCACAGATAGTAAATATCTGTTAAAGCTTTCTTTTGCTTGCAATATCTATATCTTTGGCTTTAGATAGATGGCTGGAAGGCATTCTTATAAATTCCAGGCTTATCTTTTAGATTTATCTCATTTAAATTCCTATAGTTCTTTGCTGATAGCCAAACCACTTTTATTAATTTATTTATTTAGCAATTTTGGCTCTTATCTTTCTGCAACGATAACAGAGCCGTCGACTACGTTTATCTCTTCTTTTGCTTCTGCATAAACTTAGTATAAGTTTGTCGCCTATCATTTTGGCAATTTCTAATACGGCAGCTTTCTAACGGTCGCGACTAGAAATAATTTAATTAGGCGCCATCATTTATCATCAGATTTGACCTCAATTTTTCGCAGCTGTCTGTCGAGCTTTAAATTGGCTGCCCGTCACAAGTTTTTGACATAATTAATGTGATATATGAACAGGGCCAGCATGTAACAAACTTTTCCACTTTTCCGCTTTCCACACAATGGGAGTCAGTCGCTCCTACTTACCACAGCTCGTTTAGTATCCGCCGCGCTGCGTTAAGCTGCAAAAAAGAATGGGAACAATTCCAGTTTAATTATTGAAAATCAATTTAAGCAAATAAAATATTTAAATTGCTTTATAGTCGGCATAAAAAAGCAGAAAATTACAGTCAAATTGTTAAACGCGTGCAATAAATACGTAATTATGGCCCACACGTAGGGCGAATTACGCATACGCAACGTTGAGCCCAATTGACCTTGGCATGGGCCCGGCCAATAATTTAATTGCCAGTTACAAGTATCCATATATACATTTGATTGTATATATATAAATGTTTTTCTATAGGGCTTCGTTAGCCCTTAAATTTCGCCAGCTGTAATTAACTAATTAAAAATATATCTTTGTTTGGCTTGTTTCCTAGGCCAAGAGACAATTGGAAACTTGCAGCTCCAAGCATCAAACGAACTTCTAATTGGCTGTCAAAGACTGTTTTAAGGCAGCTCTTAATTAGAGCCCGCCAAGGCTGGCCCGAAATAGATGTGCAAGCATTTAAAATGCTCGGCGTGCGAATCGTTTGAGTATTTATGTTGTATTTACGCAGATCAATTAACACTTGACTGATTAATCGCATAGATTTGTTAGCATCCGCCACGTTGTTGCGATTGCAAACACCCACACACCCACTCACACACACTCACTCACGTTTCCCGCGTGATTTGTGGTAATGTGCTGCAAAAACGTGCTACGAACAGCAACCCGCTAATATAGATGGACATTCATATGGACGGAACGCGTGGCTAAGCCAGCGAAATGTGCGTCACAATGTTTAGCACTTGGTAATTAGTGACCCACCTCTCAAAGGTCTCTTCCCTCTCCCTCTCTCTCTCCTTATGTCTCACTCCCTCTCATTCTTTTAGTGTAATGTTAGCCACGGCAACATTTCGTCTTGCCATTCGCATTGCCGCTTTTGATTTGCGTTAAACAATATTGATTTTTCTGCTATGCAAAGGTATTTAATCACGCCTGCCCGCCCACACCCCGTCCTGCACCACCCTCCCTGCCCAGCCGCACTTGGTATCCAATTAGGGAGCGCAGCTTTGTTTTCATTCGTCAACATTCTTCTTTCTCCTCATTTATCGATATATCAAATATGAAATTCCACGCACAGTGAGTGCGTCGCATGCAAAGTTGATTCCTGATTCCTGATTCCGCGATTTCTCCATTAGCAACATCAATTATTTACAACAATCTTTTTACAGAGACTTTCCAACGCGGAAAATGTCTGAGTGCCTATCAAACTATAAACAAATCAGCATACGCTTTTGCTCAGTCTCTGTTTATGCATGTGTATGCCGTATATTAATGAATGTATATACATATATCTCGTGAGCAAGGTTAAGCAGTCTTTAGATTGTGTCTGTAGCAACAATCTGCCCACAGCTTCAGTCTTTCGTAGAGTCGCTATTAGTCAGGTAGAACAGGTTCCACTTTGGACGCTTCCTAGTTCTCTTCGACGAATAACTTTTGGGCCGTCGTTTGACTTGATTGATTTAAGGAAAGCTCGTCGAACTGTTCATTATCTTTAACTAACAATAATATTCCCAGACTTAATTAGTTTACAATTTATCGTCATATTAGTGTCGTTTGGAAATGAAATACATAGATAGTAATTTCGTAATTTGTCTCATCAAGTTCTAATAAAATATGAATTGTGCAGGCAAGCCGACTAGCTGTCACATTATCCAACCCAATGTTCATTATCTATTATATTATAATCTGTCTGCGACTGTCATAACCCGAAAGCAATTGGGGTAGTTTGTGGAATTATATTTTCATGAGACTTTCACTTTCGCAGTCGAATCGATAACAAAGCCAACAACAACCACAACAACAGTCTGTCGCATCGAGGGCAATTGTCATAAATAACGAATAGTTTAGACAGTCCATATATATTTATAAATAATAATGACATTTATTTGATGTCATTAGTTAGTTGCTTTGATTTCGACTAACCAGCTGGACAGGGCACTCCAGTCACTCAGGCACTCAGTCACATGCCGTATGCATTGTATATTACATAGTATTCGCGGCTCGTGGGTAACTATACCATTTATAGATCGGCTCTATGTATATGTGGGTATATGTGTTTTCGCGTGCCATCCAATTGCGTAAATTGTTTTAATTTAGACTCAAGTCTCGGTGATAATGCGATATATGACGTGCCTCAGCAATCGAGTGCGTGATGAGAATAGCAGATTGAATCTGATTTGAGGCTCTTTTCAATTCAATTTATAGAGATTCTATCCTCTAATCAGATACTGTCTATGAACTTAGAATAGTTTGTTTTTATCAGAAATATATTTGAGCTCAAGTATGGATATTGATTGTTAAGGCTATAAGTATGATAAATGATATTGTCATATTGAACAGAAAATAAAATCGATAAGATATATAAGCACAGCCATAATGATATTAATTAAAAATCATGATAGTGTTAAGGGAAGATACAAAAATAATTATGATAAAAATTATAAATGTAAAATGAAATACGATGAAGTAAATGAAATTGTAAAAGATATCTCTTTGCCTATATCATTTGTCGTTGCTGTTCCCCAACTACACCTTCTCTCCTTTGTGCTGCCTCCCACCATGGAACGGGGTGTTATCGCACATTAATCTTCAAGGTGTAGTCCAGCTCTATACTTCTCACTGTTGCTGTTTCAGCGAAATCACAGGCTAATCTGCGAGCGTCTTCGTCTATGCACATGTGTGCTCCATTCCATTCTCAACTTTGACCTCAGCGATAGTTTCTCAGTTCAAGTCGCTGTTCGTTGCAATGAAAATGATTATTGGCTCGCCCCTGTCTGGGCATTGATATTTATAGATGTATTTTGTTTCGTTAACCATCTATTTATTCTAACGCAGCTCCGCACATCAGACGACGCCTGCAATTAGGCATATATGCTAAGTAGCTCTCCAGTCTATATTTATTTATTTATTTTAATGCATTATGCTTTTAGGCACACACACACACACACACACATCATGAGGTAGAGCAGCAGTTCGAAGCACATTTGTGTCTGAGTGCTCAATCGAATTGAGTGTCAGGTTTAGGGAAATGCTGTTAAAATGTTTGGATTTCGATTTGGATTCAGATTTGGATTTGGCTTGGGATCTGTTCAGCTGAAGTGGCCGCATTTGGATGCGCTCGTGGGAACCTTCTAATGGGGAGGATGCGCGCACTTGCCAGCCACTTAAGAGCCGTGGCTGGTACGCTTGAATAGTTTGGTGGAGGCGCAACATTGTCCACAATAAATTTGTTCACACAATCAATACCAATTAACCTCCTTGGCGCGCACTTAATTATAACGCGCACCGAGCCAAAGAGCAAATAAAATAAATATTTTCTTAAGCTCGGCGAGCCGGGAGCCAAAAGACAAAATGAAAACCGCCTGGATGAGAAAGCAGACCCCCTTTCTCTCCCCTCTCCTCCTCTTCCTTTCTCTCTCCTTTTCCATCTGCCCGCCATGGCGACGCGCCTACGTATGCTGCTCATTTTCCACTTCAACACGCAGCTGGCTTTGGAAAAGCAATGAGAAATTTAAGAAAACAGAGCACCGCGCGGGGCCTCAGCTATCCGAGAGCTGCACTCAGTTGGGGAGGTCCCTAGCCCAGAGGGCCCCCGCCCCAAGCCCTGCCGCAGTCGCTGCCCCTACGTTCCGGCATTTGTCGCTTTAATTAACGCAGTCGCGGAGTTAATCCGATTGCTATCGGTAGCTGACAACAACGATGACTCACAATCTGCCAGCTGTTGTTGTTGTTGTCGCTGCTGTTTTAGATGCAAATGCGTCTCCTGCAGCGCCAGGAGCCGAAAATCCGATTCGAAGTCCGACGCTGGTGGTTGCTTCGCCGTCTGCCCTGTCGCTCGCTCTGTGGGCGTTTTATTTATATTTTATATCTTTTCTTTTCGTGTTTTTTTTTTTTTTCGGAACGTGACTCATTTGTCTAGGCGCCCGGGCTAACCGTGTAATTATAATGCAATTTGCCTTTAACACAGACACTCGGCCCAGTCAACAGACTTGTTAACTTAAATGAACTCGTATTCTTACACGCTTGCAAATTGAGCAATCTGCTCTATTGATTTTGTCTTTTGTCAGAAGGTATCTTCTTGCCCTCCGTCCTATTAGATGTCAGATATCTAAGCAATTCTCCCAGTCCTCTTTCTGGCTGCCCAATCAAATTTTGAATTCAGTTAGTTTCGCTTTAATTAAATAATTTATGAAGCTCTAAAGAAATCAACTTTGCTGCAATCTAATCAAATATTTGTGCGCCTGTCCCTAGGAGCTGTTCAAATATTTAATATTTGCATAGTTTCTGGGGGTCTGTTTGGGGCTTGCGGTATATCACCTTGCAATAAATAATACAATTGACTTGTACAAATGATTGAGCATTGTTATATCTGAACTGTCTGACAGGCGGTCCCGAGTCGGGGTCTGATTCTGCCGCTGGTTGCGCTGGTGTCACTGGCCAATTCCCAATGCCAAGCTCTTGGCCAAACAATATTTGCTTTGCCTTTATCAGGCTGTGTGTGTGCCTGTGTGTGTGTGTGTGTGTTTATTTGTGTGTGAAAAAGCAAATAGGATGCTTATCAGGGCTACACAGTCAACTGTTTGACTAGCTAAATAATCTGACTGAATGACAACAACAGTAACAGCAACAACAACAACAACAACAACAGCACGAAACATCAACAACAGCAACAGCAAATATAAACATTAATCATTAATATGCGAAAATGCATTTAACAATTTATTTGTTTTGCGGCACACGCTTCATGCTGTTTGCATTTAATTAAAGAACTTAAATCGCTTTTTAATTGCATGCATAAACAGTTTACTACCCGATAAAGGACTTATGCATGGCAATCAGTATGGAGAATTTTAATTTAATATGCCTAACTAACTTATTGAGCAAAGTGTGAGCATAATATATGGTAAATATTAGCTAGTTCGATTGTGCAAGCAAAGCAAAGCTAACAGTTTTTAATATAATGTTTGAACACTTCTTATCAAATGTAACAATAAGAGTTAATTGGATTCAAACTGTTTATATATTAGAAACTAAGTATAGTAACACAAAGTGTATATCCGTTAATAGGAATTCACGATTAAATGCATTCAAATGCAAATTCTCTGGCATCACAAATACCATCGTATATATACTAGACTATTCAATTGGAATGGAATTCAGATGGAAGAATTTAAGAGTATATTTAATAAAGTAGTTGAAATAATGCATTAACTGAGTAACTAAGTATTAACTTAGTAGCTCAGTGATAAACCACAATTAAATTCACCTATAAAAGCTTTAGGTCTGTCGCCAAATAGCAGAGTTAGCAGTTTGGCAGACTCCATGAAAAACTAGCTAAGAGCTGAGTTAATTCCTACAGGCTGCATGACAAATGGCAAAAGTTGACAATAAATCCATGTTAAAAGCACCCATAAGCTGTCGACGATGTTTCTCCGTATATATCACAGAAATTAACTTTGATATGTTATATGATATTATTTATTTAATATTAGCTCGCTGTCAACTCATCATACTGCAGATGCGAAGTAGTCGTGCGCTTTCGTCACTCCTCAGCCAAAGCCAAAACCGTTTCACATCAAAGTCATTTCTTATGGCACTCAACTGACATCAAACACAAACGCCAAGCAATTAAATCAGCCCACAAAATCCCAGACGTACAGCAACAACATTCGAAATTTTACGATTATTTTGCTGAGCAGCGTTTTAATGCCCTAACTGAGCGGAGTCTGGCTGGAGCCCGAGCGGGGCTCTGTGCACGAGCAGCAGTAAATGTGTTATGGGAATGACTCTATATAGCCATAATCGGAATGTCTCTATTGCAATATACATAGATATATATATATGTATATAGTTTGCAAAGGAAAGCAAGATCTGTCAGTGTATACAGAGTGCCATGCGAGGCGACCTGAGGCAATGACACCCAACAATTTTCGCATTGTCGCTCGAAATAATTAATACCTCAATTGCCAAGTGGTAGCACTCTAGCGGAGACACATAGGATACACTAAGAGAACAATTTGAGTACTATAAATTGGAAGATCATGAACTTGAACCGAACTAAAACTAAAAGCTCTAGAAAACTCATGGCTGCCTATAACCTAAACAAAACTGAGGCTCTGTCTTTATACTAATCTGCTATGGATAAGTATGACTTCATAAAGAATCTATTAACAATTTGACTATTGTTTATTTCAAGTACTTTTACAATTAATACAAGAATTAATATCTGGCTTTAAAAACATTTAAGATATATGCTTCATATTTATTCAAGATTAAAGGTCAAAGTTCAAGTATATTTTTAATTTCTATCTTTTATTAGTATTTAACTAAAATAATAATTTCTCCATGTGTATTGTGGTTTTATTTATTTACTGATGGAAACCAGAGAAAACTTCCAAACAGCTGCGTGCAGGCAATGCCAACTGGTTTGAGCCACATCTTGCCTAGTTCTAATCGCAGGGGGCAATGGACAAAGTAAAGCCAGTCGAAATTTGTGGGGGAGAACACATGGCAGCGCCTGCTTCATTGTCATGGTCATGGGCACACGCACTTGTAGATACTTTTTAGCCGTAGATACAAGTCTGCTGACGAATTGCCTGACATGCGTTGCTAATTTGTCTGGCGCGAATGTCTCGCCGCTTATGCTCACTATGAGTAATGGGGGGTATCTCTATGGAGGGGGTGTGGGTGTGGCTGATTCGCTTTATAGCCCTAGCTGGCTGGGTTGTTAGCTCTCTGATTGAGGCGTTTGAACTTTTAACGGTTTCGCATTTTCATTTCGTTGTTTGCGTCTAAAGTTCATTGTTAAATTACTTTCCCAGCTGTGATTGTGTGAGTGTGTGAGGGTGTATCTACTTTTATTTGCTTTGTGTGTGTTGTTGCATATGCTGAATGTGATTCCAGTTGTTTTATTTTTTGTTTTTGTTAGTTTTTATAGTCGCCTACTCAGAATAGTTTCGCAAACAAAGCTACATCAAAATCGATTTGTCATGCGATTCGGAATGCCCTAAGCGCGAAATGAAGGCACCTCAGCCAGACCACATATAAATGACATTGTGAAAAGTTAATATCTCATTATAATACCAAATGATATGTGCTTTCATTCCCAGAGCTCGGTAGAAAGATAGAATCATTCTGATTGAGAACGTTCAATTATGTTTTCTCTCACAAGTATTCAAATCAAAAGCCTTTTTAGATTCCTCTTCTAGTTGTTTTAATTTGGAACTTTAGTTCCTGAATCAGTCAGTTACTAAGCCAAGCTATATATATATATTATATATTAGCTACCTCAAAGTTCCTCAAGGTCTTCAAAGTATTTCGTGCTCGTCAAACATAACACTTCACACAGAAATATTAACAACTTTGCTGTAAGCTCATGAATATGCAACCGAAAGCCCAACTTTGGTAAGTCAACCTCTAGCTTTTCCAGCTCACAATGTGATCATAAATCAACTGCAAAGCATTAGAAGAATAGCTTAAAGAGCTAGTCGTTGGTCGGATGGACTGAAGGGCAGGCCGTACAATGTGCAGAGGAAACCAGTTTCCACAGTTCACAGCGAGTTCCGAGTTCAGACAAGGGCAACAATTAAAAACAAATTAGCGATTATAAGCATTCAAAAAGTTGATTACAAATCATACTATAAAGATGTCAAGTCAGACTCTCTCTTTCTATCTCACCTCCCTCTCTCTCTCTCTCTCTCTCTCTCTTTCTTTCGCATGTTTAGACAGTTGAATAAACCCCATGGGGCGATAAGCTTATCAGAAAGAATTCGAAAACAAAGTGTAAATTCATTTGTTGTGCAACAAGCCGAACACAACAAACAATTACAAAGCTCTTCAAAACCAATTTAAACAATTAGAGCAGAGCATACACGACTATTAGTTACCCTGTAGTCATGCATTGAAACTATTACAGCAAAGCTTTGTTTGATTTCGATATCAATGGGCAAGCATGGCTAGATCCAATCTACTTTCGATGCTGTTAAAGAAGTTTCTTTGGAATGCCTGCTACAGACATCTGCATAACGCTTAGATACCCTATTTCTCATTCTCAAGTCAATTGAAGACTCTCCACGACTCTCAACGATTTAATGTAATAAACAATTCATATTCGTTAAACAATTTTATTAGATTGAACCGGTCGTCGCTTGATTTTTGTTTTGCTTGGGCAAGATTTTCGCACCCGCCTGCGCCTTCAGATCCCATAGAGATGCGCTGCCATGCGCTATTCACTAATTATGCATAGCTGAGACAAACCGTATTATTCAATAGCTAATAAACCAGAACGTGACGCTGAGGCCGGACAATTATGTTTGCCGACCGGCCTAAGCAGGTTCTAGCCAGGCGATGCCACGAGGAAATGTTAACTCTGATCGATCTACAATTCTCTCTCTCTCTCTCTCTTTCTCTATTAACTGGTCAGCTGGTTAGACGAGCTGCCCCTAATGCCCGCTTTGGGTCCGGGTCGATCATGTGCCGCTTGTATTACGCCTTTCACCGACGACTTCGACAACGACGACGACGACATTTTGACGTCAGCGTCTGTTTGACAAACTCAAACCAAATGAAACTGGACAATCAGCTATGGCAATTAAAGATTGCTAGGAATATGAATATAGGAACTGCCTCGAAAGGAAGTAAAATGCGAGTGAGTAAATGGCTCAATTAACACTATAGATCAATGCTAACATATACAGGAAATTATATATGCATATAGATGAAAAGGGACTTAGCCTCAACTATCTCTGACTTCTGAAGTTGTAGAGACCTTGGCAGCAACAAAGTTCTTTTCAATGCTATAAACTCACGCTCAGCTATTTCAACTGTTTCCGTCTCTTCAGAGCTTGGGAATTTCCTTCCAGCTCAGGCGATAATATTATTTACTTAGCTGTTACTGGTGTTGTTTCAATGTAGTATATTATTGCTCTTTATCATATTTGCAGAACATATGCATATATATCCATATATATCGCACTCTACACGTCATTATTCTGCCTTATGGCATGCTCCGTTATAGGAAAACTGAACCGATCCGAACGGATCGTAAGTTCTGTTTACGGTTGTACGATTAGCCTCAAAAAGTTCGCTTCGATTTGATTCGCTTTTGGTTTTCGCTGCACGTCTTTGACCCAACGGCGTTTGCTGGCGATTTGTATCTATAAATATTTAGCTATTACCAGGCCACGTACTAAGCTCTTCCAGCGAAAACAGAAAGCAATGCGCCTAGTCTCTCCGCGCCCTTTCTCCCTATCCCTCTCGCTCTTGCTCTATCTTTATTGGTCTCTGTCTGAAGTGGCTTTCCAACTATTACGGCTGAGTGACACGAAACTGGGCAGTTGATATTATTACTGTGATGATGATGATAATGATTATGGCTTAGGTGGGCGGGCGGAGAGAAAGAGAGAAATGTGTGCCAGTCGTCGGACTTATTGGCCGTTAACGGTTAAACAAATCATTTGCCATTACAATTACATTTGCAAATCTCATTTAACGGTTCAGCGCAATGCCGAAAAATTGGGGTCAAATGCAAATTGCGAGATTTATTTTGAGGGCTTACACGACGCGAAGCAAATTGACAACAATTAAAACGCAAACAAAATTAACATTCGACAAAGATTTTGCAAATGAGTCACTTTCTTCAAGAAGACACCCACCGCAAACCACAGCAGCGAGTGTGTGCGTGTGTGTGAGAAGTGTAAATTATGTTAATTGGAAAGCAATTTATGGCATACATTGAGTAATTACGTAGCGGCAGCGACTCATTAAATAACAGTTAAGTCGACACGCGGCAAATGAAAGTGAAATGGCGTCGAGTGGTGAAAAGAATCGATTCGATTCCCAATCCAATCGAAGTCGATCGAGTGAAAGCGCCCGCCCACTTGTCCAATTCGATTAAGTTTCCCAGAGTCTTAATTGAAAATCATCTCAAGAGCTGAGCATGCAAATCAAATCCCCAATGATTTATATTAGTTTTAAGGGACGGCTAAGCCCTCTGAAATCCCACTCGAGCGACCACAACTGGGCACCATTCTGTGCTGCTGCCTGCCAAACAGTGAAAAAGGGAAGTGGAAATGGGAAGTGAAGTTGGCAGCCAATTGCAATGACCGAAAATGTCAAATCGATTGTTTATAGCCTTTGTGCACATGTCATAAGTGTTGTATGGGGGTCACCCTCACCCGCTCACCCACTCACCCACTCACCCGCACAGCCCTCACCCCTCAATCATGTCCCCTGGCCGTGATGTCCACGTAGTAATCTATCGCCTCCCTCCCCCACCCCTCCCCCGCCCCCTTTCTCTGTTGCACGTGTTGTATTTGCTATTGACTCGATTTATGTGACTTTTTTCGTATTCTCCATTTGAACGTTTCATTCACGATCTCTCGTAAAACACGTAATTTCTGTTTGCTCACTGAGATCGAGCTCGTATTTGATTTTCAGCAAATATTGTCAATAGTTAATTGAATGAGTCGATTGAACTTTGAAGCTGTTCTAGTCGTGATGTTGACTCTGTAATTCAATCGGACAACAGTTTTGCAATAAACACATATGTATAATTAAGTAAGCTGATCGATTGACTGATTGACTAACTGATTAACGACTATTAAATAACCCAGCTGACTACTAGATGCAAACCAAAACTGAACAAATAAGTATCGATACCTATGCAGGCGGATTGAGACTGAACGATCAGATCGATGTCTTCATTAGGACCTGCATTATTCATATTTACTAAACAAGTGATTAACGCTTATACTAATGTTTTTTATTGCTGACTATCTAACTGATTGACTAATCTGAGTGACTGACTGTTGACCAAATCTATATTCCATAGTGAAAGCATAATCTTAAACTAACTAAACTAACTAATGATAGGCAGCCATATGTATACTTGCCTCTTCTCTAAAATCAATATCTGTTTAGTAGCTCGTCGACTTTTTAATAATTCAAAAGCTCAAAACCCATTGAAGCGCCTGACCGCTGCCATACACTGACCTATCCCAATCACTTTTGCGCTCGACTTGAGCATATAAAATGCAATTTTTATAATACATGCATGCATATATTTTGCTCGTATGACATGGAAATGCATTTATCCGGCATATCTCGACCTGGGGCCAGCCAGTGCACGCACATGGGTAAAGCCCAGCGACAAGGCGATTAATGTAATTGAGTAAATACACTCAGCTATGTGTGTGTGTGATGTAATGCGAATTACTGCAGGCACGAAACTGCAAACCAAAGTACAACTGCACAATAGATTTACACCCAGATACAACCACCCACACACACACACACACACACATACATATGCAGTGTGAAAGTCTACGTAACTTGGCAAATTAAGCCAGTCTCCAGGCAAGACATGGCCCGTGCGATAACACAAACATTTCATGCGATTAAAAATTTAAAGCAGATTTGCCTGACAGACACGTAGCGAGATGCACAGCGACGTCAGGTAGGATAGACGAATAGCCAGTGAGTTGCCTTCTGGAGGAGCTTCTGCAGCTTAGCGACTTGGCATCGCATGCTCAGCGCAGATAATGTTGGGGCTCAGCTGCTGACTAATTGACTTTTGAGGATGGAGCTACAGTGAGCAGAACTGAATAGGACTGACGTTAAGTTTCTTTTTAATTTGAAGAGAAGAGGGTGGAGATAAGGCAAAGATTGTTACTTACGGCACACCTATTAGTTTAGCTGTCGATAATTTATCGATAAGGCCGTTGTCTGAGTTATTTATAAATATCAAAAAAACATAAAACGAGTATATAATTGGGTATTGTGATAGATATAGAGATATAAATAGTAGAATTATTGATATACTATCGATAAGTTATCGATATTTATCATCTGTAATTAGTAATAAATTTAAAGCAAATATATAATGGAGTATATTTACTTAAAGTGTGGATATAAAGTATAAGTATCGATAATTTATCGATATATGAACCAAACTTTCCGCTATCGATCATTTATCGTATGAGCTGTCTCTTAATATAATTCTTCTTGAATGAAACCACGCCACACTTTGATTTTTGCATCCACTGTATGCAGTTTCTCGGACGGCAACTACTGCCAGGCTACAAACATCACTTTGTGCAGACTAAACATCAGCTATAATATGCTTGCAACTATCCCCTATCTCTCTCTCTCTCTCTCTCTCTCTCTCTCTCTCTATCTCTTTCTCGCTGTGAAAAACTGTTAAATATTTATAAATGTGAGAAAATAAAAGTGGAAAACTGGCTGCAGTGGCTACCAGCTATCGAGCAGCTAGCAGCAACTACTGTGGCATTTTCATAGTTGGACCCCCTGGCACAATTTGCAGCTACTCCGCTCCCTCTCTCTTCAATCTCTCTCTCTGTTAGTTAGTGTGGATTTGGGTCTAGTTAAAAGTTTTGCGGAGAAACATGGGAGTGATTAAATACTCGTATGTAGACCCTTGCAATACCCGTGCGAATTGCATCGCCACAGCTGCAGTTCAATGCCCGCTGCCGCCAGAGAACAGCGTCGCGCGAAAAACATTGAACATATAGAGATATATCGCTAGTAAACACATATAGTCCCAAGTGTATAGACGAGAGACTGTATACTCAAACAGAACAGAACGACATATTGGCAATGGGCTTATTGAGACAAAAGCCGTGTAAAATTACAGATTAATTGTTATTATCGTGGCATATGCTAAAAAAGTACATAAACAAAAGGCAGAGAGACAAAAAGAGAGAGAGAGGGAGAGAGAGACAATGGAAAACAATGCGGAAAATTTGTTTAAGCCACAGGCCATTGCATTGCCTGGCATTTTCACTTTCCTGCTTTATGGCCAACCAGGTTGCGACTGCTTTTTATTTCCCACACGCTTTCCTCATTGCAATCTCAACCTTTTCTCCCTCTCCCTTCCGCCTGCCCCTTGCAAAACTGACCACGTGCATTTGTTGATATTCAGGCAAGGCTCATGGTCTTTGTATCATTTGTGGACTTTTGCTGGCTGAGGTTGAGGATTAAACAGAGATGGGGACAAGCGGAGAAGTTTGCCAAGTGCATGAGCAAACGCCTCGCTCTATGATACATACATCCGCTCTAGATATTAGCCGAGAATATTATTATTTCAATGTGACCCACTTGTGATGCATTGAATGGAAGAGCCAACCCCTCTTCAGATATGCCAGCCCACTCCAACGGCCACTTGTTAGCCGAGAGAGGATGTTTGAGCAAGTGCTCTCAATGGCTGTGCATTACTTATAATTCGTATCTCTTAGTCGAGTTAGATTCGACTAAATTTCCACACTAAATGACCCAATTAACTCGATACTTTCTGATAATGACGGCAAGCACTTCATTTACAGCTGTAGGACGCATATCTCGTACAGGAAACGCATAAGAGAGAGAGAGATAAGCATAGAGAGAGCGACAGATATTTGAAACTCAACTGTTTCCGAAGAACTGGCAATTGAGGCAAATCAAAATTTATACTCAAGTCAATGTGAAAGATTAGTTTATATGAAATTCTATGAAGTTGTGAATGGAGTGAAAAGTAAGTTTATCGAATGGATATTCATTAGGCAAACCATTCCAGCTCAGTCTGGCATTGAAAGTGTTCGCAGTAAAGCCAAATCTTACAGAACAGTTTACCTATATCTCTTTTTGGCCTGTTAAATAAACTGTCATAAGCCAATCTCATATAATATTATTAATAGTCCATTTCGACTCAATTTGAGATACTTTTCTCCATCATAAACTAGGCAATTTGCATTGGCTGCGAATGGACGAATGAAAACTGTTTGATTATGCTAATAAATGGCATCGATTAAGACACCTCGCATACAGACTATAGAAACTGGAGCTGTAAAGTGAAACCTATCTACATACAATCGTTTTAATCACCTCAATCTACATTTGCTGATGGCTTTTTCTGATACAAAACTGCGAATCGATGTACGACTTTCACTTTGGGCCAAACAAATAAAAATGTGGCATTAAGTGGTTCAATGCTAACAGTTTAACTGTCAATTACAATTAAAAGGGGCACATGCCACGCCCCCACCCCCCGAAAAATATATACATATGCAGATTGATGCCATTGCCAGACTAAAGCTGGATGCGAATTGCAAATGTCTTTTTTCAGTTGTTGAATGAAAAACTCGTTTTCCATGTCAATTTTCATTTCGCTTTTAGCACGAGCCATCCCCTGCCCCTTGGTCCCCTCTAAAGAAAGACCCCTCGCGTACCAAATGGTCGCAATTGCAATTGCTATTACTTAGTGGGAGGGTTTCTGGGTGGGCTTGGGCCTGCAAAGATACATACGAACGACACAATTCGCTTGCCAAAAAATCAGGACAACAAAAACAATGGAACAGGAACCAGGCTGCAGCAGCAACAGCAGCAGCCAGGGGACCGTTTGGGGGGGTTGGAGGATGGGATGGAGAGGGCTTAGGAGGACTGACAGCCCGAAATGTTGGAGAGTAAATACAGAGAGAGAGAGAGAGAGAGAGAGAGAGAGATTTCTGTCCTGCGCCTGCGCCTGTTTCTTCTCTCGGGACTCGTGAGTTGCTGTTGAGCGTCAAGCGCCAAAATGCTCTAAAACAGAAATATATCAGCTGAAGGACAGTGTATGTGAGTCATATGTGAAAGAGTAATTTGAAACTTTAGGACCCTTGTAAGTAAATATGTTGAATACAATTGATGATATATAATATAAAAGCTGGAATCTAGGTAAGTAATAACAACCAATTGGCAATATATATAAATATCTCTTCGCTTCTCTATTCTCATCCTCAGCTATCCCTATCACATCTCATCCATATATCTTGCGCTCCATCCACCGACTCGTTTAGTCTTTAAACATTTCACCATCTATTCATCTGCTCTAATGCTAATTAAGCTCTGAATTAACTAATTAATTATTCACTAAAATGATAAAGCTTTGCATTAAGACGACATTTTGCTATCCATAGCTATAATCATAGAATATATAGTATGCATATTTAGCCTCTATCGAACTCAACAACTGCGAAATGGAGGCTTTATCCAACAGAGCTAGCTCTTAACTATAACAGATACCATATGGCTACCACTCCAGCCCCTATATCCTATATATTCTAGTTATCTAGTATGAGAACTCTCCCAAGTATAGCATATCATATTATATCATAGATGGTCATATATCAATACGAGTTAGAGTATTTGAGCTTCGTCAATTGAAATATGCTCGCAATCCTTCCTACTTTGTGTTTAATTTTTCTTAGTGCCCGCGCCCTTTGTTGTTGCTAGCTGAATTTTGCTTTTCGCTGATGGCAATGACTCCTCGATGCAGTCAACGAGGTGCCAAGGGGCTTGCCCGTGGGAGGAGAGGAAAGAAGCTTTGGCGCCGGCTTGCATTAACTGCACTTGATAAACGCGATTTGTGAGGCGCGCGCGTTAATTTGTCTTCAGCTGCTCTTCTGTGATTCGCTTAATTAAAAGCCAAATCCCAATTTACCAACTGCTGCTGCTGATGGTGCTGATGGTGCTGATGGTGCTGATGGAGCTGATGCTACAACAGCTGCATCCTTCAGGACCTGGACTCACTCGAGTGGAGCAGAGTGGGCGTAGAGTGGAAGCGGCAGAGGAAGGCTCGCTTCGTTGGCCGTTAGTCGTGTGCGTTTTTATTGATTTTTCCCGCAATGCGATGAGAAATGTCCTCTGGTTGTGTGCCCTCTCGTTGCTGTTGTTGTTAGTAAACTAAAGTGTGTGCATGTTGGGTATTCATAAAGTTCCTCTACCCGTTACTGGAGTAAGAGGCAGACAGAGGGAAAGAGAGAGAGAGAGAGAGAGAGAGAGAGAGAGAGAGGGGAGAAGGGAAGACCCTCCAAGTTGCCAACTTAGTTAGTTATGTGGGTTAGTCACAGGCTCTTCAACTGCACCAATTACTCGATGCCAGCCACAGGATTTCGAACTCCATTGTTATGCGCCTTTAAGAGCGGGCGCAGGCTTAAACCAGAACAAAGGAGTCCATTTTTATGGGCATATGAAATGAAATGAAAGTGAATCGCAAAGGGTTCAGTTCAGGCAATGGGCAATGACACTGGCTTAGGCAATGCAAATATTTGATTCAAAGATTACCAGAACTCGGCGAAAAAGTGGAAGAAGCGAATAGCTTAGAGCTGACATTATTAATCCTTCCCTGAAATGCATACACTTGCCAGGGATTGATTGATGTGTGTTATGAAATTTGATAGGCTTTGAGCAGTTTTTAGTGTGTGTGCTTGAAGGTGTTGGCATGGGATGAAGGACACAACTAACGTTTCATATCTATTTTCTTGGGTACATCTCACCGTGCCTTATGTTTAACTTTACATCTCTGCCAATAGTCACACAATTAAATAAAAGATTTAGCTATGCGCCTATATCAGCAATCAATCAATCAGTCAGTCAGTCAGTCAGTCAGCCAGCCAATCAGCAATACATATCAAGTCATCATTTATCGATAGAAAGCTTCTTTTGTTTGGTTTGTTATCTCTAATATCGCTCTCTTTCTCCTCGCGTTGTTTTCTCTCGCTCTTCAGCTCTTCATTAACACCGATTCGAAATGCCGCTGAGTGGCACAAATATCAAAGAGTTCCGTCTTATCAACCTGCTTCCCTTCAAATACAGCCGGCGTAATTATCAACTCGCATTTATACACCTATGTATATATGTACATATGTATGCATATGTACATATATTTGCGCGATCTTTCCTGCTTTGGGTGTAAAAGTTGTTTCGCTAACTGTGGCATAACGGTAACCGTGATGAAGGTCAGTTATAACTCACCTTAGAAATTCATCTGCTCGCTTAGCATAAGATCGAATTTGAATTAAATTTATATCAAATTTGTATTGGTGTTTCTCGATTTGGCGTCTGCTTGTGGGATTTGCTTGTTGTTGCAGTCGTTGTTGTTGTTGTTATTGTTGTTGTTGTTGTTGTTGTTGCACCAACAGCTGTTTTGTGCCACACACAGATACACACAGCCACACACACACGCAGAGCGAGAGAGAGAGAGAGAGAGAGAGCGAAGCGCGCTACCGAGCACCAAACATAAATAAACAACAAATATATATGTATCTTTGTTTTATTTTATTTTATTTTTGTTTTATACGGTAAAAAAATGTCGCGTATTTTCTTGAGTATTTTGATATTTTTACCTATTCTTCTGCACTTTTTGTATATTTTTTTCTGCGAAGCTGTTTTTTAATTTTCTTGGCGCATTTTTGCAATCATTTTTAACGTATTTATTCTGTGGCGGCTGTTGTTGTTGTTGTTGTTGTTGAGCACACGCGCTTGGAATTTCGACGTTTGTGTGCTTGAAAGTGCGCTGCGAGTATCTGCGAGATACTCCTCTTGTTTCAGTTTGGGTATGTCGCAGCAGTTGGCTTTAGTTGTTCGTCGGGGGAAAACTCAACGCAACTGCTTGGGTGCATTCAAAACATTTGTTAATACGCGACTCGACAGAAAGATTCACAGTCCAAAATACAGACACGCAGCGACTGAACGACGGAGCGAAGCGGCAGCAGCGCCAACCGAATTGTTATCCAACTCGTTGCAGATACGAAAAGCAACTGAATCCACGGCCCACACAGCTCACACTGAGAGCTAGACGGACTCGCAGCGAAGCCAAACGTTGCGACTCGCGACACGCGACGCCTCGTCGTACTTCGAACGTCGAATGTCGAACGTCGAGCGTCGAGCGTGGAACGCAGGCGCCGCACAGATACGCCGAGAGCAGTACAGTAGTCGCAGCCTACGATTAAGGGGCAGTGCCAATGCCAAGAGAAGATACAATTTTGTTAAAACTTAGACTCGGCATTTAGCCAGTTGTTGCCTAGTAACACATTAGTGTAGAAATGAAAAAGTGAATTGAAAATACTCCACTAATTAAAAATTAATTTAAAACAAAATTTTAAAGCTGAGCCGTGATGTGTTTGGAACTATTAATGAAAACCTGAAACGGAGAGAATGGAGAGACATAGGGAAAGGATGGATCGGTAGCTTAATTTCTGGCTGGCTGTCTGTGGCTCTCTTTTCTTTGAATTGCTCAGATGGAAGATCACAGATTCAAATGTTTAAAACTAAAGCATTCTATATAAGGACTCAGACACGTCCTTTCTCTTAAATCACTGTGAGAATAATGTATATTCAAGCTGTAAATATTATTTAGTTACTTTCATTACTTTATTGTAAGAGGCTAACAATGTTGTCAGATTAAAGTTCTAAATAGAATAAAACGGTTAACATTCGAATGCAATTAACAACAAAATAGTTATGCTTCATATTACAGCTGAGACTACCTCAGTATTCTTTAGCTAAGTAGTATTTTTTAAAGACCTCTTAATTTGTTATGTGAACGCCTTCAAATTGATCCACAATAAAGTATTTAATACAAATCAAATAAAAACTGAGTTCACAAACAATCAGAAATCTCACATCTGTGAGGCTTGACTGTAGTACACTCGAGAGAGCGAGAAAGTGTACGCAGCAAAGATAGTCTGAGAGAGAGGGCGCGAAAGGCTGTGTGTGTGTGTATGAGAGAGAGAGAGAGTTCGAGGAAGAGAGTTAAAAACAGAGAGAAGATTTCGCTTGGTGGGCTGAATGCGGTTTGTTTTAATTTTAGTTTCGATTTCTGTTTCAATTTGCATCTGTTCCAGTTCTGTTTCAATTTCAGTTTCTGTTTCAGTTTCAGTTTCTGTTTCTGTTTCAGTTTTGGGACTCCGGTTCGGCCTGTGTTTCGGCTTGGGCTTCCGTTGGCCACCTTTGGGTGTTGGGTCTGCATTTGGGGCTTAGGCTTTGTTATTTTTAGCGCCACTCGATTTGGGCTTCTGGAAGGTGGTGCGGCGTGGTGCACTGCGTGTGGTGGCCGCGTGTCACATGCCGGCGCGCATTGTCCACATGCAATGTGACCGCTTCCCTCTCTCTCTCTCTCTTTCTCTCTCTTTCTGTCCCTGCTTCTTTCTGTCTCTGTCTGAGCAAAGGCTGCTAAGTGCAGGTGCTACTCAACAGGCAGGTGCAACAATGGGGGCACGAGTGCCACGCTTGCAATTAGTGCAACTAATTAATAATAAGTAGAGGCAGCCACCACTTGCACCCACCTATCGATCACTGCTGTGTGTGTGTGAGTGTGTCCCGCACTGATTGGATATTAATTTATGCATATGGATACGTGAGCTTGAGTTGCTCGGCAATAGGTCAGCAGCTGAAGCTTAGTCAGAATCAGACCAGGCCTTTGGCCCTATTTGCATGCAGCAACGAGTCTCAGCTGCGAAATGCATTACAGGCAGGTTTTTACTCTAAATAATCTATAATTCAAGTGAATGCAATCAAGAGAGCACTCTTAATTGGAATCCACCTTAGCGTCAACAGACTTTGAATACTAGATGCGAGGCTCAGTGCAAGGGGCAACGGTTAGCTAGAGAGAGTTCCAGTTCTACTTTCATGGAAAACCATTTGAATTTTCTGTTTAAAGAATTCAAAATTGATTAAAAAATAAAATTTTAGTTTTAAGAAAACTTAAATCATAATGAATAATATTACAATATTGAGCTAAAGGCAATCGATATTTGCCAGTAAAAAGAAATTATTAGTCTTGGACTGGGAATGAATAAAGCATTAAGAAGGCATAACTTATCTGAATAAACAGTAATAAAATAAATGAAAATATTTATAAATATATACCCACATCTGAATAGTATCAATTCACTTTTGACTTAGTCGTGCAGTCAAACAGTTCGTTTATTATATTTACATTTGATCCCGAGTTTAAGGACTAAAAGGCCAGATAAGAGATGGCTATAGCCAGGCAGTTAGCTTGATATCTTTTATCTCATGCAGCTGGTGCTAAGCTGGGTTTACAGTGCCAGTAATTGGCTGAAGTTCACACTCTCTGGGTATAAAAATAGCTGCAAACTTGGCTAAGGCAGAGCTCGCGTCACTCACTGATTTCTTTTTCGCTGTCTTGAAGAAGCCACGACACGTGCTTAGTATTTACCTTCGCAAATATATGTGTGTATATACAGAAGATAATACTTAAGGATATGCAAACACTATGCCTGGGGCAGTAGCGAAAAGCGCGCATCATCAAACTCTGCGCAGCGTGACGCAACTGCCAGACGAAGAGCGTTTCTCAATCGCAAAGTATTGTCTATATTTTGCGCCAAAAATAAACCAAACAGTATAATATACAGTATAATATATATGCTAATGCAAATGAGAGTGCGACTGCAAATATGCAGCTGATATGATACGGCGTTTGAGTTAATGAGCCGTTGACTGGCTGCGAGGCGGGTTCAATGCCCACGACTGAGTCCAAAATATGCATAGAACCGCGCCGAGCGGTAGGTAGAGCATTCCATAGCCAAACAGTCGCGTGAAGATGCCGTGCGGCCGCCGAATGACTGACTAGCGCATACCCTGCACTCGAGTTGAACTGCAATTGATGGAGCTGATAGGAGAGTTAGAATATAAGAGCTAACTTATCAAACTAACATTTATAATTATTATGTGAATTAAAACATTATAGGAATGAGACTCCTTCGGTAATTTGATTCACAATAAAAGGCCAGAGAAGCAAACGTAAATTGACTATTTTGTGAATATTTTTGATTAATATCATACTTAGGACTGGATTCAGATCGATTACAAAGGAAATTACGATAGCTGTGAGACAATGCAGTACTAGGGAATGCGAGGCTGTACTACTGATCAGGTATATATATATTCCGACTGCTGTATACCCTACTCAAGCATTTACGTCCAGGGTATGCGAAGCGACAGGCAGCCGACGACAACAAAGGCAAAAGGCCAGGCAACTGGCCATGACTGACACCCTGGCAAGAGGTAGCCAGTGATCCTGATGCTTGTGCTGATGATGATGAGGCCAACAGAGAGTCCGGCAGACTGACGCCTGCCTCTGTCTATCTGTCCATCCGTCCATCTGTCGGCATGCCTAAGCGTGGCAAGAGAAATCACATGCAATACAGATTAAGCAAATGTTTGATGAAATTTGACTACTGGCAATTGGAATTGAAGCTGATGTTGGTGTTGGAATTGGAGATAGTGGTGGTGGTGGTGGTGGTGGTGGCCTGCACCTGCGGCAACTGGCAACTGGCACTGACACTGGCAGTGGCAACAGGCAACCACAGCAACCAGATAAGCTCTCTCCCCATGCAGCTGCAGATATGTTTGCGGCATCTGCAGCTACCAGCATGAATTTTGCCGTCGCTCGGCCGAACCAGATGCAGTTGAGAGGCAGCCAGAGAGGCAGAGGGAGTGGGATATGCAAATGCAAATGCAGTTAGGTACACATCCCATATGGTTGGTTCGGCTAGCTGAGCTGCCTTGTTGTTCATTTTCCACGTTTGCTGCGGAGGTCGATATGGCACGGGTCAAATCCGTTTCATCGGCTGCTGGCCACACCCACGTGGCTGACAGCCGCTGCCCAATCGGCAATGCATGGAGAGTTATAGCTGCTCTCACAAAGGACTGTTTAGATCCTTAATTGCTGCAATGCAAATAAAAATATCAAAGTTGAACTTTAAAGGCCAATCGACGGAGCTCAACATATTCGGATTGCCCCGACTGTAATTTATATATATTGTCTGATTGATTAATAGCTCTAGAGTGGCATGAAGGTAATTCAATGGCATTTTGTTCATTACACTGATTTAATTACAAAGTTAATAGTTTTAGGCATTTTTAAAATTGCCACTTTGCGCGCCAAACCTACACTTATTACAGTAAAAAGACAGAAGCTAATTGCTACAACACGGTTTGTGTACTCGCTGTAAATACTGCTCTTAATGACGAACGCGCCTAACGAATTTTAGTCAGTTCACAAACCATACACTTAGCGAACTGCACTCTAGACACAGACCATTTGCTACGCTTAAAGAAAGCAACAACCTAATCCAATTTTCAAACCAACAAATGTATTTTGTTTGTTAAATGCTATAATTGTGAAATAACAGCATACTTCAAATATATGGGATTGAATAGATGAACCAAGACTGTTTATTTAACGAATTGTTGCACTGAATTAAGCGATCAAATGGCATATTCAAGACACAAACCACAACTAGAGTTTCTGATGCGGCCTCAACTTCCCAAACCGAACCATAACATAGAAAAACGTAGAAAAATTTAAAATACGTTATTAAACGTAACTGAAATTTGACTGCAGAATATTTAATTTAAGTGAATATGAAAAGACTGGCAATCACTATTTAATGAATAATCTCATTTAACTTTTTATTTAATAACCTTTACTAATTATATGCATAACTTAGTCAATATTTTTGTTCTGTTTTTTTTTTTGTGTCGTGTTTATAATTATTATTTAAAATATTTTTTGAGCTTATAAATTATTAAAAACTATGCGCGGATAAATGAGTCACTTGCCAATGCGAGCCTCGTCGCTTGGTTCATTTACAAGTTCAATTACAAAAAACTGAATAAATTGCAGGGCATTCCCCATTACATTATGTTTACCGTTATGTTTGCTCTACACTTACACAGCGAACTCTATATATCTGTATATTGCATAGTTGTATAACATATACACACAAACATACACACACACACACACATATATATATATATATATATGCATATATGTGTGTGTGTATATGTGATACAACTACTCGTATTCGATTTCGATATACGATTTATACAGTTATGAATTGCCTAGGGGATTACGCTTAGACTATAGAACTAAATAATTGCCGCTGGCTCATGGAATAACATTAAAAATTTTGGTACAGTCATCTATATATATATATATATATATATATATATATATATATATATATATATATATATATATATATATATATATATATATATATGCGTATGCATATAGATAAATATATAAATATGCGTAGATCAATATTCATTTATTTTTTCTTTCTTCATTTCTGTTTGTTTTCCAATTATTTTACGCACTTTCATATGCGGAATGCCCCTAATGCTGATTGGTTTTGGTTAGATTTGCTTTCGTATTTACAGATTTTTTACTTATCATTATAGCTAGCCGTAAATCTCGTTTTGATTATATTCTTACTTACATTCGTACAGAAACTAATGCAAACATAATTGATGAGTTAAATAATTAGTTAATTAATTAGGTAATAATTAGAGTGGATTAAATTAGATCAAGTGCTCATTGTATTGCCTCAAATGCTTTGTAAGCTTTGTCGTATTCAGTTACTTAGCTTAAAACTAACAATAATGAATCAATGAATTAATAATAATTAAACACAAACTAAAGCACACGAAATCATAAGTGGGAATAGGAACTAAAAGCACCAGCAAAATATACAAAACACTAAATTATTGCAATCATAAAGTACACACAGTTGTCAGTTATCATTTCAAATATTGTCGAATCGAAGTTACAAATTAGACTCAAGAATTAATTGAATGCATTCAAACTTATTGCATGCCATTTTCACAGTTCAGGTGCGGAGCGGGGGTGGCGGCGGCAGGCTTCCAGCTCCACCTGCTCCGCTTACTCCAACTCCTGCTCCAGCTCCTGCGCCCACTCCTGCGCCCGGCGCATGCAGCGGCACTCGTTTGGACCGGTAGCGCTTCAGCTTGCGGCGCGCCATGAAGATGCTCGGATTGAAGTTGAAGTCGCGACAGCCGTGCGGTGGCGGCGGAGGCGGCAGTGGGGCGGGCGGCGAGTGGGAGGTGGGTGCAGCGGCGTCCAGCTCGTAGGGCGGGAAGAACATTGGGTTGGCAGCCCAATCCCGCCACATGTTTCAATCCTGCGCCGCCCCGTTCGCCTGCGCCAGCGTCGCCTCGCCATGTCGGCGCTGCTCCATGGCAGCGGCGGCCGCAGCCATGGCGAAGTCATCGTCCAGCGAGGAGGACTGCTTGGAGCCCACCGACTTGCAGTCCTCGTCCATGCTGACGCCCAGATTGTGCATGGCCACCGCCGCGTGATGCCGCTCCGCGGGCGGCAGCAGATTGAGCATGCTGAGCGGCAGGCCGGGGAAGCCCCCGGCAAAGTCCGGGTAGAAGCCTTGCGGATTGAACGGATTGAACAGGGCGTTGGGACCGCCCAGCAGGTCCGGCTCTGAGCTGCCGCTGCGCGGACCGGCGGGCGGGCCCAGCGGCAGGCCCAGCTCCAAGTCGAGCGGGCCCAGGCCACCCAGTTCGCTGGGGTGTGGCATGGGCGGTGGACCACCAGCCGAGCCACTTCCGTTGCCGCCGCCGTTGGCGCTGTTGTTGTTGCTGTTGGAGTTGCCGTGGGCGTTCTTATCCTTGTCCTTGTCCTTGCGCTCCTTCTTCTCGCTCTTGGAGCCGCCGCCTCCGCCGCCGCTGATGCCCATCTGGAGCATCTCAATGGGCGGCCCGCTGATGCAGTCCTTGCGCAGCTGCTCCAGCTTCAAGCTCTTGCCGTACTTGCCCCGCACATACATCAGCAGCGAGTTGTAGGGGATGCCGAAGATGCGCGACGCCTGCGACGTGGTCATCTTCTTGTTCCACACGTGCTGCAGTGCCTCCGTCAGCTCGGTGTTGGTCCACGAGCGTGGCGGGCCGCCGCGTGGCGCCGAGTGCTGTCCTTTGGGGCGTGGCACTGCAATAGAGACAGCGAGAGAGGGAGACAGAGAGAGAGAGAGATTGATTAGTACCTGTGTATGAAGCTTCACTGTAGTCTCAAGTCTTGCCCGTCGGGTGGGGTTATCTTGCGGCGACCATCTGCTAATGTTTCAATCTACGTGCCCCATATGCGGCCTAGACAGTTTCGTTGAAAGATTCGCCCATTGTCTGTTGCAGTTGCCTACAGCTCATACACACCCTGTTGCCGCTCCCATACCCTGTGCAGGCTGCTGGGTTGCAAGAGGGGTATATAGGTGGACTAAATCGCATTTGACTTGAAGGGAAACATGCATCAAGTCTGTTTGATATATGCTCATACATGTCAATCCATAAAATCGATATTTATCGATTATCAATTTCACTCAGTTCAGAATATCTCTTAGAGTTTAAAAGAAAGAAGGGTCAAAGTTGGCTAGGTTCCTCTGTAGTCTATATTCATCACAGCATCATAGCATAACTTGTAGCCTGGCACTCTCTGGTTGTCGTTGCTGTTGCATGTGGCACCTACAACAAGCGAACGCTGTGGTGGTTCCCATACCCGCAGCCTGAGCTTGAGCCAGTGCCAGTGCTGGTGCTGGTGCCAGTGCCTCGCCCGACCTTCCATATGCAAATTACGAGCATGCAGCCTCGTCACATGCGCCGCCAAAACTCAATTTAGATCCACAGATATCGACCTGCCCCACAACGAGAGAGTTGCTGCCACAGGTTCAGCTGCTCCGATCGACAGCAACTTCGATTTGGAGACAACATCGAGCACTGCAGCTGGAGCTGCAGTTGGCGCTGGGAGTTTGAAGCTGCATCAACAACCATGTCGAATCGCTGCGCACTTATACGTAGCCGAAATTTTCTGGCTGCGATAATTTACAGTTTATTGCAGCTTTTCCTCTGCCGCTTCGGCCTGGTTAATAGCGCCGATAGCCAGATTTTCGCAAAGTGAAAATAAATGCGACTCGAGAAACGATATGAGAGCACTCGATGATGGAAGCTCAAGAGAAAAGAAGTTCGCCGTATTAGCTGAAGGTATGCGGAGGCTCGTTATTAGTTCGAAGTTCTTATGTAATGCAGCTGTTATTTGTTTTCCTCTTCTGGTCTGGGTTCAAATGATAGGTCAGACCTCTTTTCCGTTGAACTGCAACCAGAACAAGCAGCCAGAGCCCCGGTGCAATTGTTGCGGCTCTTCGAGCTGTTGTTGGCTTCTAATAAGGCAGAGCTGCCCCCGAACGTCCTCTCAGCTAGCCAAATGAAATTTGAATTTGTTACAAATCGCAAATCACGTTTTCAGACATAAACAACTGACTATAGAGGGAGGCAGAAAGATGGGCAAAGAGAGAGAAAGAGAGAGAGAGAGAGAGAGACAGAGAGTCAGAGAGAAAACAATCAGAAAATGAACAAATGAATGTGAACAAATCAGTTAATCACACCCACACGAAGGCAATGAAAGCAAAAGCCCTAGAAATATGCTAGGCTCTCCCCCCCTCCCACTCTGATGCACGGGCTTGATTCTTATCAATGTTGGCCAAAAGAAAAAAGCCAAGAAAACCCGTTCGCCCGATTCGCAATAAAGAATATCGTGCTATACGCCAGATTTGCGCTTTTTAGCACAGTTTTATTTACTGTTTCACATTGTTCGCAACTTAAACAGCGATTGTCATGGTCGGGATGAGTAGGAGTCCCTCACTCTCTCTCTCTCTATCTCTCTCTCTCTCTCACTGTGTGTGTGTGTGATGAGCAGACCGAAGATCAACTCAGATACGAGCTTTGTTGTGGCATTTCGCTTTTGGCATGCCAAGCATCTGATCACGACTTTCTGTAACTGTGGCTATTGATCACAAAATTAAGCAATTAAATGTGATCCGAGCTGAAAGTGTGTACGAAACGAAGTGAAAAGATCGTCGGTCAGATTTCAGCATGCGGCCAGATTACTCCCATGCATGAGATGAGCTTATGAAAATGTAACATAATCGTAAGCAGGAAAGAAGTCGAAGATCAACAGATCTTGCCTCAAAAACTATATGAATCCAAGCCATACTCTGATAGTGATCTCTCATTTGATTGGGGTGTAGACTAGCTCGTATCTAAGTACTTTATATTAAGTAGAACATACAGAGCAAAGATTGCATGAGGTGTGAGCTGAGTCTGTTTTGTGAGAGAGATAGAGAGATAGAGAGAGAGAGAATGAGAGAGAGAGAGAGAGAGATGCTTAAATCCTGGCTCACTTTTTGATAGTAGCGACTGGAGGCCCTTTTGAGTTTTCTTCATTTCACTTAGTTGCTCGGCGTGGCGCCTGAAACATTTAAGAGATCATGCACAAAATCATTTAAGGCCTTAGCTTTATCTTTCATTCATGAAAAGCGCTCGTCGAGCACTTAAGCCATCAACGCTAGTCCAGCTGTCAAATCAGCTGTCAAAACTTGTAGCTCACATGGCTCAAGCCGTAAGCCAACAATCATCGAGCCACTCCACCCCTTCGCCCCTGGAGCTCCCTCATTTGTCAATCACATGACAATCAAGAGAGATAGATAATTGATTTCTGAACCACATTTTGTGCATATTATAGAAATATTGTTTCCCCACACACACATACAGTTTGAAGAAAAAATTCATTAACTTTCTGAGGTTTCACTTGCATTTCAAATAAAGAAATCAAAATAAACGACTGCGTTTATGGAGCTGCCTATTTGTCAATCAAGAGTTGAGAAAAAGCAACACGACGTTTACGATATGCATAGGTGCACATGTTGATCCACTGCAGAAACAAACAAGCCCAGCTGCAGGCCAGGGCAGACCCGACCAGGCCAGGCCAGACCAGGCAAGTGGAGCTGCACAGGAAAACCACAAAAACAAATTTGCCGCCTCACATGATCGCACGAGTGATCGCGTCTAAACTGATCAAGGGGCAAGCCGGCAGATAGAATGCCAAAAGGAAATGGGCACGCATTGCATGCAGAGCGCTTCGCGTTTCCTTGTGTCTTTGGGGAAGAATAGCGATCAGCGATTAGTGATCACTGATCAGTTAAGTTTTTGCTGCTATATTCATATATGCAAAAAATCATTTACGGAAGTGTAAAAAACTTGAAGAGTCAAAGAAACTGCTGCAAAATAATAAAGATCTTTCTCAGATCTGCGATCATCAGTCTGTAACAAGTTCGACATAAACAGACCTACATGAATGTCTTGTCGAAGAGCTACGGTCAGGTGAGTTATGAAGAGATTCTAGATTCTATCAATGACATGCATTTATCAGATTGTTGCTACAAATATTGATCGACTCAGAAGATCGTAAAAAGTTTGAGCTTCCATTTTGTAGTCTCATATATGATCTCTCTTGGTTATCCCATCATAGCTCCTTGACAGCAGCTGATAATGATCTTCTTCTTTCTCTGTTCAGCTTCAAAGTATTTAAGATCAGAGCAATACTGATTTCAAGTAATAGTCCGTAATATTACTCATTTCAATAATACTGATATAATAGTATAATCTTTCTTCAAGCTTTCTGCCCGCTCATATTTACTGATCGACGATCAACGATCTAGGGCTAAAGACCAGGCACCTACTGAAGCGATTTCTAGTGATTGCCCAAGCCAGCGACGTGATCAAAAGTGCAGCAACTTTTTGGTTTGCGTTGCTTTTGCTTTTGCTTTTGCTTTTGACTGAGCGCGGCAAGAGAGATCAATCAGTCAGGTGTGAAGTAAGGCACGAAACGGCATTAGGTAAAGGGGGGCTTCGGCAGCAGCGACTGCAAAGTGATCGACATGGCAATCATGTTGAATGGATTTTCAACCTTTCTCGCGCAGTACGTTTTCTGTCCGATTTTGTTTTTATTGGGTTCGAAGTTAACGCTCAGAGGTTAATTAGCTGTTTGTTTTTCACGTAGTCGAAGCTAAAGGTGACGCGGCTTTCGATGACTACTCACTTTTCTTTTTGAGGAACGGCGGTGGTCCGCCGGGCATATCGCGTGGATCACTCATCTCCATCAGCGGGTTGTAGAGCTTGCCAGGATCGATGCCGGGCGGAAACAGGCCAAGCGGTGAGTCCAGGCCGAACACTGTAAGTGGGAGAAAAGCAGAAGTCGAATTAGTTGAATCACTTAAAGTATTAAGCTTATGCCTTGTGCTAATCAGCTGTGATATTCGTTCTATTTCTACTTGGCTATTTATAAGCGGGCTTTATTTAAGACCCGATTGCAATTGCAAATGTTTCCATAAGCGACTCATTTTCCAGCTCAGTGAATGGCCCAACTAACAATGGGAAGCAGAGCGAACGCGCACTTCCGAGACAGACCCCAAAGACTGTGGCAATCGAGTGCAACTGGCTGTAGAAGTGGATGTCGACAATGTAAACAATGGAACGTCATTATTCTATTAATAATTTGCGCTACGAGTGCACTTCTACACATGAGTGAAACAATTGAAGCGCTGATGAGGCATCCGAGACGAAGGAACAGAAGGCGCAGAAGAAGACGTCGAAGAGGAAGCCAAAGGATATGCAGGGAGAAGCTGCTGCTCAAAGAAGTGTATGTGCGGGGACAACGCATAACACTGACATTCAGCTCGACGATTTCATAAGACCGCGAATGCGAATCCAAGACACAACCCACACACACATCCTCACACTCACACACCCACAGCCACTCACATGAATAAATGTGAATATTTGTATCTATGTCTTAAGACGTTTGTATCTGCTGCATAATGACACAAATAACGAGCGCGCATTGTTTGCGACGCGCTCTGCAACTCAAGTATTCAAGACATAACAACACGCTGCGTATACGTAATATGCGTTTCTTTGCAGCCTTCCCCTTCCTCCTCTTCCTCTCTCTCTCTCTCTCGCTCACTCCTAGCAACTCCATCTTCGAAATCAAAGCAAGTCTGCCTTGGCGAAATTAGTGCGGATTTCTTTTCACGTTTACTCTCAAGGGCTCTAGAACAAGACAGCCATTGACGTTGTCTACACACACCCACCCACACACACTCCCACACCCACACTCTCCCATGTCACATGCTATTAGTTCAATGATTTTCACGCCGAAATGCCGTTTGCTAGCTGAAAAAATAAATCACATTCTTCATACGGCAAACAGTTGGCAAATCTTTTTCTGCGGCTGTCTGCAACGCTGCTGTTTGCCCTGAGAGTTAGTGTAGAGTAAACAAAGCAGAGCCCAATGACTTTGTGAACTACTATGCAAGAGAGACAGTAAGAAAATGAGAGAGACAGAGGGTTGCAACATTTGAATCTTGAATTATAACATTTTGATCAAAAGCTCTTGCAAAAGCTCTTAGCCGTTCTATTTTCATTCATTTTAAACGTACTTTTATAAGTAGAAAATCGTATCTACAACAACAAATCCATACATTGGGTTCAGTATACAAAAATGTAGAAATAAGAATAATATATTGAAAGGCACTTTCATCAATAGCTTTTAAAAATCATATGAATACCTAAGAACTCTGAAAACAAAGCTCTAATACTGAAGCCATCTTCATAATAATTTGACTTACTTACGATCAGCAATCCTGTCATAATGATAATCATTTCTATCAGCAAATGCCTTCCTTGATCTTCTTTTATTACAGTTTGTTTTGCCCTCATCACATGCAACCTCTGATCTGATATTAAACTAACTGTTAAAGTACTAGCTATCATCACATGGAACTGCCCGAGCTAAGGTAGAGTATATGCTTCCTTTTGCATTTCTTTGCCAAGTCGCGGTTGCCTTCTTGTATCCTTAGCTGGCATTCATTGCCTGCAGCCTGTTTATGCAGTAGTTAGCGAGCTGCTTGTAAGCCCCATGCACCCCGTGCACCCGGCAAAGGAGGGTGCACAGCTCCATCGCCCGCCCCGCTAACCCTATTGCCAGCATTGCTCTGATATGTCGGTTGAAATTTTTGTCGCATTAAAAGGTATTGCGCTTCCTGCGACTCGGCATTTTCGTACAATTTTTCATATTTTTGTGCCTTAATTTATTTTATATCCTGTGTGCGCGTCGCGCCTGACGGAGAAACTGGTCTGAGTTGCATCGGGGGCTGGACTCCCCAAACGGATATTATTAATATGAATATCGCGCGACTTATATGCAAAGTTTTATACGAAAAGGGAAGCGACAAGCAACTGGATTGGAGAGAGAGCATGAAGGACTATGAGGACTATCAGCAGTAGAAGTAGAAGGAATCAGAACTCAGTCAGCTTTCTGCACAGCACACAGCGCACAGCACACAGGACTCTGTACTTTTTATTTATGCTGCCAAAGTTGTTTGCCAAAAGGTTTAAGCGTCGCTGCAGCACCGTGTGGCATACTTTAAACACAACACTCTCTGTGTGTCTCTGTGTGTGGGCGTGGCAGTTGTCTGTGTGTGTGTGTGTGTGTGTGTGTCTGTCTGCTTGGGCAACTTAAAAGTCATTTCGCTAAACGTCTGCCGACAGTTTGAGCTCGCAACTAAGAAACACACACACACTCACCCACATGTTGTTTCGCCTGCTTCACATGTTGCCAAGACACAACATAAATTTCAAGCGACCTGCACGCAACGCCTCTTCAGCACCTCCGCCTCTGTCTCTGTCTAAATCTCCCTGCCTCGGGTGACACAAATATATATATGGAAACAAAATCATATATAAACCGCAATTGAATTTATTTTGACTGCAACTCCGAGTTGCAAGTTTGCAACGACCGCAAATGCAGCTACAAGGAACCGAGTCCACCTACCATCTCCCTACTCCTCCTCCTCCTCCTCCACGACCACCACCTATGTTTGTTGAGTCTAGGCTACGGCGCACAGAGGCGTCAGCAGGCGAGCCGCAGCAGGCGGGCCGCAATAACTAAACTGTCAAATTATTAGAGGCGCACTTGCGACTCTCTCCATATTTTAGTTTTCCAGTTCATTTCAATATTTTTTATGAGCTGTCAACGGGCAAAAATTGTTTATGACTTAATTAGGAACGAAAATGAATATGGGCTCATAACGGGGTTGCACAGGAGGTGGAGGTGAAGGAGAGCTGGGCAATAGGCTAAAAGGGCAGCGCATACGTTCGTGACATGGGCACAGAAATAAAAGCTATTCTCCTTGCGAATCGCACTGGCTAAAGTGTGGGGAAACTTAATATGAGCAGCGCATAGAAGGGTCGCAAATGGGAAAGGAAAGAATGTGAATTTGTAGTGAGTGGGTAGGCGCCCCCAAGAATGTTATGTTCAGGATATGTAAAGGAATGATCTGATAGTTACAGTGATGTGTGTAGGTTAGACCCGGATACGGGGAATTTCAATTGAAACAGACAGTAAATGCGCAGGAGCTAATAATATAGATACCTTTAATTGATCAATCCTATCTGCTATGTGGAATATCTCTTAATGTCTTATGGGTCAGCCATCTGTAAGCTCATATATAAATCAAGCTTCAGTCCCTCTTGACAACTTGTTGCAGTTGAATACTTGTAAAAAATCCGTAAAGCGTATAAAAGGACAGAGGAAAAAACGTATAATGCTGTTGGAGAGTGCGAATACCCACACGGAGGGCCAACCTAATGCGTTTAAGGGCTTTGCGACAGCTTTGGCCCTGGCAACGAGCGCATGAGCTGAGCAAAGGATGCTTATGCAATCGGAGCCGCTTTGATGTTTCTGGCAGACAGAGAGCAAGCGAGGAAGGGACATGGCGACAGTGGCCACATGTTGCATGCTGCAAGGCAGCTCAAGGCATCCAAGGGACATGCCAGCTTATTAAAAGCGAAGTCACTGGCGCGTACGTGCGAGAAGAAGTCACAGTGCCAAGGAGTCCTCGGCAGGAATAGGGGAGAGAGAAAGAGAGACAGAGAGAGAGAGAGAGAGAGAGAGAGAGAGAGAGAGAGAGCGAATGGAACAGTGAGAAAGAGTAGGAGCTGCCTGTAAGGACTTCAAGCTGCAAGGACTGCGATGGAAGAATGAAAAAGGGCTAGCAGTAAGGATTGCTAAGGGAGACTAAAGGTAGCCGCGCTTATTAGGACTTCCGCTTGTGGTAGGACCAAATGTGTTTAGACAGCAACAGGATGTGAAGCAACTGCAGAGTGCAGATGTGTCTAACCCAGTGACCCCGCATAAAATGAAGAATTATCAGTTGCTACTTACTGTGCGGCGGCGTTAGCGTCAACGCCGAGGACATGCCGGGAAAGGGCAGCGGCGAGGGCGGATGCGGCTGTCCATCCTGCGGATTGTAGTGGCCGGGCAGGCTCATCGGCGAGGTGGGTGCGAAGTCCTTGCAAAAGTCCTTGCCGAAGTCCTTGCCGAAGTCTTTGCCAAACTCCTTGCCGAACTCCTTCCCAAACTCCTTGCTCAGCCGATTCATACTCTCCTCGAGCCGCTCGTGCGGCGCTTGACCTCCGCAGCCCGCTCCCGTGACCCCATTGTGCGAGCCAAAGGGCGGCAGACCCATCGGTCCCAGCAGATTGCTGGCGAATGCATTGTGCTCGCGCTGGAGCGCCTGCTCGCGGGTCTCTCGCGGATCACGCGACTCGCGCTGATGCATGGCTGCCGCTGCGGCCGCCGCGGCCAGCGACATTTCCATTTGATGCTCCATGTGATGGAAGGGATTCTCACCAGCTGCGCCTGCAGCGGCGACGGCGGCGGCGGCTGCCGCATGCATTTGGGCCTCCAGGGCCTCCATGTGGCAGGGCGGGCTGTCGGGCAGCCCGGGTGGCCGCATGCCTGAGGGCGGAAAGGGCAGGAGACCATTGTTGCTGGGCGTACAGCTGTTGGGCGTGTGGCTGGGGGTGGAGCTGGCGCTGGGCTTGGCATTGAGCTGCCTTATATCCTTTAAGGATAACATAATGCGTTGATTGTTGTCCTGCAGTTTGCTGCTGTTGTTGTTGTTGTTGGCGTTGCCTTCATTGTCGGAGGAGTGGCAGTTGCTGGTGTCCTTGTCCTTCTTGGTGGTGCACAGATCCTCGGGCCCGTCGCTGGGGCAAGGGGACATTGCTGCTGCATTGGCAGCGGCCACCGCCGCTTGCCTGCGCAGTTCGTTGGTCGTGTGTATAAGCTCTTCGATGTCCTGTTCGTCTTCATCCTCATCCGGATCCTGATCATGGTCGTGATCGTGCACTCGATCGTGATCATGATCGTGATCGTGATCGTGATCGTGCTCGTTCTCAGCCTCATCCTGCTCCTGTTCCTGCTCCTGTTCTTGATCTTCGTCCTCTTCTTCGTCTAGCTCCGGAACGGCCTGCTGATTGGACATGACGAGTGGCATGGCTCGCTCCTGCTCTGGCTCAAGGTTCTCCTTCTGCTGCTGCTGCTGCTGTTGGTGCTCAGGATTGGCAGCTGGATTATTTGCCCGCTGCTCTTCCTGCTCCATGGGACTCACGTCGTCCGTTGCGGAACGCTTCTCGTTTTGCTCCCGCTCTAGGTCCTGGTCCTGCTCCTCCCGCAGCTCGTGCTTGATCACAGTTTGCAGCGCTGACTCCGACGACTCAGGCTTGTTGAGCGCAAAATCGTGAGGCACATCGCCGGAACGACGACGGGGACGCGCCTGCTTGCGACGCGGCATGGGTGAACTGCCGCCCAGCTCTTGGTCGCTCTCCGGCTCTCGCTCGCACTCCTGCTCCCGCTTGCGCCGTAAGCTAAGCGCCGCCATAGTGCTGGCCGGACTGCCAAAGAGCCGCCCGGGCATGATCAGCTTGCCACTCGCTGGCCTCACCATTGACGGCGACTCATCCTCGAAGCTGGATGAGAGCAGCGAGGCGTCCAGCAGATTGAAGTCGTCCGGCGAGGCGGCCGGCGTAGGCGTGTGCTCCGGCACGGAGCTCTCGACCAAGCCGCGCACCTGCAGCGATTCGCCCGCCTGTATGAGCGTCTGCAAGCGCTGCTGGGGCACACTGATCTCTCCTCGGTACATGAAGTCCACTATGGCCTGCACGACCCAGCCTCGGAAGTCCTTCAACACTATGACAGGGTGCTTGCAGGGCGTCTCCGCAAAGACGCGCTGGAAGAAGGGCGAGCAGGCAGACAAGACCATTTTGTGGGCCCGTATCGAGGTCTCCGCACAGACGAGGGTCACATCCACCAGGGTCTTGGTCTGCAGGAGAGCGTCGAAGGCGCGCAGGATGTGATTCTGATGGTTGTTCCAGCGGAGGCTGTAGTGATCCTGTGTGGCCGCCAAGGCGGCACTCACCGCTGTGGGCGTGGCAGGTGGACTGTGCGTTGTTGTGGGCGTGGCAGCTGCGGCTGTCGCTGCTGCTGCACTTGCCGTTTGGCTCATGTTCAGCGGCAAAGCTGGTGGCGTGGGCGGCGTTGTGGGTGGCGTCGTATGCATCGAGGCGTGGGCGTGGCTGTGATTGTGCGTCGATGTCGCCGGCATTGGCAGCGACAGAGGCAGCGGCAGCGGCAGCGGAAGCGGCAGCGGCTGCTGATGATGCGTGTGTAGATGGTGATGGTCAGAGACTGCGCTCGCTCCCGCACCCGCTGTCACGCCCATTCCCGCTCCCACTGGCGTCGGGTTTGTTGGCTTGGCCAGCAGCGGCAGCGCGGTCAGAGGCGCTGGCGCCACCTGGCGGCCGTACTCGTTCATATGCAGCGCCAGCGGCAGCGACGTCAGTTTGCAGCGTTTTATCAGCTCCTCGGCGTCCTTTAACATGCCCTGCTTCCGCCTTGGCTCACGTGTCGCACCTCAAAGCCTCCAGTTGCTGCAGGACGACCAGATAGCTGCAAAGAGAACGAGAGGAAGAGCACAAAACATAGGTTAGAGGCGAATGTACCAGAACAGCTTAGGCATGCTTTGCATAATATATTCGGATGTAATACACTGAAAGAAACGCTTCTCTCGAAGTCTGAGTATGTGAAAGTAATGCGGTTAAAATATTGTTCTTATTGAGTTAATGTGATACAGAAAGGCATTTTATATATTTGTTTTCTAGAATTGTTTCTCCTATTGATAAACATCGATCATATGATCTCTTCATTGATCTGATCAGTAAAGGAAGGGAAAAATGTAATTTGCGAGGATTACAGCACGTTCATATTCATTGAATGTAATGAATGAATTAATTCAAATAATAGACGAATCTAAAACTTTAATTTAAATTTAGGAGCATAACAAAACCTAAATGATTATTTCGAAAATCTAAATATGTAAAAACTGATTCATTATCTATAAACTCAAATATTCTGAAACATCATCTAGAAGTGCCCCCAACAGCCTTTTTAATATCAGAGTTTCACTTGTTTTCTCCGAGTGTATTCAATACTCGCTACGCATGACATATGCCGTGTCGTGTATGTGTTGTGATAATATGTTAATGAGTCGCGGCATATATCATCTTTTCTGCCTACCCTCCGCTCATCCCTATGCGTAACATTTCGAGCAAATCCCAAGCACAACAGAAGCCAAAACAATGCAAAAGCTAAACAAAAAAAGACAAACAGGAGTAGCAACTGTGCAAACGCACATGAAGCAATCAGAGTGGGCTACGTGTCGTGTCGCATATCCTTGAGGATATCACATGCAGATGTGTGATGTGTGATAATGGCTCACTCGTCTACCTCCTGTCCCTGGCCCCGCGCCACGCGACCTGCCTGCCTGCCTGCAGCTTTCTCTATCTGTCCGACTGTCTATAGCACTTCATTTTTTTTTTTTTTGTTTGTCTATCTAAGCCTCATTCAAACGCGTAAAGACAGTGGAAGCTATTTAGAAAATATACACAACAGTTAAGGGTCATCATATTGCGAATAAAATGAACCAAGTGCAAATATAATGATGCACATGGAATGAAATTGAAAGTACTCCTCTATCACTTCTTATTCTATACATTTGCTTTTATTTCTCTGAGCTAAATTTGCAATATGTCCGGCAAATATATGAACATTGTTGGATGAAGCTCTAACATTCTCTAGATCAAAATAATTATAAATAATAGTTCAAAAATTTATAATAAACAGCATATAGCATAAAAAGGAGTTCAGACCTAATGGGTCTGTTGCACCGGGAAACAAGTGTTATTCCAAATGAGCATAAGGTACAGCGAAAAATATATAAACATTCCTTTCTAAGCTCATAGTATTTCAGAACAAGTTTCAATTTACGACCTATTTAAATAATGAAATTTGTTTCTATATTTCTTGCCAATTGATATTAGCCTGTATCTGATTTACTAACTCTTAATAATTACTCTAAATAAATAAAATAAAAATGTTTGCTCATTAAATTCTAGGCCTTACATTTGCTGCGTAGCCCATTGTGCGCAGGTTGGTGAGCTTTTTTCACGCACCTCAGTGCGTGGCATCTAATTAATTCAGCAACTGTCTGGCGTGCCGTACCCCCATACACACACACACACACATTGGTATCTCCCACTCTCGCCAGAGGGCGCTGCATGCTGCGTGTGTGAATTTTAAAAAGAGTCGGTAGCTGCCTGACAACGCGCATCCCGTCACCTAGTCAAGCTGAATCCTTGCCAAAGCAAAGCCAAAACCAAAGCCAGAGCCAGAGCACCTTCTTCAATGCCAGCGAATGCAAAATTAAAAAACTTTACATTTGCCCGGCGTAAATAAACATTTTTATTTGGCGTTAGGTGCGGTTTCAGCTGATGCTGGAACCGCATTTGGGACTGCGACTGCGTCTTCGCCTCGCAAGTCCTGGCGGCAACCGCATATTAACACATGCCGCCAGGAGAGAGCCACCAAGGCACCCACGCCTCTGTGCAACAATGTGCAATTAGCAGGCATGCGGCAAGCGGCGTGTGGCATGTGGCATGCGGCTTGCAACTCATTTGCGGTGCAGCTGCAGCAACTGAGGAAACATTTTTATTTATTTACTCGCGTATTTTACTTTGGCGCGATGCTAAAAGCGACACAGTTCAGAAAACAGTTAGTGCCACTTGCTACCTGGCGGAGCAGCTGAGGTGGGTGGATGGGCCAGAAGGGAGGAAGACTTACGCGAGTTTTTAATTAATGTCGCAGTAAGTCAGTCAGATTTACTAGTAAAGCAGTCTCAATTGGATTTAAGGCGGTCATGGGCTTTAGCCAAGCACAGTGAAGAAAGAAAGAAAGAGAGAGAGGGGGGCAGAGAGAGAGAGAGAGAGAGAGAGAGAGGTGGGGAGAGAGATTTAAGCAGTTGTGAATGTATCACAAAACAAAAACTTTATGGAGCTTTAAGTAATTTAAAATAGAGCTTATAATAATGAATGCTACACAATTGGTGCTTTAAGAAACTATAAGCTATTACATAAAAATTTTGAAAAATGTATAGTCAAAAAATATTGCATTAATGTGAAGTATTTCGGTACTTAAGCTAATAGTATTGCTAATACTGCTTAAAGTACATATAAAGATAATCGTTTGCCCTACAAATAATGATTATGAAAACACAAATGGTATATCAAAGATTTTAATTATTCTGCTCAAATACTCATCAAGCAAACTTGAATCTAAATCAATACAAATCTAAATCAAACTAGACTTATTAAACTAAATGAAAGCAGATATTAAGAGCATGAATATATATAGTATAAGTATAGCTATGTGTGTGCCATATGGGATTACTATAGTACAGTTACCTGTACTATAGATATATAGATTCCCACCCTAAAAGATGAAGAAAACAGCTGCTCGATACGGGTATCATCTAGTCGGGCACTCCCTTAAGTCCACTTGTTCGATTTATTATCTTTACCTTGTTTATTGGAATTACTTTATTTAAAGTTGTATTGTGTTGTACTATTTACGTACCATTCAAATATCTCTGTACTGATTTCCTCTCTTATCAATATCCTTTATCACTCTTTTCGGTCAGATCAGGTCTGTTTTATATGTTGTGTATATGCTATATATAGATATATTTGCATATCACTTGCTGCAGTTTTTCGCTAATATTATTTTACACGGCTTTTGCTGCTAGTCGATTACATTTCGCATTTATTTTAACTGTAAACACAACAAACGAAGTTGAAAATAGATATGCATTTATTTTTATTATATTTCACATGTGTTTTGTTTTCTCTTCTTTTATTTATATTTAGTTTGATAAACGTTCTTCAGGTGTGCGAGCAACCGACACGCGCACACACACGGACACACACGGGAGCTCTACGTACTAGTTTCCACTGCGTTCACCTCGAGGGTTTGCCGCAAACTGATTCAAAGCAATGCAAATAAATGCGCAGCACATGTGAATACGGATATGGATACGGGGTGTATATACATACGTGCAGTACATACAGGCCACAGATCTCTCACCCTCTACACGCAACGTGCACTTCGCACCCTCAAATGGCAACACACTCATCTATATATATGTACATATATATAAATGGATGTGCTATATATTGCAGTGGGCAGGATCAGCTCGCAGATCTCAGCTCTGAGCTCTGAGCTCTGCTCTTCAGCTCTCTTCGAGCAAAGTTTCCTCACTACTGCAGGTGATAATCAGGTGTGTGTACTTGTGTGTGTTGACAGGCACAATAAACAGAGAACAACACGCAAGTAAATAAACACTGCCCAGGCATACAGGTAACACAGGAAAAGGTCCTCGCACAGGTATTTTGTTCAATTAAATGGACGCTGACAGATCAATTTGGGCCCATTTACAACACTCATAAAACTCTCACTCTGAGTATGCGTCCGTCTGTGTGTGTGTGTGTTGCACTCGATCCTTCAGTTTGTCTGGCAAATTTCACAGAATTCGTGTTGTGTTTCATTTGAAAAATCCGCGTTTTATGATAGGCGCGACAACCAAAACACAAAATTTGGGTTTCGAGATATTTATTGTGTTTGAGATTAACGGATCCAATTATCTTTATTATTTTGCTATTGTTGCAATAAAATTGATATTATTGAGAATAATTTTGATTTAATAATTTTTAAAATAAATTATTAGCACAGCTTCAAAATGAAATTCATTCAAATATTAATAATAATGATTTTTAAATTAATAAAATTAATATTTATTTCTATTTATATGTTTCAAAGTTTGAAATAATTAATAACGATAATTAAATAAAATACTTTTAGCTTTTTTTCGTAAATTTTAGAAGTAATTTTTGAATATATAATTTTTTTTTTATTTCACTAGAGTTTCTATATTGTCAACACTGAAGCGAAATCAGTTTATTTATAGCTTTTGATTATATTTTGAAAATCCTTTTAATTTTATATTTAATGGTTTTAGTTTGAAGCCCAAAAAATGATTATTTTGATATTTGAATTCAGTTTTCTTGTCTTTTTCAACACTTTCATTTACCGTTCATTGGTCTATAAACATTGCCCGACAGCGTCCTGAAATCTATTCAAATTCGAAATTCTCTTTTCGATCCCGTTATTTCTGTTTGAAGCACGTCCAGCTTCCCACAGCGCACACAGACAACTGGCTGTGGAGGAGTCTTCTGGCGAGTTTTTCGCCATTCACATGTGAGCGCACGAATTTTATCACATACTTTTGGTCCAAAAAAGAGTTAGCGGTATTTTTGGCGTCGGCACGAGCTTGTAACGGTTAACGGTAACGTCTCGCTCTGCGCGTGAGTGTGTGTGTGTGTGCGTGTGAGCGTGTGTCCTGTGGTCGCGTGTATGTTTCGAACCGTTCAAACGTCACGAAGCGACTAATTCAAATGATGTCGGCCCGAAAAAACAGATATGCGAGCCAAAGGCAGCGACGGCGACGGCAACGGCAACGGCAACAGCGGCGTCGGCAGCAGCGTCACACACACGCGACCCTCACAACCGTTGCCGCCCCCGCTCCCGGCTCGGTCCACCCTTGCCGCCCGCCCACGTGCGCGCACACGTATGAGCAGGCGAGGCACAAACAACAAACAGCATGCGAAACACATGAGGATGCTCGCAGCACGAGGCGAGCGACGAGCTCGATGTACGAGTAACGGTAACGACGAAGACGACGACGACGACGACGACGACGATGGCGCTGACGCTGGCGCTAGCAGCGACGTTGGCGTTTTTACTCCTTCGTCATATAAAATATATTTTTTGCGTTATCACAACAACAACAACAACAACACCAACGACACGAGCAGCAGCAGCAGTCGACGTCCTCGCACGTCACGTACACCGAAAAAAAATGTATTATACGTATACGTGTGTGTGTGTGTGTGTGTGTGTGTATACGAAATACATTTGCATACACATGCGTAGCACAGCCGAAGCTCGGACAGCAGCCGAAGCAGCACGAAGCGTGCCAACAAAACCAACAAAAAGAGCGACACGAACGAGCGACGCACCCACACACACACACACACACACCCACACCCACATACATATATATACATACGTGGCATGTGGAGCTTTGAACGCTCGTAAAGAGTAATAGCCACCACCAACAGCTACAGCAGCAGCAGCAGCAGCAGCAGCAACAACAACAAACGAGTCACCCACCCCCGTTAGACGTCGCCTCGTTGGCTCACATGGAGTTCACACACACACAGTTACACATACACAGTTGTCACACGTTGGCAGCGACGCCGGCGCTAGCTGCGCGTGAGTGTAACATTTTTCATAAAAAGGGGCGCTGGCAGCGCAGCCAGCGTCGGCGCCAGCGCCGACATATCCTTTTTGGGCAGCTTATGGAAAACGAAAACTGCGAAGCCAGCGAGTTGAGTTTTTGCTTTCCAGAGAGCGAGAGAGACTGTGCGGCACACGATATGTGTGTGAGCGAGAGCGAGTGTATGTATGTAGCGTACGTGGCGCTCTGTCTGTCTGCCTATGTACGTGTGTGCGTGTGTGTGTGTGTGTGTGTGTGTGTGTGTGTGCTGTGGCGCTCACATGCAAAGCTCTTTGCTACACAACTCTTCTGCTCAACTGCTAGCGACTGTGGCGCTGGCAGCGCTGCCTTGCACTTGCCCTGCGTTGCTGTTGTTGTTGCTGTTGTTATTGTTATTGTTATGAGCAAAGCTTTTTGTTGCTGCTTCCAGCTGCCGCAGCCTTTCTTGCTATCTCTTTCGCATGTGCTCGCCTTTTAGTATGTTATCTATTTCTCGTATTCCATACATGCGAGCTGCGTTTTACATAAGCTCAGCGCGACGCTGGCGCTGGCACTGGCGTCGGCGGCGACGTCGCTCCGCGCAAAAAAGACGACGGGAAAGAAAGAAAGCGAGAAAAGTTAAAGAAAATCATATACACAACATATTACACTCGCATACATACATATGCATATGTGTGTCTCGCTCTGGCATGTGTGCCAAAGAGAAGTGCGCAAAAAAATATTACGTCGCGTTGGTTGGAAAAACCAACCCCTAACCTCGCCGATTTTGCCCAAAAAAAAGAGCACAAGAAAAACTCGGTGGAAAATGACAAACATATGTATGTATGTACACACATACACACACACACACACACACACAAGGGGAGGGTTAGCATGCGAGTGAGTGTGGTGTGTGGTGCATGGTGTATGGGACATATGAGCACTTTTTGCAACATTTCGATTTGTTGGCGCATTCTCTCACTCATACAACCACACACACGCACACATAGGGGAGTATATAGGGTATGGATATGTGCGGTTACATACGCCCACATATGTGCATGGGCGGATTAGCAGAGGCTTCCAGATTGGCTGAGGGCAAAGTGGTTGAGCACCTCGACGGAAGGCTCTTTGAGAGGAGGGTGTGAGAGAGAGAGAGAGAGAGAGAGAACGGGATATGTGAAGAAAATCTATGCCAGAAATTCAATTTACAGTTGGTTTGTCTGAGACCTTATATGATTCACATGAATCACGAAAATATATAAAACCTAATTCAATTTTTATTGTGGATCTTAGATTTCTTATGCATTCGCAGAGAGAATTTCAGTATTTTGGTGCCTAAAAATCCATCTTAATACATGCAAATTGATCTGATTAAAAGAGGTATACATAAAATCTTGAACATTATCATTAGATAATGGCAAGTCTGTTATAGATCCGTCAGACTATATTTATGTATAAATCTGACTCCTGCTAGTATTGAGAGCGGAATTTGTGTTCCAGTTTCATCGTCTTTTACCTTTCATGATTATTTTATTTCTTCGTTTTGCTCTTATATTCTACCTTTTAATTGCATTTCGCTCATTGCTATGCTTTCTCCGCCTGTGCTTTTCCCGTTTTCATTTTGTCTCTCTTCTCTCGCGGCTCATTTGCATTTTATGATTTGTTTGCAGCGCTTTGTTTTTCACGTTTTTCGCCATAAATTTTAATTGTTTTTCTTCGATTTTTATTTTGCGCCATCCCTTCGGTGCCAGCTGGTCAAAGGGACGCACTGCCGGGGGACGGGTGGGGCGCTGCAGAGGCTGCCCATTATATTAGTGTGGCGCCTCGGTCCGCGTCTAGGCGCAAGCGGGTCGCACCTTTCATTGTTGGCGTCTCGCCTGATGCCTGCCTTTTTATGTTTTTTGTTTTTGTTTCTCTGCTTTTGTTTTGGGGCCGAAACTGGAACTGGAGCTGAACTTGTTCTTGTCGAGAAAATAAAGCAACTTTTTTCTCCATTTTCTTTGGTTTTTGCCAAAAGTTTTGCTGAATTTAATAAATTGGATTTATGTTTAAGTTGGCTTTGTTGTCCTTTTGCGAAATTGAAATAAATCGAATTTCTATGTGCATCGCTGCAAGTCACTTTTTTGAGTCGAAAAATGACCAAGGAATTGCTTTAGTCATACAGATACAGATACAGACAGAGAACTTCCACCAAGTATTTGTATGACGGATTGAGCGATTTGTATAGGGATTTGACTTATCTGTAAGTCAAAGATTATCTAGTTGTGTAGAGATTCAGTTTTTTATGTCAAGCGTCGTTTGTGTGAAACCTCGAAGTGGGAAATGTTTTCTAGCATAGTCTGGCCATAATTCATACAGAAGCAACTTAGCTATAATTAGTGTTCAGCTTAAACTGTTCACCTATCCATACATTAGCTGCCTTTGGTGAGATTTTAGGGATCTTTCATTACCTCTCGCAGGTTGCATTGAGATCAAGGAAATAGTTTCCAAATCGATCAGAAAAAAAAGATTTTACAAAATAAAATGATTTTCTATTATTCTTTCTCTTTTCTATTACACATGATAAAGAATACGTTCAAAACTTTTAAGTGTTTAGTTTCGGCGAGTCCAAAAGATTTCATTTGAAAAATATACAAAAAAATCCAAAAGAAGAAAAAGGCTTTTGTATATATAATAAATTGATCACTTTGAAAGCCATTCTTTAAATATACAAAACTTCTACAAGTCCTAGAGAGAAAATATGAAATACATTTAATAAAAATCATTCTAATGATCAAATATGAATACAGATCAGATATAGAATATCTTTTTGTATTTTGCACTTGCAAAATCATTTCATTTCATTTCTTTGCTTATGTCTTTCTACATCTATATTTGATATTGAGCAGCTGGGAACAACTGAAAATCTCTCTAATAACTATGTAAATACTTTCCAAATGATATTCCAATTATCGAAATGTGCAAATGTTGCAAAATCTCTGCTGGGTTCAGTGGGGCGCACTAAGCTGATGCATATGGCAAAATGCTAAGCAGAAGGTATCGCAAATCAGGACTCTCTCAGTCCTGGCAGGATCAATCCATTTTTCATAAGGGAGAGACAAACTGCACGCATGCGCGCGCCGATTATGCAAATGAGAGGCCCTGCCGAGACACCCCCTCCACAACCCTCTCCCTCTCTACCCCTCTGCCCTTGCCGTGCCCAGTGTTGTGTTTCATATGCAAATCAGTTGAGACAAAGGTCTCTGAGTATAGGTTTACGCTCATATATTGTTTTTTACACCTTCGGCGACAGTTGGTTGTGCGGAGAAGAAGCAGCGCACTGCCAGGGTGGCTGCCTTTCCCGTCGCATGTGAGTGTGTGTGTGTGTGTGTGTGCGTGTGTGTGTGCAGCCTTTACGGCCAATTTATGCAAATTTGTTGAAGCAATGCAACTGTTTTTTTTTTTAATTTTTTTTTTATTGGAGTTCTGATGTCGCGCGTGTCTGCTCGCGACAGCGGCTGCTGCGTTTCTGTCCTGGCCTGGAAAAATCGAATGGAAGTTTTCAGAAACAACAATTTTCCCCTGCTCTGTGCACACGTGCGCATGTCCCGTGCCCTGGACCAGAGACCAAGCACATCTCTGCTCCATTTTTATATACATATATATATGTATATATAAATATATATATTTTTCTTGTACGCTTTTCTCAATTTTCCACGCTCGCGAAAATGAGCGCGCGCTCAACGGTCGCCCGAGGGATTGGGCTTAAGAAGGATGCAGTCGGCTGCTCTCACTCTCACATACTCTCTGTCTCTTTCTAACTCTCTCGCTCACTCGGCTGCCGTTACGTTCGCATTTGCAATGGTTATGGAGCTTCACTTGAACTGTATGTCCGTCAAAGGGGAGGGGCAGTGCGAGCGTAGGGGCTGTGGGCTGTGGGCTGTGGACTGTGGGCTGGTGGGCTGTTGTAGGTGCGCTGTCCATGACGAAGGGTTTCGGGTTCTTGACTTGCCAGAGATAATTATGAAATGCATGAAACGTTCTATGTATGAGTTATATACGAATGGGAGCTAGCGAAAGGATTGTCAAAAGAGGCGGGGGCAGCGTGGGCCCGCACAGGCGCCGCCATAATGGCCAGCATTTACTAATTAAGAGCTCACAAGTTGCCCGACTAAGCGTGCTGAAGAGCCACTATCGAGGTAGGGGAGCCAAGCAGCAGGCAGGCAGGCAGGCAGGCGAACAGCCAGGCAGGGGCATCTTGTTGCAGCTTACTTGAGCATAATGTGAAAGCGACGTTGGCCGACGGGAGGGGAGGGGAGGTCCAGGGCTGCTTCGTTAGTAATGCATGCTAACGAGATATCAGGTGGCTGCGTTAAGGATGCGGCTCTAATTTACGCTCGAAGCAACCCTTTCAAATGATTGAGGGTGTACAAGTAATAAGCTCAGCCAAAGATGTATGAAAATAGCCAAATATAATTTGAAATTAATAACTTCCCCTAATTGTAGGCTGCTTGAATTCAATTTAATATCTATTACATTCATCAAAAACTTAAATAGAGAAAAGTAGAGTAATCGAGTAAGTTTTTTTTTAAATTTGTTAATTATTTAGATTCCAGATAAAGACTCCTTATAAACAGCTCCTTATCCATGTTGCCCCCTACTTCATTACTTAATTAGTAACTTGACTGAGGTGCAGCATGGGTGTCTACAATATTTCATGTGCTGACTAGCTAGTCTCTGTCTATCTCGAGTTACTCTAAGTCAGCTGGATTCAACTGGTTCTTAAATTTCTTTATTCCTTTCTTCAGCAAACAGACGTTTGCCAAGTTTCAGCTTCTTATACATTTCCTTCCACATTTTCTCATACTTGAAAACTTACTTGTGAAAAATCTTCTAAAACTTTGCTTAAAGTCAAATAGTCCAAATTAAACCGCAGCATTTTAAACAATTACAAGAGAGACAGGGAGAGAGAGAGAGAGAGGTAGAAAAAAGAGTCTCTCAGTTGCTCAGACGCTTTGTGTCTCCACCCGCAGCCCAACAGCAGCTGCTGACCAGCTCGCAAGTCTGGCCAAAAGTTGACAAGGCGCAGACAATGCAAAACATAAAAAATTTCCACAGAAAAGAAACGAAAACAAAACTCGTAAAGAAGAGCGAGCGAAAAAACTCGAGAGAAAAAAAAAAGAAGAAAATCAATGCGCCACAAGTGTAAATATATAACTTGACCACCAGCCGACTCGAGGCGACTCGCAGCGACTTGAGGCGACTTGGGGCGACCAGCGGCGGTGCCACCAAAATTCAGAAAGGCCGGCAAAGTCCAGCCGAGGAACAGGCGCCCAGAAGCCAGCAGCAACTGCCTCGACAGAAACGCGCGCGGGCGAATAAAAAACTGGGCGAAAAAGCTGTGAGAGCGAGAATGAAAAAGCTAAAGAAAAAATTAAATATGATTAAAAGAAAATAAAAAAGGAAAAAAACGCGGAGAAAAGCGCGAGGAAAATTTAAATAAAGCAAAAAAAGAGAAAAAGAAAAAAACTTTTACGCCGGGGAGCGGCTGCCAGAGCCAGCAAGTCAAAAGCAACAAGCGCGCCATGGGGTGGCAGCTGAATAGGGGAGGTGGGGGCAGAGAGGGAGATGAGAGGCAAGGGAGGGTCGGCGGAGGAAGGCAGAGCTCGAGCTGCAGCCAGGCGGACAGATGATGCAACGCAGGCACGTAAAGGCAGCAGCCAAGCAGCAGGCTGAAGAGCACTTGCTCCTACCTATAGAGACAGAGACAGAGAGAGAGAGAGAGAGAGAGAGAGAGAGAAAGAGGAAAAGCGAAGGATGGGAAAAAACTTTTGGCCTACGACGAGGAGGGAGCGGACGGAGGCGGCGTTGCGGGAGCTGGACATAGTACTTTTTATGCCCTTTGTTTTAGCTGCGCGCTGCGAGACAGTCAGACAGCTGAGCGGCCCAAAACGGAACGGAAGGTAATATTAACAGGGACATGCATAACAAATAACAGCAAGAGAATGGGCAGAGGGAGAGAGATAAAGAGAGAGGTGGGCGAGAGACGGAGGCCGAGAGGGTAAGAGGGCGTGTGACAGTGGCCACTGTAACGGCGACAGCTATCAACGCCATTTTCATTTTGTAACTGTTGACAGGAGCCGCCTTACGAAGCCGGAGCTGGACCCTTAGCCTGAGTAGGAATCAGAATTGGAGTCGGAGGGCGGGTCTAGTGGACCGAAGGCTAAAATTGAAAATGACAAAAACAGCAGCAAAAGTCGATTTTCCTCTGCGGTCTGTAATAACTAATTGTATAAAATGCGAGAGGTGTAACAAGTGAACAGCTTTAAACTATCGTTAAAATACTGAAGGAGCAGAGTTCAGGAAGTGAAGCGAGAAAGAGAGGAGTAAGGCTGAAGCCACAAGACACTTGCCAATGAAAAAGGTGTTCGATGTCCAACACTTGACTTGGTAAATGTGTTAACAGAGAATCTTGAATGTTGATCGGAGAAAGGTTTAAAGAATAAATAAAAATGTATAGGAAAGGACACTAAGACCAGCGGGTTTAATAAACCATTTTTAACTAAAATTAGATATTAAATTATTGTCTAAAAATTCTCTGAATATCTTAATAAAATATTTGTTTAACAATACGAAATATGCTGGGTTTTAGGTTGATGCTCTGAGAATTAGAGATAGAATCATCATAGTTTATTAATGACATTATAGTGTGAGTAGCTCCAAAGGTTCAAGTGTTCATCAAAGAATGAGAGAAGATTTCCAAAACTTGAAATAAAGTTTCAAAATTGGCGTAGAATATGTAAAAAATTAAATAAAATCATTATAAATGTCAGCAATAATGAGGAAGACTTTAATATATAAACAAAAACTTTCTACCACTTTACACCAAGCCTGAATTTCTGATTTTAGTTCACATATATTTCCCTAATCATTGTAAATCATGAAAATTATAAAATGCGTTTATGCGATTGAGACTTAAGGCTATTGACTTCGCTTTGAATTGATATTGAAATAAATTTTAAACTTTAACTGAAATTGAAATCAATACATAAACGACTCACATCTGAGTTAAATAAGTCACAACAATTTATTTATTAATGCCATTCCAGGTACAAGCTTTACTGCAGATTTTGGTTATGGGTTCATTGGTTTGAAGTACATCCAAAGTGAATTTTCATAAGTAAACCTTTTATAGGCTTTATCTACTGTATAATACAAACAATATATATTTGCTTCTTTCCTTGCACATCTTGTTCAATATGTTTTTAAATACTTTCTATGGAGCTCGGCAAATAATCGACCCTCAATATGGACCGTTAGATCAAAGGAATTGCAGTCAGCTCAGCCTGCACAGCAGTGGCTGCCAGTTACAGCAGATTGACATTGCATAAAGAAACACAGAAGCCAACTCATTAATGAAGATGGACAGACACGTAGACAGACAATAAGGCAGTAAGAGAAAAAAACGGAGCAACAGACGGCCAAAAAAAAAAAAAAAAATACTGCTCAGACAGCAGCTAATAAGAAGTAGCAGAAAAGTCGAATGTCTTGAGCTAAAGGAATTAATTGAAGAAAAAGGAATGAAGGAAATGGGGAAAAGCTAAGGAAAGTGGCAAGCTTGGGGCACATTTGCTTAAGCTGCAGAGCAACCACCGGCTAATGGAGCTGGTAGCCAAGCCAAAATGTCCACATATCTCAGGCGGGCAATAGTCAAGGGTATGTCCTCCAACTACCCATGGCAGTTATTTGTTTTTGTCGACGTTCTTATTTAAAAATAAAAATGAAAACAGAAAAACGCCTCTATTGTCTTTTGAGCTCAAATTTCAACTTAAGACAACAAGGAAACGGACATGACAGCCATGGCAACGGGGCTAGTTGACGGCGAGTCGTCCAAGGATAAGGCCAGGACATGGGACAGCAGAACAGCAGTTGGCAACTGGCAACTGGCAACTGGGAACTGAGAGCCAAGTGGCATAGAAAAATGAATGAAAAATGCTTTGGCAACAATATTAATGAATAAACTGTAAGCAAAAAGAGCGGGAGCAAAAGAATTCCTGGCTGTGCACAACTGTCTAGTGAGCTGCTCTTGACTTGACATTCCTGGCCGAAAGCATAAGGCTTGTCTACCATGTAAGAGAGCTGGGAGCCTCCTGCCCGGACTCATATATCCCGTAATGAAAAGTAGACAGAGAGTAATTGCAATTCCTTGCTTAAGGACATGCAAAACGAATCGCATTGCGCTGACTAGTTGATGTATCTGGCAATATAATTGGTGCGAGGGAGTGCTATGTGCAATATCTTATAGAAAACGATATCAGACTAAGGACAGCGGCTGACTGGAGGAGGGAGTCAGATTTGTGGATGGAAAAATAAAGGCAGACAGGCTTACTTTGAGTTAGGTTTATGCAGGCAAGGCAAGGCTTAATGAACAAAGGAAGACTGTGGACAAAATTATAAGTAGAGTAAAGGCAGCTGAACCAGGAGCACCAGCGAAAGTGTGGCTGCTCGCATAAGTCACTTTTATCTAGTCCCTAAAATATTCATTACATGTTGCTAGAGTTTCCTTATCTCGACTCCGAAGTTCCATCTATTCAATATATCTCCGAGGCCTTCGAGCTTCCTTCCCACTAAGTCTCACCCTTTTGCACGTCTTTTGCTTTGCGCCATTATCAGTCGCCTAATGGACTGCGGAGAAAACAAACTTCCTGTGCCGCCCGAATAATGTGAATCCCATCCACACCCTTCCAGTCCCTGCCACCGCTCGCACAACTCATTATAATTCGACAAACCAAACGGCCAAGTCGTTCGCTGGGCCAGAAAAGTGAAAGTCCTGCAAAGTGCCTACATCGAAGCAGACCCTAAAAATGCGCGCACGTTGCCTCAAGAAGTTTTTGTGTCATGTCCTAGGGAATTGGCTACACCCTGTACCCCACCCTCTGACCCACCCACACAGCAGCCGCCAATACAATTGCCAGGCACCACAAGTGCTTGGTATGGCTGACAGAGCGGGGCAGAGCGGGCGGATGTTGAGGGCTTACTCCTTGTGTGGGCACGTTTTCAACTCTGCAACGCATTTTCCTACACATTTTTCCAACCATTTTCTGGGACTTCATTGCTGCGGACTCGCTCACACACACCCGTTTACCCCTCTCTCTCTCTCTCTATGGGTATGTGTGTGTGTGTGTGTGTGCGTGCTGTCGTGGTTCGTCGTCTTCGTTGTCGTCATCTATCTCGTTCGCGCGTGTGTGCAAAAGTTTTTCCACGAGTTGGATGTTGATTTTTCTTTATTTTTCTTTCTTCTCTCTTCTGCTTGTTTTTCTACCCACGCGAAAACTTTGTCGTTGTCGTTGCCGTTGCTGTCGCTGCTGCTGTTGAGTTTTCCGAGCTTTATATGTGTAAACATTTACACAAGTGTGTGTGCGCGTGTATGTATGTGTGTTTGTTTGCTTGTGAGTCGTTATATACCAGCGAGCTCATATAAGAGTTATGCGCGCATTCATACGTTCCCCCAATGGGGGGACGACGCGCTTTAAGCCCTTCCCAGTTGCTGAAGAAACACTCCCTATTCCCTACGCAGCCGACTCGTTTGCTCATTGTGTTTGGCATGTCATTGTCTATGTACACAGCCACACACATTCAAACTCACACCCTTATACCGAAGCACACATTCATGCTCGTAGATAAACGCTGCGCCATTTAACGTGCTGTCCACGTGGCGTATACGCAATGTGGCTTGCATAGAAGCGAGTTCTTTGCGAAGGAGCTGTCCCTGGTTGGGTGTTTCTGTGCGGGTGACTGGGTGGGTGTGGGTGTGTATGGTGTGTGTGGGTGTTGCTTTAAATAATTTAAGGTGTCACCTTGGTCGAGGTGTCACCTCGATTTGATGGAGTCATCGGATATCTTAACTTCACAATTGGAGCTAACTTTGAGAAGTCAAAGAAATGATTAAAAAACTAATGTAAAATAGTATTTATAAAGGGACTTGTATTGGAGATTAGATTAGAGCATATAATCTGTACCGAAAATCATTCGTCAAGAGAGTTGATAAATAAATAGAATTAATAGTATTTGTTCTCCAAAGAATCACTAAATTATTACATTTCAGATTGAGCTACATCGGAATATTCGATACCAAGAAAGATATGTTTTATGTCAAATTCTGACCAAATGGAAAATTTTTCTTATCAAATAATCATTTATTTACCTAAATAAAACCCAACTGGGGACGATCGTAAATTCATGTTCTTATCGATTTACTGAATTTAATCTAAGCTCTTGTTAAATTGGCCCAAGGTCTTACTACATCTCGCTCATCATAAACATATAGATATTAGATAACCCAATTTTTTTAAATCGAAAAAGTTTGCTCAATAAATGGAGTAATTTTCACCCAGTTTAAAATATCTTTGACAACAGCCTTTTCATTTCGCCTTAAAATTTGGAAATCAAAACTCACTTGAGAGCTCTTCAGTGCGGTTTTCCTAAGTTCTACTTTTTCAGTCTATTCTATTTTCACCTAAAATTCTAATAAAACATCGAACGATGTAATTAGCTTATACCTAGGAATTAACTAACATTGATTTAAGTTCTGGTCATGTCTTTATTTTGTTGGCTGTTTTCATTTTATATTTTTTTTTATTCTTAGACTCCATTCTACGATCTTGGAAGTTCTAATATTGCTCCTATTCCTATTATAAATATCGAAAATAGGTCAAAATTACGATTCCGGTCGATTCCCTTTTGAGTTCTCAACTTTTCCTCCAAACTCTACCAATATCTGTGCCTCACAATCAAAAGAAACAAATTAAGCAATTCAGACATATCCAAAATGAAAGTCACAATTTCTTTCACTGAATAATAAGATCTAAAGCGTAGTTCCGTAAGGCGCTTAACACAGGAAAACTCTGTGACTATTGTGCATAAGCTCCAGATACAAATGACTAAGATTTTTCGGTTCCCATTGGACATTCGCATAGTCCGCTTTGGATTACACGCCCGATCATTACTTATACAGTTAGACCACATGGAACCGTAACTAGATAGTAACTACACACACACAGCGGAGACTCCCACACTTCGGAACTGCTTCCAGCTGCTCAAATGTGAACACATTCAGCAATTACATACAAAAGAAAAACTTTATTCAGTTTTTTTTTCACACAATTGACTGCGTTTTTCACACGCTTAAATTATAATTTCAGTTATTTTTATACATCATTTTTTTATTTCGGTGGTGCTTAGTATGTGGACACATATATATGCGGCAATATAGCTATAGTGTGACCTGATCACATGAGCATACAAAACTCTTTGCCCTGAAGGGCAGACTAATTTAAATTTTATATTTCGCTGTCTTAAGGCGCTTTAAGAAAGTTGACCAGGCCGCAACTTGATTCACTGCCTCATTAACTTTCGGTCTCCCCCTCAATATCGCCCTCTCGCTCTCTCTCTCTCTCTCGCTATCTCTCTCTCCCTCTCTCTCTCTGCCTCGAGCTGTGTTAGATAAAAATCGATTCGCGCGGTCGTTGGCCAAGTGTCCAAGCGGTCAGTCCAACAACAACTTTCCTAACTTAACCTTTATTGTCCGAAAGTTGTTCTTATTACGCTCTCGCGTTTTTCTTTTCTTTTCTTTTATTTTCTCGTCTTTCTTTAGCCTTGTGGCAGACACATAGAAGACTGCTTTTTTTTGTGAAAAATTTACATTTTCCGCGGCCTTTAAGCGCACTTGAGATTTTTCTTTTTTTCACTAATATTTTTTGTATTTTTTGTCTGCTTTAAGCGATGCTTATCTTTTGTCATAATATGCACTGGGAATCACCTTCAGTTGATATTATCGCAGGCGCCTCGACTCGAGTTTCTGTACATCAGGGGGTTGGCCTACTAAATGCATACGTCTTCTTTCTCTCTCTTTCTTTTCCATATCTATTAATGCCTGCTACTGTTAGATGCTTATTGTAGTGTCCACGACGTTGACGACTTCTGATTTTCCTCTTAAAATTTATGATATCTCGTAATGCTGTCGAGAGGTTTCTCTTTATAATACTTCGGGTATTCTGTTGTTTTCTGTTCACCTGCCCATTGGCCAGCAATTGTATTTTCCTTCTTCTCTTACTGCTCAAATATCTTTCTTTATTTCCATTTTCAAGTAATTAAGATTTTACATTGGTATTCTGATAGAGCTTAGCAAAATTTGGCAAACTATCTGATTTTCTTTAATTTCCTGGAGATATCATATTCTTGTGTTTACCAATTCAACTCGATTGCCACTCAATGTTATCTTCTTAATTTTTTTAATGAAAATTAATTAAGGCAGCAGGATATCAGTAGAGAAACAGACTTTCTGACAACTACGAAACAGAGTTTAAAACAAACTATAAACTAAACTGATTTAAATATGAAACTTCGTAAAAGTTTGTTTTCAAGATTTAACACATGCCTTATTTTAACTAAAAATATTTATTTAAAGTATTTTATATTTTACCAAAATATGCAAGTTTACGTATACCATAAAAAATAGTAAATATATACAGTTAAATATTTAAATATATTTATATACATATATTTGTACATTTATGTTTGTCCCAAACCAAAACTAAGTCAAGAGCTTTGCTCGGCAGTTACTCAGCTAATTTGAGGATTGAGGGAAACTTTTAATTGAGGTTTGTTTGCAATTCGAAAATGCAATTAAAATTGCTTTGGAACTTTGATAAGTTTTGTCTCCCAACTTCGAAATGTTTTTTTTTTATTTTGGCTAACTTCTAACGAACTGAAGCAAAGTTTAGGCTGGGCCAGAAATTAAGCTACAATTTATTATATTTGATTGCCTCGAACTAAGTTAATATTAAGTACTATATTTATTCACAACTTTTTCACGAAAGAAACAAGAAAACGAGAAATCAAATGCCAAGCTGCCAATTTGTAGCTTATGGCCAAGGCGATTGCGATTGTATTATATTATATTCATTTATTTTCATGCCAAGGCTACGTCGAGGGGGCGCCACACCCAGCTGCAGCCACACATGAGCCAGAGCCAGAGACAGACCCCTTCCCAGCCACGCCCCCTCTCTGTGGAAACAATGGGAATTGAGCTGTAGACAGACAATCGATGCCACGCAGCCGCCGAGAAGATCTATGCAAATCTCGCTAAAGAAGCGTATGGAAAATAAATGAAAATAAATGAATTCCAAACGAAATAAATAAATGTGAATAATATATTTTGTTATTTATAGAGCCGCATCCCAAATGGCTTTATTGTTATTGATTCTGGCACACAGCTGCGATGGCAGCCAGCGCCTCGGGCGCGAGATTCTATTAGAGGCAACCGCAACTACTGCACCACGGAGCCACCGAACCACCGAGCCACTAACTGTGGCGCCAGCCAACTCTTCTTCTGCCATTGTTCGAGGCCTTTGTCTGCATGTGTCTATATGGGCGGCCTCTGCTGACCCAGAATTGGTGGCCCAAGGAATATTTGAATTGTGGCGTATCATTTGTCAAGGGTCTCCATCGCATCATGATCATTGCGATCAGCAGGTTCTTGTGGCCGATCGGGGCAATGATCATCAAAATTGCATTTGGCACAAGACGTTTATCGCGATGCCCATTGTCTAGACTTGTGACTGAGCCGCGTCTAAATGAAGGATTATCCTAGCGCCAGGATTAACAGAGACGATTCGCCTCCGTCCGGCGCGTCTCGGCAGCAGCTCAGACAAAGGTGAAATCAAATAAACATTAGCAAAAATATCCTCTGCTAGCAAAAAGTTAAGATTAACATCGTCTCGACGACAGACCGACAAAGAGATAGAGAGAGAAAGAGAGCGAGAGAGGGAGAGAGAGAGATTCTGGGAGAGAGGTAAGCTGCTATTAGTGACCACAAAGACGGGGTTGTCTAATCCGTTGCACACATAACGCAAATTAGGTCAGTCTGGGTGGGCGCGGCAGTCTGGTAGGAAGTGCTTCTGTTACGGAAGCGCCGGATAATCCACAAAATTAGTCGAGATCGACAACGAGATCAAGATCGAGTTGGGACGGCACTCGTGATTGACTGGCTTCTTTGTTTGGGCTCGAATTGCCGGACTTCGGTTTGCGATTACCGAATCTCGAACAGGCATCGACTGCCACTGCAATGGCTTTTAATGAGGCGTAGAACAGCAGCCGAACACAGCTCAGACTGATCTCGGACAATTCAAGATCAGTAGTAATTGTTGGAAACGGTTTTGAATTTCATTAAGTTTTTTATTAGAGTGCATTAGAGGTTATGCACTGAATGCATTCCCTAACAGAAAAGAATATAGTATTATGTTTTCATTAAATTTCAATGAATATTTCGTATTTTCAATTAATTACTAAATCTGAATGAATTAAATCACAGTCCTATGAAAGAAAAGGGACTTATTCAATTCTTTTGTACTTTATAATATCATACTGAACTATGTAAATCTTACTTCAATTGATATACTATTTGCTCACTATTCTCACTATTTATTATATGATTTGTCAATGTGAACGTATAACGTATATTTACTCAAATATATTAAATGATTTGTCATGTGAACGTATAAAATAATATTATTCTTTCAGTAGTGTAATAAAGATTTTGTGATACATAAATAATATTTAATATATAACAAAACATTTTCTTCATTATATTTTATTTTTATAAACAAATTTTCAGTACAATATATTTCTCCGCTCGATCTCATTTTCGATCAATCAAACTTCGTCGCATTAATATATATTATATTATATTATATTATATTAACTATTTTCGTAGTACTAATTAAAATTATTATAGTTTTATGCATTACGAAAATATTTAAGATAATATAAAAAATATATTTAATATAATTCGAATAAAATGTATATCTAGTTCATGCCCAATTTACACTATTTATTTATATTTCGAATTACCTTTCAGTACCTCGAAGTTTCTGTTTTTTTCTGCTCAGTTCAGTCTTTATTGTTTTCAATTAAACTAGAGGAGTCCTCAACTATATTATTATAGTCTTTATACATATCAGAACTACATTCTCTGAATCCGCTCTTCAAATCTGTCAACAGCTCTGCGACTGAAAATCCAGAAGCTGAAGCACAAACCCATTTCGAATGTCAATCTCAATATTCGACTGGTCGTACGCCTAAGTTATGGACACCCACTCAAACAACCTGCCAAGCCCAAGCAGCAGCAATTGTATCTGAATCTGTATCTGTATCTGCGAATGTATCTACAGCTGCTTTGGGTCCATCTGCAGGGCGAATTGGCTACTGTTTTTCGTGTATGTGTGTACGCTGAGCTTCAATCTAAAATCTTTGCAAATTGTGCACAAGTGGCAGAGCTGGCGAGTGCCCAAACCAAGCCCACTATCAACATGCTGTCATATCCTTTTGCATATCCTTGGGCCAAAAGACAGAGAGACAGCGAGACCACAGTGCTTGTCGCTTGTGTTGCTTTTTGTCTTTTATTGCTTCATTTTGCTTGGCGATTTGTTTTTGATTTGTGCAGTTTGATAACCTTTTTGTATTGGCTCAGTTTTTTTTAGTTTTTACTTATATATCTCTTTTTGCGAGTAATTGCTGCAAATTCCCTGAGGAAAGAATTGCTATGTTTTGTTGCACATTCGCAGTTTTCATTGTTCAACTTTGATTTCAGCTGTTCAACAGCAGCTCTAGAGTCTCTACGTCCACTCCCCTCAGTCTCTTCATCTATCTGTGTGTGCCGACCTTATTTCTGTGTCTTGGACTTCGACATTTGCCGGCTGAGTTGAAAACCTTACTGCTTCAGCCCCCAGTTCCTATTTTCACAAATCGAACAGGTTTTGCTTTATGGCAACGCTTTTTCTAAGCAAAAATTTGTGAAAATATATGTATTTCAATTTATATGTATAACTGTATGTATGCATACATATATACATATATATCAGCATGAAGTTTTTACAAACAAAATGTACTTGACTTTTCTGCAGAATGCAGGGTAAATTCTTGGGGCTGCTTTGAAATACGAAAACCAATTTAATGCAAGAGATAATTCATTTTAACAAAATATAAAACTGTGGAGCATCTGACGTTTTTGTCATTTTTATTAACATTAAAATGTCCAATACATCAAAAATAACTTCATATAGATTAAATTACATAATCAAATTGTTTTTTTTTTAGGTTTTTTGATAATAACTATTAAATGTAATATTTATTCTAGTTTGTGAAGAATGCATTACTTAACAAATTGTTTTAAAAATATATTATTGAGAATTACTAATTTTATCAATCAATATTTATGTATAAGTAAGGAAAGTCTGTCTCTAAGATGTCCTTTAAAAATTAATAAACTTGCACGTTTTTTTTAATTATTTCGGATATGAAAAATGAATACAGAATTTTCATTTCCTTAGTTCATTGCATACATATTTTCTATTGTTCACTACATAAAGAAAGTTCTCAGAAAGAGATCAAATATTTTTGACAATTCAAACTCGATATTCATTATCTGTTGAAAGCTAAGTTAAATTTGAAGTGAAAGATTTTCGTACTCAAAATTCGTTTTCCCTTTTAACTTAAAAGTTTTAAGCAAAGCTTGAAAAGTGAACCTTGACATATGGAAAACAGTTTCTAGTTCTTGGGTGAAATCGTTCGATGCAATGACTACTGTACGGTTGACTCGATGGCAACTGTGCGCCGGATTGCGTGCTGTGCATATTTTAAAGAGTTGTTCCAAGTGCAATGCCAAGACAGCTGCAGAAGCAGGTGGAAGCACAAGAAGCAGAAGCTGGTGGAAGCCCACCCGGCGACAACTTCTTATAGGCAGCTAATTGAACTTACCTTCAGCTTAGAGTTGCGTGGAATATTGAAGAGGTGGGCGGTAGGTGGAGCTGGTGTGGCTGTTGAACTTGTGCATTGAATTAGCGACACGGGAGACTTTTCAAGTTTTTTTTTTTTTTTGCAATTAAGATTCAATTAAGAAATATTTAAAAATTAATTTAATTTGTGTTTTTGCTTTATATGCAAAATGCGCCATGTGAGAATTTATGTAAATTTATAAAAATTCAATATTTTCTATAATTTTTTTTTATCATGCGCGACCCTCACAAAGACACACAGTTATAAATATATAGGTATATATGTATACATTTTAATTTCTAGGAATCTGTTTAATTACATTAAAAATTATCGAATGATTAATGCAAAAACTACAATGTGCCGCATTTGCATTTATTGCGTATTCAATTTTCAATTTTGATTGAATTCAACTTTCGCGTGAGTTTTTTTTTCGTTAATTAATGTATTTATATAGCTTTATTTTGTTATTGGTGCACTTTTTTACGAGCTGCTAATCGCTTCCAGTTGAACTTGGGAGATTTTTAATAACAATAATTTTTGTATTATTTATAACATGTATTTATTTAGTTGTTAATAATTAACCGTTTTGAATAATGTTTATTTTGTTAATCGCGACGGCGTTGACGTTCCGCTTGCGCCTTACGTGATTGGTTGAGTGGTGTACGATTACGTTTACGATTACAATTACGATATTCCAATGAGTTGGCAGCGACTTGTGCGCCTGCGCGTCTGCTTCACTACGCGTTCGCCCAGCGACTGAAACAGAGTTTCAATTGCAGCTCAGCTCTCGGCCCAAGCCGAGCTTTGCCCTGCTTGAGCGCTTTTGCTGTCCGCTGATTGGCCCCGTGTCTTTCGCTTACAGCTGGTTTTCGGGCACATGTGAGAGCTGGAGCTGGGAGAGCGTTATTTTCTTCTTTTGCGCCGTTCGTTCCTTGATCTGACTAATTGGATGGCGGTCTTCCAGTTGCCGCTTGAGCAATTAGTTTACGTTCTAATTGGTCAGAAAATATTATAACCGACATTTGCCGCCGCCGCTGATCGCCGCTAAAGAGAAACTGGTTTGCTTTTCGAGTAGCGGTTCTTTCGAGTCATCTGATTGGAGCTCGGCTTGCATACAGCTAACAGCTAATGGGACAGTTATTTACGGAATATATCATCTGACTTAATTGAGTTGCACACACAAAAAATTAGCCGGGCGTCTCTCTGGAAGGTTCTATGCTAATTAGAGCTCAAGTTTCTGGGTGCAATCAGGTGGAAAGGTCTATTTCGCCAGAGCGCAAGGCTAGAGCCCAGTTGGAATCAAGCTGAAATCGAGTTGGCATTAAGTACATTTGAGAGAATCAAGTTGGAATAATATGCAAATGCAAAACAATTGAATTGGATTTTCGTGTGCGACTCTCCACATAGCATCGGTGGGCACAGGTAACTGTAAAGATATATGCAATTAGAGTTTTCGAAGGCGTTTTTATGTGTTTTTTATACAGTTTACGTGCAAATTATTGTTTTTCGTATAAAATGTGTAACATTCGATGGGAATGAGAGAACAATGGAATAGATCCCAATCGGATAAATACGTTAAATTACTGAATAAATTATTGAAAATAATTGGCGAATTTTACTTTTTTAAAGTAAACATTCCAGTTTGATGTAAGCTATACGAACGTCTTAACGTCTGTATATCTAATTTTCAACACGTCTAAACGTCTATATTTTAACAAATAAGAATTATTTCACATATTTTTAATCAATTATATTTAAATATTGTTTAGATGTAACTTTATCAGTTATTTAAACTATTTTAGCTCTTATATACTATTGATTTGTTATATGTTTATAGTATATCTAGTGTATCATTGTGACCAGCAAGAAAACAGAGAACTCCTTTACACATCAGCAAGAAACATAGCAGATTAATATTAGAAAATAATATTATTATTATATTTAATGTATAACTATTATAGAACAAATATGCATATTTCAAATATATTATTTTCAAGTAAAGAGTATCAATTCAAAACATTAAATTGTTTCAGTTGCTTTATAGTCCGTTAGTTATGACAGGATATCTTCCAAAGTAAGACAATTGAATAATCTAAAGGCATTGTAGTAATTAAACTAAAGATGACAATTATTGAAGTAAAAACTGTTATTCACAAATTATTTCATATAGAATTTATGGCTACCTGAAGAGCCTACAAAATTTATCTCTAGGGATAAGTTGAGGTTATTTAATCATCCTCAATCTTGGTTAACTGTTCTATCTTGTTTACTTTTTTGTTGTCCACAAACGAGATTTTATTAGTTTAGAATTGGAATTTGTTTATGCTTATGCATATTAAAATGAGCTTTTGGGCTGCCAAATGATATCAGCATGCCGAAATGCGATCAAAACAGCAACAACAACAAGAATAGCAACAACAGCAATAAAAAGGGCGCACCAAGAGCACTGCAAGTAGACACAGCAGCAGCAACAGGCAACAGTTGCAGTTGCTTCCGCAGCAGCAACAGCAACAGCAGCAACACGCGGGGTATTTAGATACAAGCAACAACAACAACAACAACATGCCTGGCAAATAAATCGTGATCACATGGTCAAGAGGGCCACAGTTGCGAGTGCGCGAGAGAAGCAGACGAAGGAGAAGCAGAGAGGAGGGCGGAGGTATTGTTGTGTAGGTGGAGTTGGAGCTGCGACTAAACGCTCAACTCCTTTTTAACTCCTGCAGCAATAAATGTTGCGCTTGTCGAGCTGATAAAGCCACACAAAGCGAAGTGATCTACTAACAGGCACGCCAACAACAACAGCAACAACAACAACAACAACAACAGCAACAGCAACGAGATCATGTTTGTGTTTGTCGTGTCATACGAAAAGAAAAATGGTACAAAGCGTCTATAAGAGCCTCGCCTAGGAACTGGAAACTGGAACTGAGAGCCAGGCAACAGCAGCAGCAAACCGATCGCATACACAACAACAACAAAAACAACATTGCGCTTTGGCTGAGTCGCATCCCCATCTTCATCCTCAGCCGCGTCTGCTTTGGCTACGTCGTGGTGGGGCATTCAAATTTGGCGCTTGAATTTGTTACAAGTTCAGAGTTGAAGCAGCAACGGGGCGTCGCCAGCAATAAAAGCCAGTCATGAAGAATGCCAGACTAGCAAATACCCTACAAGTTTCTCAAATTGATGATAATACAATATATATATATGTATATATATATATATATATATATATATATATATATATATATATATATATATATATATATATATATATATATATATATATATATATATATATATATATATATATATATATATATATATATATAAATATATATATAAAATTTTTATATATTTTGCAAATAGTTTTCTATATAGAATTTGAGAGTGACTTATTCTAACAATACCCTTCAGACAACTCAAAGTGTTTTAAAATACAGCTTAGAAATGATGGAAGATATTTTGTTCAAAGACTATTTCGGTTAATATTTTGTTTCAGCCTGAAAAGAAAAAGGAAAAACTTTTATTTCCCTACTTTATTAAATAATAACGATATTAACTTAAGACGGTCTTATGTAGGATCTATTAAATTAATCTTAATTCTTATCGATAATCTCTAATATGTACTCTTTACTTACCAAGATGCCTTAATATTGAACTGCAGTCATATATCCGTTCTCAAGCACCTGCAGGAGTTACAGGGTAGACAAACAACAACAACAGCAACTCCTTGTTGTCGAAATCGAAATCAAGATCAAGAGCGGAGTGCAGCCGACTGCCAGATCCAGATCCAGATCCAAATCAGCAACGTCATCGGCCACGCTGCACGTAACAAATGTGGAAGGTGCATCTTCCCCAACTGCCGCATCTGGCATGTGAATGTGCCGCATCGTGACGCACAATGCATGTGGTCATGCGGCAGAGAGTGGTGCATGCACATCGAGCAATAGCTAATACCCTGCTGACATTCTCCAATTTGATTCTAATTGTCGGCGCTGGTGTTGCAAGTTGCTCTTGCCTGTTGCCTGCTAGCTGTTGCCTGTTGCAAGCTGGTTGTTGTAGATCATCATCAATGCCAGCGACGATTTGTGTCTGTTGCTCTCGCCATCAGGACTGCCCTTTGTCTGACATTTGCTGCTGCTGCTGCCGGTGCTGCTGCTGCTTCAAGTGTCTTATCAGAACCGCTTCATCATCTTATCAGAAATTGATGGAACGAAGTACGACAAATGACGCAAAATCCGAGATGATTTTCGCTGAGAGAGAGAGACTCCTGGGAACTGACGTTAAAGCTAAAAATAGTATAAATAAGAACAGAAGCTTAAAGAGGAAAATTTTGAGAATTGTATATAAAATATGTAAATAAGAAAGAGAGAGAGAGAGAGAGAGAGAGAGAGTAGGAAAAAATAAAGAAGTGAAAAAAGCGAGACAGTTTGTGAGAGATGCAGAGTCCCAGAGAAACACAAAGAGAGAGCGAAAAGATGACAGTAAAACAGACAAAAGAGAAATAAAGAGAGAGAGAGAGAGAGAAAGAAAGAGAAAGAGAGATAAATAGAAAAGTATATAGGAGATGAAGAGTAAACGCAAGAATGGGAGTGTAAGAGAGAGTTAGTATATCCCCCACACGCACTCTGACTCAATTAGCGTATTATTATAGTTTCAGATTGTCATTGAAAGTTGAAGTGCTATCGTAAAAAATGAAGTATTTAATCCGTGATACTCTGCAATAATCATTGTCAGTCTAACTCTGTATGCAAACATATAGTTCTATTCATATTTAAATCTATCTTTGGAAATATACTCGTATGTCTTGATATCATATCTTCATTCTATTCATCCTCAAATGTAGATATATTTTTCTATCGCCTCTGTCTCTATGTGCCTTTCATTGCTCAGTTTGTATTTTTTCTTGCTTGTTACTTCAAGTAATTGCTTTGAGGTTAACACATTTATATACTATATATGCAAACTAATGAGCAACAGCTTCACCTCTCAGTTTATCGCTGTGTGTCTACCCTCTATTCCCTCTTCTAAGTCGCAACATATAATTATATAGGGCTGGCTGACACACATTCCTCGCAATTTTGGCTAAACAAATCAAACTGAGAACGATTCAAAGATCGAGGCGAACCGTGAACTTTTGGTATCTTTGCTTTAAGCGGCATGTTGCACGCGTGATTAGCGGCTCAAGAGGAGCAACAACAGCACCCGCAATAACAACAGCAACAGTTTACATCAAACATATGCGCCTGATCAACGCTTAGCAGATCACACAAACAGAAGAGATGAAGAGAAAGAGCTCCAGATCGGTCAGATCAACCATCAGGCGGGCAACGCTGTCCGCCAGTTGCACGAACCCATTTGTAGCTCTAGCTCAGTATCTGTGTATCTTTGTGTCTGCATCTTTGTATCTGTATCTTTGGCCAGTTGCCAAAAGGGTTCCCAGTTTGGGGGCACAGCATGTGAGCGCTTTCAAATTGTTTCAAGTGTGAAGATCAATTTCATGGCACATTACTGGCCAACACGCCCCTTCTGCCTATCCTCCTGCTCCTCAGCGCCTGCCCAAGCAGAAGTTGAGGCAGCAGCAGCTGGAACTCGAAGACTGCTCAGCTCTGCGCTTGCCCATTTGCATGAATTTGAATACAATTGACGAATTGTAGTTCACTTTATTTGTTCGCCTGTCTGATCTTTATAATGTTTCTATTATATTTTATGGGGCCAAATCTTCTTCTCTTTCTTCTTTTCGTTTTTGTTTTCGTTTTTATTTGTGTGAGAAATTTCGAGGCTCAGTGTGTGAACGGAGCGTGAAAATTAATCGCCTGTTTCGCAGTGATCTAGCGCAGTGACCTAGCGAATGGGCATATTAGGAGTAAATTTGGCTGAGGATAAACTCTTGTTCTAAGGCAACTGTACAGCTATCGAGACTATCCAATCAACAATGATCGGCTATTCATTCCAGAGCATCTCTCAGTCAGTCGCACTCGACTACTAACATTTTTGCCGTTGCTGCCCAGATAGTGGCTAGATCATAGCGTGTTTGCTGTATATCTATCAATTGAAGATCGCCTGAACTTTAGCCAGTATTTGGAGCCAAGTAATTAGACGCCAAATGCAAATGTCAACAGAAAGTTCAATGGACCAAAAGGGTGGGAAGGGAGAGTTAGGGAGGCCAGAGAGCTACTACAGCTCATAATCTTATGGTGATAATTTATTGTTGCGTCACTAAGCGCTGCATTGAGTCGCCCGCACTAATCAGATTGACCCAGTGAACTAGTTGGCAGAACTAGCTCGAGTCGCGAGTCTCTAGCTCGGGCAGTGGGTCCATGCAACCCGTCAACATTATTATTTGGCTTGTTAACTTGTCTGCACGAAATGACATTTTACAGCTAAATTTGCCGTCTGGACCAAGATTTCCCAAGACAAAAAAAAAAAAAAACAAAACAAAAAAAAACAAGAGTAAGAGCAAAGCCAACAACAGCGAATCGAGTTTGTCTAACGAAGTCGAAGATGTCCAACTGCTACATCGATTTCGCAAGCCCAAACCCCAAACTCCAAACCGAAAGCCCGAACCCGACTCCAATTCCAATCTCCAGTCTCAAGTCCCGCTTCTGTCTGCACTCATTTATTCTCTCTGCAGTTCGCTGCTCTGTCATTTGGCCCTAACGAGTGTCTGGCTAAGTAAACTGCCCAAATCAAATGCCTCGCCACATAAATCATAGTCCACTCAAAACAGCGAAAAGAAGTGTTTCCCCTCGTTCAATGAACGTTGTCCCTAAGTAGGTTTTAGCTGTATATATATATATATATATATATATATATATATATATATATATATATATGTTCCCCGATCCGACTTCCACCCAAATGCCAAACAAATCAGAGTCTCATTAGTAAATTAGCACTACCAAAGTGGACCAGTGGTTAAGATTTTAGTGCCATATGAACCAGGTCGATGCTCTTCAAAACGAGAAAATGTTCGAGTAAGAAGACAAAGTGTGTGAGCTCAGAATATTTATTAGATAAATATTTTTAAGACTTTGAATGGAAAAATGCATTTGAAAACTTACATTTTTAAAACTATCTGAAATACTTATACTTGAAAAAATTTAACCAAATGATTATTTTTAAAATCCATAATCTAGATTAAAGTATAAACACATATTAATCAGAAATTCGATATTGAAATAAACGTATTGGCTGGCATATTTAAGCAAAAGTACAGCTTATATATTTATATAATTAATATCAATTTTGTTAGATATCTGAAAGAGTTCATTAGTTGTCCTCAAAAGTAACTTTAAATAGTTGCTTTTTTTTCAAAATTGTCAAATTTTGTTGAGCAATTATTAAATTTGTTCAGAGCGTACATAAGACAGTAGATACTAATTTTACAAATTTTTGAAGACAATTTTAATTTTTTGAAATTGAATTTAGTTTAACAGTTTATTTTCATAAGTGCCTTATTTCATGTCTGTGTGAAATATATTATTTAACGTCATATGATTAATTGTTGTCAATAATGCCTAGCTAAAATGATAATAATGAATTATTTGAATAGTTATAGAATAGAGTATAGATGAGACTTGTGATAACCTTGTATAATATTTTCGAATTACATTTGCCATATTTGTAATATTTGTAATTTGTATTTGAATATAGTTGAATAGAGTTTACTCTTATTTAAATATACTTTTAGTGTCAGCCTTATTATTTATATTGAATACATTGAAAAAGCAGCAATATTCTCACACGAATTTCGAAGTAAAGTTGTTTTCACAATAATTCCACGATTTCGTGTATGTCCAACTGGTGTAGCGCCTCGGTTGAATGGCACACAAATATAATTTAGCCAACTTTAGCACAGGCAGAAATATCGCCAAAGCCATAAATTAAATATTCGGCCGGGCACCGGGCACCGGGCACCAGCTAGCAAAAACAACAGAAATAAGGGGGTGAAGGCAACAAATTGTGGAAAAAACACCTCGAAAAGTACTTGTAGCCAATGCCTAGGAGCCACAAAAAGGCGAGAAATTGTTGTGGGCGAGAATGGAGAGGGCTAATCGAGGGGCACTACGACTTTAGCTCAAGTCTGCCTGGCGTTGGCTTTGCTAAATGATCAATCGACGCGATCGACGGCACGTTTATTGTTGTTGTTACTGTTGCCGTCAGAGATATTACTCATAGTTACTATTGTTGATATGGGCTATTATGTAAGTGAGCTGCTAAAGACAGCTATTTGATGGACATTAATTCAGTCAGAGAGGGAGAGAAAGAAAGGATGAGAGAGAGAGAGCGAGAGAGAGGCTTGTCAATGGTGTGTAGCTGCATAGTTAAGGCAGAAGTTGGAAGATTCATTAGTCTAATTAAGCACCCAAAAATTGGAAACAATTAGCCCTCCACCAGCTCCCAACCGAATGCAAACTAAGCTCGAAAACTTTTAAGCAGCACTTTAATCATTTAATTGAATTTTGACGAACAATAAAAGGAAAAGCTTGCAAAGTGCAGGGAGCAACACCTACTCAGGCGCGAATCGATGAGGGGGGTGAGGAAAACCTTTTCACTTTCTGAGAAAAATGTGAGAAATTAATTTGGCCAAAATGCCAAACTGATTGATTCGCCGACTACGGCTATGGCAAGGGAAAGGGCAGTGGCAGTCGCAGTAGCAAACATTATCAATTAGGCAACAGCGAAACTTTGCAACTGTCATTGATTCGTATGAAAAATCACAGTGAATCACTCAAAAGCCCAAAGAGAGATAATCGCCGAGGCAGGGTTCTCCTTTGGGTACTTAGCGGCGCAGGTGCTCGCCAAAAATGGCATCCAGTGAAAGGGTTCGCTGGCATAATGAGCTCAACTTTGGGTCCGATAACTCCCCCGTCAGGGCTTTCATCAAAAACTTTATGTTCATCAAGTAGTATATTTATGTTGTGTCAATTTCAAATGAACAAAGTCTCGATTCTGCGAAATATATTAGTATCTATGTTTGTACAGTGTGCTGTTCTGGGAGTTTTGTAAGCCGCTTTGGTTAAAGAGCCTACGCTTTAAAGCAAACTATTCATATCAACTGCTTGGCCAGCCAGCTAAATTAATCAATAATTCATACGGGGAGAGTTCACAGCAGAGTCAGAGGAGTGTGAGGGGGAGGGGGAGGGAGAGGGAGAGGGAGAGGAGTTGGGGTTCATGAAGATCACAGGTTTTTAACCCTTTCACTATATGTCTCCCTGAATACATAAGAAAAAGTGCCGAGATAAAAAGAAAAAGCAGCTGAGGCAACAGTCAACGTGAAAAGTCACTCATATAAATCACTCATACGCTCTGAGAGCTGGCGACTGCGCGCGCTCTCTTTCACTCTCTCACTCACTCACTCACTTATCCTCTCATTCTCTCCATCGCTCGCGACTGCGCTATCTCACTCACACATACCAGCACACCGCATAGACAGCGCGTCGTCAGTTGGATGAGTATTCCATGAGTTTGCCAATGCGACTTCCATGAGATTTTCCATGACCACTGGAAGGCAACGTCGCGCGCCGTAGGGAGCCGGCTTTGATTTGGTCGGCATATCGGGTCCGGGTCCGAGTCCGGGTCTGGGTCTGGGTCTGGGAGTCCGGCGTACTTCCGTCGGCTGGCATATTTTGTTTAGGATTTCGCTTCCTTTTACAAATCGCACAGATTTGCGTATTTCGTTTTCTCAGCTTAAGTCGCATTTTTAATTTATTTCCATTCGGAGTGAAGGACTCGCCTTTGTCTTACCCACGACGCTCCACGCTGGCAGTCAGCAAAAACATTTCCGTTTCACATTTGCGAGAATTTGTTTTCCCTGCTTTTTCCATGCTGAATTTTCAGAGCGAACTTAGTCGGATTTCAGTTTGCTTTTATTTATTTTAATCTTAAGAGCAATGGGAATATTTCTAGCACTGAGAGGAATATTGTCTGTAAAGCATCAAAAATACCGATAAGTTCCTTTCGAACTTTTATGACTTTTAAATACAGTTAATATAAAGACAATCATATTAGGAAAAGTGAGAATTGAATCAGCAAAAAGGATAGGAAACAGATTTAAAAAATTGGAATTTAAGAATGCATTATTATAATATATTTTTTAAAGAAAAAATATATTCTTTTTTTTTATTTATTTATTTATTTATTTGCAATCTGTTTTTTTTTTATAACAATAAGCAAATTGTTTAAAATACTAAACAAAAAATATATTCAATACACAAATCTATATATTTAAAATATAATACCCTTATATTAATTTATTTCATATAGTCTCCAATTCGGCGAAGATATAAAATATGTATAGACGTAATCAAATTCTGCTGAAATCCTTTTGGCAATAATTTGCAGTGAGTTTTTGGAATATCCCTTAAGCTTTCGCTTTCTAATAGTGTTGCCCAGTCCACTGCAGCTACAGGCGATGCTTTATTTACTTGCTCGTCCCGCTCCAAGGAGCTCTGTCTATGTACCCATCTATGACTGCCGCCCTCTCCTTCCTGCCGGTATTTATCTTCCTGCTCCTTTAGTATTTTGGCAATTAACTGCGCTCTCTGTCCGCACTGAGTTTCGCTATAGGCGAGGACTCTATGGCCATATCCCTGTTTTTTATTGCGATCCTTTGCTCATCTCCTACCTCCCTTCCCTCCCAGTTGAAACTCCCTTCAAAAATAATAAAAACACATCAACAATTTCCCGAGTGCCGCTGCTGCCAGCTGTAGGTGCTGCATAGATATGTATGTATATGACCATTTACATATATATGTATGTGTGTGGGTACATACATGTACGTATGTATGTATGTATATACTCCCATGTGTATGCAGACGAATCAGGCAGCGGCACCCGCGCACTCCCCCGCAGCCTTCCGCTGGCTCCCATCAACGGCTCACGTATGAATGTGCAATGCGTTTTGCCAAGTGCTCGTCATACACGCGACGTCAGCGTCGACTGCGGCGCCAGCTGCGATGCTAGCGCAGCATTTGCGCTCATTTTTGCTTCTTTTTTTGTTGTTGCTCGCTCTTTCGGCTGTGAGAGAGATGCCAGTGAGCCCCACTCACACACACAGACACAGACACAGTCGCAGCGCATGCGAGGCCGTATGTGTGTGTGTGTGTGTAGCTGTTGTTGTTTTTGTTGCTGCTTTGCTGCACACGAGTTGGCGTTGGTGCTCTTAATGTGTGCATGTATGTATGTATGTATGTATGTGTGTGAGTCTTACATGTTTTCTGTTGTTGTTGTTGTTTCTTTTTTATTTCCTTTTGCGTGTCTGTTGCTGGTGCCGTTGTTGTTGTTGTTGTTGTTATTTTGTGCTCCCCAGTTTTTAGACTCCGCCTTTTTTGTCGTCTGCGTGTCTTGCGCTGTCTGCCTTGCTGTCCCCCTCTTACCCTCTTCCTCTCACTCGCTCTCTCTCTCTAGACGTTTCTTCGTATTTTTACTGTTTGCCGCTGCTGCTGCTGTTGCCTGTTGTTGGATTTTTAAAGCGTGGGGTGGCAGGAGGTGGGGCGACTGCTGGTGAAAGAGTGAATGTATGTAGAGAGCAGCAGATGATGACTGTGTGTGCGAGTGTGTGTGTGTGTGTGTATACGAGTGGGTGTGTGAGTGTGAGTGTGAGCCTCGCTCGGTTCGTTCGCATTTCGTGTGATTTATTCATGCAGTGTGCGCTGTACTCGTTGCGTACTTATGCTTACTTGCAATGTTTATGTGTATGTGTGCGTGTATATGTGTGTATGTATGTATGTATGTATGTATGGGTGTATGTGTGTAGCTCATTTTAACTCTCATCCATTCGTTTTTGGACTTAATGTGTTGCCGAGACCCATGAAACGACGAATGAGAAAACGAATGAGTTTGTTGCTGTGTTTTGCATCATGTTTAGGTTTATTTTAGCATGCTATTACCAACACATACACACCACATACAGCTTATGTATGTGGCAAATACATATGTATATATATGTATATATGTACTCATTTTAAATGCGTATGACTGAAATGGGTTCATATTCGTTTTACGTCTTCGTCGCCTATGTTGAAGTCGGGCTCCTCCGTATGTTAGAATGCATACACATACACACAGACACACACACACACACACACACACACACACACACACACACACACACACACACACACACACACACACACACACTCTTATGTATACACTTGTACATGGAGCTCTCAGTGGATTAGGGAGTGGCCCAACGTTTTTTACATACATACGTATACAGCGTATAGAAAGGAGCATTTGACGTACGAGTTGTCGTGCATTACGCATACGCCATGTGCGCCGTAGCCATAAACTGTTTTACATAAGACCAAGGAGCTCAACTGATTTGGCTGGACTTAACCTAAGCCCAAATACATTAATAAGGAACTATTTGTCAAAGGAACTATTGGTAAATGCAATACTAATAATACGTGAAAGGCTCTTAGCTCTGGGTTCCTTATAAAATCTAGCCAAAAAGTAGGAATAATTCTGTTTCTTTCTTATTTTTAGATTTCTTCACTAAAAATGAGGAAAATAGAATATTTCGAGGAATAGAACATTGACAGAGCCTTCTACTGAGAAATGTTGGGTTAATTAACAAGAATTTTATTTTTAATTATTTTAGTTTCAATATTAAATTTAATATTTTTATATTGAATTTTATTCATATTCCGAATTGCCCGTTTTGTTATAACTTAATCAGCTATTTAAAATATACTGCAGCTCATTCAGATTGAACATTTTAGTAGGGCTAAAGCACTCATTTTTAATTTTTGCAGTCAACAAATTTAATTGAAAAGTTGAGCTTTAAGCACAATCTAAGCCAAATAATGATTTTGTTTGCATAAAATATTTAGCTGTGAGCCAAAGAATTACTGCAAGTGGTCGGCTCTTTCGCTTTGTGTCGACCAATTTCGCAAAGAATTCAGAAAGAGTTGGCCAAAAGAAAAAGCCCTCCACTCGGCCTCTCGGCTACTCGGCAGCGCCCCAGAGCATTCACAAAGGTATTAAATTATTACAGAAAGACTTGAAAACTGCACTCGAGTGGGCGGGTGGGAGTGGGCGCCGGAGGGGCGCTATTCGCAAAAATATGACACTCAGCAGAGGGGCGCAAACAGAGCGAACGAGGAGAGGAAGAGTGGGGCCAAGGAGCAAAGAGAGGGGCCACTCAAAGGCAGCAGCTACTCAACATTTAATAAACGTTTGAATACGAAGCGGAGGCTGTTTGCGAGCATTAAAGTGACAAGGCGAGCAGCGTTGGTCAAGCAAGTTGATAATTTAATTTGTTCTCTTTGGCCAAGGCCGAAAAAAGAACGGCAGCAGCAGAAAGCGGAAATCCAGCTGTTGGCCAAAGAGCGAGAAGCAGGTCACCTAAAGGTCATTCACATGCGGCGCTGACCTCGCCGCCTCTCCGCCGCGCCGGCTACTTTATTACTTTAAGATTTCGCCTTGACTTTGAACAACAGTTTGCCGGACCGGAGACCCAGCCGGTCTTTTCCTTTTGCTTTCCACGTTTTTTCCATGTTTTTTTTTTTTTTTGCTGTGCAGCCGCCATCGCACAATGAATTTTCAGTGTTAAACAGCGCAAGTTTTTCTAACCATTTTTTTTTTGCTCGTTTTACTTTATTTCTCCGCCGTAATGGCCAAAAGCCACGTAAACTCTGGGCCCAGACATGAAGCGCGGCCATGTTGCACCTAATGACCAATTTGCACCCAAAACTTTAAGAGCGAAATTCAGTAGGAAAAACTGTCAACTTGTTCTTGGGTTGAAAATCATTTTCCACATTTTCTTCATTTACAATTTTTCTTATTCTTCACATTTGCAAAACTTGAAATGCTTTTGCTCCATGTTCGATCATATTTTCGATGAATTTTGTATAGTCACGTGTCAAGCGTTGCCGGACTGTCAAAGGAAAGTGGGAAGAAGCTGAAGAGTAGGCGGGGCGGGGGATGGGTGAGTGCAAGAGTTTTGATTTGCATATTTTAGAGGCAACCCCCTCGTTTGTTTTTTTTATAGTCGTTCGTTGTTGTTATTTGATTTTGAAGTGAACCAACGCCACGTGGAAATCGAACGGTGGAGGGGGTGAGTGAGGGAGGCGTGGCACTTGAACCGCGACTTTGGCAACATTTCCAATTTGATTTGATGGGCACGTGTGGCAGATTTTCCCTTAAGTAAGTGCGGGCGTGGCTCTCCAAATCGAAAACACTTAATGCAGAAGAAGAATAAATAGGTAAGAAATAGAAGTTGATTCGAGAGAGGAAAACGTTTTTGCCAAATATTAGAATTAGCCAGGTAAATATAAACTAATATGTGTAAATATTAAATTGAAATTTTAAATATTGAATTGAAATTTTAAATATTAAATTAAAATTTTAAATATTAAATTTAAATTTTATATATCGCATTAAACAAAAGTAATAAATTAGGAGCAAAAATATGGTTTATTTTTATTAATAACATATTTTCATTATTACATTAATTTAATATATAATATAATCTAATAATTTTATAAATTTAATCAAAATATAAATCGTATATTAAAATATATTTAAATGAAAGTTTAACTAACAGAGAGTTAAGAAGATAATATATATGCCTCACAAAGGATAATAATGAAATCTGAAGATATGGTAAATATAAAATTAATATGTGAAAAGAAGATGTTCAACATATGTATGTATGCATATCAACTTTATTGTGAATACTTAATAATATTATATGTATGTAATTATGAATACTAAGTAAAATATTATATTATATGCTAAAAAGTTAATATCCAAAATTAAACCCTCCATAAACATATTTAGGCTCAAGAAAAAGTTAAATAATACCGATTTCAAAAGAAGTGGCAGAGCCATCTAGCTTCTGGCAATAGATAAATACAAGATAATAATAAAATGCGATAATCAGACTCAGCTAGTTTCAATGTTAGGCCACTAAGGGGCAGCCTCCATCTGCTGATCTCTGCCCACATTCGTTTTTGTTCTCTTTGACAATTTTTTCGCAATAATTTCTTCCAGCCAACACTCATCGCCATTTCAGTCAATGTGGCTGGCTCACATAAAAAATATGCAAATCCCAAATCAGCTGCCACTCGTAATGCAAAACAAAAACCCATTGGGCCTATGCCGCAGCCTCTCTCTTCGCCTAGTATTCCAAACAGTATATTGAAAATGTTAATAGTAAGCTGAGCGTTGGGCGGGAGGTTGGCGCCATCTAGCGGCTGTCACTCAAACTTTAGCCTCGCACAAATCCAATTGATTTCAACCAATTTCTCAAACTCCGCGCTGGAGCTATGGCTGAAGAGGAATACGTGCCCGGTCGGAAATAAAGAGAAGACGAAAAATAGCATAAAATCAATTGAAAAACTTTTGCTCACGCCCCCACGCCCTTTTCTATGTGCACACTCGAGATATCGCATGAGTGACAAAGAAATGAGGATAAGTAAGGAAAAAATAAAGAAAAAACACAGCAGAAATTGTGGGCTAAATCCGATGGCAGCTTGCCGGGTTCCCATTGGCCAGGGCATTCAATCCGGCTCTCAACTGGAGCTGGGCACCCAAATGTACATCCTTAACACATGGCCACGGATTGTCAATGGAGAGGCCATCTCTCTCCCACTCTCACGCTGCCGCGCTCGCTCTGTCTCGCTCTCTTTCGATACGTATATATGTATAAGAAAGGACTCTATGTACGTATCGAGCGAAGGATTCTCTGCAACAATAAGCGCAAATGTAACAAATAAAATGCAAAAGATGCGAAATAAAAAATGACATTCGGATACAAATCGAATAGAGTCCACGCAGAGATAGGACGCGCTGCCATGCGATGCGATGCGATGCGATAGGATAGCACAAAAAGGAGCACGAAGAGCGCAAGAGGAGCAGCAGGCAATGGGGAGTAAAAAATTTACCATCACTTGGGAATTGAATTGAATATTTAATGGCAGCCAACTGCTGCTTGGGCTCCCAGGCAGCTTTCGCCGAAAGAAGCAAGGCAAGGGGGGCTGGGTGGATGGGGTTATACGCTCTCTTGTGTGTGTGTGTGTATATATATATATATATATATATATATGTGTGTGTATGTGTGTGGTTGGCTGCCATCAAATGTGCGCTCAGTTTGAATGGCTGTCGCTTTGACAACTAAGTTTTAAGCTTCTCCCTTCGCTTCCCATCGCTCTCCACTGCTGCCCTTGCCCCATGTAAATACATTTTTATTATATTTCCTTGGCCCTGAAGAGCAGCTGGAGGCTTCGAGAGCAGCCAATGCCAGAGTTGTTTTTTTCCCTTATTTCCTATGTGAAAAAATGTGTGGGCTATCAAATATTCTGTGCATACAATTGGCATCCGAATGGGCGGGAATAAGCTAGAAGGGCCCTTAATTGAAAGCCAATGTAGACATAGACAATATGACATTATATATATACAATATTGGATATATTAAGAAGACTGTATCAATTTATATACCTATATATTAAAGATGGACACTCCAAGTGAATTAAATCAATTATTTAAAGGGTGATGAAACTGAAAATAAATATGAACGAAAATGGTTTGTGATCGAAAAGTGGACACAATTTATATAAATTCTATTCTAAATTGCAGAGCCAGACTATGAGGAATGTGCAATATTTGTTGAAAATGCTTAATTTATTTTAAAATTGAGCCTTGATGCCATGTCGTATATATGATTCTTCGGAATGGTGTCCAAGCTAATAGTGTCCATTTGCATAGATTCAACCTTGGCCAAAGATCTTAACAGAAATCGGCAGCCAACATTGGCAGCAATCTCGATCTGGATCAGGGTACCTTTCGAACAGCTCCCAATTGCTATCGATAAACTCACTTAATAGGTCTATTAAGTGCAGAAATTACTTTTATTAACTGCTGCAATCAGTTGCTCTTCCTCTTTTACTCAATTTCAATCAGCGAACTCTTTGTTGAAGATATGAAGCGTCACCTAATAACAATTACCTTTCCCCTGGCTGCAATTCACTGACCCCAGCACCTAATTGGGCTAAAATGTGCGCCAAATGAGCAGCAGGCCCTTTCACCAACTGGCAGCAGCTGGCCATACAACTGCTCATCCTCCCCTCGTTCCGCGAGCACTTGTTGGCTTTTTCTAATGCAAATTTTCATTCCTTCTTTTATTTTTTGGCAAATGTTTATCAATATTTCCTGGTTGCCTTGGCACAACAATCGGCAGTTGTTGTTGTTCGGGTTGCAACCCACAAATCCCATCACTAAATCAACAGCTACAACCACAACAACCCACCCTCAAGAGAGAAAGCCAGTTGGAAAATTGGCAAACGCTGCATAGGAAATTTTTGCAAGCCGAAAATCAGATTGTGTAAAGTCGAGTTAAGTATCCTTTATGGGGTTCGTTGAGCCAGCGACAGGATATGGCCAACATGTTTGCCTAGTACTTGTTACACACACACACACACAGGCAGACAGATACACACCCCCTCATTGCTGCTGATTATGTAATGGGCCGGCACTTGATGATTGTTCTGCGGCAGCATGAAATTGATGTTTTTGCCAATTTCGCAATTGAATTGCAATCAATGCGATGACGTGAAATGGAACACCCCAAACCCTAGGGGTGGCTCGCTGCTCACTTGGGGTGAAAGTCTTTGCCAAAAATTATGAAAGTGAAAGCCAAACTAAATTAGGGTAAAGCCGATTTTTCGCAAAGCTTCCACGACAATGGCCGCACCGCTCTAGAGCTGGGGGTGGGTGGCGTTCTCGCTTAGGCGGGGGCGACTGCAGCGTTTAGTTTATTGGCTGCTTGCAGAGGGCAACGTTTTGTTTGTCTCTCTGTGCCAGGTTTGTTGTTGTGTTTAGCGGGTGTACAAGTTGCGTGTCATAAATATGCCCAGCATAAATTAGCAAGCCGCCTTTGCCGAGAGTACCACCAGGGGCGGCGGTGGGTGGGGCAGCATGCGGCGCCTGTCAACGCAATTGGGCTCAATGTGGGTTATAAAGGGAATTGTGTTGCGTGTATCTCAGAGGTATTATTATCTGATTGTCATACAATCTGGCTGCCTGAAATGAACCGAAGGCGAAAGCGAGGGCGAAGGCAGTCTCGTCTCGATTGAGGCGTGGCGGGGGCTATTAGAAGTGTCATTTCAGCTGATGAGCTAACTAGCAGCTGAAAGCACAAGGAGCTCAACATAGGAGCTCAGCTTGAGCTAAGCTCAGAGTAATAGGAGTACATATTAACATAATGAAACTGATGGAAACTAATGTAAAGACAGCGGAAACAGATGGCAACTCAGACGGGGTTGCTTAGAATTTGTCTAAATGTGGAAGTTATGAGAGTAATCGGTTTGAGAACTCCTTGTGAGGAGGTAAGGGAGTTAGGATGGGGTAGAACGTCCCCAATATATTCTTCCCTATTATCTATTAATATAATAGGGAAGAATATATTGGGGAATAGACAGAGAAATTGGTTAGGCTAGCTCTTAGTTGAGGAATGAGAGACTCTGCAAAACATACGTAAGATGGTTGTCGGTCTCACTTGGGAAAATTGTTGCTGTGAGAGAGACTATATAATTAGTAGAGAGAATATGTAATTAATATTTAGCTAAAGAGGTGTCTATAGGGTATCACGGGATACTTGCTTCGTTGATTTCCTCTTATCTAGAGCATTGCAGCATTTCTCTTCTCCATCCCATCCACAGTTGTTTTCTACTCAATCGATCGTACTTAACATTTTCTTATCCCAAAATGAAGCTCCTGCTGTAAAGATAATCTGAAGCATAAAAAGTTTTAACTATACACTTACGCGGGCATATCCCACACGTATTTTAATCTAGCACTCGCTTGAAGCTGCCTCTAACCCCTTCACGTTGGTCAGCGCTACACTCAAATTCATATTTGTACATATTTGTTTGGTAGATAAGCAAAAATGTTACACGCTCCAGAACGTGACCAATGCAAATGCATATGAACTGAGCTGGAGAGCAAATGGAATGGGAAATGCGAATGGGAATGGGAATGGGAATGGGAAAGGGAAAAGAAGTCAACTCAATTGAACTTTGTAACCCGACGTGTTGCTTCTGCAAGCGCCTGCCGCAACGGCCCAGGCAGCACTTGCGACTTGCCACAGTCGCTGCCTTGCCTCATGTAGATCATCTGGTCAGAGCAACAACTACTCCAGCAACAATAATAAGTGCAGACAATGCCCAGGACTAAACATCGCGTGTGTATCGCATTCTGTGCATCAGCTGCCCCTCCGCCTCTCCCTCGCTCCCTCGCTCCCTCGATCCCTCCAGCAGGTCGGTCACGTAGTAAAACAAACATTTTTATAAGAATACGAGACTGCATATAGCCAAACTATATGGACAGCAGCTCGCCTCTGTCGGACAAAACAGCTCATAATGGATGATAATCGTTTATTTCAGCGAGCGCCAGCCCAGCTGCCCAGTCCACAAAGAGGGAGAAGGAAATGGAAATGGGGAGTACCTGGAAACTGAGTGAGTTTTTGGCAATGTCTGACTACATGACGAGAGACTCTTGTAGCGCCACATGATCACCTTGTTGCTGCGGCTGGCTGTCGGTCGTCGGATCGTGTTCTGGCTTTCGCTGGGTGTGTGTGGGAAGCGCGTCAACATGATCTCCCAGCCGCCACCTTCCATCCGCAATTGCCTGCAATTGCACTCCTGCCGTGCGCTGTTCCCAACTGCTCCGCAACAGATATTTGATTTGTTTCTTATACTGCCAGCCAGAGCGATCATGCGGCGATTGCCTCCGCACTCTGAGGGACTCGTGTATGGACGTAATTCAATATGTAAATTGCAAAATAATCAAAAATTAGACACGCCGTTGTTTGGGCCGAAGAAAGGGTGTCTCGGAGAAACGAGAGAAGCTGCGTGGGGCAATCTTTACAGAGAATATGTTGGATGAGGTGCAGAGGAGAGTGACAAAAGGAGTGAACGCTACGTAGGCTGCGTGGTGCACCTACACTTAGGATAGGAAACTACTCTATAATAGTTAGAGCGGTAGTGGTGAGTGTTGTCAATTCGCTTAAAGGGGAAGAGATAATGATAGCGATAGGTAGTCTCAGAAGGAACTATACCTTTGCTGAATTTTTCTTATTGCAGTGCACATCTATAATCTGAATGACCTAGAGGCAGGCAACCTATTCCACATGGGGTAGACCCCAGTTGTTGGAATAAGGAATTCCATAAAGTTGAGACTTGCTAATAATTGAGTCAAGTTGCTCATAAGAAGAGGGAAGTGGAAGCTGAGCTCTTGTAGATGACCCACTCAGAGCACAATGAACTCGCGGGTCAAAACTCCCAGCCCACCTGTGGACCACCGCATTGCCCTGCAATTGACCCACATATCACACTTCGAAAATTCCTGTCGCTGACCCGCCCCTTTAGGATTAGCTAGCTCCATTTGCTGCAGCCAGCGAGTGCTCAACAAGTCGTGCAACAAAAGGCAGCAGCAGCTACTGTGATTGCCACACGTTCCTGGGGCAACTCGCCTCAGGCCCTGCATCCCACTCGCTCTCGTCTGGCCCCTCCCTTATTTATTATTAGCTGCTGCTTTGCTCGTCGAGCCGTGGCCAATCTCCGAAATCAAATGCCAAAAATAATGCAATAAAAATTTCTTGCAAATATTTCGTACCACTTATGCAGAAGACAACGCAATTTTTATTGCCGGCCAACCCCTCGACAAGGACTTTTCGGCGTTTCCTTTGCCTTGCCATTTATTTTTTCTTTCTTTTTTTTTGCTTCAACTTCAACTTCAGCTTTTTTATCCTTAAAGTAAGCATTTCCGCTGAATTCTTTTTTATTTTTGGTATTCAAAAGGCAATTGACTCGTCGAGCTGCCGCCTTTCCGGCTGCTTAATTTAATGGTCCTGCCGATTTCTTAGCCACGGCTTTAACTTCAGTTCTCTGCTGGGCATTCCGACCTGGGTCAAGCTGTTAATAAGCCAACGACCGGGCCCGCCTGCAACTGCTTTAATTGATTTTCAGCCGCTATTAAAAAGCGAAATAATGAAAAACAAACGAAAACAGAAAACAACAATAAATTCGAGTAGCCCTTGGCCGCTAACCCTTTGCTCAACCCCTTTTCGAAAGCGGGCTTCCATTCGACACCCTTGTACACAGTTTTTATGTATTTAACCATTGTCGGTGTTGTTGTCGTTGCTGAAACTGACCTTTGCCGCCGACCCGTTGCCCATTCATTTGTTCGAGCGGTCAGTCGGACGGCGGTTGGCGGTCGTTGGTTGTTGGTTGTCGCCCTCGTCGCAGTCAGCCGCAGTCATCCGTCTCATTCTCATTCTCGTTCCCGTTTTCGTTTCCAATTTGCAGTCGTCATGGACATTGAGTGACCTTTGCTTGTCACCCGTCAGCCCCTCTCCCTCTTTTCTCCCCTTTCTCACTCTCCCTCTCTCTCTCTCTCTCTTTTACTTCCTCTTTTCAGTTTCACTTTAATCGCATTTCGTGCTGTGGGTCAATTCCTGATTAAGTTGTAATTTGTAGCGCTAATTATTTCATAACTTCTGGAAGGGTGTCAAGTGTTAAAGGCCACAGGAGCATTTCTTAAAGACTTCGTCAGAGTTGAGTAGATGGAACTATAAAATGCAATTTGAGTAGGAGTCGGTGGATATACATACAAGCCCTTTTCTAAGCTCAGCTAGTTTTTCTTTGAGATTCATCCACTAAATACACATTCCGAAGTAGCTAAAAGAGCTTGCTTTGCCAAGAGCATATCTGCAGAAGCCTACAGAACTACTCCTTTTAGTTAGGTTCCTCGTTTAGACACAGCTCTGACAGGGCAAACAAGTTATATGTATTTGCAGCGAGTGTTTCAATCACCTTTGTCTACGCACTTCTAACCCGACACATTCCAGAATAATTCGGACTGCGATTCTCGCTCAATTTGCAATCTTACAAGGTCAATTTTTTGTAGCATTGCGAATAAAGTGTAGCGCAAAGCGTGGCCCCAAACGTCCATGGCAGAAGACCACATTAAAATGCCACAGGTGGGCTCGGACAGGGGCTTAAAGGGGTCAGAACTGGTGACGCTCTGCTCCAGTCGCATGTCTGCCATGCAGCTACAATTTGCACAAAACGTGCAGCGGACGTCTGCAAAGCGATTACAGCGTATAATGTTGTCTGATCTGAATGCAGCGACCTCCACGGTCCGCACAGACTGAGAGAGAGAGAGATAGATCTGGCAACACATGCCCAGACGCAACTGGCCAGATCAACGCGTTCAGGGTGCGAGTCCCAGCTGAATGTGTGCCACATGTCCCTTTGTATTTGTGTCCGCATCTCAATCTCCATCTTTATTTGAATCGGCATCTGAAGCAAGCGCTTCATCCGTATGGCAATTGCACTTGATTATGCCTATGAAGAGGCCCGCAAATTTTTAATAACTCGTGAAAACACACGGAACGTGACAAACGTGGAATTTAGTGCATGCGGCCAAGCACGGAATATGCGTGAAGCAAAGATATAAAGAGAGACGAGAATGAAGCAAGCTGAGATCGAGATCGGCTGTAGCAAAAGATCTTAATGCTGAAGATATAGAGCAACAGAGATGGAACATCATCGAATAAAGATTTGGACTTTGCCTACGACTTCAAATGAGTAAATCTCTGCATGAAAAACTATAACTACATAGAGATATAGTTTTGTAATGCGGGCAGTTCTGTTTCCATATATATTTCTATCAGCTTAAGCTCCTTCGAGACATTGCAAATCTCAGCTAAGATTCTTACAGAATGTTCTACATGTTGCGACTAGCTCATTTGCATACGTCTGCTGCATGTTTCAACAACATGCACAGCTACACCCACCCACCCACTCACCCACAACAACAACAAGATAAATGACAGCAATTGACTTCATTAGCAGTAAATGTCAAATGCTTGCCGTTGCCTATGCGTGCCTCGTGTTATGTGTGTTTAGAACAACAAATAAAACACGACTCGAGCAGCCCCCCAGCACGCCCCTGGGCAGCTGAGCAACCCCTCGCCAAAAAAAAAAAAAAGATGGAGAGAAGAAAGAATTCCGGATTGCGCAATTTCTTCTTGTGGAAAAATTTGCATACGCATTTTGCTTGCATCGTTTGGCAGGCAGTCGATGAGGGGTTGAGGGGGTGGCTGGGATGCTGGCAAAGTGGTCGCAGTGACTCCATTACGTCCACGACGCCGATACACACTTACACACACAATGAAACCATCAAAATCCAATGAAATAAAATAAAATTCCAATAAAAACATTTTGGCAGAAGGCAAGGACCATGAGCTGAAGGGAGAGACCTATCTTCCTTGTTGACATGCGGTGAAAGTGTGCGAAAATGTTTGCAATTGTATGTGTGTGTGTGTGTGTGTGTCTCGGAGTGTGCTGGAGTGTTGGTGTGTGTGCAGCCAACCAAAAGCTGTGCACACACCCAGCACCCTCTTCGACTGGGAAAGTGTCCCTTTTCTTTTTGGCAGACGTGTGCCTGGGATTTGCGAATTTTTTCGCAATGTCGTGGAAAAGCCACTGGAAAAACAGTTTTTCCTTGGCTTTGGTGTTTGCGTTTGGACCTTGTTAGTGGTTTCTGCCAGGCGAATTGCTAAACTGTCAAATGCGTGAAATGTCAACATGTCAAGGCAACAAAGGAAGCCGCTGAAGTGGGGCTCATTGATAAAGGGGGAGGGCGTAAAGACTTCTGATTGGATGAAAATTCAATTGATATTGTTGTGATGAAACTTTTGAATCGGAAAAGAGTATGAACGAATTGCGTTTGAATATTGAGATGCTTAATATTCATATATTAATATATCTAATACAAATATATATGTGGGAGCTACAATTAGCAATGGGACAGAGTGTTTTATCGATCATTATGCCAGTGTTGCAGCAATGTTGTATAGTTGGCTTAAGTGGGATATTAGTGAGCACTACTATCGAGTGTGGCTCTGACGGTGCTGCCAGATATGAGTACTATGGTGGCTAGACAAATGGACTCACGTAGGGGAAAGGGAAAAAGGCGGGCAGAGACTCGCTGCACTTAAGCAGCCGATCAATATATACTTATCTGTTTCAAATGATATTAGATATTAGAAATGGAAGTCCCATAATTCAAATTCTATCACAGAGAACGTACATATAAGCTAGAAAACTTAATAGCTTCTCTCAAATACTATTTAACCATAAACATATATATTTATAGGGCTCTTTGTATATCCACTTCAGCTCTATGTCTAATCGATCCCATATCTTCTTTTCTCTATGTCAAGGAGTTTGGATTAACGAACTAAAACTGAAAGTTTACGCTGTCAGCACCAAGGAAACTCGAGGAGTTGCAAGCAATTCAATGAAAATACGTATATAAATATAATTAGCTGCCAGCTGGCTGGCAGACCAGCAGAATGAATTAATCCATTTGCTACGCCTTCTCGTCGCAATTACCTGACAATTATCTAGAGCTGAAGATCGCGTCAAGTGCTGGTTGACAGCATCCGCGTTTGTTCAATGGAAATTAAACCCATTCCGTTCTAGTTTGGCATTCCCTAAGCCGCAAAACCCGTTTGTGTGGCACCTACGCACTCGCTGGCCGGGCTATAAAAGCGTTCGGTTAATTGGCCAAAAGCATCAGTCGCTGACAAAGCAACCAAACAACAACCAAACCAACAATCAACATGCAAGTAAGTTGTGACTCGACAGTTGCTCCAGATTTTGAGGCTTAACTCTACAATCTCTTCCCTGGTGCAGTTCCTCATCTGCTTGGCTCTCTGCGTGGCTGTGGCTCAAGCCGGCTACCTGGCTTCACCTGTTGCCACCTATGCCGCTGCTCCAGTGACCACCTATGCCGCAGCTGCTCCCATTGCAACCTACTCGGCAGCTGCTCCATTAGCCACCTACTCCGCAGCTGCTCCCTTGGCTACCTATACTCGTGCTGTTGCTCCCGTGACCACCTACTCCGCCGGTGTACCCGCTGCCTACTCCGCCTACTCTGCCTCCGTATACGGCGCTCCGGCCTACACTGCACCCGTGGCCACCTATGCTGCCTCGCCCTATGCCGCACCCATCTCCACCTATGCTGCTCCAGCCGTCCTGAGCCCCTTCCTGAAGAAGAAGTAAATGCCAACCCTTCCCCTTTCACTGTGAACTGATCCGATTTTAAATATTTTCATCAATCAATAAACTTTAGAAACGAATTTGACTTTAAAATTTTGGTTATCCAATTCAATTTTTATTTAAGCTTGCCTTGCGTATGCGAAGCTTCCATTGTAATTTGAATTGAATTATTTTTTTTTTAATTTTATAAACTGAAGTAACTCTATGAGCAAACAATATTAGAGAAGCTCTTAAGACAGCTACAGTAAACGCCGTATAAACGATAACTGTTATACTTTTTGACAATCATATAAAAAACTTTGATTGTGTTCTGTGATCAGTTTCAGTTGAGTTTTCAATGCAAATAACAATTTTTCTTTCGGTGCAATTGAGCTGACTATTTCTTCAAGAATTCCATGGGCTATGATAGTAAGCTAAGTGATTGTGTCTTCAACTCTTTAACTCATATCTAAATAGTTGCGCAAAGAGAATTATAATTTTTCAGCATGTATATACATATAGCTGTGCGTGCGCAACATTAGTCAATAATTTATTTACACTTTACGCATATTAATTTGTTGCCTTCACATCTTTTGCCCACTTTCGAGAATATTTACTGTACTGAACGTTCTGTGTTGGAGTTCCAAAGCGCGTGGGCGTCAAATAGCCAATCACACGGATTAATTGCCTGGCGATAAGAAATGTTTTGGAAACTAACAGCAGCAGCCGGCAGTCGCAGTCGCAGTCGCATTCACAGCTCCCAGCTGCCAGGGCTCTGGAGTGTGGCCTCCTCGTTGGCGAGGCTGGCGAACGCGCGTGCTCAAATAAATCATTTGGCAGACACGGCGCAGGCAGCCGGAGGGAGAGACACTCGGCTGGCCTGCGCCCAATCCATGGCGATCGCATTTCAAGTGCAAAAGTGCCGCAAGTGGCAAACAAGCAAAAGGTGACTGCCACAACAATTGTGGGTGTAACGAATTCGCCGTCAAATCGCGAACAAATCGCAAGCGAAAAGCGAACGCACAGAACAAGAACCAGAGCCGGAATCCGCACTCGAACCAGATCCAAACAAATCCCAGCCCAGCGATCGTATGAGCTTCTCACAGAGCCAAAGTGAAAGCCGAAAGCCACTCAAGGGGCGAGGTGGGGGCGAAGAGTTGCCAGGTATTACAATTTAGACACCGGAAAACAATGAAATTGACAGCGCCTGAGCTTTGGGCGATCATCTGCGCAGCCATTTAGTGGATATTTGTTGAGAATTCTTTGCGGCTCTGTCTTACTATCAGTCTTGAAGTGGGCAGTGGTGGAGCAATAGGGTTGCCAGGGTGCCCAACTAGGCGAATAATTGAGCAAAAGTGATAAATGAAATGGGTGAAATAGATCGAAATAGTCAAGTGAAACAGAGATAGTATTAACCCAACTTGAGGACAGACTTGTTGAAAGACATGAGACAGTTAGTTCAAATATCTGAATAGGTTAACTTCTTTTCAAATATTGCCTATATTCCACTGATCTACAGATATCAGAGAGCTTTCATACTGAAGGAAAGTAGATAGCTAAATCGATTGGCTATCTTGAAGGTATAAAGTACGCATAATGAACTGTAAAATGAAACTTCATGCATTGTAGCTCTATATGGTGCAGTTCTCTTTAATCACAATGACAACCCTGCTTGGCTCAGTCAACATATTCAGGAAGCATAGCTAACTCGAGAGTGGCTGGGCACTGGAATCACTTGCAAAGTGTTGGCCGAAAATGCCGCACGGACACCGTTCAATTGCATTTAAGAAGCCAAATGACCTGCGGCGCCCCCTCACACAGTGCAACAGGCGAGGCGGATGGGGACGAAGCGCTTATTCACAACTCAATGCCTGTTTAGCGCAGGCAAGAGTTCGGAACGCATGGAGCCGTCTAACAAGCCTTTCCGCAACTGCTGCCAATGATATGTACAGGCGACTGCCAGTGCCTGCTTGCCCTCTCTATCCCTCTGCCTATCTCTGTCCGCTACGCATAGAAATATTATATTTAAGCCTAGACGAGTCTCATTTCGTGCCAGGCATCGATTCCTGCACTTCGATACAATCGCAGCGAACGGCCACTGCGCACGCGCAGCGCCTCCACTTGAGCAGCTCTGAATGTGGATGTGGATATGAAAGTACTTGGTACTTGGCGAAAATTACAGGCTTTTGGTTCTCCACAGCTACGTAGTTATGACCATGTCTGTCTATTGTCTAGTTTCTTACCCACTTTTTCGGTATCTGTTTTCCGTGTAAGTGTTTCGCCAAATTCGTTAAATTGCACGCGAGATCCACTGATAAGGGCCATGTGATCTAATGTTGACGGCTGAAGCGGTAGACTGTATACATATATTTGATAGATCTGTCGTTTTTTTTTTCAATATTTTATATTTCGTGCAAAGTAAAAGAGTTTAAATGTATCTATTGGGTAGCGAATAAGTACTAGTGGGTAGCAAGTTTGAGATATTTACTTATAAAAAATAATTCATAGCTATAAGACAACCAAATGTCACACTCTCACCATTTCTCTATAGAAACTCCTCAGAAACTGGCATAGACAACACTCTATGCGGCTGCCTTTATCTTTGCAATATTTACACGCAATAAAAAATTAACATTAAGGAAAGAATAAGAGGAGAAGTGCGTGGCATGGATGAAGACGAATAGCGGGAATAGTAGGCACAGTGGGACTGGCAGATAGTACAAACAGTCAAAAATGTTTTTATTTATATTACCCCCAGTTGAGGGCTGAGGTAAATAAGAGAATTGAAAAATCCTTCACCTTCGCTAATACAAATGACGCCCCGAGAGACCACGCAGGATCAGGGTAGAGACCCAGAGAGACTAAACAACAGTCTGCACACGCACACAACAATGGATAAGAAAACGCGCCGGATATGTTCCAGCGGAAGCTGAGAAAGTAGCTAGGAAAAAAGGTGGAAGAAGAAGCTGGCGAAGAAAAAATCATTTACATGTGGCTGGAGGGGGCTCGGCGTGGAGTGCGTGGAGGGATGATTATTAAATGGGTGGCATGTTTAACTATAAAACGCACGCGACCAGGATGGGAAGAGAGACCGGGCCAAGGGTGGGTGTCAATGAAGGACAGCACAGGATTTGCATGAAACCCCACGATGAATCTGGGGCAGGGGCTGCCAGACAGGGGGCCAAACTTGTAGGATTGAATGGACCCACAGTTGGACTGGGCTGGGCACGTGGATGCTTTGGACAGGCTATTGGTGTGACAAGCAGCTTCTGGATGATAAGAGAGGGCCGAGGCGAGGCACTTCCTACGTAAGTGCGGCACTTGAAACCGCCTTAAAGCGTGCACTGTGGACGGCCAGAAGCAGGGCAGCCAGCCAGTCGGCCAGGCGGCAGCAGCAGGCACTGAATTATGCAAAAGATTTACGCGTTCGAAAACTTTTTTCATTTTTTTTTTTTGGTTTGCTTCTCTGGGGGCGTTCGCCTTCGTCTTGGCCGTCACATTGTATAAACTTTCGAGCCGGACGCCAAACACATCTGACAGTCATACACTGAAGTTATAGAGAGTGTGAGACAGCGAGAGAGAGAGAGAGGTAGGGAAAGGGAAGGAGAGAGATATATGGTTAGCCCACTGTGCGACAGTTGACGCAGACTGAGGCTGAACTGAGTTGTCAGAAATAAAACAAGCAAAATTTGTTGCAGAAGCCAGCAAAGCTCACAGGATTACACAGAAAAGTGCTCAGCAGGCCCATTGGCCAAAAGGAAATACATTGGCGAGAATTTAATCGAATATAAAAGAAACAGTTTATCATTTTTGCAGGGAGATATGAGGCTCCAAAGGTATGAATTCTGAAAAATAGACTCAATGAGGCAAAAACTATTCTGAACACAAAATAAAAGAATATTTTTAATCTGAATTCTGTTCTGATACAGATTGAGAAAAGGGCTAAGGATCGCACTATAAACGTTTTAAAATTTCATCTTTACCCTACACCTCAGACATATGTGAAGCTACTTCATGAACAAATGCTGGAACACAGAGTCCTTAGTGGGCCTATTATCCAAAAAACCCCAATGGTACTAAATATTATAAAATATTCGGCTCAGCTCGAATATATTCATAAACAGTGTACCTCCTAGTTGGTCACTCCCGACTAAGGCACTCATGCCTGTTTAAGTGATTGCCGGGCTTACTTCACGAACTGCTGTAATTTACCAAAACAAATTGCTGTCTACTTTTCTCAGAGGAGCTCTTTAGCTAAACGTTTTCCCATATCAATAATCGCAACGTTTGCGGAATCATCTGAAGATGAAGCCCCCTAATCACTCAATCGAAAGGCAATATGGCGCCTAGCGGTCAAATGGCAATAAAAATCAATATTGAACCCGAACCTCGAAGACTTGGAGAGGAGACAGCGATCCGAAAGATGATCGTGAACTCAAATACGTAGCAAATAAATCGCATGCGATAGAAATGAGCATTGAATTCTATTAAAAAGGCTGCTGCTATAGGCGGCCAGAGCCAAGTGAATATATGCAAAGAGTACAAATGGAAATGGACTCGCCTTTGATCCAAGCCGCTGCTGAAGAGTCGCCAGGTAACCAGAAGACGGGCAGGTAGAAACCGCAGGCAAACGCAGCCAATCGGTAGGGGCAAAATCGTTGAAATATTTCAATTAACTTAAAGTGCGCCGCCGCCGCGCAGAATGAACGCAGATGAGCCGAAGATGGAGCTGAAGCTCGAGCTTGGACTTGCAGTTGTAGCCGGAGTTGGAGTCGGACTCCAGACGTGGCGACTGCCTGGCTCTGGCGTCGGACAATAAACAATGTTTTGACAAATCGCTGAAAATTGAGTGCGCAAAATTATTATTTTCAATTTAAAAAAATCAAAAGCTGAGCCTCGCATAGTCTCGCATAGCCTCGCATCGTCCCGTGCGTACGATATATGGGTATTAAATTTGCCGCCTCGCTACATCGCTACATGGCTACATCGCAACATCGCAGCATCGCTGCATCGCTGCATCGCCTCACGGCTTGCTAATGATTGCAAATTAAGAATTTAATATCGTTGCCCGAATGTGAGCAGCATGTGGGGTTATAAATTCAGTGCGAAATTGCACTAGTTGCCCATTATAGTAAATCAGCAGAAGTGGCTGCGATCGAGCTGTGAGTCGCACTGATCGAAGCCTAGAAGAGTTGCAATCATTAACAAGTGCTCGAGTGGCCTGACCTTTGGGATTGCTTCACGCCCCGGCGGTGTGGTGCAGCGGGCTCCACCGCCCACTTCAATCAAATTTTTTGATTGGATTGTTTCGGAAGCAAGTCGTCATTAAATCAAATATCATAATTATATAAACAGCTAACGTGCGGGAGAAAGGTCTTTCGATTCGGGCCAGCGCAACCAGAGCCAAACTTTTGATTAAAATCTGTTCCACAAGCAGCGCCCGAGGGCCACAATTGAAATCTGGCTAAGAAAACTAGGAAGCATCAATGTTCACACATTCATTGAGCCCGTCCACGCCAAGCAACCAGCATGACCAGGCCAGGCTAGCAAATCAGTGGGTAAAACTAAACGTTAACGTTAACCTGATTATGGGTATTAGAGCCTATAAGAAACAGAGTTTCAGCCAGGGCATTTACGCATTCACCTGATGTTCCTGCCACACAGCATCCAAAGCATCCATAGCATCCAGCTCCGAGGCTCCACTGATCCGTGGCGTGAACTATTCAAGTGTAAGAGAGTACACATTATGCTGATTATAATCAGCAGCCAGCCAGCCAGTCAGCCAGCAGAGTCGAGCGACTCTGCTAGGCTATATGCCCGTTGGTCAAACAAAAGCAGAGCAACTGTGGAGAAACTCAAGTGTGCAGCTCATTAGCTAGAGCGAAGTCAGCGAAGGAAAATCAATAAAATTAAAGAAAACGCAAAAACGCAACGAGAAAGGAGCAGCCACAAGAAAATCCAAGCTCTCCGAGAAGTATATGCTAATGAGTGGAATGAACTCGCAGCCCGATGAAAAAAATATCCCAAGTCTGGCGTCGAACTTTGGTCGTCCGTGAAATGAGTAAGAAAAGAGCAAACTCTCTGAGCACATCTAGAAATTAGTTCGACAATGAAAAAATAGCTCAAATTTGAGGGGTTGCAACTGAAATAACCAAAGTTAGGAGTTCGAAAAAAGTTCTCGGGCAAATTAATGATAAACCCGCATTTTCAGCCGGTTAATAATTGATAAGTGAAATCGTTGTTCACAATAGTTTTTAGAACTCGTTTATGGAGTTTATGGAGTCTGCTACGCCTTATTCTGCATGTTACATATCTTTTAACAGAACCATTATACCCTGTTTTCCCATTTTCAACGTGTTCAGGGCATAGAGATATTCATGCACAATTTAAGAATTTAATTATTTGTTTATTATTTATTTATGTACATAATTCTTTTATAATTGAATATGAATCATAAATAGTCCAGAATATATGGGGTATCCCTAAAATCACGCAAGACAACAACTTATATTAAATAAATCAATACAAAATTTAAAATTTTGTACTATAAACTTGTGTTTTCTATCAAAATAACCTCTTGCGTAAATTTTGGGACATCCATTACTTCCTGCGCGACTTTTGGGACACCCTGTATAATCGATATATAATCGATCGGCAGATCCTTAATCGAGGCATCGATTAAGTAAATTATGAATAGCTGCATCTACATATAGCAATGTAAACTGTTTTTACACTAAAAACACTATTTACATTAAAATACTTTGCACTGAATGTGAATGAACAAGGCAGTGATCATAACAAAATTATTTATATTCTCTATTCTATATATTATATATATGATGTAATCAACACGTTGAGAATCTCCGTTTGAACCTGTAAGATTTAGTTTGTAAACATGAGGTGTGTATGATACTGATGTGGAGTATTGAAACTAAGATTAGTTCGCCCCTTAAGTTTCCGTTCTTCTGTCTAATTAATTGAAGCTCCAAGATCTTCTGGGTATCTAAGGGCATACGCTCGTCCGAATAATCTGAATATTCTAGTAACGTACTTCGTCTGGACAGCTATACTGTTCCTCGTCTAGCAGCTGATTCTCTGCACCTTTCCATCACTTTCGATCGATGAAATCACATATATTATTATATATTTTTTTCTGGGCATTATATATAATAGTTTTATTTGTTATTATTCGTCTTATAGTGTGCGTCCTTTGAAATGTTCCTTTGTCTAGTTCTTTTATTGAAGAAGACACGTTTCTCAACATGCAACAATGGGACTCTCGAATTCTCTCGAGTTTCCTATACAACTCAAACAACAATGGCTGCGATTGTCTCTGTATGTGTGTGTGTGTAAGATGTTAATTGTGAATATGCAAACGAGATTGAGCAATACGCACTCTCTCAACATGTTCTATGCTCTATTCGTATTTAAAAATCAAAAGTGCGTGTGGCTGTGGCTGTGACTGTGTGTGTGAGTGTAGTAGGGTAGTAGACACACAAAATTTCGTATGTATACACAAAAAGGACATTGCGTCCCTTGTGCCACACACACATACACACACACACACACACACACACACACACACACACACTCTCAAACATACACAAGAAGTCGGTAGAAAAAAAAAATACGGGCTGTAATTATGCAAATGAGTTTTGGAGTTGGTGCGACGCAGCCCGAGTCAGATCCTGCGCCAGAGCAAACCATATTTCCCAACTTAACAAAAAAGTACTGTATCGACAATGAAATATCCCAAAAAGTATATATTTGTATGTGTAACTAAATGTGTGTGTGTGTCTATGGGTGTGTATTTTGCATACAGCGATTACAACACGCACACTCATTAATTTTCATCAATGAACCGCGGCTTAGTTCAGCGAATGTGAATTTTTTTGCATACACACGGATAGAGGCATCCTGGCAGCCAATAACAGGGCTAGGACGAGCAGCTCTCGAATGAGCTGCGCATCATTAATTTTTAGAGCTTAGCCAGATGACAAGACTAACATACACACAGGCAGACAACCACGCGAGAGAGACGAGCTGAGCTGAGCTGAGCTGAGCTGAAACGAGCGCAAAGAGCGTTGCAGGAGTTGGAGGTCCTGGCACCTCGCTTGACGCTTCACTGGAAAATCCAATAAAAAAGCAGCAGAGCGCAGCGCAACGACAACAAATAACAACAGCAGTGGCAGCTGAAGAAGCCGCCAGGACGAGGCGTGTGTGCCCGAAGACAACAACTACACAAAAATCATTAAAATTTACAGCGCGGGATAATACGTGGACAGGGTAAAGAGCTCTGGCAGCAGCGGCAACTGTGTCCTGTGGGCAGGGCTCAAAAACAACTCCTTAAGCCGCTCGCCAACCCCCTCCTTTACGCCTTCGTCCTCCCCCTACCCCTGCCCCTTCTCATCGTACTCCCTCTTCCTACTGCTCCTTGCTTTCAGCCACATCAAAACATCAAATGCCGCAAATGGAAGACAGCGCTTGGCTGTGTGCTGGGAATATTTATGATATTCAAGGATTTTCTAGTTGACGTTTAGCAAGGAAAAGGAGGAAAGACAATCCAACAGAGAGGGAGCGAGATAGAGAGCTCGGAGTGAAACAAACGGCAAAGCAAACAGCAAACAGCAAAAAGCAGCCAAAGCAAAAGCCAAAAGCGGCTTTTACAAGATTTTCGTAATGCTGAAAAAAAAATCATTAATATTCATCGCATTCTGCAGTTAAAACCAAAGCAAACGCCAACCAAATAAATAGAAACTTTAAGCATATGCAAAAAAAAAGGAGATACAATTTTAGGAAATGAGTAAGTAAAATGAAGTTCTAGAAAAGAATTCACTAACGAGAAGAAGGATTTGAAAAATTTGCTTTTTGCAATTCGAAAACTAACTTCAAATACTAAATATTGAAAGTCCTATAAATGAAAAAAAAAAAACTCATATAAATGTTGAATCTTCCATACATCGTTCGATCTCTAATCCTATAAAGAAGACTGCTACAATTGATCATCGGGAGGACGAATCATTTATTTTCTTGGAAATGACGAATTCTGCTGTATAAAACTTCATTGGCAGTAATAGTTAGGATAGAACAACTTTCCACACTGTGAATATGATTTTATTCATATTGTGTGAAATGGTTGAGAAGGCACATCGGCAGATAGTAAAAATTATTTGGAAGTCTCAGAGAATTTATAGAGACTCAAAAATTCCTGCTAAAACTGGCTCACTGAATTCTCGATTCCTTCTTGCTATTGCTAGCATTTATTACATAAAATTTGTTGAACTAAGTTTTAGTTCCTTTTCTTTTTCATTAGTTAATAAAAATTCTAATGGCTAATGAGCTAGCAAAATGCTAATAATTAAATTCGCATACTATTAATAATAATTACGCGCACCCCGAAGCAGTTATTCAGGCTTGCACTATTAGAAGGAAATATATAGTATATATATATATACTAATATGTGTGTATATATGTATTACGTTACATAAAGCTATGTGTGGGGCCACTCGTAATGGAGTCCATAACAGAAATCACGCATTTCCGTCACGTATGCCCCTTCCGGTCAAGCTCATGTCAAACACAGCATGTGTAGCCCTCTCTCTGTCTGTCCCCTTCCTTTGAGCGCATTCCCTTCTCTCTTTCGGCTTTGAAAATTGTTGTGAAAATGTTGAATCATTTGCTTGGAAAATGACTTTTTAATATGCGACACACTTTTTGGCGCTCTGCGCGCGCGCCTAATTTGAATATTTATCAGAGTCGAAGGAACTAATATATATATATATGTGTATATACGCTTGTACGCATGAGAGTCCTTGAGTCCAAAGCGGAAGTGCGTAGCGGTCATTAGACTGGGCATTACATGTGCTAGCACCCCCACCCCCAGTCTCGGTCCCTTATCCGCCCCCCAGTCCGTTGCACAATGGAATCAAAGCAACAGCAAATACTCGGGCCAAGTGCTGGTCATTCACGACAAGCGTCAGCCACATGTCCCTGCAGGACATGCAGCTTACGAGCTGAGCTAATTACCCAAACGCCTGTTTGTTCGTAGCTCGTTGTTGGGCTCTTAAGCATTTTCTTGTTGATTTGCATAAATTGGGCATTGCTGGAGCAGCAAGCTGGAAATTAATGAAATCCTGGCAGGACATGCCAGGTGTAGTTCAAAAGGTGCTTGGAATGTTGCTCACGTGCGCCTCATAATTATATATGCCAAATGACTCTCTGATGTCAAACGGAAACTGGGCTACAAATGTTATAATATGTAGCTCATATGACTGCATATTTGGCTTATGTCTCAAAGGAGCCAGCGCTCAACTGGCTTTAATTTGAGTGAATTAATTAATTGTACAAAGCTTTTCAGCGTTTTCAGGTTTAAAGCAGTTCACCAAATGAAATTCTCAATATTTCAGTTTAGTACACAAATAATTACTAGATTGGAAGTTTTTAAAGAGGACCCATTCAAATTTAAAAAAATATATGCTTAGCATTAATTTCATCATACCTGGAACATAATTATATTGAATATAGAACAGGTGGTATCCCATTTTCGAAGGGTTCTGCGATAGAAAACTGTTCAAAGACAGAATTAAACAAGTAACTTATAGGTATTGTTATATTAGTGGGATAAATATTTCATAGATACTGTCAAGCTAGAAACCTTTGATCAAAGCGATTCAAATATATTTTATACTTATATTTAAAAAAAAAAGAAGTAAGAAAACTCTAGTCGAGACCGCTCGACTAGGGTATACCCTGAACCCGTTTCTTTTATAATACATATGTATATGTACGTACAGTACAACCAACACCCTCACACACACGCACAGACACACGCACACACAAGTGCAAGTCGCTGCGTCAGCTGTTCTTGGGATTCTTTTTGTATGCCAATGCTATGGGAAATTTACTGTTTAATAACTTTTTTTCTAGGGCAACGATTTTGATGGTTGGGCGTGATCATGTCATCCATATTTATGTATGTGCCAAAGCACAAGTCTCTAGTATTTGATATACGGGAGTTACAAATTTGAGGCGAAGGGGGCGTGGCATCCAAAATTTAACGAAAACCGAAATTGCGTAAGGCTTAGATAACACTGCAAAATTTGAAGACTCTAGCTATAAAGATGAATTAAATAGAATTTTATAACTAAATGAAGACATCGGTTTTTAATCGATAACATTAAAACGATGATGGCTATCGATTATTTGGAACAAACTCGATCTTTTCGTGCTATACAGGAACCTACATAAAAATTTGAAGTCTCTAGCTCTTATAGGTTCTGAGAACGACGCGTTCATACATACGGACAGACGGACAGACGGACGGACGGACAGACGGAAATGGCTATATCAACTCGGCTTGTCTCCCTGATCAAGAATATATATACTTTTGGGGTCTGCCACGCCTCCTTCTGCCTGTTACATACATTTCAACAAAAACATTATACCCTGATTTCCCATTTTCAATGGGTTCAGGGTATAAAAACAAATTCGTTCTCAAAGGCGTATCAACAAAATTCTATATATCAAAAAGATATGATTCGGTTCGACTTCTTTAATTTTCCTCAACTTTCGTCCTTTCCACTGTAAGCCTCGAATAACCCATTGTCATGTAAAGTTACAACTAAAAATAAAAATGCAATCGAGGAACCTTCGAAATGCGCAAAAATTTGCATATGAAAAGTGCATTCATTCAAGCTATTCATTTTATTTTTGATCCTTTTGAATGCGAATGCATGCGGTTAGGCCTGATACGTCCTGCGCACGGTGCGTGCACACCTCAGGCCATCGGCAACACCCGGGCAAGGACTACACAATAAGCTGAATGGCACACAATGCGAAATCTGTTGCATTTGCTGTGCCAATCTCTCGCCTCCCCTCCATCCTGCGTTGTCTTGTTGTGCTTCTGCTCGTGTCAAGGATGTTTGCGAATATGCGAAAAGTGCACCCTTGTTTAGGGAGCTGCAAGAGGCCTCAACAAGCCGGCAATTGCGCTAGGTTAATGCTCAAGGATTTTATAAATGACATGTTGTTGTCCTGCGAAAAGGGGTTGCACAATTGCACAAATTGGCAAAGGACATGCAAAGCTGAAGAATGCGCATGTGTGCATATGGGAATTTCGCACGAAATGCCGTTACATTTGCATGCATTTTCCAGTGAAATTGGAGGGAGATATGTATACAAGACAGTTGGCTGTGAGAAAAAGGATCAACTATGTGAAATGATTGAAAGTGAAAGGATTTGTTATTTTAGAGAATTTTGTTGCTTTCCCTTTCTACTGAACCGAATCGTCAACTTAATTCTAGCGGAAGAATATTTTTATGGTTCACACATTTGAAAGATGGGATGAACTTTCGATAGATGTAAGAGATACATGTGAACAAAGACTGTCTTAAATTGCTTTTCCATATTGCTGAAACAAGCCTGATCTTATGTCTGTCGAGAATATGGCCCAGTTTTACCATATTTATTCATATGATTGACATATATAGATAACATAGGTGTCTTTAATAGAGTGAACCCATTAGCTATTCCTTCCGCAATTCTCTATATCTGTCATTCGGCTCTTAAATACGCCACTTAAAGCTCAACAGCCCAAACGAAGTAGAGTCCATAAAATAACACGGCTAAACTATCAATTACTCACATTCCTAATTGACCGACTCCGCTCCCCTCTTTAGGGCGACAATCGCTGCTAATTTATGCACTGCCCAAAGCGAAAAGTCAAATCAAATAAAACTATAAAAAAGCAAAATAAACCACTTCAGAAGTCAGCGGGCGAGCCGGTCAAACCAGTTGACCAAAACTGACCAATTGGACGGGTCAAACAAGGGTGCAAACAGGACCTTGGACGGACAGGCGAACGACGGACGGATGTGCCATAAAAATCGCATTATCAGCTGAAAAATTGTATAATGAGCGAGGGCTTACCTGACCACTGGCGGTAGGGCAATAATTGTTTGTTTAGCCCAATAAACAAGCGTTGGTCAGTTTGATAAATAGCTCGGGAGGGGTAAGGACCAGTTGCCAATTGAGAGAGCGAAGTCCATTAGGAATGAGGCGTGAGATTTAATGGAGTTATCTGCTGATGGAGATTAACGAATTGAAAGTTAATCAAACTTGGTCACATTGATTACGCTTAAGGCTAAATTATAGCCTATGCCAAAAGCTGTAGCTGCTTAATGGATACACACACACACATAGACGCGGGCTGAATGACCACGTCTGTTGGCAACAGGGGACACATTATTTTAATTTCACCAGCACAGAATTTCGTTGCTTTTTATGCACAAAAATACCCCAAAAGTATAAAAAATAAAAAAAAGATATTTGGCTTGAAGGGTGGCAAAGCAAGCCGAAAAATAACAAGTAAGAGTTCTCTAGCCGGGAGTGCACGACTATAATATACCCTGAAGTATGCAGCTGTTTCAGATATTCTAGCCCAAGAGTATTAGTTACGCTGAAATAATCAAAATAATAAAACAGATTAATCATAATTATACTCAATAATGTCCAAAGCTCCTTCTGCCTGTTACATGCACTTTAAGGAAACTAATTGACTCTAGACTCTGAGGGTATAAGAAATTGAAAATCGTAAAGAGCGTACGAGGAGGAGAAGAAGCAGAAGCTGAGGCAGCAGCCGAAAGCATTAAATGAGTCCAAATAATTTATGCCAGTGCGTGGCTCAAAAGGCGGGCGGGGATGGAGGCGAAAGGGCGGGGGAGAAGCTGGCGACATGTGCGTGTGCGTCAAATCTGCTCATTTCTAATTTTTTAACATTTTTTTTTGTTGGCCAGACAATATCTGGGCATTTTCTACCCAAAAAAAAAAAAATGAAAAAGAAGCAGAAGCAAAAGCACCAACCCCTGCGGCAAGTGTAATTTTCGAACGTCAATGCTGCCCAAACCTTCCAAATTTTTTTACAGTTTTAAGCAAGCTACGTACTGTGTACAGATGTGTCAATGTATATGTATATGTAAATATATATAAATGTATATATATATAAATATGTAAATGCATGTATATGTATATGTGCGTGTATGGGCCAGACATTAATATTTGTTCTCCTTGGTACTTGGCAACGCGCCCTTAACGCATTTTTTAATGCGCTCACCAAGTACCTCTAACTGTTGGTGTGTGCGCGCGTGTGTGTGTGTGTATGTGTATTTGCTCATTAAGCAAAAACAAAGTTAAGCAAAAGTTTTTTAACATCTTCAGACATTTTTTTGGGTTTCCGCTTTACGTTTGCTTCCACATTCTTTTTTTCTGCGCTTCCTGTTGAGGACTTTTCCCTGGTCTTTCACGGTTTTTTGCTTCATATCTTTTGCATGTGCGGCCATTGTTTTCTAATTGGGATATAGGGTGTTTCGGTGCAATTGGTCAAGTTGTAGTGGCATAGTTTTGCGTGAACTCATGGAGCGACCCAAATTAAAATAGCTGAATTCTCTGATTATCGCGCCTTAGATGTTATTTTCATTCTGATTTCTTTCTGCTTGGACACCCTGTTTACAGCTGAACCTTGCTATGGCTACCTCATTAATTTTTACTTATCTTAACGTCATACAATTTTCATACTCTCTGGCACTTGTTTATCTACGTGTAGTGCTATATGTATATACGAAGCAAGTATCCTTATGAACCTGAGCAATTGTTTCAGCATTGGTCGGGGAGTAAAGTCCGAACTGTGGGTGGCTCATTGTCCGAATGAATGAAATGTGTACCTGAAAGGTGAACAGGGTTTGTTTTAACAGGTTCAGCAGAAGATAAAATATAAATATTATGAATTTAATGAGACCTGATCTCGTGCTAACTCAAAAAAATTCTGATACGCAGCTGAGATACTCGATAAAAATAATTGGAATATATAAATCTGTATGGATTCCAATTAGGTTGGATTTTCAATTTTGTTTATTTGCCGAACACGCTGATTAAACCACGAAATTTGACCAGCCCTTCGCGTATATCCAGCTAATCTCAACTGGCATTAAAAGCGACTAACCACAGTGGAAGCAGAACTACGCCCCACCCACCAACCGCAGCACCATCCTCCAGCCAGGCACTGTGGTGCCTCTTTCAGCCATAGACAAGTAAACCACATCATAAGTCCGCTCTTATTCCAGTACATTTTAATAATTTTCATAAGCCTAATAACAGTTATGCGCCAGTGACGCCATCTTGAAAATCAAAGTTAACGGTTAAAGTGGCCAAGCTTCAGCAGCGACGCCGACGTCGCACACGACGTCTGCCCCACCGAAAGTCAACCGAAAGCAGCGAAAACTCACAGTATTTCATTCGCGGCGAGTAATTACGCATTCAAGTAGAAAAAGTTTATCTCTTGTCGAAAAATTGAAAAATTTTCATTTCATAAAATGAGATTAAAAACGCCGCGATGCAGCAGCAGGGGTCGGCAGCGGTGTGGCTAGCGCCGCAAAAGCAGTCCAAACCGCAGAAAGCTCTCAATGGACGAAGGGCTTAAATCTAAAAAGTTTACTACCAAAATATTTTTAAGAAAATTACCAGAACGGCAAAGAAAATTCGGCGGCTGGATACGGCGGGTGGGCCAGGCGGTTGGCTGTTGGGCAGCCAAAACAACTGTACAAGAGCTGAAAAGCAGAAATAATGATGGCCGCCAAGGCGGTTGACTGTGCTCCAAGGAGCAGGCAGGCAAAGGGTTCGAAAAGTTGGAAGCTGCGGCAGCTTAGGCTGACGATGTGAACCAAAGCACAATATACAACAGTCTGGCAACGCCGTGCTATCTCGCAGTGTGCCTCTGTGTGTCTGTGTATGTGTGTGGGTTGGGGTGTATATTGGGCCATACGCACTTTTCAACCCTTTTCGCGCTTGGCGGGGAAAAATTGCGTAAAGTGCGAAATACGCAGCATGTGCTGGTGTTATGCTTATGTACACGCTCACATACTTACACACACATACAGATATAGAGTACATTATGTACCCAAAAAAACTGTTTCATTTTATGTTATACACACACCGGCAGCTAAGCGCAGAGTCAACGAAAGGGTTGTCTCTAATTTTCTCCTCCTCCGTTGCCCAGTTCTCGCTCCCGCTCCCGCTCCTAGCGAAAATGTTTCATTTTCATTTTGAGGCAGTTATTGGATTTCAAAATGAAATCCATTTGATGGCAAACGAAGCTTTGATATATGGGCTACACGTGGTTAAGGCGTGCGGTAGTTAAATAAATTAACAGCCTCAGGGAACACAATAGATCCAGCAGCAAGCGGGATTGGGTGCGGGAAGCGAAGCGGGAGCCTTTGAGGCAATAAAAGTGGAGCTTGAGGCATGACCAAGCGTCGGAAATTGTCGCCAGGGAGCTTTGTTTATGGCATGGAATTAGTTCCATTTACATGAATTAAATATTTCTATGCAATGAATTCTAATTAAAGAGAAACTTTTCAAATTTAGCTGCAAAAGCCAAAGGGAAATGGGCGAATGAATCGAGAGATAGAGAAAGTGAATTCTTAAATAGTTGCGAGATTTGTATGACAAATATGTTGAAGGAATAGAGACGTTGGCCCATGAATATCTAGCTAAACAGATAGATATTTTTCATTCAACAAATTTCATATAACATATAATAATAGACAATTGTAACAGGTTTTTACAGGTGCTTTGATTTCAAAAACATTTTACAGTCAACAATCTCTGCTAAAAGCATAATTGAGAGCTGTGGAACGTGTAAATAGATGGAGAAATTTCGTAATAAATGTTTTTTTTTTTAAATCAAGAAAAAAATGTGAAGCCTTAACTGGGGACATTTTATGTGAAATTTATAATAATAAAATATTATATAAATTATAATATATAATATGATAAAATAAAAACAAGTAAGAAAGTTTTCGAGACCGCTCGACTAGGGTATACCCTGAACCCTGCGAAGAACCGCTATTCCGTGCATTCTCCGTTTCTTTTATAAAACATATGTATATGTATGTTCATTACAAGCAACACACACACACACACATACACAGGCGCAAGCACACACAAGTTCAAGTCGGTGCGTCAGCTGTTCTTTGGCTGCTTTGCATGGCAATGTTATGGAAAATTAAATATTTAATAACTTTTTTTCTAAAGCAACTATTTTATTCTTGTTGGGCGTGATCATGTCATCCATATGTATGTATGTGCCAAAGCACAAGTCTCTAGTATTTGATATACGGGAGTTACGAATTTGAAGCGAAGAGGGCGTGGCACTCAAAATGTAGCAAAAACCGAAATTGCGTAAAGCCCAAATAACACTAAGTGCAAAATTTGGAGACTCTAGCTATAAAGATGAATTATATAGAATTATATAACTGAGCATCGATTTCGTTTTTAATCGATAACATTAAAATTAAGACAGTTATCGATTTTTTTAACAGGCTCGATCTTTTCGTGCTATACAAGAACCTACATAAAAATTTCAAGTCTCTAGCTCTTATAGGTTCTGAGAACGACGCGTACATACGGACAGACGGACAGACGGAAATGGCTATGTCAACTCGGCTTGTCTCCCTGATCAAGAATATATATACTTTATGGGGTCTGCCACGCCTCCTTCCATTTTCAATGGGTTCAGGGTATAAAAAGAGATTCCAAGAAACAATAAAGCTGATTATTTATATGTATGTACCAAGAATGTAGAGTTGAAATGTTCTTTTGTTTGTAAAATAAAAATAATTCTGAAATATTTTATATTATCTCTTATTTATAATTCTAAGTTTCATTTCAAGATATTCATTTATCTAAGTGAATCAGTACTTCTTTTTTAATAAATTAAATATTTATATCATTGTATTACATTATAATAAATGATAATCTTATTAAATTCAGAAAATAATTGTATTTCTCATACATTTAAACAACTTACAACGCTCTTCTCCTATATGTAAATGCTTTCCCTTCACATATCATTTCAAAAAAATTCCACAATTTCATTTGCCATGTGCATAACATTCACAGCATCCCGATAACAAAAAAAAAAAACTAGACAGAATCTGCGGCAGCTGCGATCACAAAATGCAACATAAAAAAAAAAAAAAAAAAAACTAGCATCGAGAGAGGGTAGAGGACAAATAAAAAGGAGAAAATTTGCATATATGAAACCAATTGCCGCTGCCAATGCAGAAAGGAAAGGATGCTGCACACTTCACATGACAGGCAACTGGAAATCGAATAAATGGGAAATCATTTAGGCAACAAAGCCAAAAGGTGGCAAATATTACGCAGGCCACAAAAATGAAACGCTTTCATATGCAAATGCGAGTGGCAGGCAGCCAAGCTGGAAATTTACAATTGAAATCTAATGAAGAGCAGATTTTGATTTGGCACGTAGAGCAGGCAGCACAGGTAGCCAACAGATGCACGACTCCCTCTTCTACTTTACCAGAAGTGGGGCTCTTGGCCCGAGTATGCCCCAACTCCTCATCTGGCAATCTCCTCCAAACGAAACGCTGCGTGTCCCAGTCGAAAATTTAGTGGGTTTTTCTTCAACTGTTTTCATTTTTATTTTATGTGCGCATAAATTTCTTTATGAAACACACACACTCGCTCGCACACACACCCACACCCACACGCGAAAAAATGGCGTCTCGAACTTGAACTAATCCAATTTATTACAGCTCCATAACTTTTTCCTATTTGCTTAGAAGCTAGCCCTCTACTCCTGTCTGCAGGCGCTAAATGCGTCTTATTAGATGAGCTCTGTGTATGCTGCTGAGTGTGTATGTGTGTGTGTGAGGCATGTTTACCCTGCTGTGTGTGTGGCTTAAGCGAACTTTGACTCGCTTCGCGCTTCAATTTCAAGCTTCTATCTCTGCCTTTTATGATAAATTGCATTTAGCAACCACCGACGCCCAATGCCAACCACCTCCACCATCAGCACCACCTCCCAGCAACAGCACCCCAACTGCTGCAGCCACTGCCACCCTCTCTAAGTTGATTTTACGCTGCTCGCGGCGGGTGTGCGTCCAGTGGGTGGGGGTGCGTGTGTGTACGCACATGCGTTGCCTCTGTTGTTGTTGTTAGCTCGAAAGGATTCAACTAACTGAAGAGCCCTAGACTTCATGCTTCACCCCCAAACAAATGCAGCCAAAATGGCTGAAAATCTTAGCTAGTTGCATGATAAACCATAAGTCGGCTGAACCAATTAGGAAAATAGTTTAGAGAAAACTAACCAAAACTGTTAGATTAGTGTTGCAAGGAAGCTGGTCCTTGCTGGTAAAGTCCTCTTCTTAGTCCGCTTTATAGATAATGAGTTAGAGAAGTTAAAAAAACAAAATATTACATTAGTCATATCTATCGGACATAGAACACAAATTAAAGTTCGTGTCCAGATTTTTTTTAAGGATCAATTGATTCATAATATTTGTATGCATTACACATATGTCTACAAATATTTATATCTCATACTCACACATGTATTCATAAGAGACTTATCTCTCATTTAATAGTCTGCATACATTAAGTGAGCAAATAACTATATATCTAAACTCACATCATATCTATTTATCTTTAAGTATAACTTAAATTATATGTATTTATATTTATATTTTCCGTTAATTCAGCCTTAACTTTTTCTTTCCCTCCCACTAGTAATGGGAAAATCCCAAAGTAGCTGCAGCTAAAGTCTATATGCACAGACTGTTTTAACTGGCATTCAAACGAAGCTGGCTTTCTTCCCCCCAACCTTCTTGTCCTGCTCGACCAACAAGTGACAACAAATTGCATAAAAATTTGTTTACATTTTATCCGTAGCCACAGGAGCGGCAACAGCCACTTCGGCAATAATAATCTCGCAGGTCCAAGAAGCGTTTATAGATTTTTTCGTATTATAAAAGTAAAATATTTGTTTGGATACGAAGGCAAACGCTTTTAAAAAGTGAAGGACGACAAGCCGTTATGGATGTCTATATATGGAGCAGGCGTTATCTGCAGCAGCAGTTGATTTTCCGCTGACAAATATCGCGTGTTTGTCCTGATCCTGCGGAGCGTAAAGTGCACTGCGCTGCGTCTGTGAAAACAATGAAAAATTCATGCAAATGAAAAATAAATGCACACAAGCCAAAGGATAATGCGAGCCATGCAGCCATCCACCCAGTCAGCGAGGACCTGCAGAGCGCCAAAAAATAGAAACACATTTCATGCAGTTCGGTCCTTGGCCGTGTCCTGCGTCCTACGTCCTGCGCAGTGTTCAAGCTCCTTTGTCTGTGCCATGAAATTTCAATAAATTATGCAAAATTGTTCGTGGTTTTCGCGCTTTTCCTTTTTCCAGTCTTTTGCCCACATTTTCCTCGCTGTTTTATTCAAATTTGCGTGCATTTTTTATTTGCTAAATAAACAAAATTTCGAGCGAAGCGCATGAAATTTATTTCACCCAAAGACAATACAAATATCAACCCTATCTACCCTACACAGCATCCAACTAAACGCCGAACAGAGGGTACGAGCCCCTGGGATATATCGAGGGATCACATGTCTTTGTCTATCGATCGCGTCTGCTCAGGTAAACGATATATGCAAATTAGTTTGATTACATATTCAAATGAGGCACCCCCGGGCCTACCAGGGTCACCCTAAAATCTTCAGGGGGTGCCGCAGAGGACGACAGCTGCGTTTGCAGTCAGCACATTTGTAAAGCCCGATCAGTTCACCTCTTGAACTCGCAGCGAACAGACGCAAATTGCTTTATCAATCCGGCCAAAGGTAAGTAATTGGGGTGAGAGAAAAGTCAGCCTAAAGCCCATATTCTAGCCAGCCCAGAATACTGGTAGAAAGTCCCTAGCTATAAGGTAGAGTAATCTTGAGAAAGAAGACTTCATGGGAACAAGATTGATGTGTATCCACAACGAAGAAGTTTTAAAGGATTATAATAGAAATGAGTAAAGTAGAAAATAAACGGGAAAGCCCTGAATCCTGTGATATTAAATTATGGCAGGCAGACAGAAACTGTGAAACAATATATAGATGAGTTGAAAGAAAACGGCTAATTAATGAGTTTAGAATGGCTAATTATTGGGAAGATTAAAGTGGAAGAACGCTAAGAAGGCTGATTAAAAGGGCACACCGAAGAGGGGAACTGAAGTCAATTGGATTAATACAAAGTACAGTCAAGAACTAGATGTCCGCCGAGCCATGAAAGTAGAGGCTAAGATGAGTGCAAAATAATGGAAGAATGAATTTGCTATACAAAAACGATTTATGCTACTAAGACTAAAATGAATGTAATCTGCTGGACACAGTGATATACACAATCAACTTCGGAAGACACCATTAAAGAGGAAGAAACGAAGTACTTAAAAAATAAGTAAGAAAACTCTAGTCGAGACCTCTCGACTAGGGTATACGATAAACCCTATGAAGAACCGCTATTCCAAGCATTCTTTGTTACTTTTATATACACATGCATATGTACGTTCATTACAAGCAAAACATACACACACACGCACACACACACGTAAATCGGTGCGTCAGCTGTTCTTTGGCTGCTGTTTGCATGGCAATGCTATGGGAAATTAAATGTTTAATAACTTTTTTTCTAGAGTAACGATTTTGATCAAACTTGTTGGGCGTGATCATGTCATCCATATGTATGTATGTGCCTAAGCACAAGTCTGTAGTATTTGAAATACGGGACTTACAAATTTGAGGCGAAGGGGGCGTGGCATCAAAAATTTAACAAAAACCGAAATTGTGTAGGGCTCACATAACACTAAATGCAAAATTTGAAGACTCTAGCTATAAAGATGAATTATATATAATTATATAACGGAGCATCGATTTCGTTTTTAATCGATAACATGAAAATTAAGACAGCTACCGATTTTTTTAACAAACTCGATCTTTTCGTGCTATAACCTACATAAAAAATTTCAAGTCTCTAGCTTTTATAGGTTCTGAGAACGACACGTTCTTACATACGGACAGACGGACGGACAGACGGACAGACGGACAAGAATATATATACTTTATGGGGTCTGCCACGCCTCATTCTCCCTGTTACATACATTTCAACAAAAACATTATACCCTGATTTTCCCATTTTCAAAAGTTCAGGGTATAAAAAGATGAAACCATGAATAGATAACCAGGAATTTATCTAAAATAAGCATCAAAGGGACTAGCTTACATCTTAGAAGAGTCCCTGTAATATTTAGATAGACTTAAGACCCTATCTGATCCAAGCAAGTATGACATCCTAGTGGGGAACACCTGACCCTGAGCCCAGATATACTGTCTTCAAATATCAAACTTAATTTATGATACCCAAATTTGTGTATTGTGTTATATTTTATATCGATGTAGAAATCTTTAAATAATTTAAATAACTTCCCCATTGCAAATTCCATAAAAAGAATTGTAAATTAAGGAATTTCTTCCATATTTTTAGTCACTTCGAATAATAGTCACTTCGAATAACATCAAACTATATACTTCTATATGCTCCTTTCCTTTTCCTGGAGAAATAATTTTGTTCGGCTTCTGTGGCATTCATTTTAACAAGCTTCGCCAATTTGGCTGCATATAAGCCTTTCTAAAGGCTCTCTATAATTAGGTCTTGCCATTGCCGCATTGCGTACACAGCCCTGAAAGCTCAAAAGATCGAAGCTGGCCGAAACGAGCAGCAGCAGCAGCAACAGCAACATTCGTGTTGGCCACATGTACAATTTTCAATTTTTCACTGTTAGATGGATAACTGTGATTGGGGGATCGCAGCGTCATAACTAGATAGAAATTACCTGCAGACCGCGGCACGAGCTGCTGCTGCTCCCCACTGCAAGCATTAAGTGCCATATGCTGGGCAGATCCGACGATCGAGCCACCAACTGACAGATCTTTTTTGCAGCAGCCACAATACAAATGATTATGTTTATACTATTAAAGTAATTTACTAAAAATGACGCCCAGCCAAAACGAGATGATCCTCAAGAGCAACAGATGATGTTGCTGCTGCTGCTGAACGATCTCTGATCGAGCTGGCTAACGATCATTGGGATCTCGTCAAAGTCAACCGCTTTAGCTGCGGGTTAAGCAGCCTGCTGTCTACTTAAGCGTAATCGGAGTATGGCACAGGCGATCGATCGATCGACCGATCGATCGGCCAAGGCTTTATCACAACATTTTTGCCATAAAGATGGATTAGTGTGGTCAAGTGCATAGCCGATCCGGACGAACCACTGCCTCTTGGCTGGTAGCCAAGGTGATAGATCTGTAAATAATGTGGCAAAGAACGCGAAAGCCACGTCTGCAGCTGAACCAAAGCTGGGGCCATCATGTGTGCCGCTTCGCTGCTGATCGTTAATCGAACTCGCACTTTGCCATCGAGCGTACAGCTCTATTAACCTCCGTCGCTGATTTGGTGATAACGATCGCAATCGTAGCGGTACTCTAGGTGCAACACATGTTGCACTTATACCAGCGCCCCGCCACTCTCCTCTCCACTTACGTGTGCTCCAGCTGTATGATTTTCTCTAATTTAGAAAATGGTTTTCTCTACTCGAAATGAGTATGATTCGCCCGTTGAGCGTTTATCGTACGCTCGCCTCGTTAGGATGTTAGACACAAAATTGAAGACGCTTTGGCAACATGTGTTTTCATTCTCTTTTTTTGCACCTATATGTTTATGCTACGCTTTCGCATTAGCACTTAAGATTTGTCTGTTGCTTCCGCATAGTTGAGCCAACGAGAATTTTGACCTCGTGGCAAAGTTGTTTATGTAGAAGGAGCGCGAGTAGCACGAAACAAAATGAAAGTCTCTCCAGTCTGTGCAATGCACAGCCAATAGCTAAGCAGACAAATACATCAAAATATTTATTAAATCCATACTCATAAATATGCATGGGCCTGCGACTCAATGGCAATGTGGGGCCTTCCACTTCTAATTACGCCCAGCTGGGAGGCGAAATGAAATCAAATAAAACAAACGACTTAGAACTCGACAGACATACGAAACGAATGGCCTAAGAATGGTGTGTTCGGCTCGTACACTCACAAAAAAATTAAGTGGCATAAATATGCATGAGCAAGCCCTTAAAATATAAATACGGAACAAGTAGGAGAAGAAGAAGAAGAGAAAACAATTTCTGTAGCAAACCCTTCACGGAGAAAGTTGTTGGCTTAGTTGCCGTGTGTTGGCAAAAAAAATATAAATAAAAGCAAACGAAAATACGAAAGCATTTAATCGGACGAATGAAACGTCTCGCATAACCGGAAAGAGGTTTACAATTAAACAGCGTAGAGCTAAAAAAACTCTGTCTGCCCCGCGTATCATTTACCTTTCGATGGCATTTTCGTGTATTTCGGGCTTTTGCGGTTCATTGATTAAAATCAAACTGTTTATTAACGCCACCCCCGAGAAGGGTTTACCTCAAATACAAAAAAAAAAAAAAAAAAAAAAAAAACAGCCCCTACAACAGCTAACAGGAATGAACAGGCTAACCAACTGTCTGCGTGTGTTTGTTTAATTGAGTTTTTCGATTTCTTTCCTTTCATTTGTTGTTTTTTCTCTTCTCTATTTTTATTTTTTGGGTAATATTTGCATTGTTGGTTTGTCATTCTCATTAGAGCATAAAACATATGCGTCCCTGCCTCGCGGGGCTGGCTGGCTGGCTGGCCGATACCAATCGTCATATATCACTCACTCAGCCAACCATTCCAGCAAGCATTTATACGTCCATCTATCTAACCATTTATCATTGTTTGCCAACCGCAAAATGATTTTAATTTTAGATTAGTTCTCAAAATAAAAACATTTATGGGACCCAGCTCCACCCGCCCAGGCGCAACTCTCACACACACATTCCATTCCCACTGCCATTCACATATCGTCGTGAACGTATTGACAGACTTGTCAACATGCTCATGAAGTCTGGTATGCATTAGGCGGCTTGCATGGCTCTGGTTACTTAATTTAAAGGACACCCAACGATTATTGGTTTGAAATTGCTTAGAACACGCGAATTTCATTTCGTCTGGCATTTCTCAGCAGGTTCCCAATTTGTTTCGATTTTTATTCGCTTTACTAAATAGGTAGGCGTTGATCCGACGAAACGTTTTGCATTTTGTTTGCCGATTAAATCAGTTGAACGGCATATCAGATTGGTTTTTATGTAAGTACGTCAGCAAAGAAAAGTCTATTGCTTCTGCAATGTCAAATCCATATGGAAACTGAAAGCTTGCCAGTAACTGTGAAATCAACTATTCAAAATGGCTCAGCTGATCACTTCTCTAAATCACAATTCCAAAACATCTTAATACTTCAGAGGATGCAAACCAAAAAAAAAAAAATAAATAAATAAATTAAAAAAAATTTCTTTGTTTTACTTCTATAAAATAACTCAGTGCAGCCAAGCTTATGTAAAGTCAGAGTAATTTAAAGACAAGCGTGAGCATTCACCAAGGAACTTTCAGGCATGTTTAAGGTCTTCAGTAATGCTTTGACAATCGAACTTAAGAGGAACTTTACAAGTTACTTTGCCAGGAGGTTGTGTTGCCTTCCCTTTCTAAAATATCATAAAGCAGTTGACCTTTCAACGGCACCAAGCCTCACACAGCCCGAAACCAACTCTATTCGTCCGTCAAGCTGCCAGCCAGCTGTAAGTAGCGGTGTTCATATGTCTGCTCTTAACAAGCCTTTCAATATAATTCAATGTCATTCAGAAGGCAAGTCCATTAATCTCTCAACACGCTGGCATGCCCAGAGGGTAGTCCAAACGCAGTTTCGAGCTCTGGTCACATGCAATTTGTGCTACTTGTTGCTGCGACTCTTGTTGTTGCTGTTGTTGGTGTTGCTGCCTCGGTGGCAACCTTTCATAAAGGAGCCACAAAGCAACACCTTTGCTGACCAACAACAACAACAGCATCAGCAGCAGCCGAACAGCAACAATTCGGTATCTTTTTACCTTTTATGATGCGATTTGCATAGCGTTTAGGTTGCCGCATCGCAGCGCTTCACGTCGCATATTAATATTTTAGTCGCCATCCTTTTATGCCATGTTCGGTTTCACATCTCTGGCAATGGAGGCGGGTGCGAGTCCGGGTCTCAGTCGCTGCTCCCCGGTAGCCGCACGCCAGTCAAATTCATGTTCGCTTCTTCTCACGTGACACGAAAATCTTTTTTGTGCGCAACAAGTTTTTTTAACAAATTCTCAGCTGATAAATGATATCGCATGCAGTTCTTGACTCGATATGCATAGAGTCATTGTCGGCGGTCATTAATAATTGTTGTACAAAGAAGGCTTTCATTTTATTGCCATTGTGTGGAGTGTGTTGTGAATGGGCTATAACGGTTGAGTTGATTACTTTAGCGATAAATGCATATCTTGAATAATATACACTTTTCCAGCTTTGCGATTTGCTATAATTTGGAATATGGACTTTAATTTGTTGCCGTTGAGGGGAAGATAGGGACTAATAAACTAATAATAATTGTAATGTCTAAGGCTTGATCTTACGGCCTCTTAGCTTTAGCTTTCTGCTCTGGCCCTCCAGCCGATAAGCCACAAGATGTATAAAAGTTGTCACCCACACACGCCGTCGTTGGTGATAAGCGATCTTCAGAGGCCCACAACTTGCCACTCGAATGTGATGATGGATTATTAGTACGTGTTGCCAGCCCAGGTTCGAGGATGTACGCAGCGCAAGCAGCGTGTGAGACAGACAGAGAGGGAAAGGGAGGTGAGGGTCTGCTGATTTACCTAAAACACACGAGACTCATTAATCCTGTGTGCGGTAAACAGAGGCAGGACCTTTAGACCTGTCTTGCCACGACTCATTTGTGCTAAAAACTTTTGCGGCTTGATAAATTGCCCCAGCAGCCAACACTCACGCACACACACACACACACACACATACATACACTTGTTCGGCTCACGCCTGTATTCCTCTACCAGGCACTTGCTGCGGGCAAAACGAAGAGCATGTTCCACGCTCCACGGTCGCAGAAGGTAGACATGTGAGGCGATTGTAACGCCAGCTATCTGCCTGAAGCTTCATTATGGTTATAATGCTTGGGTTCTTTTTGCGATACCCTTGAAGGAGGCATTGTCAGTTGTATACAATTATGGAAACTATAGAATTTATATTCCGGTTGGGAGTTTATACTCAGGGCTATATATATTCCGATTCTGTTCCAGCTTATCTAACAGTAAAGTCACTTTATTCAGATCTGATATGCAGCAGACAATCTTTATGCATGTATTGTATATTTGTTAAAAATAAATGTGTTAAGTATTGGGAGACCCTTTGACAGCAAATTCACAATTCTTTAACTTATTTTTTTAAATTTTTAAAAAAGATATTCAGGGAATATCTGAATAAAAATAAAATACGGGGTATTCAATCTTCGATATCTTCCAAGCAACTTATATTATTTTTTCTGTGCCTCAACTTTTGCGATAGGTAAACACTTAACACGTTTTTGCCAGTGATTTAAATGCTTCCCAGTCCTTCGGCTCTCTTTCTATCACTTACCCAGTCTCTCTCTTTCTGCCTTTATCTCCCTCACGCTCCCTTTTCTCTCTCTCTATTTGTCAGTCATTCAATCAACTAAGGGCTGCGAGCTGGAAGCTGGAAGTCTCGGTCTGGCAAAGGTTTTGTTCCGCATTTTGATATGCAAATACTTTGCGAGAGTTTTTAATGCCGTGTGCTTAGCATTGTGACGTCCTGTTTGTCGCACTGTCACGTTATTTAGAAATTTATTTCGTTTGTTTTGAGCGATTGTCACGTTTTTGTGATTTTGATTTTGTACTGCGAGAGCGAGAGAGGGTAAGAAATAATGATGAAGAGATCGATAGGCGCATCTTAAATGCATTGAGCTCCAAAATACTAAATTAAGAACCAGAATTTACTTTAAATAAGACGAGTTTAGATATTATCCAAGCAGACACGAAAAATATATGTTAGGTAAAATAAAATACAATTTAACTATTTAGTCGGATTCACTATCTGTGCTAAAGCTGTCTCGAAGCTCATGCTGATATTCCAGCTCATCCTCGTACTCACTCTCATCGGAGTCCGCGTCGCTTGAATATGTTGAGCAATTAGCTGAGGATGGAGCTGTGGAACCACCCGAGGAATCTTCAAGTCCGAATTCCTCATCCTCGTAGTTCTCGTCCCCATCGTCCCCGGCATCCCCATCATCCCCATAATCCCCATAATCCCCGTCGTTCCCATCATTCCCATCGTTCTCATCATTCCTATCGTCCACGTCGTCCCCATCGCTACCGTGCAGCTCCTCATGTTCCAGACCATCCAATTCTCCAGAATCTTCCTCCTCGCCGCTCTGAGGAGAGGCAGAGTAGTCCAAGTGTAGTTTAGTACCTAGAAGATGGCTACTCACCAGCACACCTAATTGAGTCTGGTTGAGGCTTTTCGCATAGCAAAGTTCCTTTATCAGAGCATTGCGCTCCATTGTGTGATATTCGCGCTGAAGATTGCATTCGATTTGGAGCTCCTGATTCCGCTGGCGCAGCTGGAACACATCGACTAGCATCTTGTGCTGTTTTTCCATTATTGTGGTCATCAGATGCTCCATATTCTGGATTGTCGACTCATGCTCCTCCAGCTTCTTCTTGAGCAACCAGTTCTCGGCACGGCAATCGGCCAGCTCGGAGACGCAAAAGGATACCTTTGCATCGTCTGTGATAGGTTCTCCGCGGCTAAGGGAAAACTTTCAGCTATCATCGTTATCGAATGAGCTTCTCTAGGTCTTACGCATCACATGGTCCATCCTCGCCTGTGTCAGACCCGGCATCGTTCTCGCTAGCATCGAGCAGTGGAAGCCCGATGGGCTCCTCGTTGCCATTCATTGAGGCTGAGGAACCGATTATATACTGGCAAATGCACGACATTTTCAAATCGAGAGCTAATATCGAGTTGGAAGCACAACTATTTATGTTATATTCAAGCAACTTGCCTGAGTCGTACGCAGCTAGAGATGTCGATTGTTTTCACACTGCCAACTAGATGCAGGCCCAGCTCCTTATCGTAGTAGCTACATTTATTCGAGCTATCCTAGCTAGATAGTCCCCATTTCGAGCTCCTCATCCAACTGTGGCCCATGAACACTTTACGACTTGACATTTTCACACTTTGTTGGCAACGTTCTCGCCTTCGTCTCTCTCCTTGGATGTCCTCGCTATAGTTGTTGTTGGCGTCAATGCCATTGCCAATGCCAATGCCTGCTGCATAGCCCGCCGCTCTGTCTCGTCCATCCTTTCTGTTTTCTTCTTTTTTTTTTTTTGGATGTGTGGCAACTGGGACCTGGATGTTTTTTTGTGTGTGTGCGTCAGTGGATTGAAGTGCAAAATTGGTTTAAGTGTTTGCTAAATTGGCAGCAAAATGGCTTTTTCAATTTTATACTTAACGTTTATATTCGAAGTGACGCCTGGCCCTCTGCGGAACGACCGGAGTCGCAGACATGCAGCCCACAACTTGCACCATAAAAACTAACTAACTGTATACTCTGTACTGCAGATGTGCGAAAAGGATATACCGCACTCATAATGTGGAGGCTAAGGATAGAAAGGGTCCTCAAAGAGAAATTCAAAGGTGATATTGGACGAAAAAGGAAACTGAAGAACAGAGATGTGAAGAGAAATTAAAATAAAAAGTGATCGAAGGGGGAGTGAACAAGAAAGAAAACATTCGACTTCGGCTTTATAAGAGAACAATAGAGATCAGAAATGAACAAAAATTTGATCTGTAAACGAGAAGACAAGACACTGCAAAGGAAAAGCAGAGATTAACTCACTCCATCCTAGTACAAGGCATCTCTCAGTATGGCACTTATTGGCTCATACTTCCCAACTTGTTTATCTATTTGTATTTTGTGTAACAAGTGGCGCCAGTAATGCAATTGATACAAATATTACTCAATAAATAAATAAATAAATATATATATATATATATATATATATATATATATATATATATATACTTTTTCCACTTAACAGTTTATTGACTTTGACTTTGCCAGGCTCAGGTCTTATGCTCCTGCTACTTGTAATTACAAAACCATAAATAAATACATTTGCGGCATAAGCGCTGCAACGCGAGGGCCACGCCCACTGTGTATTTCACACGCTCATGCTGGACGCTAAACGGGGCAACAGGAACACAACTGAAATGTGGCCCTAAGTTGGGCCCCACTTCTCGGGTTCTCGGGTTCGGCTAGACCAGCTCACACATATCATTTATAGCCGCGATAATCATGGCTTACACCCATGCATCCGCTTTTAGACACACACATATATTTTATGGCTCCCACTCGGACTCGGTGCTGGGGACTCTTGGCCATGGTCAAGGCGAAAACTTTAATCGTGATGCCTAAACAACGCCAAATTACACACCAGAGGGCGCTACGCAGTGCATGTTAACATAAATTTGTTGCGCCTCTTCTGTGCGGACGGCCCCCAAATCAAGACGAACAAGTGCGAGGGCATGGGGACAGCACTGCGATAGCTGGGCGGGTTGAGGGAGGCAACCTATAAACGTTCAACTTTAAACTAGGCAACACATGCAAGCGCTCATTTAAAAAGGCATAAGTCATACATGGCTAATAAATTGATTTGCCAAAGTGGATTAGAGGTCATAGCTATGCCGTAAACAGGGTGCTCCACTCAATATCATTCTGAGCCAAGTTCACTTACAACTTAATTTGATTTGTGATTAGTATGCATCGATGGGGATTTATGTAACTAAAACATCATCCGAACTAATTCCATGAGCGGATACAGAGCGTTTCAATTTTAGTAACTGATATCTGATGGCGATTTCATTTAAGTGTCATAATAGCAATATATAGAGTGACTTTAAACATAATCTATATTTCTCTCGTTAGAGTTTATCTCACAGGGTGCTCACTTTGCGCAATAAATGGAGCACACTACAGGAGTATAATGATCGAAATGATGTACGAACACTGCTAACTGAAGTTAAATTTTCATTAGGCTTTTCTTCTCTTACACATTTGCACAAATATCACCCTGTATATTGAAATTTCTTGCTGAAACTCAAACTTCACCTATTACTGCCTTAACTATGTGTGCATTTGAAAGAAAAATTTTAGCACACGGAAACATGAGATACCCATAACCCAAGCTATAAAGAGAGAGAGAGAGAGAGAGAGAGAGAGACAGTGTGTGTGAGAGAGAGAGACAGAAAGAGAGAGAGAGAGAGAGGAGAGGGAAAAAGACAGAGTAGAAACTCTTAAAATGCCAGTTTGAAGTCTATTATTTGCTGGACACGAGCATGTATTGATTGCATCGCCAATCGCAGAGGCAACAGCAGATGGGGGCTGGGGAGTCGGTCCAGTTTGGGGAGTATGAAGCAAATTGCTTTAGCAAATACAACAAAATACTCGCCAAATGGTCAAAGCGGCACTTGGATGCGAGTTGGAGTCGAGCAAATCACATGGTAATGGATGCACACTATGAAACAGAAACCGCAAGCTGGAAAACTGCACTTGAGTGTCGAGAGTCGAGAGTCGAGAGTTGGGAGTTGAAACTTGTTTCTTGGCTGGGTTGGCGGCTTCGTGTAGCTCAGCATTTAGCGTCTTGATCGGTTTATCACCGATTAATTAGAGTTTGATAAATACGCGCACGCCGTGAGTAAATAAATCATGACAGACAAGCAGGCAGTCGGGCATCCAGGCATCCAGGCATCCAGTCACCCAGGCACCCAAGCATACAGGCAGGCAGTCAAAACAAACTGAGGGGCTGAGAGGATGGAGTTCCAGTTGCAGCCTTCACATGCGAAGAAAGTGTTTGCTCGTCTCTTATTCGGCTGGGCAGGTCCTGCCAACTCATTTGCATATGCCAAAAAAGACAAGAAAAGTAGCAGTCAAAAATAAAGGTAAAAATCTTTTGCACTTTTGCGCGCTTTTGCATTTTATTTTTGATTGTTTCGGCTGTCGCTGCCTTTGACATTTGCACAAAAGGCATTTGGGCAGCGGAGGCTGGGTGAGAAATATCTTTGAACATTTGCTCTGTGCGAGCATTAATTATGAACAAAAAGGTCCTTTGAGATGGCTCAGACGAGGCAAATGAGTAGATGAGATCTGAGGTTGAGCAGTGGCTAATTTTTATTTGGGGTTATTTTTCTATTTTAGAGGAGAGGGAGCTCAAAGCTGATTTGGGCCTGCTGCGCCTGCTGCATATAAAAGCAAATGCAATTCTCGTTGTTCAATTTTTGTGCACTTCAACTCTTGCATTATTTTTATATCAGGCTCAGATTTTGAGTGAGCTCTGGTGTGAGGATTTCTTTGCATGGAACTGCTGATAAATGGTTGTTTCAAGAACTGTTTGATGACATACTTGATAGGAAAATGGACGGTAATTAGAGAGATAAGTAGTTAATTTGTCAATAATAAAATTCCGATTTGAACTTAAATTTAATGTGCTTTATTTAAGATTTTACTCTTAACAGTTTGATATATTTGTGCACCTCCTATTGAACATTAAAAGTGCCGTTTTGGGCATTAGGTCTCGAATTTCTCGGATTAATCAAACTACAAAAGATTGTTGAAAATATCAAATCTGATCTGTTGAAATCCAATCTGATTTGATTCTTCTTAATGATTTTGATACATTTGCAATCTTTCTCAACTAGAGCACATCACAATTGATATTATAATAAGTTCTGTCTTCTCTTTTGATGTGTTCCGCTCAATTCATATAAGCAAGCCTAACATACATATCTAATATTCTCTTGGCTATGCTTCCTGCACATAAGTTCTATTCTACTATTTGTAATCCCACTAGCCATAAACTAACTTAATCGCATTGTCACGTCATTAAATCAATAAACTAAAGAAGCAAAGACATTAAAACGTTAGCCCGGAAAACGTTGCTAGCTTGAGTAAAGCATTTATATATTTTTTAAAATTTTGTCAAATACATATTCCATATAAGTTCAATATATATATTTTTTTTTTGTCAACTTGATATGTTATTTGCTATTTGATTGTATTTTATTTTCTGTTCGATTTCTTTTCTATTTATTCGATATCTATTTACCTTTTTCATTAGACTTCGTTGAATTCATATACATTTCTTTGGCTTTCCACAAACCTTGTTATTCGAGTTATTGTACATTTTTTTGAAAATTATTTCATTTCATTTAATGCTGGCTGGCTGGCTGGCTGGTTGCACTTTTAATTTGCCTTTTTGCATAGCCGCATTTATGAGTTTACGAGCTCAAAACTGAAATGTCTTTGGTTTATTACCGCAAGTGCAGAAGCAGAAGCTGAAACCGAAGCAGCAGCAGCAGCAGAAGTTAGGAGAAGGTTATTATTATTACTTTTTAGTGCTCTAGCTGTAGTAGTTATAACAGTTGTTGTTGTTGCTTTGGACTCTATGGAACTATGATTACTACCTTTGCTGCTGCATTTCGCATTCGGCGTCTTTTATTCTTGCCCATGGCGCTGGCAAAAATGTTGACCACTTTCTGCATGGCAGAACTCTAACTCCCTCTCTCTTCCTCTGGTCCACTTTGGCGCAGTTGTTGACCATTTCGCTTGGTTCTGGTCCTTGGTGCAGGTCCTTGTCGCACTAAAATTGTGCTCAAGATATCTACGCTTCAGTTTGAATGGGTCTGTGGATGTTGGCAGCAAAGTATTTGCGGGTTTTCACATCCTTTTGCACAATTATCCAGATTTCAATATTACTGCGTCATAAACAAAAGCCCAAGTGCGACTCCATTGAGGGCGACGGCTAGGGGACACGGCTAGGGGACACTATTGTGCAGAATGCTTTTATTATTTCTATTATTATTGTTGATTCAGGAACTGCAAGCCACTGTCGCGTGGTTGAAGCCCTCGCTCGCTTCGCTCTTGCACTAGACCAGCTCGTTAGGGAGTTAACCGCAGTCACCATAAATCAAGGCAAGGAAATTATATTCCATTTCCATTATATATTGCTCGAATATTTGGCTGAGAAAAAATTGAAGAAATATCCCACACACTTGGCACACTTCAAGGCCATTATACACATGCCCGATTCATGCAGTTAAGTGCTCCACCAGCCACTAACTCCACTCACTCCACTCACTTCGGTTAGCTCGAATTTCCCGCATGCAAATTTTTGTTAAATTGGCTTAATTTGCGAGTCGTATGCAAAATACCCTCAGGCTGAAAACTTTCTTTCACTTTTCCAAGCAATCAAATCGTTACGGCACTCACACACACTGCCACACTACCACACTCACGCATCCACGCCGCCTCCCTCTCTCAGTCTCACTCTCGTATTATGCCACACGCGTTGACATTTATCAAAAATTCCAACTGTCATTTATTGCACTGTACTTGTACTTCTTGTACTTGGCCACAAAACAACACGCAATCGTACATTCATAAGCCTCGACTTGGCCTACTCCCTTTCCCACCAGCCCAACCCCAACTCTAATATGGAACACACACACACACACACAATGGAAAAACCTAATAACCCAAAATTCGCAAAATTGGCAAATGATGTGGGGGAGGGTGTTTCTCCCAACCCCTCGACAGCCATTTGCCACTTGCCAATTTTCCGATGCGCAACTGAAAATCTTTGATATGCTCTGCCAACATTTTCCAAGCCACACGAAAAGGGAGACGACGACACGTGACAATTGTTCTGTTTTTTAACACACACAGCCTTGCCGCGCCCTCAAAACATTGCGAAAAGTTTGCCATTTCCCATTTTCCAACAACGCTCGATTTGGCAGTCAAGTGCGTAATTTGCGGCTGGGCTGTGAAGAGGGGGATTCTGCGGCATACGGATTACTTAATCTTGTCAGGCTTGGCACTAGCTGTGGGCCATGTGTGTCGGGATCTATTCGATTAGGAAATTAAGAGATGAGAAACAAGAGATAAGCGCTACTTAATTAACTCCAGCAAGACGATAGGGAAATTGTTCTGAATGACAGCGATTGGCAATAATACTGATATATGTTCAGATATGTATATTAAGCATGCTCTTCAAACCAATCATTCAGAGTTAGTCTTTATACTCAAATGTATATATATATATATATATATATATATATATATATATATATATATATATATATATATATATATCTTAAAGTTGTTGCTACTGGTAGCACCGTCAGAGCCTCACTCGAATGAAGTGCTCACTAATATCCCACTTAAACGAACTACGCATTGCTTGCACCAGAGATGCAATCATCGATAGGACACCCTATCCCATTGCTAATTATACATACACGGCTAGCTTATAACATTATTGTTTATATATTTCATCACAATCTACGCCTTACCTCCACTGTGTTGTCTGTTGGTTTTCATTGCCTCCTCCCTTCTGGCATTTTCCAATGGGTTCTGTGGCACTCTTCCGAGAGCTACACAAATAAGCACTTCAGACCTTTTGCCGAAATTAAAAACTCATTTCCAAGCAACTAAATATTTATCTCGATGTTGTGGTCGGGGCCTTAGACATTTCAATTTATTGCACAATTAAAAAGTATTTCTCATATCCTGTGTGAGTGCAGCTCATAAATTCTTCACCTACGCTCTCAGACTCGCACCTGCCTGACGGAAATTGCGCAGCGCCTAGTGCGCGCCTCCAAGACAAATCCGGGCTCCAAAAAATCGGAGTGAAAAACAAAATAAAGGCAAAAGAAAAAGAAATCCCCAAAAGTCTAGGCCAGAAAAAGAAGAGCTTGCCGGCAGTCGGCATTCAAATTATGAAATAAGTAAAAGCGCACTCCATGCATTAAAAACCTTTTAATTTGCTAAATCGCCTTGCCAGACGACGCCGCAGCAGTTCATGGATGCGGCACACGGCATACGGGCTGCGGGTTACGGGTTAGACGGCTGTCGGCAGTCGGCAGTCGGTATACGGCTTATGGGTAGCCACGGCGCAACGGATGCGAAGTCTGTGTGCATTTTTGAGATTTGCAGACGCCTAAAGGAGCGCCGCCTACGCCCGATACACACACCCCACACACTCGTCTTGGTGCCTTGTGCCTAGAACTGGGCAAAAGTTGTGCCCTGGCAATGCAAACACACCAAAGCCTGTCAGCCCTTACTGCAACCTCCTCCTGGCTGCTCTCTATATGTGAGGCGATAATTTCCACTTTGTGCGGCGACTGCTTCTGCTGCTGCTGCTGCTGGCAAATTCCTATGGGCTATCAAGGCAAGGCAGCTCAGGCTCCACTCGTCCTCCGGTTTTGTCTCTTTACATTCGGCATTCCTCACAAAATAGAGAAAAAAGCAGAAGTCTCAGCTGAAGAGGTCCTTGAAAGGGAGCAGTGAAGCATTCAAAATAATTTCACAAAAATCATAATGCATCTTAATTTTATATATTCCAGCAGCAAAGTATAGGCAATATGTTGTGAGGCCTGCAAGGGACGGGACTAAGAGAGCAGAATTATTTACAAAATATAAATTCTTCTTTACGAAAGTCTTTAGTCGAATGCTTTCCGTGTACGAAATTCTGAAATTAAATAAAAATAAATATAAAGAGTACTTCAACATTTAATGTCAATGGCTAGGCTGCGGATCAACAGTGGCTCAACTGTTGCAATCCTCAAGGTGTGCCAATAGCTGTGCCTCTGGCCGAATTCTGGCTCAACTCTAGCTCTGCCAATGACTCAGCTGTGGCCCAACTGTAGCTCGACTGTGGCTCAACTGTTGCCCTCCTAATATTTGCATTATACACAAGTATCAGAAATCTGCAGATTTAATTACTTGGCAAATAAAATTGGAAACATAAATATAGATAATTTCCTTTGATAAATTTGTTTTACTGCTTATATCACATAGAGTATAAACAATATTTAATGTTGATTTTTGTAGCAAATATTGGATCTTTTTTCACATGATTCAAAACTGATTTTTTCTCCATTCTATGTTAGAAGAGTACTAAAATTACCTTGCTTATATAAGTTCTTTCAGTTACATACATGTATTTCAAATATGCATAAGAGGTACATAATATATGTAAGCCTCCACTAATTCGAGCTCTCTGGGGAATACTTAAAGAGACGCCCCAAAGCATGCTACAAATAAATGGGGATAAGCAAATTAGTGGAACGCACAAAAACTCGCTGCATGTAAGAAAAGTAATTAAATTTGATTTCCAACACAAATGCAATGCCATTTGCCTTTTCTCCCGGTCCTGGCGTGCCCATGGCAATCAAGTATTGTCATTGCATGACTCCACAGATATCGAATGGGTAGGCGGTGCGGGAGAGGGCGGTGAGGGCATGAGGGGGAACACGCAATCGAAATTAAGAAAAGTCTCGCATTTAATTTAATTGACAGCTCGCGGACGAGGCCAACCCTCAGCATCCCCCTACCCCTACCGCTCGCCATCTTCCACCTGCCCCAAATGCTCATTAAAAGCGTATTATATAGAGAGGAAAATGTCTGCGCTTATCTATCGTCTATGTCTCCTCGCCAGCTGTAGTTGTTGTTGTTGCCGCCAATGATTTTTGTAAATTCATTACAATCTATTTGCGAGAAGAATCTATACGCAAATAAATTGCAAACTCATTTACCGCGCGAAAGCCGACTGAGAAAAAAAAGAAAAAGGAAAACTTTTCGAGTACTTTATTTAAATGCGAAATCTGAAAATTCAGTCAGGCAAAAGCATTCGAGAAATGCAGCTGAAAGTTTGTTTTAACCATTTTTATAGACATTTGCTGTTGTTCCATTTGGCTTCGTCGCAGACAGCGTCTGTGGCTTGTCCTGCACTCAATTTAAATTGTCTCCTTGGAGATTTATGCAGAGCCTGCGATGATTTGCCATTCAGTCTGTCGGCCTCCTGTGTTTTATTTCGATTCGATTCGACTCGCTGATGATTTGGCTGAAATTTTATTGCTGCTACAATCGATGGCAATCAATATATTATTAAGCACACTTTGAGGTTTATTGAGTTACGGATGGATTCTGTTTCATATCAAGCCAGAGAAAATCTTGCTTTAAATATGTTAATGCGCGGCAATTAAGGACGCATATTCCTTTTGCCAGTGCACTCGAACAGAAAAAGGGTCCGAATTGTTGCCAATTTCTGACGAAAACACCGACAGCAAATGCTCATAATAAATGCCCCAAAATGAGCTGAAAAAAACACGCGCAATTCAATTACCCAGAGAGGAGAGCCGCACGAATTTTGGGCGACACGCGACCACATAAAACAAGTAAGAACGTTGCTGTCGGACGCAACCCACAGCGAAATACTATTTCACGCCCCAACAGCACACAGGGGCATCTATCACATTACATTTTTTAAAATTTAACCTTAAATCCCCACTGTCGCCGCTCAAATCAGCTGCAGATTAAAACTTTTCATTGGAGGTAGCCAGACAGTTTCAATTAGAATCGAAGCTTAGAGATGCCACCTCTCTCGATTTATCTCGATTGCCTTACCTTAGCAAGAACACGCACCTAAATCGAGAGATGTGGCATCTCTCCAAATAAGAGAGGTGGCAGCTCCCAAAATGAGAGAGGTGGCAACTCAGAAAATATGATATACATAAGTTCGTTGGCGAGGTGTGGCATCGAACCCCGGTGCGGTCATGTTGATATTTTTGTTACATTTTCTTTATTTAGTTATTTTGTATTAATAAAATATTCTTTTCTAACACATATATATATAATTTGGCAAATCAAAAGACAAGGTCAAAGGTCACAAAGTCATTATGTGGCGCGTTATTGGCTCAGAAGCTGCAGATGTTTCAGTTTGGATTTGCCACGCCCCCAGTGGCCGTAGACAAATAATTTTTGGCATGTGCATAGAGTGGGCGTTTAAGAATATAACTGTAAAGTTTGGATGCTTACATTCGAAAAATGCGAAAATTACAGGGTATTTTTCTGTATGTCACGCCCCTTTTGGGGCGTAACAAAAATTTTTGGGGAATCGATAGAGGAGGCCCTCAGTAGCCTAGCATCCAATTTTGAAGCTTCTAGCACTAAAACTGTGGGAGATATAAGCTGATATTTGTTGCCACGCCCCCTGAAGGCGTAGGTATATCCGCCATAGCTTATCGGTCGTGGGATGTTAACCCGAGTATATATACCAAGTCTCAAGTCTCTAGCATCAATAGTGCTCAAATTATAACGAAACTAGTAAAATCACTATATATTCAGATCCGATTTGCCACGCCCCTAGTAGGCGTGGCCATAAAATTTTTTGGGCGATCTTTATAGGATCGTAACAGTAACCCACGTGCCAAATTTGGGCGTTCTAGCTTTAAAACTGTAGAAGATACAGTTTGACCCGATTTGCCACGCCCCCAATGGGCGTAGATATATCCGCCATAGCTTTTTGATTTTGGGATGTCGACATGAGTGTTCAGTTAAAATCCCAACTCTCTAGCCCTTCTAGAAGTAGTGTTTCTGAGATACAGGAAAATGCATTTTCCGATTTGCCACGCCCCTAGTGGGCGTATCGGGAAAATCTTGACACTTTATCAGACGAGGGTATACACGAGTATATATTTCAAATTTCAAGTCTCTAGCTTCAATAGCGTGGAAATGGTTTGCGTTCATACGGACAGACGGACAGACGGACAGACGGACAGACGGACAGACGGACGGACAGCATGACGGACATTGCACAAAACCAATATACTATATCACTACGTGAAATAGTATAAAAACGCGTTCAAAACGCGCAACGCACTTTAAGCACATAAATTATGAACGACAAACGAACAAACAAAAGTACAAAAATTTGGCCCAAAAATGCAAAGAAACAACAACAACATCGGCAGCAGCAACAACAACATGTGTATTAAATGTTTAACACGACTTTTCACTCATTAACAAGAGACGCGAAAAAAACCGCAAGACCCATCATCCAGAGGGTTGGCTGTGTTTTTGGCATAATTTATGCATGCGTGTAGAGTGGGTGTCTGGGTGTCTGGGTGTGTGTGTGTGTATGTGTGTGCGTGTTGATGTTGATGTTGATGCAGATGCTGATGTGAGCCTAGCCAAGTGTTAATTTCGTGGCACACAAAGCATTACAAGCAGCAAAAATTATAAACCCAACAGCAAAAGCTGCGCGATAAAGGCAGCAAAGCATGCGACTCATTGAAGCGTTTCGCGTGCGTTTAAAAACGCGTCAGAGAATACTTTTGGGGCAGTTTCTGTATTTAAGTCTCACAGATTTGCAGTCTGTATTCCACAGTTTACTCTAAGCAGTTGAATTATCAAAAGGTTAAATTTTTCATAAATAAAAATTCTTATGTACTCTTAAAAATGGCCGGAAGAAAAGTCGAAAGTCAGTAGCTAATCAATAATCTAATAATCATATCAGCTAAGTTCGCGTGGTTTGAATGACTTCCACTTTTGCTGTGTCTAAAATTAAAGTTTTTAAATAGCATGCAGACTGCATTCGAATCATCAAATTGGGCTTTTCTTCTGCACTCACGCGTTTTAAAACGCGAGCACATAAACTGACTTTAAAAGCGACTTTTCCCATGATCCACTAACCAACAAATGGGCAAACGCAATCGCAATCGCAATCGCAGTTGCAATCACAGTGGCAATCGCAATTCCCAATCGATGGGCAAAGCCAAAGTGCAGACCCAAAGAATGTGACTCTCGACTCGCTGACTGACAGACAAACTGAGACCAAAAACTGGGTCCATAATTCATATGCGCCACCAAGTCTGCGGCAATCAAAATGCCAAAAACCGCAGCGAAAATTCAGACGACTTGCTGAACTGAGAGCTGCTGCTGCTGCTGCTGCTGCTGTTGCAGAACAGCCGAACGACATAATTACAGCCTGTCTGCAGTGCCTAATGCAAACAAACATGGGATTATGAGAGGCAGCCAGCAAACTGATGATGGGCCCCTGCACAGCCTACCCTCTCCCTCTTCCTCTCATCCTCCCTCTTGCTGTCTTAGCCGTAACAAGTAGCTGGCGAAATGCTTAAAAAATTGGGCTCTACGTGTTGCAAACCCCGCACCACGCACCAAGCACCAAGACAAGGATCAGCCAGAGTTCGCCGAGATCGTGCGATTGCTTTTCATTAGCTGCGCCACAAAAACAACAAAAACAACAACAACAACAACAACAACAGCAACAGCACAATAAAATGATGTGGCCTGAACCTCTCGGGCTTTGAACCTGGCCACATCTTAAAAACTAGTCCATGTGGCATGTGGATTGCGTTTGGCGAATCGATTGGCAACGCCCCAGCTGCCGCTGCCGCTGCCGCTGCTGCTGCTGCAATATGTGACTTGCTTGAGATTCGATTGACGCGGCTGCTCAGTTGCACGAAATTATAATTTCACCTACAACAATTTGGCTCCCGTTTCAGCTCCAACTCCCCACACCCATTCCGTCGCCCTCCGCTCTATCCACACTTCTACATATAAATTTTTCATGGGAATTACATACGTGATAGATTGTTTTAGCCTCAACTCGAAGCTCAGCAGCTGGCTGATTGGTTTTCTTGCCATCGTCGTTTCATATGCGACGTGACTGAGGCTCTGATTGCCAATCGATTGATTTCCAAATATGCTTAGGAACATACAACAGCATGCATGGAAATGAAGCTATCAGTCAATGAGTCTGAAACTTTGCCTTAAAGTTCTTCAATTGAATGAAATGTAGTTCTCGGCTGGTACATTAGAAGATACTTCTTATGAAAATAACTGGATGAACTACATACACTTACTGCCCCAATGAGACTTGCAGGCTAAGGCTTTCTACTTAAAGATTACATAATTTAAGAATGCAGACTATATATATATATATATATATATATATATATATATATATATATATATATATTATGATGAGCCTTAAAAATATTGGACTCTCTTTTTTTTTAAACAAAAGATATACGAAAATATGTATTCTTTGTATACAACTTAAAAGTTTTCTTAAAACTAGCTTTTAGTGAAAGTGCTTAGAGATCAGAACATCAGAGCTACACTCTTCAATTAAATAAGAAATATTTCATACAAATATCTGTCCCCAAAGATATGAGACCAGTTTAAGCTATGGACCAACTAACCGACCGAAGCGAATGATTCAAGTTCTACTGCACTCTCTGAACTGATGAAAATATTATCTTTAGTTGAACTGCAATGTCCAGCACTAATAAAACTTACATTTGAAATCACCCGAGACTGGTCTCTATTCCAACTCCTTCTTCAAATATCAGCTCGGATCAGGTCATCCTGTATAAAATCCACATAAATGCTTAAGCACTTCGCTCCTTATTCTCGTTTAGCTCCAATCAAATCTTTTGCAATATATTCACAGTTTAGTCTAGAAGCCCACAGGTGTTTGACTATTTTTTTTTGTATATGTTGTGTTCATTTTTAAATTTTGGCATATACCTAAACTTGAAATTTGTGTTTGGAACCGGCCCCCAAAATGGATAAATTCAGACACCTGAAACCCGTCTGGTTCACTGCATCGCTCATGATGCTAATGATGTTCTCCGTGACAAAAGGTGCTTCGAAATACATTAACTTCGGTACAGTTCCAACGGCCTTCAATCAAATACTGACCACAATGAGCGCGACCATAACAATTAGACCGCCGTAAGTGTCGCGGAGCGGAGCTAGAGGAGACAAAGAGAGCAACGACAATAACAAGGCAGCAATGCGAACAAGACGACGAGACTTGTTCCAGCCTGAACGCGTTAAGTTAAGATTAATGCATATATATTAACGACAAACAAGAGCTGCGCAGTTTCGACTTGACCCTGGACACGGCGCAACAGGTGGTGCCACAGAGAAACAGAGAGAAAGAGAGAAAGAGAGAGAGAAGCAATCACGGTTCGAGTGGGCACATGTTGGCAATTTCCCGAGCGTGTCAGCTGCCGATAGCTGCCCAACTCGCAGTCGGCGCCACAAAGATCGAGAGGGAGAAGGCAAATGATTTTGCAATGCGGCGGACACTCGTCACTGTCGCGACAAGGGTCAATAATTGAGCGAGAGACAGGGCCGGCAGCAGGGCCCGGAGCAACAGATTCAGAGTCTCGCATTCGGTTAATAGAGTCGTGATCCACGGCCACGAAGCAACCTGCGCGCATATGCTGAACGATGGACTGAAGACTGAAGCGGAACGGAGGGGCAGACCACCTACAACTTGCCATGCATTTGCTTTTCACCCCTACCACACCCCTTTCCCTTCCCCTTCCCCTTCCCTTTCCCTTCCTTCCTTCCTTCCTCTACCCATCCCCTACACCCATCCTCCGACCTCCGCCACTGTTGTTGCTGTTCAATTAAACCTTATACCAATAAATTGTAAGCAGTAAGTCGTTTAATCTAAATTAAGCGCCAGCCAGTCGTTCGAGGCAGGCGCTGGCAAACGTTTTTCTGAACGGCAATTTCCATCAGCTGCATCATGTGTCATAAACAAGTTGCAAGGCGCCGCCGACAATGCCACAATACGCGCTACATGCGCACATTTCCATACAGCCCATGGGGCAAGTGCGCGCTTCCTGGTCGCAGTCGAAGCCAGAGTCAGAGTTGGAGTTGGAGTTGAAGCTGGAGTCTGGCTCGTTGCCTGTCTCTGGTTCTTGTCTAGGCATTTGCCTATGTAGCGTAAGCAATTTTTATGCTCATGTTGCACGTAATCACTGCGAGCCGCAGGTGGTAAAAAGCGCTCAGTGTGCGCCGAGCGGGGGCAGCTTGCGGAACCTAGCCGAGCGTCTCAGCTCATCTGGCCCCAAGAGCAGCGCTGATTGAATTGCACTAATTGCGTATTAAAGCTCAGCACATTTTGCCGCCAACAAATTGCATGCAGCCAAATTGAATTAGACGCCCCTTCCCCCACAATCTCTACCCCTGTCCCTGTCCCGGTCCCGGTCCCTGCCCCTTCCCCTACTGTTCTTGCTTGCTGCTAATGAAGCAACGCTTGCTTGTTGGCTTTTATCTTGCCTAATTAATTGGCAGCGCCAAATGTCTGCAGAGCAGCCAAAAAAGAATTTCCACAACTGTTGCCAGGCTGGCCCTGGCACCAAGCTTCCATCTGGGAGCCCCCCTCGAACACCCTCTCGAAACCTCTCACAAAAGTGCAACAAGAAAGCTGTCAACACAGCCAAAAAGAGCGCCAACTGCAGCCCCCTTGCTTTTACCTCACTCGCTCCGGCCCTTCTTCCTTTTCGCAAGCCCAAAAGCAAGTCGTAGCCGAAAGTCAAGTGTCCTTGGAGAATATGTGGCATGTGGCATGTGGCATGTGGCATGTTGCATGTTGCATTCTTTCATTTGTTTTTCGGCCAACCAAAAAAGAAGAAACTAATTGTTAGCTGCAGCTGAAGGGGGAATACATGCGCTGAAGTGCTTGAACTTTGGGGCATGCTTTTGAGAGAGGGGAAAGCCTGCCCCGCACTCTTGGGCATGTTGATGTTGCATAAAGGGTTAATTATAACACAGAACCGTTTGATACGAGTCCCTTTCGAAGCACAGCTTTGAGCACGGAGGGCTAAGTCACAATAAGATGTGCAAAAATAAATATGTCGAAACATTATGAGCTGAACAAACAAGAACTATTCAAGAACTATTTAACAAGAAAGAAAACTCTAATCGGGGGTGGCCAACTAGGAGATACCCTGAGCCCTGCGAAGAACCGCTATACCGAACACTGTTTCTTTTATATGTATGTATATATTACAAGCAACACACACAGACGCACGCACAAGCACACGCTCTGCTAACTGGGCTGCGATATGCCTATATTATGGGAAATTAAATGCTTACTAACTTTACTTGTAGATGGACTTTCCCAATCAAACTGTCATGGCGTGATTATTACATTCATATGTACTCGATTAGCGAGTCCTATACACTAACCTCCAAACAAATCTCAAGTCTCTAGCTCCTATAGGTTCTGAGAACGACGTGTTCATATATACTGAAGGATAAACGAGCTGGCGGAGAGACAGATTGACAGGGCTACATTGAATCGGCTTGTGTTCCTGATCAGGAATATCTACTTTGTGAGGTCTGCCACCTTCCCTCATTTACATGCATTTTAACAAAATCATTATACCCTGTTTTCCCATTGGATTCAGGATATATAAATTGTGCGAAATATAGTTAAAGTATATAAAGATTATTTAAGAGCAACAGATTAATAGAAAACGCATATTTTAAGTTACTGCCACTTTTAAGTTAGTACAGCTTTTAAGATCCATGAAAGTATAGAGAATAGTAGAGGAGGTAAATTCATAATTTGGTAACTCTGTCGTTACCCATCACCTTACACCTGCTTGCGAATGAGAGCCAGGGAATTGCACACGAAAAAATGGCAAAATGAAAAATGAAACTGGACTCATTTGTTGTAGTATGCATCCCAGTGGAGAGGCTCTGTTCGGTTCTTATGTTTGTAATAACAACATTTTTGCTTAATTAACACAACAAAGCAATGCCAAAAAATATGGAAAATCTGCTCCATGCAAAGCAAGCAAAAAATATTCTCTATGCACTGAGATTCCCCTAACACAGGGCATCTTGCATTACCACCTGCAGGAGGGACTTGGCAGAGTGGGCGGCAGCGAGCCGTACGTGAGGTGTGTGGAAAAATACCATGAAAAAAAGCCACTCACAATGCTGGCAGCAGCAGCAGCAGCAGCAACCGCGCCCCCAGCCCTTGTTCCAGCTCTTAACGCCCGCCGTCCGTTTGGCAGACAAAAAGATTTATGTTTTCTTTTCATTTTGTATTTCACATTTCACATTTTCACATTTCACATTTTACATTTCACATTTTGGCATTTCATTTGAGGCTACGAGCTACGATAAAACAAATGAACAACAAAATTGTATAAAAATTTTCTGTAGTCTACTCGTTGCATACTTAAAGGTACGTAAAAGCGAATAGGGAAAAGGGAAAAGGGAAAAGGCAAAAGAAAACGCTCAAGCACGGAAAAAGGAAAAGACAACGCGCTGCCAAGTGCAGGAAAACAGAATAAAAACAAATGCATTTTCCCCAAAGTAAAGAGCTCTTCTCGTTCTCTCTCTCTCTCTATCTCTCTCCTCCTCTCGCTTCCATAAAAAAAGGGTGCTTTGAATTAATACTTTTTCGATTTGCTTTGTTTCGGTCTGACTGAAAGCTGAGTGGGCGACAGAGAGGGAGAGGCAGAAGCGACTGAACACAAGAAAGGGTACTGAAGCTAGCACCTAGAGTATTAAGAGAGAACTTTGAACACTTTAAATTTCAATGAGAAACACATTGAGGGATTCAGGGATTTAATAAACAGATTGTTGCTATTAGTAATTAGTATCTTCTTTGACATTTCATTTGACGAGAAGAGTTTTTTTTTTTTTTTTTTTTTTTTAAAGATTTTTTTTATCAATTTATTTGCTGCTTTTTTGTCAGAGACTCTATAGCGCATTTATCACTTTATTTACTTCAACTTATTTTTGGGCAGGTACGCCTGCATGAAACATAAGCATCCAACGGGATTCCAACCGGGGCTCTCACAGTTTCCAGGCCGCCTGCTTTCTCACTGGGCCACACCAGGCCCCAACGAGAAGAGTGAGTTTTAACAGTTGCTTAACATTAGTGCTAATTAATCTAATACACATATGTCAGAATACTTCCAAACTATTTATGCAATGTGTTGACCATCATCCTATGGTAACATATTGATGACAGCTGCTATGAGATTTCTCTTCATTAAGTTTTCTGAAAGACAGAGTTCATAGTTCATATTAGCAATTCATAAACAGGCCACCAACATTAACATACTCAGTTAATTACCGGCTGTAGCCTAACATTCGCAATAAGCTGGATCGCTTCATAGAAATGTATGTCTTACTCTATATGTATAGCTCAAGCTTGTTAGCTTATCCTAAGTAATTGCCAATTGCTTTCCAAGTTTACGTTCATTGATCTGCCTCACATGCACAGTAATGATAGAAAATTTGATCCACTCAGACAACTGGCGCCATGAAGAGCCCATAAATCATAAGCCCAAATCACACACACAGAGATTATTTTTGGAATATGCATGCAACGATAACTCCATCCAAGCTGACCAGCAGCAGAAATCGGAGCAGTAACAACAACAATAGCCGCAACTGAAACTGCAACTGCAACAATAACAACTTAGACAATTTTCCAATTTTCACATGCGAATTATGGTCAGCCGGCTACCCACAACGAGTTCGAACCCACCGCAGATACAAATTTTGGAGTGATTGATAGCATGTTATGAGTTAACATGCTATTATTAGACTGCAAGATGCTACTAACAACAGCAACATCAACATCAGCTACAACAACAACAACAAGAGCAGCAAAAGCAACCATGTTGAGAGCCTGTCGAGGATCGGTCCAAGCAAATGTTTACTCACGACTTTTCGCTCGGGTCTCTGGGCTTTTGTTTTTTCGTCATATTTGCCAAAAGTGGAAAATTGTGCAAGAGAAATTGATTTCACATGATTTACGTGCAAGTTTTCGCAACAACAACAACTAACTACCAGCAGCAGCCAAAAATAATTTCTAATGTCATGTTGGAAGCTGCCGCTGCACTCCGTGATAGTAGAGATAGGTAGAGAGATAGAAAGAGAGAGAGAGAGAGCAAGTACGGAATTGTTCAGCAGTTTGGCATCACAAATCAATCGAAGCAATAGAAAAACCAACAACAACAAATGGTTAATGATATGCTACAACAACAATAGCAAGAACAGTTCGTCAAACGGCCAATAGATGGCGCGTGCAATCCAGTCGAGATTTGAGCCGCAGACTGGTCACTGACTATTCCAAGCCATTTAAGATAAAAAGCATTTATTTGGATATCTTAAAAATAATTGAGGTAACTTAATCACTTCATAACTTTTTTCGATTTATGGATTTCCGCTAGTCAAAGTCAAAGACAAATAAGAAATAAAAAACTTAAAATTCCGCATGCAAACGAAGCACAAAGTCAATGCCAGCAAATCGAGAAACCAATGCAAAATATATAAATAAATAAAAACAGAATAAAAAAAAATGCTGGCAAGTTATAGCAACGAATCAAAGATTGCATATTGAATAACACTTAAATACCAGGTGTGTATTCGATAATAATATATGCATAACTGTTTATACTGTTATTCCATTATACGATGCAAACTAATCACAAATTTTTAATAATTTAATAGAAGTAATTCTTAACATAATATAAATAAAAAATAATATTTTTATATATATATATATATATATATATATATATATATATATATATATATATATATATATATATATATATATATATATTTAATAAATAGAGCTTTCAATATCATTCAAACTAACTTGATAATTTGTCGTATGCAAAGTGTGAATAATGAATGAAGAATCATGAATCAGTTCAGGTTATCTTGCTGTTTACTCTTTTATATTACATAATTCATGTATTATTAGACTTTTCTTAGCTGCTCTACATATGGAACCTTTTCAGAAATTAGGATCGATTAGAATTGATAAGAAAGCTAGTTGTCTTATACATATAGCCATATCCAATCGGCATTTATTTGCTTTGCTGAGTGTCTCTCTTATGGTCACGCCCATCTCGCCAAATTAATCTCGGAGTATTAATGGGATCGTTGACATATAATCAAGCCGCTGAGATGTTTTTTCACAGAGAATAATCTTAATTATTGTTTCCTATTTGGCAAATCATTCAGCAAACCTGTTTCGCAGCTCAATCAATATTTACACACCCAATCGGTGACTGGGCAGATTTTTGACCGAATGTAGAACAGAGTTTCAAGCAGGTATACCTCGAGCATAGAAATTGCTCTCATTTCGATAAAGTACAATAATTATCATCAATTTAAAGCATATGTACATTTATCCTCACCTGAATTTCACCTGTGCGCAGTTAAACAACTTTCGACGCACATAGGTTCAGTTAATTTATAGAGTCGTAGAACCAGTTGAGATTAATGCAAAAAAGAAACAAGAAAAGAGCGACAAACAGAATTCCACAAGTAAATAAATAAATTGCTTAACTGTGAAATGCAGAAAACTCTTAACGGTATTTGGTATTCCATATAAACAAAGGCCCAATTGATGCGATTGCTGATGAATGGCTGGCTGACGAGTCGACTGGCACTCCAAAGATGCCGCAAGGTGCGAGACCATTTAAGGTGACAAGTTAATTAAAAAGCCTCCTAAATATATCTATACTATAAAGCTATAAAGCTACGCAAGTGAAAAGTGAGAGTCCGAACGAGTGAGAGAAATTATAACAGAGACCAAGACCAAGACCCAGACCCAGCCCGACACCGAGACCGAGGCCGAGCCGGAGACTCAGACCTAAACTGTAAAGCTGAATCCAAAAATTAAAGTCAAAAGCAACAAAAAATACTGGTTTTGAGAGAGCAGCGAGCACGCTCTCAAGAAAAATATAAACAAAAGCAAAAACAAAACAAAAATTCAGACACACATTAAACTGTCAATCCAAAGAGGCAACTCGCCCCCTCCTGAGTACCCCGTCCCCGACGTCCCTCTCGGCACCAGCCCCTGACTTTGACTGTGGCTCGGCGGCGCGGCTGTCGCTGGTGCTGCTTTGGCACTTAGCATGCGCATGCGCTACCGTTTTCTTGGCCAGTTGTATTTTAGCCATTAGCACGTTCGGAGCTGGAGTTAGACGCTAGCTCCAAGTATTTATAGTAGAAACTAAAAGTGAATCAAGCAACGCTTCAAGACTCACGCACAACGAGACTATATGGCGACTTGGTGAATTTGTAATTGTGAAAGCGAAAGTTGCGTGCGAAAAGTGGAGTTTCGTATATACATAATACACACGAATATATGGCTAAAAACTGAACAAACAACTCGATATACAAACAAAGCGCGCAAAATCAAGAAACACAACAAACGCAACGAATACTATAAGAGCACCAGTCACAACAACCTTCAAGAATTCCTCCTCAACAGAGCAAAGCTTCAGCATGCCCGCAGCCAGTTCTCACTCGCGGCTCTTCTTCTACCTGTTGTGCGTCGCCTCACTGTTAGCTGTATCAAAATCGGATACCGGTAGTACAAAGAACTCATATTTTATGTCGTATTTCTATTATCTGATTGTCAACTTTATCAATCCCTTTGCAATGCCCATCTTTTACCGCTTCGTTCACGTGTGTCTCACATGAAAGCTCCCCGGGCATTGTCCTAACGAATTTTTGTAAATATCATGTATATATATATATAAATATAGTTGTAAATAAGACTGCTATTTGAGTTCAAATGTGATCGACTAATTGGGTTTGTCAAGTTAGACTTTAAATATTAATTTGTACGTGGCTAGCGTACCTATGTGATAACTTCTATGAGGCACTCTGTTAATTGTGTAATAAAAATGTAAAAATTATCTATGTGATGGTGTTTTATTTTCCCAATTAACTACCTATTCATTAAGTGCATCAACTTACAAGTGAGGAATATAACTTTGTTTTTATTTAGAAGAGATAAATGAACAAATTCTTTAAATTAATGTTGATATTATTTCTCCCAACTCAGATACAGCATAGGACTATCAAATGCTTACGATTTATATTTCTTATTTCGATTCAGGACTGACAAGTTGAGGAAAATCAACATTATTAAAGTCCAGTCTGCTTAGTCAAAAAAGATACAAAAATTTTGATAGTGACTGAAATGCATATTTTGCTAATTTATAGATCAATAATTAAATTATAAAAATCTTTTATTCACTTTCAAAACCAACTAAAGATTGTCTTTATTTAATCAAATCAAATCATAAAAAAATATTGCAATCCAAATAATCAAATACTAAATCAATCTGCTTGCAGCAGTCCTCTCTGCTCAATTATAGTATATGAAAATGTATAATTTGATCATACACTCTATTGGCCAACTTCTGTAGCCTTGATATGGCCAAATTACCCTGACCAAAATGAGCAAAGCCACAATTCTATTACTTCAGCTTGCGTTCAATTCAATCTAAGATCAGAGCTCGGAATGCGAACGCAGCATATAAAACAGCGCACAGTGCCAATTAAATATTATACAATATTACAGTCAAGTGAGCCTCTAAGGGCCATAACAAGTTACAGTGTGAGACGTGACGTCTAAGCCAATGTCAATTGACCAGCAACTGCATTTACAGCCCAGTTAGAGCCGAGTCGTTAAAAAATAGCGAACGCCTCACAAAAGCTATACATGTTAGGTATATCTGTATGGACGACATTCACAGAGCACCATTAATCGCCCGTACACGTTCTCGACGCACTCGAAGGTCGTTTTTTCGACTGGGTTCAACTAATTAGCGGATAGCTCGCTTTCAATTCATCATTTTCACATGCTTTTTCACGCATTCTAGAATCCAAAAACTCAAAAGACCTATAAATATTGGGTAGCAAAGCATGCGAGCTTGCGAAGAGCATTACCAGTTTTTTTAGCTTGCTCTCAGTTAGTCTCCCACTCTCTCTCTCGCTCTCGCTCTCTCGTCTCTTGTCTCTTGTCCATGATCTTGACCACGCTTCAGTTCGCTGCGGTAGCTCTCATTGACATAAAAATAGTCGCAATAGTCTCTTCGGCTTTGGCTAGTTGGCAGTCAAGGTTAATAGTTGAAACTGTTAGACGCCGAATACTGTATGATCAGCGACGTCAGCGTCTGTGAGGCGGAACTGTTTAAGATGCGGAAGTTTACCCAAGATGATTAGGCGAAAAAATATTTAAATTTAAGTTTTTATGTTTTTGTATTAGGAAAATATAATTTTGTTGCTGCGCTTCGATTTGTTTACTGTGGCAGAGAACTTGAACTACTAATCCTAATAGAGTCAAATCTTAGTCTTAGAAATTTACTCGATTTGGAACAAGGGCCCATCAGAGATGATATATGATAGTATTCGAATTGTGATTCCTAACTAACTGTACATATATAATATATATTTTTATAACTTTTGTCTCGCTCTATATAGAGGTGTTTGATGGTTCGACTGTCCCACTCATTGTTGAAAGAATGTTTTCTCAGTCTTATACTTGCTTAAAGTACTGTTCCTCATCAGCTGTACAAATCTCATCACACACACTCAGTTTCATCCACTCATAACCGTTCGCTATCATTCACAATACACTCACAGTGCCGCTGCAGCCCCCAGCTGAGGATTTGGCTTATGATGCGGCCATGCAGTTGGGCATATTGACGCATCGGCTCAATCAGTTGGCCCACGAGGAAGAATCGAGGCAATTGGGCATCAGAAATCTAACGCTTAACAACCTGGTTAGCCGCATACCCTGTAACTGCGACACGGGGCTCTGCAAATGCTGTGCAGGTAGGTGCCTCCAGCCACATTTCCAATTCTCTTTCAGTATTGTTTTCGTCTTTCCATAGGCTTTCTCTCAGTGATTGGCATGAATAGCTGCACGGAGGTCGCCTATCGGCCGGATGAGTTTTCCTTTGAGCTGCGCATGCGCGTTAACAATAACATTTGGTTCCGTCGCAAGGTCTCTGGGCAGAATCCGCCGCCCTTTTGCTTCAGGCCACCGCGTTTCAACTTTGCTCGCGCCTGCATTCAGTTCCACGATATTTGGTTCGTTGGTCGCAACATGCATGTCTGCATGTACATGTCTGGCGAGTTTCAGGGCTTCGAGCTCTTCGAGCGGTAATATATCCCAAGGGAAGCAAAGAGTTTCATTGACTTACTTTATTTACTATGTTATCAGCAACTTCGATTGCCTCCTCTTTGGCGACCACGGCGTGAAAATCGTGCCACCCGAGCAGGGCTACCCAGTTAGGCCCAACGACGTAGACATAGATGATGCAGAGGATGAGATTGAGGACTATGATGAGAATGTAGTACGCAGCTTGGTCGAGAAGATGATGAGTTGATTGCAGCTCACTGATATTAAGCATAGTATCCCAATAACCTTTATCCTACCACTAACTTCGTTGATAATATGTTAAGCTAATTACTGATCATTGATAGGCAAGAAAAAATCCCTATTCCCTCCCACCTTCCAACGACCTACTTCCTACCTCCTGAATATATTCGCCATATCCCAACATAAACCTTAATATTTACTAGCATTCATTCCCGTATGCCCAACCCACTATTTATTGCCGCATTGTTAATTTATTAAACCATTTGAAACACTCTGAGGCATGTCTTTTTAACCTGCGCCACTTGGCTGCCTAATCACTCGAGAGGAACGCGCCCAGCCAGCCAAAAGAAAACCTGTTGAGCCACCGCCTCCAAGTGTGAAAACTGCAAAAGGTGCGACGTGTGATGTTCAGAGCTGAACAAAGGCCCAGCCTTTTTCCTCCCTGGATGCCCCCATAGAGCATGAGCTACCAGCGCATCCGCATCCTGTTGCGTTTGCCCCAGCTCCTGGGCATTCAAGTGCAAAATAAAACACAAAGCGCATTCAAATTCTAAAGGATAATGCAACCGGTTGTACTGCATGTGCAAGCTGCAGTCGCATGGAGTTGGGGGCGTGTCCTTTTTATGCACATGCAGAAACACGTCAGGAGCTGAAGCTGCAGGAGCTGCTGCAGTTCGCTTGACTCGCAGTTGACTGTAATAAAGGACTATTTAAGGCATTCGTTAGGCGCCCGACGAGGATGCAATCCCCACACACTGAACCAGGACGAGCGCCGTATGCAAAGTATTATTTCGCACTTGAGGCCTCAAATCGAGGCTGCATTCAAGAGCAATTTAGACTGTGTTGTGTGGAGGTAGGTGTCATGCAAATGCGAAAGGATATGCAAACAGGATGCTCATAGGCAATGCATGTGAAGCACTTGTGGAGAAGAGTCCTTGCACGTAGCTAATGTGAAGTCATAAAAGATGGCTAAGAGCATTATTAAATAATGAATATATCAACGTAATCTTAAGTAGCTTTATAATTAGCTTAAGTTTTCAATCAAATTCAGCTTCAGATTTAACATGAAGAAATAATATTTGCAAGAGTAGAAGGAGAGAGTACTTCATACAGACCCACTCGTTAGATTTCATGTTAACTTAATTAGTTCTGCATGGAGCCTTCTCGTTTCCCTTATCTTTAGCACACTAACATTACTTTTCTACTCATATAAACTTCCCATACTTCATATACAATTATTATCGCAGCGCTATTCACACTCCCCCTTTGATTTACCGCATGTCACACAAAGGCGTCAATTATGTTGTTAAGCCCCGCATTGGTCGTTGACCATTAAGCTATTTAAAGGCCACTTGAGTAGCCGTTAAACACATTGACCCCTTCGAACAGACAGCGGAAGACCACCTAGCTGATAGACCGCGTGGCAGTCAGGCAAGAGGTGTGAACAAAGCTGACCATAAAAGCCCCGACGGGCAGCTAATTTAAAATTCAAATTCAAGTTTCGAGTGCGCACAAATGAAATGCATTTAGCGTCAGTAATTGATTTGTTTACACACACGCGAGACGCGTCAACCAACTGACCCAACTGACCAGTCAGCACACACAAAAAGACAAACAGGGGAAACTGAACTGAACTGAACTGAATTGAACTAAAGGTAGGGGTAGCCACTGACCAGCGGCTAGACCTGAGCCGACACGGACACAACCCTCATTGTCCGTGTTGCCCAGCGCAACAGATGGAAAGATACAAATCACTTAAGGTCCGCTTTGCTTTGGTCACTTGATGCGATTTGCAATGATACCTTTTTTTTTGTTTGTCTGTTCCCTGAGGTCAATTATGTTACTTCCGGTCTAATGTGGTCAGTCAACAAAAATACGCGAGAAGTTGAGTGTGCCGAACGAGGAAATGCTCTCTAACTGGCAACCAGCTGCCTCAAAGGAATGTGGCCAAATATTCATAAATGCATGCCAAATAGATAGCTAGGCATAGGAGTGTAGTCTTAAGTCACACGCATTATTAGCTAATGGAATTTTAGATATTTTTATAAATAAGCGGTAAAGTGTCGATTGGGTGTGTAAAAATGTCAAAATTTCGACTGTCCCTATATATGGTATTTATACTATATATATATATATATATATATATATATATATATATATATATATATATATATATATATATATATATATATATACAGCTGATGTATGTACACGGTTTTTTGTCATCCTGTTCAACCTATGATAAAGTACAACATACCCTCTCGCCACGTTTACTAGAGTAGCAGGTATAGGAAAAAAAATATATTGAAGTGTTGTGGTCAAGTTGGTAGATGCGTGCCAAAGCAAGCCTTGGGACATGCACCACACACACACACACGTCAATAGGATTTCAATAGTATGTCTTCCTCGATTGCACAACACAAATAATTGGGAAAATGTAATTTAATAACAGCCAAGCAAGCCTCAGGGCGCAGCAACGCTCTGCTCAGGTGCTCTAAAGGTGTGTTAGCATATAGAATTATAGAGTAAGCATATCCTCAAACAATCTATATAAATATATTTCTTGCTATTTTTATTTTTGTTTCAAGTGAATTTCTTTGCTTAAAGTTCAGTTAGTTGAGCTTTCTCTTTCTTTTCGACGATGTCTGGCAAGCGAAAGGAAATTTCCAAACTACCCCCAAAAGTAATTAAAAACATGGTCGTCGCTGGAGACGTCGGCGACGAATGTTAATCAAAACAGAATATAGAAAAATACAAGAAAATTTCGACGAGCAGCAGCAGGAGCGGAAATAGGAACAGGGCCACGAGCTGGAGAGAAGCAGCCAGCGCAGAGCATAGACAAGAGACATTGTCCTTGGGGTATAATTTCTTTTAAATTTCTACATTTCGCTTAGAGAATTAATGGGGCTGGGCTGAGCAAGTTCCAGACGTGGATATGCAAAAGAATAATGCTGAAAAATCGTTAATTACTGGCAGAGAGAAAAAGAGAGATACAGAGCTGAACTAGACTATATATGGTATATGGAGGAGTATTAAACTCTTATATTAGATGCATATACTTACGCAGCTTAGTCAGCTTGACGACTTTTCGACTTTGATATGCCTTTTGGCTTCCACAAGTGCTTCTCTAAGCCCATATACTACAGCGGCAACTTAATTAAGAGTCCTTTTAGGTATATTCCATGTCCAACCCATTTCTATTCCAGTCTATTTAAAAAAAAAACTTCCAAACAAATTTATTGATATCATTAGCGCATATTATTTACATAGACCCTAAATACTGGGCATAACAAATAACTGGGACATTAATTAAACTTATCGAACGAGGGCAGGAATTTCGGCGGGTCCTGCATGTGGATGAGGCAGATGACGCGCAATTTGTTCGTTATACAAAAAATTCAAACAATTTTTCATAAGAGATATCTGTGACGCGAAATCTTATGAGACAGCCAACTGGAAGGCAATGCGGCGAAAGGCAGACACACAACCGTTGTATATATATATTGAATATATAAGCAGGGGGAAGTGAATGGGAAGTTTATGTAACGTGACTTTCATGCGTGATGTGCGTGAAAATTTCCCCTCTTTGTGTATATAGAAAGTAAATAAGGAACTGCGAGGTCTTTTCCACTTTTGGGGTGGCGTTTCCACCAAAAAGGGTTAAAAATCTGTGCCTACACTCTACGTGCGTGAGCCCTATGTATGTGCGTGCGTGTGTGTATGTGTGCGATAACAGCGTTGCCAGCTTGTCGGCAGAAATATGTCTTAGGCTAGAAATGCTCTCGGTAAAGAGGACAACAATGGAAAACAAACAAAGTCATTTACATAGCTAACGAAGTGGGTGAACAGTGCGAGAGAAAGTGTTGTAGGAAGAAGAGTGAGGTAAGGCAGCTATTCGCAGCACAAAAGGATGTGCGGCTGACTAGCGCGTGCTGGCGCGGTTTGCGGCAAAATAAAATGGCGACCGCCAACCAACTTACATTTTATGTGTCAATTTTTACATTTTGTGTCATCTTATCAGCAGCGGAGGCAGCTGGAGGTGCGTAAAGGGCTTCCAAAAGCCATCATTGTGTATGCCAAACAAAGCCCAACTCTCTCATTACTGTTGGCTCATAATGAATATGATGGGTCTTATCAATGCGGCTCAACACGGCAGTCCAGAAGGAACTTGATGGGGTGAATGGGGCCAGTACATAGCCCTTTACCATATAGCCATTCGCCGCAACTGTCACCATAATCGGCGCTATGGCTATAATACGACCAAATATTAAAATTCAGACTCTGAAATTTACATAAACTCCAAATATTTTAATGCAGAATTGCCTGGAAATAGGAAATGCTTTTTAAACTACATTGTGAAAACTAAGGCTATTTTGAAGAGCTTATCCATGAAATCCTTACTACATGCTGATTTAATTTAAACTTTGCGGATAATATTCCCAGCTCAAATGTTTATTTGTTGTTGAAAATAAAAATTACAGATACCCAAAGTTGGCATATATAGAGACTATAACCAAAGCGAGTCGCATATCAGCATATCAGAAGCGTACTCCAGTCTAGGAACTACCACCGAGCAAAGCTTCGTTGCACGGATACGGATAGCCTTGGCAATTCGTGCTGGCTGCTGAGTTCTGAGGCTGATTTTGCTGACCGAGACCGAAGAGGCGCATCCAAAAGTGTATGTTACCATAGGCGCTGGTAATAAGCAGAATCAGCGATAGAATAAGTATCTGTTGGAAGTCCACATGGTGCATACATAGAAATAAACAAATATATAATATACAATATATATATATATATTTCACTGACAATGACTTACCCATAGTCGAGTCATTGCTGCGTGCACCTTGTAAACAACTGTTGCTTGAGTTGGACGAACAGCTCTATATAAAGCTGATGTTTTATTGCTGTTTTGCAATTAGAATTTAGAGTGGATATTATGCAAATTACTTTTAAATATTTTATTGCTCGTCATGGGGCTACAGGTGTAGAGTCAGTTAGAATGCATTACGAAATCGTGCCTAATTCACTATGATGAAGTTTGAAGATCTTAGAGTATATATTCTACATTATATATATTATATATTCCATACGGCTAGACTAAGACTAGTTTTTTTTTAAAGATGGCTGGTATTTACTACACATTTAAGTATATAATAAAAATTACTACTAGTAAATGAAGTACCCAATATAACATAAAATATAACTAAGAAAACTGAAGAGTGTTCTAGTCCAGCATACCCGACTTGGAGATGCCCTGAACCCTGCGCAGAACTAATTTCAATCACAGAATTATTGGCTATGGAAAATGAATAATTCTACAATTTTTCTTCTAGATGTACTTTCTAAATAATAAAATCTTTTTCAAACCAAAGTATTTGGCACAGTTCAAGTCTCTAGTACTTGTATCAAAATACGTATCAAAATATGAATGGGTTGAGGTATCCAAGAACGCAGTAAGCCTGAGAACTCATCTATTTCATATTGAATGTCTACAGTAAGTTTAATAAATTTTTAATAACAATTTTATCGAACATGTTATAAAATATATGACATAATTCATTCAATCATAAATCAATCAATCTATGTGCTAGCCGTTAAGCCAGTCAGTTATAGGTGGATACACAGCAGACGCATTCTGCCGGCGTCCGTTAGGCAGGCCGCCAGCAACAGAGCTATTAACTAAGTTAGGAGCTGGTTGGTTTACCTTTCCTGGATTTATGTTTCTGTTTGGCGGGTAGCGTACCGGTCCCTGGCCTAGTCCATCAGCCAAGGGCTTTGGTAGCCCCTTGCCAGGGCCACCTGCAAACGCAATGTCATCTCGCGGACGTGTCCCTATTGTTGGTATGGGCTTGAAGTTTGGTGGCATGCCTTCTTTACCGTACAGCTTCTGGACTGGAGGCATTGGATTATGATTAACGTTTACTGAATCCCCGACAGGATAGTAACGGGGTGGCCTTACAATATGTGATACGGCCACAGGTGATTGTGGACCTTTGACAATTGTGATCACTTCGCTGCCGTCGCTCACTTCAGTAGTGACTCGCTTAACGGGTACAAATTTTGATTTTTCCGCAGAATTGTCCAGGGCTGAATTGAATAATTTCAAGGGTGTCTCAAGGCCCAATCGGAGTAGTTTAATTGATTCGCGAGCCTCACTCAATATATCTGTGATGCGTGTCGCCGAACTGCTGTAGAGAAAGGCCAGCGTCGAAAAGAGTATCTGTTAAATAGTCAACACCTGAAGTAAATTGGGAGATTTGAGAGAAACAGAACTTACAAGCAGACGCAACATGACGGAAAACCTATAACTTTAACTGGGCAACTGAAGCGCAGCAAACACAACTGCGCTATATATAGCAGAAAGACTAGCACTAATAAATTTATTGGAACAACACTTATGCAAATGCAAAACCAAAAGTTCACTATTAGGTGAAACAGACTCTCCACTAACTTCTACGGTAGATCATAAACGGTGCATAATAAGAGCTATAAACACGGAAGAGCGTTGCAGGCGGCTGGTACTGACTGCATAATACTAATTCACGAAAATTAATAATACTCAGTCTCATAAAAGTAATACTCTGTGAAATTTCCGAGATCGACGCGTTCAAACATATGGGCGGACGGACGGACAGACAGACGAACAGGATATCAAGCAGATACATATGCTTCCTTTAATGCTTTCTTCTCAGATGCTTCAAATTCCATTAGTCCATTAATTGGGTTGTTGTCGTTATAGATGGGTAATATTGGTACTTTGCAATTCTAGAGTATGATGTAAAGAAGACTTGACGAAATGTTGGTTTCTTTAAAATTATCCAATTATAAAATATACAAATTTAAGTTTTATTTTAAGCACACTAAAGAAAATGTGTCTTGCCATGTTAAATGTATTCTTCTCAAAAGTGATTTCAATTCATTGCTCATACTTTCGCCTCGAAAGCAGATTTGAGTTATTGCGTTGAAATCTGCAATAACTCTTCATTTTCAATACCTTCGACATATTATTCAAGAGCAAAAGAAATTGTGCATTATTAATGGGGAATACTTGTAAACGACCAGGACTCAAAAAAAATATTTTAGGGCGGCGCAGATGTTATATTTGATTTATAAATACTTGACGTGAAATTTATGGAACGTGCACGAAAATGGCGCACCCGACGCATCTAAGAGTTTCAACATATTGCGAAACTCCAGATGTGGCAACCCCTGTTGTCGAGCTTTGTCGCGAGTTGAGGAAATGTGCATCCATTTGAGTTTTGTCTTGGCCAACTTATAGTTGATTCTTGTTAGAGGGTGGCAAGAGTTGTCCCTAAAAAAACGCCATTTTCAACACTTTGCTAAATATTTTATTATTTTTTTTTCTGAAACGGGCAATTTCGAATGTCCTACGCTATTTGCTGTCCTCATTTTATGTACGAGAGAGAGAGAATAAATAGCTGTTGTGCTTTATTTGATTGCTTAGAAATTTATATGCTCATTTGAAAAATTAACGGCCTTTGACTGATTCGCGCCGATGCACAGGCACCGCCACAGGCGCAGGCAGACGAAAACAGGGTGTCCTTATTATTGCCAGCAATTTGTACAGCAAAAATAAATACAAAACGAAAAATGTTTAGAATTCTTTTAGAGACAGACATAGACAAAGAGATATTGATAGAGAGAGAAAGAGATTTTTTTAGATCTTTTTTTAATATTCATTATTATGATGGTTTAGTCTGGCAAATAAATATAAATTCAGAATAACGTAAGTGCTTTTTGACGTAAGTATGTCAAAAGCAGTTCGGTTTCTTTCTTGATATATAAAAATCTCATCACGAGATGCACTACGCTAATTTCCGAAACCACTAAACCAATGCAATTTTTTTACGAGTGTGTTGTTTGGTCCAAAAAGGTTTGGTCTTGAAAGGTAGAATAGTTTTAATCCTAATTAATTTGCATTTGTGAAATATTTTTATACCCTGAACCCATTGAAAATGGGAAAAAGGGCATAATGGTTTTGTGAAAATGCATGTAACAGGCAGAAGGCGGCGTGGCAGACCCCATAAATTTATTACTACTAGCTACAAACATAAATTAGATGGAGTTTTATAGATGAATATCGATCGTTTTTAATCGGTAACAATAATATTAAAATAGTTATCGATTTTTAAAAGGAACTCAATCTGCGCGTACTATAAACGAACACTTAAACAAAATTTCAAGTCTCGGCTTGACTTCCTGATCAAGAATATATATACTGCCACGCCTCCTTCTGCCTGTTACATACATTTTAAGAAAACCATTATACCCTTTTTTCCCATTTTCAATGAGGTCAGGCTATAACAATCCAAGAAGTAAAATGTCTAAATTCAATATATTCCTAAATTCAATATATTTCAATCCATGTCAGCAGCAAAAGTTTGCTCTGACAAAATATTTACGAGCTGCGCGACACTTTAAAGGATGCTTCTTGTTCGCAGGACAAGCGAAAAAATAACTCAAATACAGATCGAACTGAACGAGAGTAAACAGAAAGAAGTAGAGCAGTGTAGACCAGCCGTTGGGAGTTTGGGTGAGTTTGTTTTCTTTTTCTTTTCTTTTTTTTTCTTTTTTTTTTGACTGGTTTTACAATTTGAACAAAGTCGAGAAGCATCGGAGGGTTGACAAACTGCAAGACGCGATTCACCCAAAGTCAAATTCAAAGTTCAAAGGGAATATCTCACAGGCAGCAGGCGCCAAGCGGCGGTGAGGAGCAAAAGTTTTTGACTTGAAGTGCGCGAGGTTTTCACTTGAAAAGTGTTGCTTGAGATGCTGCCAAAGTGGACACCAACCCCCTGGGCCCATCCCACTGCACCCGCATGCTAGCATAGCCATTTGCCTTTGATAAACATGAACACCTTCTTAGTTCGATGGAGTAGAGAGAGGGTGTAAGGGAGCGTAGTTGTCATTCAAATGTGTTTGTATTGATGCACGCTCGCGGCTCCGGATGTGTTGTCCTTCGGGCTTGCCATTCCAATATCCGCCGGTGATAAGCTGAATTATTGACTGAGCGCCTTCACTAATGTCCAGAGCTTTAGCTCCCTTCGCTGTCACTTGGTCAATGTCCTTCCTCCTTAATGTCGGCCGCCAGCGCTCGTTTTTATTTTTTCCGTTGCTCTGGCAGTTCATTTTTATTTCGTTTCTCTCTGCTGCTCTGCTCTGTCGCTCCGGCATCGGCCGACCACATTAAAGCAACCACACACAAATGCGTTGGTAATATTCTGGCCTCAAAAATTTATCTTCTACAATAAGGCGTTTTTCATGGTACCGAGTGGGAAGTGGGGGCAGTAAATACTTGATATGCCATTTTTATCTATTTTAATTTAATTTTTTATCGCTTTCGTTAGAGCTATATTTTTATATATTATTCATTTAGTTTTCATCACTTGCTAGTAAATATTGGGGTGAAGCGTACGTTAGTTAGATAAGTTCTATGCTGTTCGGCTGCTAATTGAAAGTAGGAGATCTACACTCATCTACCATAGAGCTCTAACCACCTAGTGATGGCAATTAAAAGTGCGAGAATGCGTGTCGTACGTAAATTAATTCAAATAGACAGACAAAGTGAGAGAGTGAATTTTCCCAATGGCCCGAACATGCAAAGGACACCAAAAGGGCACCAGCACAAGGATAGAAAACACGCAATGCCAGCTACTATCAAAAAAGGAAGCTAGTAGTCTCAAGTGCTAATAAACTACATGCACAACGCATCGAGAATGCGCGTTAATAATTTATGTGGGCTAATAGAAGCCACTGGATAAACATCATATGCAGGACATACTGGTAGAATATACGACCTAACCTGGCCTCAGCCTACAGCCTGTCAACGTCAACCCTTTTACCAAAAATAGTGCACAAAATTTATGGGCAATTTGTGTATGTAGCTCTGTAGCTGTGAAGGTCTGCTTCTGTTATAGACACAGCTCAAATTTACCTTGACACTATCTGGGGCGATATATCTGCATGAAGGAGCTTTACTTTCCCTATTAGCTGGGCAAACACAAGTATCATTCTCTTGTTTGCATATCATGTCGAAGGACATGCACGTAATGTCCTTTCATTGTTTGAAATTTAATTAACAAAAGGGTCAATTGTCGCGTGCGGGGGAGAGTTCCCCTAGCTGGACAGTTGGTAAACAATATTTTTGATTAATTTATGAATATTCGTGTGAAATTTCCCTTTGGCATATATTTTTTATTATTTATGCCTGTATGGGCTCCCGCTTGCGTGCCAGTCGTAAAAAGTTCAAGTTTAATGAGTGAAATTCAGTAATTATTCTAATTATATTTTTATTGTGCGTAATTGTTCCAACGTTATATCAACAATGTCCTCCTTGGTGTTTGTGTGAAGAGTGCGATATATGAGCGACAATTAGTTGAGGATTCTGATTGGGGGCACCCCTTACTCAACGTGTAGACGAACCGAACTTTAAATAAACGGTATTCCCTTTAAGGAAACTTTGAAAGAAATGCGAATTAAATCACTAGTCATATCTCATTCACAGCCCTTGAGTGTTCGCCCAACCCTCAACGATAACTGAAAACTATTTTCAACATCAAATTAAAAGTGAAAACTAATTCCCACACATGTTGTGCGAATGCCCTCCAGGGCCTGGCAGCACGTTCGGCTGCTGTTTTGTTTGCGAGAATAGTTGACAAAGTTTTGCTGAAATAATAAAATCAATAAATGACTTGCAAACCTTTGTTTTGTTGGGTCTGCTTTAAATCAGCATTGGATGGCATGGCTTTCCGCATTGAAATTGAATATTTGATTTATGCTTCTGTCTCACGGCTTTGTCTGGCTTTTGCATTTTACATTATTTAAACTGACGCAAGTGCAAAGAAATGTTTTCTGGAGCGCAAGAAGATAAAAATATTTAAACTATTCGGGAACTTCAACTTGCTGGCCATGTACTAGCTGCGACATATTCGTGGTCATACATGGTTTACAAAAGAGGAACGAAAGCAAGAAAACTCTCTCCGATCTTGGATCTACATTAGGGCAACAATGGGAATTAATAATATTAGTTATGTAACTCGAATAGCAAACTAGTTTTTTAAGTCTTTAATCTTGTTATTTTTTATAAACTATCACTCTTATTACTCTCTTATTACTCAAAAATATTAATTAAATTTGAAAATCATTTAAATAAATTAATTAAGTTTTTATCCAAAAAACAGTTCATTGTGGATATTTGTGAAGAGTATGTTTTATTCTTATAGAAAATCTATCTATGTTGTCCTCGAACTAAAATGCGTTCCGAAGGTTTCATTCCTCATTCCATGTCACTCTTAAAGCAAACATAAATTTTATATCGTTGGGTTTCACTTCGTTGTTGGATTTACTGTGTCCTAGCTCAAGGGCCCTGCCTGTGTATGTTCTTAGAGCTGAGCACCTCACTGCGGTGGCTGGTATGAATTTTTATGACATTTTTGCAAGTGAAACACCTCAAGACGGATGCACCTAACAAGTGAAGCGTAATCATCGGTGACTGAACGAGTCAAGTCGAACCGTGGCCATGTGGAAAGTGTCGACAATCATTGCAATGAAGTCAGTTAGTTGGGTCGGTCGGTCTGGGGCATGAATATTAAATGCGTAGGTAACAGCAGCTGGCACGTAGTTTGACCCTGCATCCTTTGTGGAATATGTGATAAACTGTCAGTAATTGAAGACATGCTAAAAGCACTTAAGAGCCGCCTCTCTCCCTCTTCATCTGTGCGCTTGCACACACCTCTCCTCGTCGACCAGCTCTCGACTGGACACGGCTTGACGTGCGCTTTCGCCACGGCAATTAACTTTACAAATCGCATGTGAGCCTGTGATTAATTATTCCAAAACCGGACACTCTAACTCTCACTCAGGCTATGGCTACGGCAACAGCAACAGATCTAACTCCGGGACTAGGACAGTTAACCCATTTCGGCCTGAAAAAGGGTTACACTAACAGCTGCACGCAGGCTTATATGAAACTGAATGGGTTGGGGTGCCTGGGAGTTGGGGTACTTTTGACATTTCACATTTGCGGACCGACCCAACAAGCACGTTGTGTGATGAATGTTTTGCTCATAAGGCGTAAATTGAAACTATTCTTGACCAAAGTCCTGAAGCTAGAGTCCCCTTGGCTGACCACATGCTACTTAGCACATGTTGGCAGCCCTGCCCACTTTTGCATTTCTACACATGCTGCTTGGAATGGGGGTCTTGGCTTTGGTCAGTTTTCTTATCGGCCAGGCACAAGTTTTGGCATTAATTTTGATTTGGTCAACACTTCATTAATCACGCCCCAATGCAAAGTGTGGCCAAAAGGGCTTTCGAGACCCTCAGCTTACACTCTCGCACGCAACTGTTAATCTCCTGTGGTCAAGGGCATGTGTGTGCGTGTCTTATTGCAGCCTCTATCGCTTTACCAAACACAACTTAACCTTTTCCCAAGCTCTTTTCCTGTCTTCACAAATTCAAATTGAATTTCGATTTCTATTTCAAGGCACGCACACAGCATCCGGCTACAGGATCACACGCATTTGCATATGCCTGCAGTGCTGTTATCCTATCAAATGATCACATTGCCTCGAATATATTTAAGTTTTCATGCTCACTAATCCATTCAGTTCGACACACAACATTATCCAAGGCGCAAATACGCATCAAACAGCTGTTCCCGTTTTCGAATAGGTAAAGCGATAAAAGGGTAAAAAGGGTTGTTAGTTGATGTTGTAGGTTGGTTCCTAACAGCATCTCCGAGGCTGAGCCAAGTAGCTGCTGATTTTCAACAACACAAATATGTCTGTAATGGGGTTAAAGTTCAACAGAAAAAATGTCTGGCAATTAATTATTCTTCTGTGCTAAATTACCCTATTTTCGTATTAGATGAAGCCATGATCTAAACCATTTCTAGCGTTGCGCTCTTGGGCTTAGGCATCTCTCTCTGTCGCCTCCTCTCTCTCTCTCTCACTCTCTCTCATTCTCTCCCTCTTACCTTCTTTCTCTCTGTCTCTCTCCCACCCCTCTATCTTTCATACTTTTTTTTAACCTATCTGAAAGAAAATCCATAAAGAAAACAAGTAAAAACATCCCAGTCGGGCGCTACTGACTGTGAAATACTTATTCAAGCCCCAGCACCCAGTTCTAAAGGCTTCTAAAATATAAATTTTCCGATTTGCCACTCCACCAATTGTCCCCAAATTTTTATACCCTGAACCCATTGAAAATGGGAAATGGTTTTGTGAAAATATATGTAACAGGCAGAAGGAGGCGTGGCAGACCCTATAAAGTATATATATTGTTGATCAGGGAGAGAAGCCGAGTCGATTTAGCCCTGTCCTGCAATTTCGATTTTTGTTAAATTTTGGTTGCCACGTCCCCTTCGCCTCAAATTTGTAACTCCCGTATATCAAATACTAGAGACTTGTGCTTTGGCACATACATACAAATGGATGACATGATCACGCGCAACAAGTTTGATCAAAATCGTTGCTCTAGAAAAAAAGTTATTAAACATTTAATTTCCCATAACATTGCCATGCAAACAGCAGCCAAAGAACAGCTAACGCCCCGGCTGGCGTTTGTGTGTGCGTTCGCCTGTGTATGTGTGTGTATGTTTTGCTTGCAATGAACGTACGTATGCATGTGTACATAAAAGAAACAAATAGCGGTTCTTCGCAGGGTTCACGGGATCTCTTAGTCGAGCAGTCTCGACTAGAGTTTTCTTACTTGTTGTATTTAGTTTTATTTGTATTTTATACAATGTGTATTTTACACAAATTTGTATTGAATACAAATTGAAAGTCAGTTAAAAATATACTCAATAAGCTAAAAATTAAATTAAAAGCCATGAATACCAATGCCAAGCACCGCCAAGCAATGCCAAGCAGATCTAAGCAGTGACTACAATGCAGAAATGATGTGGCGGCGTGGTAGAGATGCCCTTTGGCGAGTACAGAAGTGTGGGTTCGAATCCCGGTGGGCTCCTGGTTTTTCTTTTTATACCCTGAACCCATTGAAAATGGGAAATCAGGGTATAATGTTTTTGTTGGAAGGCGTATGTATGTAACAGGCAGAAGGAGGCGTGGCAGACCCCCATAAAGTATATATATTCTTGATCAGGGAGACAAGCCGAGTCGATTTAGCCCTGTCCGTCTGTCTGTCCGTCTGTCCGTCTGTCCGTCTGTCCGTATGTATGAACGCGTCGATCTCAGAACTTACAATAGCTAGAGACTTCAAATTTTTTTTGCAGGTCCCTGTATAGGGCGCGCATATGGAGTTTGTTTCAGAAATTCGATAACTGTTATTATTATTATTATTATTATTGTTATCGATTAAAAACGAAAATTTAAATTAAGCTATAAAATTCTATCTAATTCATCTTTATAGCTAGAGTCTTCAAATTTTGCATTTAGTGTTATTTAGGTCTTACGCAATTTCGGTTTTTGTTAAATTTTGGGTGCCACGTCCCCTTCGCCTCAAATTTGTAACTCCCGTATATCAAATACTAGAGACTTGTGCTTTGGTACATACATACATATGGATGACATGATCACGCCCAACAAGTTTGATCAAAATCGTTACTCTAGAAAAAAAGTTATTAAACATTTAATTTCCCATGTTATTGGCATGCAAACAGCAGCCAAAGAACAGCTGACGCAACGACTGGCGCTTGTGTGTGTGTGCGCCTGTGTATGTGTGTGTATGTTCTGTTTGTAATGAACATATATATACTTATGTATATTAAAGAAACGGAGATTGCTTGGAATAGCGGTTCTTCGCAGGGTTCAGGGTATACCCTAGTCGAGCGGTCTCGACTAGAGTTTTCTTACTTGTTATACCCTGAACCCATTGAAAATGGGAAAAAAAGGGTATAATGGTTTTGTGAAAACGTATGTAACAGGCAGAAGGAGGCGTGGCAGACCCCATAAAGTATATATATTCTTGATCAGGGAGAGAAGCCGAGTCGATTTAGCCCTATCCGTCTGTCTGTCTGTCCGTCTGTCCGTCCGTCCGTCTGTCCGTCTGTCCGTATGTTTGAACGCGTCGATCTCAGAAGATATAAGAGCTAGAGACTTCAAATTTTTTTTGGAAGCTCGTGTATAGTACGATTCGATCGAGTTTGTTTCAAATATTCGATAACTATAATCGTTTTAATGTTATCGATTAAAAACCGATATCTTCATTTAGGTATAAAATTCTATTTAATTCTTCTTTATAGTTAGAGTCTTCCAATTTTGCATTTAGTGTTATTTGAGCCATCTGCAATTTCGGTTTTTGTTAAATGTTGGATGCCACGCCCTCAAATTGCCCCTTCGCCTCAAATTGCTAAATCACGTATTTCAAGTACTAGAGACTTGTGCTTTGGCACATACACACATATGAATGTCATGATCACGCCCAACAAATTTGATCAAAATCGTTCGACTAGAAAAAAAGTTATTAAACATTTAATATCTCATATTATCGGCGTCTTGCAGCAGCAGCGAAGCTGATGAGTCATAATGCACAGTTAGCAGATTGTGTGTTGGTGCGTGCGTCTGTGTGTGTATGTATTGCTTGCTACATATGGACATACATATAAAAGTAACGGAGAATGTTAGCGGCTCTTAGGAATCGCAGTTCTTCGCAGGGTTCAGGGGATCTCTTTGTCGAGCAGTCTCGACTAGAGCACTCTTACTTGTTTTATTTAATTTTAATATTTAGCAAATCAATAAAGGAGGTCAAATGTCGGAAAGTCATTATGTTGCGAGTTTATAGCTTAAAAGCTGCAACTTTCGTTTTTATTTGCCACGCCCCCCATCGGCATAGACATATAAATTTTGGACCGCCCATAGAGTGGGGCAAAACTTAAGTATTTTTTAGTAAGTCGCTGGGGAATCGATAGAAAAGATCACCAGTAACTTAACATCAAATTTTAAAGCTTCTAGCACAACTTTATTAGATATATGCTCATACGATTTGTCACACCCCCTGTTGGCGTAGATATATCCGCCATAACTTTTCGATCTTGGAATCTTAACCCGAGTTTATATACCAAGTCACAAGCCGCTAGCATCAAAATATAACAAATATCAATCCTCTAGCCCTTCTAAATGTAATACTGCGGAGATGCAAGAAAATGCATTTTCTGATTTGCCGCACCGCTAATGGGCGTATCTGGAAAATCTTAACACTTTTCCTGACAATGGTATTCACCGATATATATTCCAAATTTCAAGTCTCTAGCTTCAATAGCGTAGAAATGGTTTGCGTTCATGTGGATAGACGCACAGACGGACGGACAGCATGACGGACCTTGCACGAAATCAACGTATATTTCACTTCGTGAATAAGTATTGAAAAACCATTTAAAACTGAAAAAGCGGAAAAACTTGCTTTGCCCTGAGTGTTAAAAAGCAAGCTAAAAGTGAATACGAATGTGTGTGTGTTGGTTTCCTCGCATCCTTGCTTATCCTTTATAATTTTTGTTGTTGATGCGGCTGTTGCTGACGCTTGATGAAGAGCCACAGCAACAGCTTCTAGGCAAAGAAAAAAAGGTTCCCCTTTTTAATATGCGCTGCTAGTGCCTGAGGGTGCATCAACTGGAGCGGGAGCGGGCTGCAGCTCGAGTGGAAGCTCGTCTTGGTAGTTTTTGCTCAAGTTGAGTGGCAAAAAGTTAATGGATTGTTATCTTGCGGTTTCTTCCAGCCCAGCTTAGCCGCTGTTCCAATGGACTTTTCTGCAATTAAAATGCGCACTCCACATTTGAACGAGGAAGGTGACCGGGTGCAGAGTGAACCTCTTGTGCTTCACTTGCAGTTAATGAAATTGTTACAAGTGCACTTGCAGCCTTAAAATGCTTAAGTATATTCTACATTATACTGGGAGCAGCTGCCTGCCAGGCAATCGCCTCATACGTAGCGGAAAAATATTTGTGTAACATTTACAAAAAGTTTTTTTGGCTGAGCAGAAGAAGTCGGCAAAGTTTTCGGCACGCACAAAATAAAAAATATAAAATAAAATACATATAAACAGGCTCATTACGAGCAGATTATTATGATATAAGTTGAGTCAAGGGACTGAGAATAATTGATTTAAAATGAGAATAATTTGAGCACCGACTTTAAAGCTCCAGCCACAAATCTTTCGCTTATTAAACATAAATTTAAGACAAACCCAAGCAAAAATCGATAACCTACATTTTCAGCATCGAAAAGGGAACCCAAATAAATATAAATAACAAGTATGAAAACGCTAGTCGAGACCGCACGACTAGGGTATACCCTGAACCCTGCGAAGAACCGCTATTCCAAGCATTCTTTGTTTCTTTTATATACACATGTATATGTACATACGTTCATTATAAGCAACACATACACATACACCCACAGGCGCACGCACACATAAGTGCAAGTCGTTGCGTCAGCTGTTCTTTGGCTGCTATTTGCGTGGAAATGTTGTGGGAAATTAAATGTTGAATAACTTTTTTTCTAGAGCAACGATTTTGATCAAACTTATTGAACGTGATCATGTCATCCATATGTATGTATGTGCCAAAGTACAAGTCTCTAGTATTTGATATACGGTACTTACAAATTTGAGGCGAAGGGGGCGTGGCACCCAAAATATGAAAACTCTAGCTATAAAGATGAATTCAATAGAATTTTATAACTAAATGAAGATATCGGTTTTAATCGATAACATTAAAGCGATGATAGTTATCTCATAGGTTCTGAGAATGACGCGTTCATACATACGGACAGACGGACGGACGGACAGACGGACAGACGGACATGGCTATATCAACTCGGCTTGTCAACCTGATGGGGTTTGCCACGCCTCCTTCTCCCTGTTACATACATTTCAACAAAAACATTATACCCTGATTTCCCGTTTTCTATGGGTTCAGGGTATAAAAAGTCTACTTCAAGAACAAAGGCAAGAACGACAACAATTAAGGTTTAGAAATATATATAAATATATAAATATATATGTATACATACTTCTATCAACCCTCAATTACGACTTCGAGTTTCTCTTACGCCGTGTGCATGTGTATTTTTTAATTAGAACAAAACGCAGACCAAAACAGGGATAAACAGGACGCCAGGATATGCAGACGAACTGACGAGCTTATCAAGCCAAGCACACAAGGAAGAAAAGATAACTTTAATAGCTAAATTTATGGAATGGTCGACAATATAGAAATCATGTAAGAAAATATGTTATTCTAGAATATGTATAATCTATATTCAATCTAAACTTGAACTTGAATTTTCAAATAAATAATGCAGACTTTAGCAAATTTAAATCATCACAAACAAACTACACTTCTAAAAGTCATCTATTTCTGGGCTGACTGTGTGAATGATATCTTAATTTTTGTGTATTTCTGCAGTTCTAGGTGTTTTCACAAGCCAAACAAAGTCACGTGTCCTTTGACAACATGTGAGCCCAAAGGATATTCGGCATAATGTGCCTTGAAGAAAAGCATCAACGTTGGCTATTGTGAACTGGTTTTTATGTGTTCTTCTTATTGTGGGGGATAAAAAGGTACGTTGTGTCCCAAGTCCTGTGTGTTGTGTTCTGTGTCCTGCGTCTTGTGTCCATGTCAGACGCATATGCTAATTAGGCAATTAATTTTTGTGGGCGAGACAACTTAATTTATAGACCAAGAAAGCATATTTCTGTTATGAAATGCGATACTCTTGTAGCGCGTCCTTTTTGTAGCTGATAGTCACTGCAGAGGGCGGAAGTGTGTGCGTCATGTGGCAAGACAATAAACTTATCACATGTTGCCAGCGCATGGGACTCCAAAGTCCCAAAAACTTTTGCAACGAGTTTGATTTGCGGTCATGGCCCCACATATCCTGGCATGTCCTGGCAGGCGCTGTCAGGCAACTGATATGCGGCTCAATCCACAATGCTTGTCCAGCACAGCATATTATTTGAGCATTTCATCCAGTCGACGCACAGTCAGCAATAATATTTTCTTAGACACTATTTCTGACTGCATGCCACGCATAACTTGCCACAGAGAGGGAGAAAAAGAGAGAGAACGAGAGAGAGTGAGCTGGCAAGTGGGACAAAGTCTTTGGACAGCCGATTGCCTAGTGGAGCATATGCAGCAAGATGTTGGACCTCGCCTAACAAGATGCAAGCACAAATTCAAATCTTGTATCTCCAGGCGACATTTGTCAGACAGTCAGAGGAAGATTGAGCTGGAGTCGACTCCGAGTTGAGTTGAGTTGGGCTGCGGTTGCCCCTCAGCTCAGATTTGATTAAGTTTATTTTCTTAGAGGCTGACAGTCGGGGCAGTCGGGTAATATGATACACATTCACATCCGCAAAAGGACGCTACCGAAACAAAGATGCACAAGCTGTGCGTTTTTAAATATAGGAAGTACACTTCAAGATCTATACTAAAATTAAGTATACACCTAAATCTTTCCATCAGGCTAATGAAATTTAATAAATAAAATAAAATAAGAATAACATGAGAGACAAATATTATAGCTTAGTTCAGTAAGTTCCTTTCAATCCCTAAATAATCGATAAGTATACTTTGCTTGTCGCCCTGGTTAAGAAGATATGTACTTTATGGGGTCTCCCACGCCTCTTTCTTCCTGTTACACACATTTTCACAAAATCATTATACCCTTTTTTTACTCATTTTCAACGGATTCAGGGTATAATAAGTGTGCGCAGTTTTCGCAGCTGTCCCATAAGGAGATGAGTAATGTAAACATAGGTTAAACTTTCCCATTCAACTAAAGTTCGTATTACATGTACATATACACATACGTATGCGTAATATGGCAATAAATGTTATGCACGATTAAAAACGCATAGCACACATTTTGGCGTGGCGCCTTTTCGAGCGCGGCGGAACAGGTAGGGCTTTCGTATCTGAATAATCTGTTGGGCCAACAAAATAAAAAAGAAATTGTGTAAACTCCAGACACAAAGCGTGAGTGGAGGGCGCTCCGCGTGGCAGATATGAAAAGCAATGTTGTTAACGCGTCTGCAACAAAGCACATCTTGCAGATACAAAGCGGAAATACAGCCGCAGCTTCTCCAATATGCCCTCTCCTGCATGCAGAAAAGTTGGTTACTTAAGTAAGTGCTTATAATTCAGCCGCAAGACTTTCCAACCGATGATTTAACGAAGACTACAAACTGCCTTTGGAAGTAAGAGCTCATAGCAGCTGTATGAAGCTGCTGAGTTCAGCAAAACTTGTAAAGATTGATAACTTCGACTAATGTACGGTCCCTTGCCATTAAATTCCAACATTTTAGAATTTTATAAGATGTCAAGCCTAAACTGACACATTTGATTATGCTCGCACAGACAGTGCTGGGTACACCGGGTACAACTCAGGAGTCTATGGAACGCTCCTTTTCGGGCCTACATTTAATATTAAGTGAATGACGAAGTTTGATAAGTGTAGTCAATTTAAATGCATGGTAAGTTATTAAGCTTAACAATAAGTAAAATAAATAGTTTTAAGAGGATTTGCAAGGCTTTTTTCATTGACTCATTCAGTCATATATTTGAGTAAGTAAGTCTCAACTCGCGAGTGACAATTTTAGTGCTCCCGAAAAGGTAATCGTTAAAAGAGGCCAATACTAATAAAATACTCAACGAGCAACGGAACAAGTAAGAGTGTTGAATATATAACCAATATTCTGAAAACTTCATTAAAAACCATAATGTAACACAAAAGTTACTAACCTAAACGTTTAGCCAATTGTCAATCCCAATAGAGAATAAGCCACAAATTGCAGACTCAACAGATGTAACCGTTGAGAATGAAACCTTCAACTGAGTATTTGAGTATTTGTTACCACAACTTAATATATCAATTAATAACTTAAAAGTCTCATTTTTCAATTTCTTTATTGATCTCCAAACAGAAATCATGATTAGTAATCAAACCTTTATCCACTAACGCCTATTACTGTTGCACGCTCTCTCTCACTCTCTCTTTCACTCTCTATATTTCTCTCACTCACTCTCTCTCTCTCTCACTCTGACTCTCTTCTAAATGCATTCATTCAGCCCCCTGAATACAACCAAATACAATTCATATTCCCTCGGGTGCTGCACACGGCAAGCGCTGCATTTGAACCTCCTGTAAGGAAAATAGAAAGGGCAGGCCACAATCGTGGACAAATGGAAACACGAAGTAAATGAAAATGTCAGCCAATTGGCAACAAATACGCTGACCCCTGTCCAGGGACAAGGGCTGAATACAGGCGTGTGTCCTGGGTGGTGATTACAGTGCAACACTTGAGGGGCGAACGAGGATACATTTATGTACATCGCCTCGTCCCACTGGAGCTAAAAAAAACCGGTTAGCTGACACGGGGAAATGAGTCTCAAATGACCTAAGGTCAGTTTTAATGTTGCGTTAAATTGGACAAGGCTCGTTTACAAATTGATCGAGCAGGCTTAATGGGCTTTAAATAATCAGAATGCATCCTGTTCTCTTGCATTCAAGTGGTCATTTGATTGCCCAACACCGCGGTTGGTGGTCAGCCACTGTAAGTTCATTGTTTGCACATGTTTTCAGAAATGGCATAAGTGGACAATGGACAACCGGTTTATGAATAGCTGCTAAAGCTGAAGGGGTCTCTTGCTCTGCCCTTCCTCACTCCTTCGATCAGCCCTGAAAGTCGGCTAAGCCAACGAGCTGTTAAAAAGCAAGTGAGAACAAGTAGTCGAGACCGCTCGACTAGGAGATACCCTGAACCCTGCGAAGAACCGCTATTCCGAACCTTCACCTTTTCTTTAATATATACATATGTAGTATATAGTATATATGTATGTGCATGAAAAGCAACACATTCACACAAACAGATGCAGTTGCAGCCCATGCCTATGTTGTGAGAAATTAAATGTTTAAGCACTTTTTATACCCTAAACCCATTGAAAATGGGTAATCAGGGTATATTGGTTTTGTTCAAATGTATGTAACAGGCGAAATAAGGCGCGGCAGACCCCATAAAGTATACATATTCTTGATCAGGATGACAAGCCGAGTTGATATAGCCATGTCCGTCTGTCCGTCCGTCCATCTGTCCGTATGTATGAAGGCGTCGATCTCAGAACCTATAAGAGATTGAGACTTTTTATTTTATGTAGGTCCGTGAATAGCACGAAAAGATCGAGTTTATTAGAAAAACAATCGATAACTCTTTTAATTTTAATGTTATCGACTAAAAACGAAATTGATATTCAGTTATATAATTCTATCTAATTCATCTTTATAGCTAGAGTCTTTAGTGTTATGTAAGTCTTATACAGTTGCGGTTTTTGTTAAATTTTGGGTGCCACGCCCCCTTTGGCTCAAATTTGCAAAACACGTATTTCAAGTACTAGAGACTTGTGCTTTGGCAAGTACATACATATGAATGAAATGATCACGGCCTGAAAGTTTGGTTAAAATCGTTCGTCTAAAAATAAGTTATTAAACTTTTAATTTCCCATAACATTGTCATACAAGCTCTAGCACAGTTGACGCAGCGACTTGCGCTTGTGTGTGCGTGTGCCTCTGTGTGTGTGTATGTGTTGTATATATAGAAAAGAAACGGAGAATGCACGGAGTGCATGCAGTTCTTCGTAGGGTTCAGGGTATCCCCTAGTCGAGCGGTTTCGACTAGAGTTTTCTTACTTGTTATACCCTGAGCTCATTTATAATGGGATTTCAGAATATAAGGGGTTTGTTAAAACGAGCTGGATATAATTTAATAACTGAATTTCGATAACGTTTTACATAAAAAATTTCAACTGAGCTCGTCAAGCTGATCAAGAATATTTATATTTTATGGGGTCTGCCACGCGTACTTCCGCCTGTTACATACATGTTAACAAAACCATTATACCCTGATTATGTATTTTTAACGGGTTCAGGGCATAGTAAAAAAAACTTATTTTGGCTAAAAGCTTTTCGAATGACAAATACCCTGTAGACAGCCTGGTGACATGCCCTGCAATTTCGTGAGTTCCTTTAGATTCAACATTCTCTTATCTAATTACATAAGAACAATATACCCTCTCTTCACTATTTTCAATGGGTAGAAAAATCTACGTATTCTTGAGGGGTGCACACAAATCTGTGTACAAAACTCACTCTTATAATAAGAATGAAATTTAAATTAAAATATAAAACTTTACTTTGTATTCTACTTTAGCTATGCTTCTAAAATCATATTTTTTTGCCTTTCTTTTAGTTTTTATTCCAACGCACATTTTTTTAGCAAGTTTTGGATTTCGCTTTTTTGTGCTCGCTGAGTTTTGCATTATTTTTCATGCTGGTTGCTAATTAAGAGCACGTAAATTGTGAATTTGCTGTTTACGTCTACTGTTTGAGCAGCCACAAAGGTGGAAGAACGGAAAGGCCAGAACGTAGAATATAAATACGAAATGTGAGCAAAGGATGCAGCAGGTGAAAAGCTTCATGTGAGATGTTGAGAGTTGAATAGACATAGCTATATCAACTCAGCTCTCCAAGGTGATCCAGAATATATGCCACGCCTCCTTCTCCCTGTTACGTTCAAAGCTCAAGAAGATTGCGAACTCAAATCATATTTCTGTCTTTATTTCTCACATATTACTTATATTATAATGTTTATCGAAGAGAGCTGCAAGCTAACAGCTATATTTGTTTGACTAGATTTTCTGGCAAGTCTCCTTTCAAAAATAGAAACAATTTGAATAGTCAGTACACAGTATACACATATTACATACATACAGCTCAGAGGAAATATACATTTATTCAATAAGCAATGTTTAACTTGACGCTCAGTGAATACCCCGAAAGAGCAAATGAAACGCTGAATCGCGTGCGACGTTCCCTAACCTTTGTACATGTGTGGAATGATGTGAGCTATTTGAGACATATTAATATATATTATGCAATAATATATATATATATATATACATATATATATATATATATATATATATATATATATATATATATATATATATATATATATATATATATATATATATATATATATATATATATATATTATACATACTGTATACACAATCGTATTCAGTCCCAGTGCTTCCATCACGATGCAATGACAGCCAGCAGTAAGGAAATGTGTGATTTGGTCAAGACGACATCGAGCTGCTCCTATTATGTGGAAGCTTTAAACTTACTGGAACTCTTATTCTGCACTTATGAAATGACGTGGAACAGCAGTGTTATCGCCATATTAATCTTTATCTACCTTGCCCTATATTATTTATTATTTATGATTACAAAATATTTGTGAGTATGATAATCGATTTAGTATGTACATCATTTACTCCCCTTTTATGCCTTGAACCCATAAAAAATGGGAAATCAGGTTTTATGGTTTTATTAAAATTCATTTAACAGGGAGAAGGAGGCGTGACATACCCCATAAAGCTGAGTTGATCTAGCCATGTCCGTCTGTCCGCATGTATATACGCGTCGATCACAGAACCTATAAGAGCTAGAAACTTAAAACTCATGTAGATCCCTGTATAGCATAAAAAGATCAAGTTTGTTTCAAAAACCCGATAACTTTATCAATTAAAGGCGTTATCGAAATTGCGAATTATCAGCTGCTCCATCGACGCCGCTATTGATTTAAATTAATTTTGTGAGCGTTTGTACTAAATTCAAAGTCTGCAGTATTTGGAAAAACGTAGATCGCACACGGACTAGAGTTTTGTCACTTGTTAAACATGTATTTTAAATATTTTTAGCGGCATGCCCAATTATATGACCTTGCTGGACTTGCTTCCAATATCTGACTATACATATGGCTATGTTTTCTTTGGATTCCACCTCATGACTTCGGATTACTTGGACTTTGCGCTGAAGTGCGCCTATGGGATAAATTCAGAGGCTTCCTTTAGGTTTAGCCATTTCATGGGCGATATTCTACGCTTCTTTATCATAGGGATCATGATGCTCTGCATCAATGGTTACCATGTGAACGGCATGCTGTGGTGGACCAATATGTTCATTATCTTCATAGGCTTTGTATATATGAATTTTGTTGTGGTTCATAATTATAAAGCCTTTGGTGCACCGGATCTCCTCTATAGCGATGCTCCTTTATTGACCTTCAATGCCTTCACATTTCTAACAGTGTTTATGCTTATTTTAACCTTGGCCCTGCTCTTATCGTATCACAGCCGAAGAAGGAGATCGACTCAGCCAACTTCTGATGCAGTGAGTGCTGATGAAGAATTAGCACAGGTGTCCAGCGATATGGATATGCAGGAGCAGACCCCCTTACACGATGAGCTCACTTTATTTCAGATCTGGTGGAGAACTGTGAATGGCAGTGTGATCATGAACGGGGACTATAAAGTCTTAAATTATCTTTTCGTAAGTCAAGTACGTCAAAGCGGACGCTTTTTGACTTATTTGTCTATTTGAACAGATCCCTGTCTACTTCCTGCTGGCCAACATAATACCCGTGATGGACAAAGCGCGTCCCATGCATGGCTGGTGCAAGACTATTATTATATTCGGCTTTCTGGTATTTCCATTTTACTTTATCCAAACGGAAAGAGGGCCCAAGGCGTTTCTTATGTTGTTGTTTATTAGCTGGTTCATGGCATTCATCGTGTTAATCGCGTTCCATCCGCTACGGCAGCCAGGCCGGTTTATTCTCTTTATCTATTCTTCACTTGGCGCGGCCATTAGCAATATTATCGTGTTCCAAATCAATGACGAGATCAACAATCTCACCTGGCAGTATATGACCATGCGCTTTAAGCTGATAGGTGAGACGATTTGCATATTATTCTTGAGCACAGGCAAGGGTTTGTGGCTAGTCGTTTTGCTCTACAATCTGATCCAAAGTGACCGACAGGATGCAGCGTTCGGCGCAATCATGAGCGTGGTAACCCATAACACATACATGGCTCTACCTTTGCTCGTCCTTCACGATTGTTATACTTCCACAAACTATGTGAGTTAAAGTTCTCCCCTGAACCCCGTGCGACGCACACAAACTTAAATTCAATTCAATTTACAAATTGAAAATGGGTAAAAAAGGATATGTTTTTTGTGAAAATGCATGGAACAGGCAGAAGACGGCGTGGCAGACCGCATAAAGTATACATATCAGGGAGACAGACCGAGTCGATTCAGCCCTGTCCGTCTGTCAGACCTATAAGAGCTAGAGTCTTGATTTTTTTATGGTCCCGAATAGCACGCGCAGATTGAGTTTGTTTCCAACAAATCGATAACTCTTTCCGAATCAGTTTTGATATTTGAAAAAATTCTATAAATCATGTAGATTATACCCTGAACGTTGCATTTAAATCCAAGTTATTAAACAAAACGTTTAAGCATAGGCAATTTTCCTGTACATGGGGTTCAGAGGATCTCCTAGTCGTCACGCCGACTAGAGCTTTCTTACTTGTTATGCTGACTCGTTACTTGTACTTTTACTTTGAATTATTTCTTTACTCATATTTTATTTGATTATTTTTTCGTTTTTCTTTTTTGTAGTTCGTATTCACTGCAAAAGTAGAGAACTGTTATATATTCTTTTTGGTCATCTTTTTTGGTGTCCTGCTCCACGTTTCGATGAGCTCGCATGAGTTTCGCATGTCGCTCCTCATGTATATGATCGCCATGACCACCACATTCGTTCTATTCGAGATGGCAACCTTTTACGAATGGGTGCATCCCTTTGGCGCACTCACATTCATTAAGCCACCCAGGGATAAGATCTTGCACTGGGCCTAAGGCCCCATGACCCCATTCAAAGACAGGACCCTTTTCCATCCACTTCCATGGGCGAGAGGCAATGGACAGAAAGTAAATCAAACATGGCCCTGTCTATATTAAGAAACTAACAATTTACTTTAGCAGCTGGCGGAATACAGTTACTAAGGGCAAACAAGTGACAATTTGGAGATAAGTTCTGTTATTCGCTTTAGCGATATGTGTGAAAGTATCACAGGCAATAGGCAATAGTATTTTGACAAATATTTACTTCAAGTCAATGAGTCCCAATTAATAGCAGAAGCTTCAAAATTGGATGCTGTGTTGCTGGTGACCTCTGGAGGCCCCTTTCGGGGCGGGATTTACAAATAAATTCTCTGTAATTTTCACATTTTTGGAATGTAAGCATCCAAACTTTATATTGCTAAAGACCCACTCTACGTACAGTCCAAAAATTATATGTCCACGCCAACTGGGGGCGTGGC